>CM059587.1:68975000-69670000 GCA_030407085.1 Trichopria drosophilae
AATTGGGTTTTTGAGGTTAAAAGTTAAAAGTACGTGAGAAATGCTCTTCTACATTTTCTATTATAATATAGAAGTATCGAAAAATAATGTACTAAATTTGTGGTTTTGTTTCAGGATTGTAATAACATAAACAGTGAAAGAAACGAACATGAAAATGTGGTTGAAATAAAAAAATCATTGTAATTGCGTACTTATTTTTATCTTTTAATTTATGTATGTTTATGTTCACATTATAATTTAAGTATATATGTATGTGTGTGTGTTGGCGTCGAATACTATAACTTTTAAACCCTTTTCGTAACAATTTACAATAATAATAATAATGGATTCGACAATTCCGGAGTATATAATAACATTCATGTTAACACTCTACGGTGATCCCAGATTACCGAGGAAGGTGGTGCAAGTCGTTGTTGACTACCTAAGTAATTTTGTACAAAACATATATTTACCAAAACAAGAAAATGAAGTCTTAGAAATATTAAGAAAAGATAGCACTACGCGAGAAAACGATATGCACAAAGTTTTTGAAAACTACAAAAACGTATTTAACCAAGTGCAAACTGAGACCCTTCGGTTTAATTTATTAAAAAGGAAAGGTTTCGTGGATTATGAAGAATGCTGCATTGGCAACTGTTTTACAGAAAAACTTGTCGAAAATGAAATGTGCCACAGCCACTTTACGCAATCCACGTCCCATTGCGCAAAACGTTACAAATATTTTTAGAAATTCCTGGCATGTTCGAACAAATTGTAGAATACGTTAATAAATTAAAAGAAGAAAAAGTCATGATATCAAACATCATGCAAGGAAAGTTATGGCAGAAAAATATACCCGTAAATGCATTGATGGATTCCTTCTTCCTTTGTTTTTATTCTATGATGACTTGGAGGTAGGTAATCCTCTAGGCAGCCACGCAGGCGTGAATAAATTTGGAGCTATTTACGCATATCTTGCATGTCTTCCGGCTGACATTGCTTCTCGGTTGAGCAGTATATTATTTGGAATGCTGGTGAGAGTTGAAGATAAGAAAAAGACCACTAATCGTCAGGTGTTTGGAAAAATTATTGACGAAACAAATTTTCTTGAGCATACTGGCATTGCAATTAATGTAGGTAATAAAACGTTCAAAGTAAAATTTTAGTTGATTTTAATACTTGGAGACAATCTGGGTTTGAATGGGATACTGGGATTTGTCGAATCATTTGGTAGTTCAAACTGCTTTTGTAGAATGTGTAAAGTATCGAATGATGTCATCAGGACTTTAGGCGAAGAAGATGCATCTGCTATCAGAACGCGAGAGAGTTATGAAAGGGATGTAGAATTACAAGACTCTTCAACAACCGGTATAAAAGAAAGATGTGCATTTCACAGCGTTACGGATTTTCATGTAACTGAAAATATTACTGTTGACGTGATGCACGACATATTCGAAGGTGTTGCATCGTACGATATGTCTGCATTGATATTCGACTTCGTCTTTAAAAAACAATATTTTTTTCTGGAATTTTTGAATAATAGAATTATAAATTTTGATTATGGTTACACAGAAAGTTCTAATAGACCTCCAGCTATTTCTGTAAATAGATTAAAAAATAACGTGACCTTGAAAATGTCTGCATCGGAGATGCTATGCTTTGTCAGATATTTCGGACTAATAATTGGAGACAAAGTTCCACAAAGTGACGAATTTTGGAAAATATACAAATACTTGAGGCGGATTATTGACATCGTGACTTCAACTTGTGTAATTAGTTCTGATGCGGTAACATTAAAACGTTTAATTGAAAAACATAATAGTTTATATGTAAAACTCGTAGGTGACTTGAAACCAAAGTTTCATATTTTAACTCACTATCCTACATTATTATTAAAAAATGGACCTATCATAAATTTTTCCAGTATGCGATGTGAAGCTCGCCATCACCAGCTGAAATTAAATGTTCACTCAACATCTTGCAGTAAGAATTTGCTCAAAACCATTGCAACAAAGCAAATGCTTCTGATGTGCGAGATGATTAATAAACAATCTGAACCTCTACATAACTTTGGTTCCCCCAATGACAGCGATTGTACACCAGATCTTCTAGCACAATATCCAAATCAACAATTTTATAATAAAGTGAATATTAGTGGCACACTGTACAAAATTGGAACATTTGTAGTTATAAATGTTGAAAGCATCGAAAAAGAATTCGGTCAGATTTTAAAAATTTTTGAAGTAAATGGTGATGTTATGTTTTTTATCAATGTGTACACTGAAGTTAGTTTCGACGATCATGTTCATGCTTATGTTGTTGCTAAAACCTATAAAACATGCGCAATAAAGTACAAAGATTTGCCAAATGCATCACCATGTGTGTTCGTTCATAAAAACACTACGCAATATATTGCTGTAAGGCACTCTTTGTAATAGTTCAATATAACAATATATGTATTTAAGATGTTTGACAATAAACAATGTTGTTTTAAATGAGGAAAAATTATATGTACGACTGGATGCAATGCGTGTAGAAAACGTCTTATAACACAACCAGAGTTTTATTAACCTTCACAATAATCCTTCCCAATAACTATACCAGTTTATTTGCTCATGTTTGTCGACGCGTATATGAACTGATTTATTCATGTGGATGATTCTACTCAAATAGATCCGTTTCAGCAAATTACAATAACTGTTAAATTGCACTTAAAATAAAAGATAAGAATCATTAATTTTTATTTAAAGAGGTTTGTATGTTTAAGAATTAACAAACAGGTTTGGATTTTACTGAACATTAATGTGCATATAAAATGAATTCCATTAAAATTTTGAGTCATTTGGATACCTCAGTATTGAGAAATCAACAAAAACATTTTGTGCTTATTAACATGTTTTCTTATGTAAAATGGCATTTTTCAAGTCTTCCTGGGCGAAATTTATACATAACTAAGAAACAGATTTACTCAAAATTAATGTCGATAATAGAAAAATATATAATAGATGTTCAAGAGAAGGATTTAGATCGATTGGGTACACGAGGCAAGAGAAATTAATTAAACCGTGGACAAAAGTTCATTTTCGTATAGGTTAGTAGCCATTATTTCAGAGCTGTAGGGTGCTGCTTGGCTGTACTGAACTGCACTGAACTAGTCAAAATTAGGCAAATAATACACTTGACTTGCTACGTACCATACCAACATTCTTAAAATGTTATTCCGAATTCATTTGTAATTTTATACATTCTACGTTTTTCGTTTCAAAAATAGTTACTGAATTCCATTTCATGAATTGCGATATAGATGACTGCAATTGTTATTTATATAAAAAATATGTTTAATTTACGACCTATTTCTACTTTAATTTCCACACGTCAGCTTTACTGCGCATCTACTAATAATTCTTTATTATAAAGTCAAGGTAAGATTTTATTTTCAGGTTATGTTGCTTTCTTCCATCCATACGAATTACAAAAAAAAAATTACATTAGAATAACTGATACCTACAAATAAGAAGTTTTTCATGTCTTTTTACGTTAATATATTTTTCACTTTGAATTTATTCTTTAACAATAAATTTAGAGGGATTTCATAGTCATCACTTCAATAATTGTATTTACACACTTCACTTCAACGGGCTTTTGACAATTTTGAAATTTCAAGTTTTTATTACCATTCATAAATATCAATACAATATTCTGCAAATAAATAGTAGCAAACGTCTTTTATCATCATTATCATAAGAATATATCATCGCGAATAAGACATCTGTTGTGTATTTCTTTCGAGACAACAGTTTTCCCGTGTTTCGGGACTGTTGTTCGCCCGTTGTTTTGGGTCAGCTGCTAACCCAAACTTGGGCGAGCTGATATGCGAACATGGTGGGGGCTCCGTAAGACTACACAAAATAATTCACACTTCCCAATGTGTTTTCCGTGTGGAAGATCAATAGTACTGTAAATATTCTTTTGAATGTTCAAAGAACATAAAAATATGTATTTTGTTGCATGTTGTGCATCATACATTCATAAGAAATGTAGAAAATCGTCTATTCATTGGTAGTCGTCCGTTCATTGGAATATTCACCCTATATTAAAATTGAAAATGAGCACTTTCAAAACTTCGACCCCGACCGCAGGTCAGCCGAAGCACTGATAAATGAGCATGTCTTGTTCACACTGATGCTTAAAAAAACGCGGTTTATTCGAGTTTTTGACAGGTCGGGTTGGAGGAAATAAATTTTTTTATATGTGGGATACTTCGGTTTCCGTTCATGCGATCCAGTACATTAATACGTTTTTCTTCACGCCCTGGACATATTTTTTTATGCCCCCCCCCCCCGATACCCGCCTCACTCCCCTGCTTCCTCTGTGTCTCTGTTTTTCACGTAATGTATATAATATACGTATATGTGTATGTACAATTTATGCTAATTTGCTTTTTACGGCATTATCGTTGATTTTACGAAGAAATGAATACAACCTTTTTTGTAGAGAATTCGATGTTCTATATTTTTTGTTTGAAACATTTTTTTTGTACGATTTGTATTTTTTGTTAAAAAATGGAAAAACGTGTTTTTTGAGCGTTTTTTTGTTAAACCTCCCCATAATCTAGTATGCATTGTCTCCAAAAACTAATCAGATCTAAGTTTGGCCAAGAGAAACCCAAATCCGTTTGTACTTTTTAAATTCGTCCTGCCAGTCGCGAGATATCGCGTATACAAAATTTTGCCCACGGATGGACGGACGTACAACCTAACGGACACCAATTTTTTTATTGTTGCTTTGGGTTCTTTAGGGCCTGAAACGTCGACATTTGATGAAAAACTATAGGGTAATTTTTTTGCGGGAACTGACCAAATTCAATACTTCGCCAGACCTATGGTCTGGGTCGAAGTAATTATCCGTATGGTAATTTAAACCTTGATATTGCAAATATTTTCTTTATTATACGATATGTATATCAATTCTCAAGTTAGTTACTATAATAAAAATGTTAATGGTAAACCTATATTGAATAAATCAATATTTTTAGAGAAAGCTCCATTAATCATTATTGATTGCTCTAAGCAGAATGAAGCTTTAAGACAATCAAAAGAAAATTTTCTTGCAAACACTTCTGCTTATTGTTTAATTTTACATGATCGTATTGTAGAATATAATCCCATAAGTGGAAATGTAAAGAAGTTGGTTTGAGAGGGGGTTAGCCATTATTGCGCATGCGCTAATTAATTAATAAAATATAGTCATACTTGAATTGCTAGTGAATCAGTATCATACGAAATGGAATACATTGTAGACGTGCAGGGATTCCGCGGGCCTGTAATCGCTTCATACCGAAGGAAATGTCTATAATGAATGCAGGTTTTTAAAATTTGTATGAGATTTATAAAGTAGGTTGTCGACATACGAGATTGGGCCAGACACCTTCAAACTGGTATTTAGACTAATGGAAATCTACGCTTTCCATTCATCAAGAAAGATATGTAACATCTGAGATACGTCGGTAACGGTGTGCCATATTGAAAAAGAGATTTCCCAACAGGGCACATTTAAAAGATCGAAAGATATATGCATAACGCTACAGCATTAATCTTCGAAAACTCAATGGGACCGTCCACGAAGTCCATGCGTCATCTTAATGACCTCATTAGGGACGGTCAGATTTCCCAATGAGAGAGTCTTGAATTAAGCCCGCGTACTAAGTGGAGACGAGCGACAATTTAGGATCACTTAAGTACACTGCCCGATTAAAGGTGTCTAGCATTCGATTTTCGCGGCTATTTTGTCTTGAGTGTTCTTTTAAGTTATTCCTATATAACTTATGCCAACTTTCATTTGCGTCTTCGGAATAGTAAATCATCGGTAATGGAAATTTTCGCTCTATGCCCGATGAAGTGTTGGACTCATTCTAGCCCAGGGGTATAATTGATAATATCGACGATACGTTTCTTTGCAAATATTTTCGACTTTTGCAAGATTCAAATGCTGCTTGCATTTAAAGGCTCCAATTATCTTCGCGAGATTTATAATTATAGTTTCGTCAATTTCCAGTGCTTCAGCAAATTTCATTGGATCTTCGAAGCATCTGCGTTCAACGTTACCAGTGTTGGTAGTGCCATGACCTTGAATAATTTGGTCTATTCGAACGCCTATGGCATCATACACTCTTTTTTGCATTCTTGCCTTTTCCATGTTGAATCGTTCTGAAAAAGTGTTTGCGTAGTGCCATAAATTAATAAATATAAGAACTCAGAGGCAAAGTATTTGTGAGACAAAGGAAGAATTAGAATATAGAAATGACTATATACTATGCGCTATGCTTATGTTTTATGATGGGTACAATTACGTTTTTAGAAAAATTAATTACCTACATAAATATTATATTTATAAATACATCAGTAAATTTAAGATTCTAGAAGCGAGCCGAGCACCTATGGCGAAACCGAACCAAACTAGCGTCAACATTTGTTGCTCAATTATTGCTCAAAAGTTGCTCTAGTCCCGTACTTGTTGGTCACATATTTAAAAAAAGCAAGTTTGGCCACCTTGCATAATAGCTAGCCAAACATAGCTGAAAAAGTTGAAAATTCGCAAACTGTAGAAAAAACAAGTGCATAGGTAACTGTTGCTTATTTCTTGCTAAAAGATTACACTAATAATATAACAGGTTCGACAAAACCATTCCGATATTTAAAAAAAAAATAAGTATAGTATAAAATAGGGGCTATACGTAAAGTGTGAACTTGACCCAAATAAAATGCAGCAACTATTATCCAGCAATTGGTGCTCGATTTCTATGACTTTTACAGCAATTGGTGCTCGATTTCTATGACTTTTAGGGACATAAACCTAAAAAATTATACGAATTTGAATACCATAAAATCTGGACTCCACATAGCGCGAAGTTTTGAGCCTAATAGAAGGTAGAAACTATTATATAGCAATTGTTACACTATTACATTACACTACATACATTACAGTATTGTAATGTTGTCATATATTTTGTCGGGCTAGGGAAAAGGGGGCAACCAGTTGACCATCGGGTGATTTTGCGGGGCCGAAAGTGCACTGCTACTTACGTTGGGTTGGATTGAAGACCAAGTTGTTGGCGGGTAGCGACTCGTGGCTGGCAACTCGCCGTTTGGCGATTCGCGGCTGGCAATTCGCGGCTGGCGGCTAGCGGGTGGCGGCTGGTTGCTGGTTGGCGACGGGTTGGCAATACTAAAGATGCACTAACGACGTAGGGGACGGGAATGGTAACTCCACAGTTGACTGACTGTTGAGCAGGGCGAGGGGGCCTCTTTTTATAGAGACACGAGTAGTGTCTGGAGCGGAACTTGGACCCATGTGTAAGGGCCAATAGGGAGCTTTCTTGAGGTGGATGAGTACAAAGATCTTCGGAAAAACGACGAGAGGGAGGGGCGATACAAGCGAGCTGTCGCCGAGGCAAGACAAATACAATTTTATATTATTAACAATATTAATATCATATACAGAATTAATTAACGCACAAATAGTAAAAGCCTTGTTTCTAAATCAGTTATTGATATTAATGAACATTGGATTTAAACAAAAAGAGTATAACGAAATAATATTATTTACGAAAATTAATTTTAAAGTGGTTATCAACATTATTTCCAAGTGGATCATTAATATTAATAAGTGTTACATAATTTGAAACAGGCATTTATAAGTGCGATTGAATATGTAATTATAAACTAAACAAACTTAAATGTTATTTAATATTAATATTCGCCTATGATAATAGATATTTTGAAATGTAATTGAAGACGGTTTCTGCAATAGCTATTAATAACGAAGAAGATATTGTTGTAATAGTTAAGGGAAGGATGTGTTTTGATTTAACAGTTAAAATATAGTTCGGATATTAAATGACGAGAATCTATATAAATCTTAAATGATATGGCTTAAATTTAATTAATAATAAAAGTATTACAAGAGAAGCATCCATTATTATCAATATTTTTATATTAACTATAATTTTTTAATCTTTGAATAAAGCAATTTTTAACAGTAGGTACATTTAACAATTGAGTTTAAATGAATAAGGATGATTCTTTTATAACTTAATAAAATATATAAATTTAAAATATTTTCAAGAAGAAACTTCTAGAACACGAGATTAAGAGGATTTCCTTGGTGTTTAAATTTAGATAAATTTGGTGACGGTTTTTCCGCCAGATTGCATGTATGAGAATGAGAGCAAGGACGTGGTCCTAAAGCGTTCTCACACTTGGGCCAGCTTATCTAATATGAGATAATGTTTATGATCGTTTTCCGAGAGAAAGCTACAGTCCCCAAATTCTCATCCTCACATTTTCGTTAGCTCATTTAAATAAGTTATGATTTGCAGCTGTGTTAAAAGGAAACGTATGTTTCACTTTTCCAAACTGTTTTTTGAGATTTTAGAAGACTTCCAAAAAATATTATAAATATATCGGGTGTTTAAAACGTACGTATTACGGCTCGTACGTTACAAGTTTATGAAACACTGTTAGATGGTAAGTGCGTCAATTGCATTGTGGGAAATCTAGCAACAAGTCGAAGTCCAATTTGTCTGAAGACAACACACCAATTTCGTAATATGTCACTAGCTTTCACGCCAAATGCATCAGCGTTAAAATTAGGATTAGGTCTATTTCAGACTGAGATAAAATATTTCGAGCATGTTATCCACATATCGTATAGAAAAAACTTAAAGTATGGAATATACGACAAGAATTAAAAGGTAATTAAGGGGAAGGTTGTAACAAATCGGAGTCTATATATTAAAACCTTTCCGAATCGTCCAAACATAAAAATAAATATATGTCAAATTATAGTCAATCATTATAAATAAATAAATAAATCATAGATTGGAATCGTTAGGTGCTGAAATGAAAAGTCATTGTTATCTTTAGTCATTCAATTAAAGTATATTGAAACTTTGAATTCCACACATAATTGAAGTCGTCATTAAAATCAATAGATCACACACATACCAAACATACTCGTAGTCAATTGCAAATATAAATAAAATAAGAGTCATAATTATAAAACATGTGGTCGAGTCGTTGGTAAGTTGTGTGAGTCAGTATATAAAATTATCATGTCGTCAACGACGGAATAAGTTAACGCGGTAAAATAAATTAGTTTAACGCGGACACACATTCAATACATACATTCATACAGATACATACACATAAATCAATAAATATAAATAAGTTAACGTATATAATAAGTTAAATAGACACATTCATTATTATTGTTACACGGAACGGAAAGAAAGAGGCTTACGTTTTTCGTTTTCTTTCTTCATGGCGTCGTTCCTCTTGTTTGGGTCCTCCATCCGTCTGGTGATTATGAATTAGGCTGCTGTCACCTGGTGAACCTTCGATGGGTGTCGAACTCCCTCGCGACTACGAGGGAGAGGACCAGCAGCCTTGTCTTTCGTAGGACGAACGGAGAGCCGTCGTCAATAATGAGGACATGGATCTTAAAAGGGGTCGCGCTCTGAAACGGTCGTAAACGTATTGTCCACGCGTAACAATGAAATCTAAGGGAGACTTTATTCAATAAATGTTGTAGACTTGAACTCGTCATATCTCCTCAAAAACTGCATGAAAAATTCTGAAATTTTCAGGGTACATGCACAAGATAGTGGCGAAACAGATAGGTGAAGTTAAGTTAACAAAATATCTGCCGAATTGTTAATAATAATTAACATAAGTAGAAGTAAATTTAATGAGCTCGAAAATTCGCCGTTTGCGAGCTATATCGAGAAAAAGTGTGTTACAAAATTTACGTTAGAGAAAACTTCCAGTGGGAAAGTTGTTCGTCAATGTATGACGAAGATTTCTGCAAAGTTTCAAATTTTTTGGAACTAAGATGCGTTAATTATACGTTATTATCTAAAAAAACGCGTGGGGCGCTGATGCCGGCGATTCTGCACGCTTCATTTCATACACCACATGCATGGAACATACGAGGAACAAAACATTCTGTATAAATGTATGATTAATATTACTTTATTTATAGACTTAATAATGTTTTGTTGTATTTTTAATTTATGTACAGTACTTTTTCAACGCAGATTAGTTATTTCCTTTCAGACATCAAAGGTTTACAGGAATCGCTATGGCTTTTTCTTCCCGTTCTTCTTGAATTATTGTTTTTGTCGCTCATTATAAACAAAACTTACTGATCACGTTATGAAAAATACTTATTATAATATTAAATACAATATTTCATAAGACAAAACGACTTCCCTTCCCTTACGGGACTCGACGTGCATGAACTTGTAAAACATTGTGTCGTATAACAGAAAAGGCGGAAAGTTTAAAAATATTACATCTAATATTAATCTAATATAAATTGCTAATTAACTAATAAGTATTAATTTATAATCAATATCAATCATAAATTTATACAGAATGTTTTGTTCTTCGTATGTTCCTTGTATGTGGTGTATGAAATGAAGCGTGCAGAATCCCCTGCATCAGCGCCCCACGCGTTTTTTAGATAATAACGTATAATTAACGCATCTTAGTTTCAAAAAATTTGAAACTTCGCAGAAATCTTCGTCATACATTGACGAACAACTTTCCCACTGGAAGTTTTCTCTAACGTAAATTTTGTAACACACTTTTTCTCGATATAGCTCGCAAACGGCGAATTCAATTTACTTCTACTTTTGTTAATTATTATTAACAATTCGGTAGATATTTTGTTAACTTAACTTCACCTATCTGTTTCGCTACTATCTTGTGCATGTACCCTGAAAATTTCAGAATTTTTCATGCAGTTTTTGAGGAGATATGACGAGTTCAAGACAACAACATTTATTGAATAAAGTCTCCCTTAGACTTCATTGTTACGCGTGGACAATACTTTTCCGACCATTTGAGAGCGCGACCCCTTTTAAGATCCATGTCCTCATTCCTGGTGATGTGTTTTAAATTATTCCTCGCCGCCTCCATGAATTATTGGATTTTTGGGAACTGAATCAGCTCTATGAAATACACCTTTAAAAACTTTGAAAACATTATTTCTTTAGTCATTTTTTATGAGGAATTCAGTAGTGCTAGAATAAACAGTGTAAACCAATTTTTTAACCCATAAATTTTATAGAGAACAAAAACATTGTTTGTTCAAAAAAATGCTATTACATTTTTCTAAATTAATTTAAAAATTCCAAGGATTTTTAAGTAAGAATAAAAACGTATTTTCTAAATAACTACGTATGGATTTTCAAAAATTCCACTTTTATTAAAAAATTTTTTTCTGATGCACAAATATTTTTTGTGTCAAAAAAATTTTTTACATATTTCATTCAAGCACCACTGAATTCCACATCCAAAGTTACTAAAGAAATAATTTTTTTGGCCCAAAAATTTTAGCACAAAAAAGAAATTTGTTTTCGGAAAAAGGCTATTAAAATTCGCTAAATTGATTTAAAAATTAAAAAAAAAATGTGATAAAATGAACATATTTTCTAAATAATTAGGCATGGATTTTAAAAAATTTCATTTCTTTCGAAAACAAAATTTTTTTTTTGGGTCAAAAAAATTTTTTACAATTTTTATTATATCACCATTGAATTGCTCGTCAAAAATGACTAAAGAAATAATTTTTTGGGATTTTTTGAACGCCTGCTTCATATAGCTAATTTTGTACCCGGACCCCTTAAATAACATAAAATTTAATAAAGTGTAATAAAGAATTACATCAATGTTTAAGTAGGAGTTACGCGATATTCCTAAGTACGATGGTATTTACATCCAAAGTATAAATGTGCTATTAAAGTAGTGAGATAAATCAATAATATGCGCGGTTTTTTCACATCCGTTATATAAAATATTGTAAAAAACATGTGTGAAAAAGTTTTATTTTTGAACCTGAGTTTCCTGCGTTTGAACCTCACGCTCGCCTGCGACCCTTTTAGAAAACGATTAATCGTTTAAAAGGTTACCTTCTCAGAGAAAAACACTTTGATAGTAGTATCATAATGTAGTACTAGTATAGTACGATTTCAAAGACTGACGTTATCTGCGTTATTTCGGGTTAGAAATTTTGAGTGTAAAGTTTTATTCACCTCGTTATTTCGGGTTAGTTACATCAAGTTTCAACTATTATTAAAACCGTGCACATAATTTCATACAATAGAATTTTTCAAAATTTTGGTCGGCCATATTGGATGCTCCATTTTGAATTATTAAAAATGAACGTCGGATTCGTGTTCAGCGCGCCCGAAAACCTACATGGAGCCATTTTCATGGCCTTAGCTCCAGTTAAAATTGTTGTCCGCCATATTGGGTCCGCGATTTTCAATTTTTGGAAACAAACATCAGATTCGTGTTCAGCGCACCCGACAACTTATGGGTAGCCATTTTCATGGCCTTAGTTGGAATTCTTAACATTTTTGTCCTCCATATTGGGTCCGCCATTTGGAACTGCGTTGGATACTGGATATGTAATGATGAACGAATTTTTAGATAATAGGTTGGAAAAAACTAGCGAAAAGGAAGTTAATTTTTATGAGCCTCTGAAAAAATCAAGGTTGCAAACTTTGCAAATATGGAAAAATTATCAGCTAACACAGGAGGTGAACGTAAAAAAGAAAACATATCGTCGGAATTAGTGTATCAAAAGGCACTTACTGAAATCCGATCCGATGTTAACCTTGCCGTTTTACTACGCGTACCGGTCACTGAAACACCGCCTGCTTTATTTAAAGAAGATGGTTCAAGACGGTTCACTACAAAAGCTGATCTTCTACATGGTATAGAAAAATTTGTTGAAAACGACGTGATTAAAGAACAAATATGGACAGAAAATCGTATATACATTGTAGATTCAATGGCAAACATACAGGGACTCAATGTAAAATCAATGAAAACTTTTGAAGATATTGGCCAACAAATCATTAATAATATTACCCTAATAGCACAGAACCTTGAGTTAATGTTAACGGAAGGTTACAACGTTAAAGCTTAAAACGAAACATTGTCATAACGTTAATAAAAGTTTTCCAGAAATGTACCTTAATGTGTAATGTTAAAATAATGTACCACTAACTTTACAATAAAGGTTATTCTATAACATTACTGAAATGTCCACACAATCTACTATTAAGTTTAATTTAATGCTATTTCCAATCATTCATGATAGAGGGTATAAATACGGAAGCGACAAATCGCGGTGAAAAAAGATACTACTCAAATAGGGATAAAATTGAAATAACACAAAAGGTGTTTTTCAATAAATTGACATTTAGAAATTAGTTTTCGACTTTTGAAAGTATCTTTATAATATAAAACAAATATAATAAGTATATAAATCAAAACTATATCTAAATATTAATTTAAGGGGAATCCAGTTGACTCAGCGGTAAAGTCGAAACCCCGAGGAAACCCATCACTTGAGTTCCGGCTGCAGCCGCTAGGAGCGTGTCGCCGAACCGCGAACGAAGTAGCGCCGGCGTTCCTTGAAGTGTGGACAGCGAAGCGAAACCGACATCGGATGGAGGCCGATCTCACCACAACGTTTTTTTTGTTGGGGGAACTTTCCCTCCGATTAAGAACTAATGCGTCGTTTTCTCGACGAATTAGAAATTAATACTTTTATTTGCAGAATTAATTGTTGATCTCTTAAAAAAAGATAACGTAATTAATTCAAAATTGATGGAAAATTTTGCATAATAGACGATTTTTACTTATTCTAAAAAATCCTCCGTTCATACTCGATTAATAACTTTGGTGTTTTTTAAGAAGGTGCAGAAAGTAACTAGAATTTCTAGCAAAGAATCCAAATTTTGAAAAATCTATTCAATCATCTTAATTTACATTTATCAGCGTAGATTTATACTACCCTGTCGACTGACCAGGCTGCATCGCTTTTATAAGGTTAAATTAACGTTCGATGTTGTACTAATGTCAAAAAACCTTAAATTAACCTTATCCTATAATGTCCCTGGGAGGAATTGGGACGATTATTATCATGTTATGTAACGTAAGGTTATTTAAAGATTTTCTAAGCTCCAGCTAATGTTACAATTGCTATTAGGGAATTTTAAAAGTTCATCCTATGTTATAATAATATTACAGGGACATTATTTAATATTAATGCAACATTACAGTGTAACCTCCATGTAATAAGTTTGGTCGATGATTCACATGTTAATATAAGGTTAAAATAAAGTTCTATGAAGGTTTCTTAACCCATTAACGCCCAACTGCACAGAAAATTTATACGCTTATTTCCAGTATGAAATACATTCGAAAAAAATCAAACTTACCACATTCTACCATTTTCGGGGTCGCTCTTTCGAGTGGCGAGGAGAAAATTGTAACAAATACCAGTCTTTTTCAGGGCGCATTTCTTACAAATATCGAGTTTTCAATACAATGTCGTGCTTTAAAAGAGCTAAAATATATTAGAAGCGTGCACTCGATACTTGTACTTAGAAACTGCACTGATATATATTTTAAATTTTGCAATGTTAAATCCAAAATGGCCACCGCAACAACCAATTTCTATCTAAAGTTGAACAATTTTTTCTTCAAAACCATACAATTTAGCAAACAATTTCTAAGGAAAGTTTTGTTTTAGAGTGAGTCAAAGAACACCCTCAAATTTTTTTGAAATGTATTGTTACAATTTAAAATTTTTTTTAATTCGAAAAACCTAAATTTTGTAAAATGTCAGTTGAAAAATCTGAAAAAAATTTTAGGGCATTCCTCAACCAATTCTAAGACATTTTTGTTCTGTGGAAATTTTCTCTAAAGACTATAGTTTTCAAGAAAATAAATTATTGATCTAGTTATCTAGAAAAGTTTAGTAATTTTCTTTGCCGGAAAAGTATACAATTTAGAGAAAATTTGCACAGAACAAAAATATCTTAGAATTGGTTGAAGACTGCCATAAATTTTTTTTAGATTTTTCAAGTAATATTTTGCAAAATTTAGGATTTTCGAATTTTCGAAAAATTAAAAATTGTAACAATACATTTCGAAAAAATTCGAGAGTATTCATAGACTCATTCTAAAACCAAATTGTCCTTAGAAATTTTTCTCTCAAGTGTATGGTTTCGAAGAAAAAAATGGTTGAATTTTAAATAGAAATTCGTTGCTACGGTGGCCATTTTGGATTTAACATCGCAAAATTTAAAATATATACCAGTGTAGTTTTTAAGTACAACTATCGAGTGCACGTTTCTAATTTATTTTAACTTATTCAAAGCACGATATTGCATCGAAAATTTGATATTTGTGAGAAATTCACCCTGAAATTTTATTATAAATGTTAAAATCATAGATAACTTTTGAATTTTATACAATTTTCTCTTCAAGACTAGAAAGAGCGACCCCGAAAATGGTAGAATCTGGTAAGTTTGACTTTGTTCGAAATTTATTTCGTATTGGAAATAAGCGTTGAAGCTGGTGTAAATTGTCTGTGCATTTGGGCGTTAATGGGTTAATCTCCGTGTAATGTTACAACCTTACACATTTAAGGTTATTGTAACCTTCCAGTAATATTAATATTCTGTGAGGGTATTTGTGGCACGCGATTCTATAATCGGTCTCGCGCTCGAACTGCTGGAAAAGTATTGTCCGGCGAAGAAAAAAAATGAATGTGTCGGAATAAAATATAAAAAATATGACTTTATAGAGCTCGCCAAACTGAACATTTTTTGTATATAACATAACATTTTCCCCAACCATTAGTATTTTTAAAGATAAAAAATAAAAAGTCTCAAATTTCATAGTTTTGAAATCAATACAATTTTCAACATATATCGTCGTATCTCGGTCAAATATCGACCAAATGATTGAAATTTGCACAGTAAACTAGTGATTTATGTATGAAGACTACGAGCTTTTGTCCGTAATTAAAAATAACAATTTGTTATTTTTATTCAATAACAAACTTAAGGTTGCGAGAAATCTTAGTTTGTATTTTTGACGGGAAAAGTGTGTTGCAAAGTTTACGTTTGAGAAAACTTCCAGTGACAAACTTGTTCACGTAGGATTGAAGAAGTTTTCTGAAAAATTTCAACTGAATCGGTCTATAATATTTTAATCTATGATTAACAGGGAAGGGCTCGTTGCCCTTGTTATTCTGTCTCCTCTGGTCGGGAGAAAACTTTCTAGCGAACCCACTGCCTCCGCGAGTCCATCCTAGTGGGTGGCAGGAGCAAGATCCCGGGCTTGGCCACCCCCCGCGGTACCCATACCCTGGGTTTGGGGGCCGGTATGGGTACAGGCATCCCACCGGTGTTCCGACCAACCGAACTATAGGGAAGGCGAGGACGTCACTCCCCGGAGATTGGTTTAAGAGGTGATCATGGAATCACCCCCCAAGACAGTCCCCTCTGCCTAAGGAGGCTGCCCAGAAGATTACTTTACCTGGGCAGACCTCCGCGCCATCGCCTCACCGGCGAACCTCACGAACGCCTCGTAGCTCTCCTCACTACGTATCACGCCCGTGAGGTCCCAGTCGTCCTCCTCCCTCAGGATTCCCATGGCTTGGAGATCCCGTAGGTCGGCGTACAGCCAGCACTCGCTCAGCACATGTGTGCTAGTCTCCTCCAAACCACGACACAGAGGTGTCCGGAGCATTGCCCACCTTGTAGAGGAAGGAGTTCAGGCTCCCATGCCCCGTGAGCAGGTAACCCGCGCTCAGGGTGTATTCCACATCCGGCAGGTTTGAGATGGTGGACACCTCGGGAATGAACCGGCGGGTTACCACCCCGGATTGGCTGGTCTGGCATCACTCCTGCCAGATGGCCAGGATGGCTCTCCTCTGCGCGAGTCGCTTGAGGTCAGAGACGTCGCTCCACTCCTCTGTGGGCACCAGCGCCGAGTCACTCTCGTGAGGCGGCAGGTTCCTGGCCAGCAGGCTGACCACCCTCTCGGTTCGTGCCCTCAATTCCCAGGGGATATCCCCGATAAGGACTTGGAGCGCGCTCGTGGATACAGCAGGGCAACACCGCAAGGGTGACCATCCTCTGCGCCCTGATGATCTCAGCGCTGGCGTGTGCCGTGACGAGCGCCGCACCGTACATTGCGCAGGCCCTCATAACGCCCTTATACAAAATAATACGCGATGAGTGTGGCATCGACCACTTACCCCTCAGAACGTTTGAAATCTTATGGAAATATTCCCGAGACTTGTGGCTAGCCTCGAGAACATTTGAGCGTACGTTAAGACCGCTCGACAGTCTTATGCCGAGGTACTTGATGTTATCCGCTGAATTTATTGTTTTCCCGTCAAGCTTGATGCTTGGTCGGCTGTCCAGACTCCCCCTTAGCAGCACCATGCTCGTTTTCGCCGTTGCGAGCTCTAGTTTCTTGCTCTGGCACCAAGAGTGCACCGAGTTCGAGACCCGAGTCGTGGCACCCTCGATTCCTCTCCGGGAATTCCCAGAGACGAGTACGAGCATGTCGTCGGCGTACGCAATGGGGATACACCCCTCCGTATTTTGTGCTCTATTGACTAGATCGTCAAAAACGAGATTCCAGAGGCTAGGCCCCAGGACTGACCCCTGCGGGCACCCCTTAGTCACCCGTTTACTATGATATGTTTTTCTGCGATCACCACCCGTCTATCCGACAGGTAGCTGGACAGAATTTCATATAGGTCGGGGTGACACTCCCGATTGCGCAATTCTTCGAGCACGGGCGGCCACCAAAGGTTGTCGAACGCCCCGGAGATATCAAACGCGATCGCTAAAATGTATTTTGCTTCAGACTCTCGAACGACTCTGAGCACCTCGTTTATCGCGTCTTCTGTGCCCCTTCCGGCACGAAACCCGAATTGGCACGCAGCCACCCTCGGACTTTCGATCAGGACGTGGGACGCTCGGTACAGTATCAGCCTCTCCGGAATCTTGCCCAGAATGGACAATAAACAGATCGGCCGATACGCCTTCGGGTCGGTGGGGAGTTTATCCGAGCCCTTAGGTATTACGCGAAGTGAGGCTATTTTCCACTCATTCGGGAAAGTATTCTCGCTAAAACACGCGTTATACAATCGCAAGAAGTGCGAAGGTATCACCTGTATTGCTCTCTTGAGCACCTCTACTTCGATTTGATCGAGCCCCGGGGCTTTTCCGTTTCGCAGCTTCCCCACTGCCAGCCTCAATTCGCGCAATTCTACCCTCTTAAGTCTCATCGGGCTGGTAGTTGCCCTGGAGACATAAGCGCCGGTATTTCTAAGCGTGCGCTGCT
The DNA here is from genome assembly GCA_030407085.1 of Trichopria drosophilae. Taxonomy (NCBI): domain Eukaryota; kingdom Metazoa; phylum Arthropoda; class Insecta; order Hymenoptera; family Diapriidae; genus Trichopria; species Trichopria drosophilae. Next base: position 68,993,213 of record CM059587.1, read on the forward strand.
CGCACGTATCTATCGCGGGATCGTCGTCCGGAGTTAGACATTTGAGCATAAGCTCAGCCGTCTCCCTCCAGTCGCTCGTGAAGTTACCCCCGAACGCCAGGGTACTCAATGGCTTCTCCCCTCTGTCTGCCAAGGGCACACTTGTATGGGATCCCCCACGGAGTTGACTTCCCGGCCTCGTTCACAATTCGCGTCCAACTCTCGGTCAATTCGCGTTTCAGTTCGGCCTTATATCTCCTATTGGCTCTCCTGAATTCCTCCAGGGAGCTCTCGTCACGAGTTCGCTGATGCAGCCTTCTCGCTCTGTACGCGGCTTTCTTCAGGTCGGTTACCTTCTGCGTCCAACCCGGGGAAACTCTGGCGTACCATTTACGTCGCTTCATTGCCACATCGCAGGCTTTTGTTAGAACGACTCCGATTTCCCTAGCGAGCAAGCTCGCCGTGGAATCGTCGCCATTCAGGACCGCGTTGCATCGTGCTTCCTGAAGTAGGAAGTTATCGAAAACCTCCCACTTCGCTTTTCGCACATTGTATCTGCCGAGTTGCTCCCAGGCCGTGTCGCTCGGGACGCCCCCGCCTGATTGGGTCCAGTTGACCTCGAACGCGATCGCGCGGTGGTCGCTGGTCGTGACACCATCGAGCACCCGCCAATTCTCGATCAGCCCGGCGGCTTCACGAGTGGCGAGTGTGGCGTCGATGTACGACTCCACGACCCCGCTATTACCCCGATAAGTTGGGAGCTCCCTAGAGTCATTCAAGACCACCAGTCCCTCCCTCGCGATGAAATTTTCTAATCGCCTCCCACGCGCGGGACGGCGATCATGTGTGTGCCTGATCGTGCACTGCGGGTCCCACAGCGGCGAACTGGCATTAGTATCCGCGGCTATTACAACTGGCTCTCCGCGAAGTGCCGCGAGCACTTTCTCTAATCGTTTAATGCCTTGATCGACTGACCAGGCGTACTGAAAATATATACTAACCAAATACACGGAGCCAGCGCCGCAGATAATTTGCGATGGATTTATCCATAATTAATTCTAGAGACTGCCCTTTCTACCGCTATTCGGTTGGAGGGGCAGGCGACGCTGTTAGCAGCGTGGTCCCGCCTCTCCCTTCGGGCAGCCTTACAGTTTGCGCAGACTGGCTTTTGTTCTTTTCGTGGGCAATCTGCGAAGGCGTGGCCTTCCTTCGCACAATGGCCGCATACCACCTTATTGGTGCAGTTCCGCGAAATATGGCCAAAATGTTGGGAATTGTAACAGCGCGATGCCTCTACGAAATCCTGAATACGATAAACCAGCCAGTCTATGCAGACCTTACGGCGCGCAAGAAGGGCTTCTCGCATTGCCGGGGAGGCCTCCACTACCCAGTTCGTGCGCTCGGATTCTTTTTTACCGAACCGCTGTTTATTTTTTCAGCTGTCATGTCGGATGGCAGCCCTTTTACGATAAGCTTCGGGTAGATTTGTGATCGCGTCGCGTCCAACCCGGCGTTTTTGATTTTGTCGCTCTTAAGGGCCCTCGAGCGTGCCGAGGCGGTCCCGCCTGTGACGTCAGAGGCGAGAAAACTTTGCGCCGTGAAATTGGCGATTTTCGAGGGATTTTCGTGATTTTTTTTTCAGAAATCGGATTCTCTTGTCGAGGAATAGCGATTAAAGTAGTATGGACAAGATTGTCAGCTTATAAATAGGAAAAATAAAGCATCAAAGTTTGACAGCGGCCATCTCTTTGTCTAACTTCAGGCGATCGACATAAGACCTTCTCTTTCTAGGTTGCTCCGCTCACTCGCGCTTCGAGACTGTCTTACTTTCTCGGAATAGAAAGACACTCGCTCCCTCCTTCTCTCTGCTTCCGTACAAGAGTGCAGCGCGACGGGCCGTGCGTTGTCGTTACGAAAAATTCATGCATTTTTGCGAATGTGGCCGGGGAACAAAGTTCCGAAAATCACACACCCCCGACGGGCCAAAATTTGCATATAACATCGCTCCAGCATGATTTTCTTCCCTTTGTCTTTGAAAATTTGGCAAAAAGAAAGCGAATTAAAGAACGTTAGACTCACGCAATATCGAAATTTTAGTTTTCGTTTTCGGAACTTTGTTTCCCAGCCGCGCAAATGGCACGATCTTTAAAAAATATGGATGCTTTTTAGAAAGTAACACATAGAACTGCAGATGGTGAGATACGGTATAAGTCATACAATATAATTTTGAAGGGTTACTTTTCCATTGTCGGAGCATAAACAGGGAGAAAACTTATAGTCAATTCATCGCAGATCGAATAACTTTTGTGCACGACTTTTCGCACGACAAAAGCGCACAAGCGTCGAAAACTGTTCTTTTTTTCAATAATTTAAAATTGATGTTTTTTTTTTCTGACATTGGACACTCGGTCCGAACAATTCAGAGAATTTTCGACAAATTTTTTAAAATATCGCATTTCACGACAGATGGCAAAGCGAAGATTTTTCGCAAAAATTGAGGATCAAGCTGTTTTTGTTTTTTTCCACTTTACATTGTGGCGTATGTCAACAAATAATTTTTATTTGTCCAAATTATTTTTTTGACTATTTTCGAATTTACCGCACGAACCGAGTGTTGCCGAACGCCTGGCGGTGTTGCCAAGTTTCTTCCTGCTTACTGCGCGGCGCGGAGTGCCAACGACGCTAAGCGTTCGGCAACACTCGGTTCGTGCGGTAAATTCGACGGCGTGGACGGCGCGCGGCATAAGCAGCATGGTAAGATTTGCATATAACATGGCTCCAGCGTGATTTTCTTCACTTCGTCTTTGAAAATTTGGCACAAAGAAAACGAATTAAAAAACGTTAGACTCACGCAATATCGAAATTTTCGTTTTCGGAACTTTGTTTCCCGGCCGCGCAAATTATACGATTATAAAAAAATATGGATGTTTTTCAGAAAATAACATATCGAGAACTGTAGATGGAAGATACGGTAAGTCATGCAATATAATTTTGAAGGGTTACTTTTCGATTGTCGGAGGATAAAAAGCGAGAAAACTTAGTCAATTCATCGGAGATCGAATAACTTTTGGCAAGACTTTTCAGCGCGCAAAGTAAAATAAATGGCAAAGTAAAGCGCACAAGCGTCGAAACCTGTTCTTTTTTTTTCAATAAATTAAAATTGATGTTTTTTTTCCGACATTGGACACTCGGTCTCTACAATGAAATTTTTTCTAAGACAAAAGTGTGGATCGAACCGCTCCTTTTTTAATTATGAAACGACTACCCTACAAATACCTACCTTTGAAGTCCATACCCGGAAAGCAGCCTCACTATGGGGTAATGCGGAAGAACACACACGAACGCATATTCAATAGATATACACAGGAAATGAATTGACAAATTGGGGGGGGGGGGGGGGGGATGCCAAACGGGCAAGAATGATAAGTATACAGTATAGGGTAACATTTGCCCCCCCCCCCCTCCCCCCATGGGATAAGGAAAAATGTATCTTTTTTCTTTTTTTTTCTTTTTTTTTGTAACGTAATGGTACAAAAATCTGGCCTTATCGTCCATGTATTGACGATGTCTCGCCGCCTCCTGCCTCTTCGCTCCTCGAACCCTGGGGCCCCTACGGTGACGCTGAAACAATACAAACATATTATAAGTAAAATACACGACAATAGGCAGTTATAGAAATTTTTTTTGAAATAAAATATTTAATCGCACCAAACAATAAACATATTGCATCTAAATTTTATGAGAAAACGAGTTATCGCTTTTAAAAATGATAAAATAACGGTTATATACTTAAAAATCTGCAATAAATAGGAATGCATAATCTGCAACTATGTGTGCGATGAAATAAGTAATAAATATATTGTATATATTTTTAATATATTATTTTAATGTAATATATTAATTTTTATATAATATAATATTTTAAATATATTGTATATATCATTGTATAAAAAAAATAGCAAAATTTATTGTAGATATTATTTTTGTAGTTCAATTTTTAACAGTACTCTACCCACTGACAGAACAATATAGTAAAATGTACTAATCCTAAATAACTATTACTTATTTTATATTAAATAAATAAAAAAAATGGCCAACACGGTTCAAACCTATTGGTTGACAAAAGGACCAAACAGGTCTTTTTATTTCCAGCCCAACGTTTCGACCACTCTTGGAGGTCCTCCTCAGGGGCATCTATTAATAGATACATAGAAAAAAAAACCAACAAAATATAACACACGAAAAAAATATAAACAAAAATATAAATTAAGGACATTTTCACTCATTACAATAAAATAATCATAAAACAAACAACACGCACCTGACATGAGCAACTGTACGTCGTATACTAAAGGACCCAGCACACTTTAGCTTGATTTGCGGGCCCGGTTAAATTTCCTGAAACTTCGCTAAGTTGTAGTCCAGAATAGCCCGAACAAAAGTTCTATATGGTAAAAGCCCCAAAAATCAATAGTTTTCGAGATAAAGTACTATACGATATAGTACGGGCGTACGATATAGGCCCCCGGATCCGAGACTTTCGCATTTATTTTTTATATGCAACAACAATATGCATAGGTTTTTTTGGTCGCTGATTACGAATGTGATAACAGATTTTAAAAATCTGATATCAGATACGTGATCAGCGACCCCAAAAACCCCAGAATAATGAGTTTTAAGCGATTTCCTTTAATTTTTCAAAAATTGTCCGCCATATTGGATCCGCCATTTTGAATTTTTAAAATCTGATATCACATTCGTAATCAGCGACCAAAAAAACCTATGAATATTGTTGTCGCATATAAAAAATAAATGCGAAAGTCTCGGATCCGGGGGCCTATATCGTACGCCCGGACTATATCGTATAGTACTTTATCTCGAAAACTATTGATTTTTGGGGCTTTTACCATATAGAACTTTTGTTCGGCCTGTTCTGGACTACAACTTAGCGAAGTTTCAGGAAATTTAACCGGGCCCGCAAATCAAGCTAAAGTGTGCGGGGTCCTTTGTGACACAGATTACACTGACTTGTAAACATACACACACACTCTTAGACTCGCAGTACAAACATAATACATAATTAAATGTGTCAATCCTATATATACAAATTCGTTACTTTTTAAATTACAATGTTATTTACAAATCATTAATTAAAATATTATAACTGTTACTTAATTTTTCTGTGTCCGTTCTAAAATTTATGCTCGATTTTTGTTTTTTAATATGGATCATTTCTTTAATGTTACGTTTTTTCCAATGTGGTTCTGTTTCCAAAATTTCCACTTCAGCAAATTTAAAACTATGTCCTGTATTCAGCATATGTGATGTTAGTGCTGTATGACCAATTTCTCTTTTCCAATTATTAGTATGTTCATAGATTCTTTTTTTTAAATACCTTTTTGTTTGCCCTACATATGTAGCTGTACATTCACTGCAGTTTATCTTGTAAATTATATTCGATTTTTTTAATATATCTATCTCATCAATTTTTGTTTTGAACAACGATTCCAAAGAGTTGAAACGTTTATTGTATATTTTAATGTCAAACGTGTCATATATCTTCTTAATCCTTTGGTTGAATTTATTGATATACGGTATTACTATACAATTTGAGAAGTCAAAAATTTGTCCCGTGTTAATTTCCTGTGTTTTTTGTCTATCTTTTAAAATTTTAATTCTATTGTTAATATTTTCTTGTATAAATTGAAAGTCGTAACCATTCTTGTGTAAAAAAGTGTAAATATATCTTAAATTATTAAAATGGAATTTTTTATTGGAAAGTAAAATAGCTCTGTCAACAAGCATTGAGATAATGCCACGTTTCATATGTATAGGATAATGAGAATTGAAATTCATATATTTCCCCGAACAAGTCGGTTTCCTATACCAATTAGTCAACAATATGTTCCCTTCTTTAAAAAAACATACATCCAAAAACGGTAAACTGTTGTTTGTTTCCAGTTCAAAAGTAAATTTAAGGTTAGGATGGTAATTATTGAACATGTTGACAAGATATTTGATGTCATTTTCTGGATAAATCATGAATATATCATCCACATATCTTTTGTAGAGTGCAGGTTTCTTCTCTAATTGATTTAGAATTTCATCTTCTAAATCGATCATTACTAAATCAGCTAGTGTAGGCGACAAAGGTGAACCCATAGGTGTACCTTTGTTTTGTTTATATAATTGTTTATTGAACACAAACACCGTAGATTCCAAAATCAATGAAACTATTTTGATAATTTCCTTAACCGGGATTTTTGTAAATTGTTGTATCTCTAATTCTCGTTTTTTAAGGCTCTTAACGATTAGGTCATGTGGTACATTGGTGAAAAGGCTTACGACATCCAATGATAGCAGGGAATGATTTTTTGGTATATTTATGTTTTGAACTTCTTGAACTAAAGTCCAGGAGTTTTTTGTTCTATTTTTATTATGTGAAATTGTTTGGTATAAAATATTATGCAAGAATTTTCCAATATTATAAATGGGGCTACCCAATGCTGATACAATTGGTCTCATCGGGTAACCTGTCTTATGGATCTTAGGTAAGGCATATAACCTTGGGGTATTTCCATTATTACAAACCAAAAATCGTAGAGTTTCTTTTTCTATATATTTGTTCTTTAACCAGTCATTTAAAATAGCATTAATTTTATTTTGTGTTGTTATAGTTGAATCCTTGTTTATATTCTCATAAGTGTTATCATTAGTTAATAGTTGTTCAACCTTATCAATGTAGTCTTTTTTATTCATTATGACAGAAATATTGCCTTTATCTGCTTTGGTTAAATATAGGTCCTTATTTTTAATAAATTTCCGTAGATCTGAAATAGTATTAGACTCAGGTGTATGTAGAGGCAATAGGTTTCTTGTGCATTGCATAGTATGTACAAGTTTACTTCTCAAAAGATCAATTTTATTTGTTGGAATCTTATGCATGTTAATTTCAAAGATGCTAATGTTATGTAAATTCGGGTCATTGTTTAGAAGTGCATTTCTCATTGAACTATTAGTTTTAACGACTCTTTCAAATTTTTTGACTAAAGTGACTTTGGTTTTCAAGATAATCAACATTCTATTGGTATTTTGTCGATACATAAATTCACTCAGTGTTTCCATGGGTAATTTCACTTTTAGAAAACTTAAGATCTTAAACTTTCGGAAATTTAACTGACGAATAAACGTATACAAATCATCAATTTCAAATTTTAAAGTGGAAAATAAAAATTTTTCTTTTAGAGAATTGAACTTCAATTTTAGATCGGATGTAAAAAAATATGCAGTTCTCTCATAAGTTCTAAGAAGGTGTTTTGGTAGGCATCCAGACTTTTGACATTTTTTGAGGAATCGAAGACGCTCACCGTATTCTGCCAGTCGAATTATGATATGCTTTAATTCCTGAAGTTTTAATTTTACGGGTTGTCCATAATTATTTCCAATGAATTCATAAAAATTCCTCAATCCAGGTGTTATGGATCTTCGCGTAAATTTAGTTGTTGGGTAAAAATCCTTCGTCATCGTGATGAAGAATTAAAATGATGTAAATAATGTTTAAGGCCGAAATTCAATATAAATTTAATTACTTATTTTATATTTTACTATTTTCCTTCGCCCAGTGTGTAGCTTACCATTCAAAATTCAACTACAAATGCGATCCTAAAAATCCACCAATCAATTTCTGCCATTTATATCATCGCGCAAATAGTTGCAGACTGTTTATACAAAGTTTCAAGCGTATAGCCGTCATGTTATTATTTTTCTGCGTAATCTATATAAATGTAATATGTTATCATCATGCACTACTCTGCGTAATGAAAAATCATTCTTAAGCTATTTGTGCGATTAAATAAATGGCAGAAGTTGTTTGCTAGATATTTACTATCGTGTTTACTGGGAGAAGGAAAATAGTAAAATATACTGATCCTATACATGTACTACCTGTAAGTAGATACGTTGTGAAATGTTACAGTTAATACGAATCTGTCAAAGTTACTTGATCCACACGTATACTACAAGCAATAGTAATTTCGACTATAGGAATAGTTATGCTACATATTTACTATCGTGTTTGTAGTTTAATTTTGAATGGTAGGCAAAACCCTGGGAAAAGGAAAATAGTAAAATACACTGATCCTATACGTGTACTACCTGTAAGTACATACATTGTTAAATGGTACAGTTTATACGAAGCTGTCAATGTTACTTGGTCTACGCGTATACCTCAAGCAACAGTAATTTCGACTAGTGGAATAGTTATCCTAGATATTTACTATCGTGTTTGCAGTTTAATTTTGAATGGTACGTAAAACACTGGGAGAAGGAAAATAGTAAAATATACTGATCCTATACGTGTACTACCTGTAAGTAGATGCGTTGTTAAATGTTACAGTTTATACGAAGCTGTCAAAGTTACTTGGTCTACGTGTATACTACAAGCAAAAGTAATTTCGACTAGTGGAATAGTTATCCTATCTGGGATTAGTATATTTTACTATTTTGTTCTCTACGTGGGTCGATTACTGTTAAAAATTGTACTACAAAAATACGATAGTACTCAACCGCAATAAATTTATGCTATTTATCATGTCTATTCGTATATACCTCTAGTTCATGTCGCTGTTGTGGTGGCTCCTCGATGCGCTCGTCCGCCTTTGTTGCCCCGGCTCCGGCATCACCGATTTTCGCCTCGTTTTTTTTTCTCCGGCAATTGAACAGCCTCGTCGCTGAAATAAAGAATAAACAATTACATATACGATTATAAAACATTCTAGGGATCTACAATCGTGTAATTCTGATTTCTTACCGATTATTTTCTTTTTCTGCAATGCTTGGCTCTTGGCTCTTCCGTACATGTGCCGCATGGTGCCGCGCCGTCGAATTTACCGCACGAACCGAGTGTTGCCGAACGCTTAGCGTTGTTGCCAAGTCGTTGGCTCTCCGGACTCCGCGCCGCGCAGTAACCAGGAAGAAACTTGGCAACACCGCTAGGCGTTCGGCAACACTCGGTTCGTGCGGTAAATTCGAAAATAGTCAGAAAAAAAATAATTTGGACAAATAACAATTATTTGTTGACATACACCATAATATAAAGTGGAAAAAACAAAAACAGCTTGATTTTGCGAAAAATCTTCTAATTGCCATCTGTCGTAAAATGCGATATTTTAAAAAATTTGTCGAAAATATTCTAAATTGTGCAGATCGAGTGTCTAGTGTCGGAAACAAAGTTAGGAAAACTGAATAAAAGAAATATTGCGCAAATTACATCTAATTTGTTCGCATAGGCCACAACATCAAGTTTAATTTATTGAAAAAAAAGAACAGTTTTCGACGCTTGTGCGCTTTACTTTGCCAATTATTTTACTTTGCGCACTGAAAAGTCGACTATAAGTTTTCTCTCTTTTTATCCTCCGGCAATCAAAAAGTAACCGTTCAAAATTATATTGTATGACTTACCGTATCTCACCATCTGCTGTTCTCGATGTGTTACTTTCTAAAAAGCATCCATATTTTTTAAAAATCGTGCAATTTGCGCGACCGGGAAGCAAAGTGCCGAAAACGAAAACTAAAATTTCGATATTGCGTGAGTCTAGCGTTTTTTAATTAGCTTTCTTTTTGCCAAATTTTCAAAGACAAATGGAAGAAAATCACGCTGGAGGCACGTTATATGCAAATCTTGGCCTGCCGGGAGGTGTGTTGATTTTCGGAACTTTGTTCCCCGGCCACATTCCCATGAATTTTTCGTAACGACAACGCACGTCCTGTCGCGCCTGCACTCTTGTACGGAAGCAGAGAGAGAGCGAGAGGGAGCGAGTGTCTTTCTATTCCGAGCAAGTGAGAAAGCGCGAGTGAGCGGAGCAACCTAGCAAGAGAAGGTCTTATGTCGATCGCCTGAAGTTAGACAAAGAGATGGCCGCTGTCAAACTTTGATGCTTTATTTTTCCTATTTATAAGCTAACAATTTTGTCCATACTACTTTAATCGCTATTCCTCGGCACGAGAATCTGATTTCTGCAAAAAAAATCGCGAAAATCCCTTGAAAATCGACAATTTCACGGCGCAAAGTTTTCTCGCCTCTGACGTCACAGGCGGGACCGCCTCGGCACGCTCGAGGGCCCTTAAGGAGCTTCTCAAGGTCGGCAGCGGTTGCTGTCTCGATTATGAGCCCGTTATTGCGTGTTTTACGCACCGATTTTACCGCGATTTTTTCGGCGACCGGGTTAACCGCGTTTATGAGCGCCCGTCTAGTTTCATCGTGGTTAGCGATTTTGCTATTCGCGGAAGGGGTTATCCTGACCTCGTGGGTTTTAGCGCCCTCGCCCTCACCCCGAGCCGCGCACGCTGCTCGCACGACGGCCGCGACCCCTCGCGGACGTAAAGTCGCTGCAGCGTAGCTCGGCCTTCCCGTCAGGACCGGCAACGGGGGAAAGGAGGCCACGCCCGCGTAGGACATCGCCGGCGCGCTTCCCATGGGTGGGGAGGCGATAATTTCGCCTCTACCCCCCCGGGGTCGCGCCACCGGGGCCGTTTCCCCACCCCCCCCCGGCGTTTATCGCCCTCTAACACGACCGCGTGCAAAAGCCCGTTGGCTTTCCCGGCCAAGTACGCGTTTCGCGCGACGAGTTCCGTTATAATGTCCTTGAGTTTCGCGGTTTCCTCAAGGATTTTTTTAGCGACGTGTTTGGAGATCTTAATATTCTCGTCGTAACAAATATCGCGGAATGTGGCCTCGATGGCCGAAGTTTTCTCCGCGAAGTTCATCTCGGCTTTAAACGTTTCGCTATTTTTAGCGGTCTTCGCGCTTTTAGGCCCGGTGATTTTAACCTCGGAAACGTTTTCCGCTCCTCGGGGCGCCGGTTTTTTCAACGCGACCTCGCGGCTCTTCGCGTTTTCCGATTCGCTAGTTTCTTGCTCGATTTTACGTAGGACTTTACGTTTCGATTTTCTCCCGTGCACGACCTCGAAATCGGAGTCGTCGGCGTCTACTACCGTCGAGTTACCGGTGTCCGTTTCGTGTGACTCTACATCGCGGCTTCCCGTCGGTTTTTCCGCGTTCTCATCGCGCTTCTTCTTGGAGAGCTTCTTCCGTCGCTTCTCCAGTTCCTTACTCGCGGGAGTCATCCCCGACTCGGACCCCGACGATCGTCCGCGAGCACGAGGAGGGCTAGTCCCTTCGACCTCGCGGATCCTTCGCTTACGCCTCACGATTTCCACGTCACTGGACGTTTCCATTGTTCGTCTCCCTCGACGAACAGTGGGCTACTTAAAAAAGAAAATAAAAGAAACTCCAAAAATGGGTTGTCCCGCTAAACTACTTATACTACTGAAAAAAATGAGTTGGCTGATCGCCGGACACTTACTACTCACACGGCTGAAATGAGTTGTCTGACCGGAGGTAGATTGGCCCTGCACCACTGAGATGGGTTGGACCACCGAGAGGACTCGAACTACTTACGCAGTGGTTCTCAACCATTTGACAAAAGACGCAATAATTAACTAAACCAGTGTATCTATCTGCAATTTTGACTGCAGCTTTATACCATCTTCAGAAACGTTTTGCAACTACAAAAAACCACCAGAATTATTTAAACAAAGTATAAACAATTCATAACAATTTGTATATAATAACAGATTGCATCAATACAGATACGCGTCCGGGATTGAAATTTTAACAGTAAGTTCTTCTCATGACTAGAAACAAGTACGCAATAATGGAAAACGTTAAAAAAAATGCCAGCATTGTTTAAACAATTTATAAACAATTTACATATGGTCCAGCGTAAAATTCAAATAGCGGCAATAGAAATCCGCGTCTAGGGCTGACATTTTTACTGAACCTTCTATTCATAACTAGAAACAAGTCCGCAATAATGAAAAACGTTAAAAAAAATGCCAGCATTGTTTAAACAATTTATAAACAATTTACATATGGTCCAGTGTAAAATTCAAATAGCGGCAATAGAAATCCGCGTCCGGGGCTGAAATTTTCACAGGGTCACCCTAATATATGTGGAATCATGTTCCGAGTGCAGAAAAAAATTAGAAAAAATGCCAGCATAGTGTGAACAATATAATGAACAATACAAAAAATCGCATATGTATAGTTAGAATAAAAACTCGAATAGCGGCAATACAAATTCGCCTCTGGGTCTGAAATTTTCACAGAGTCACCCTAATATATGTGGAACCAAGTTCCGAGTGCAGAAAAAATTTTAAAAAATGCCAGCGTAGTGTAAACAAGATAATAAACAATACAATAAATCGCATATGTATAGTTAGCATAAAAACTCGAATAGCGGCAATACAAATTCGCGTCCGGGGCTGAAATTTTTACTGAACCTTCTTTTCATAACTAGAAACACGTCCGCAATAATGAAAAACGTTTAAAAAAATGCCAGCATTGTTTAAACAATTTATAAACAATTTACATATGGTCCCGCGTAAGATTCGATTGCGGCAATAGAAATCCGCGTCCGGGGCTGAAATTTGTACACAACCTTCTTTTCATAACCACAAACAAGTACGCTATAGTGAAAAATGTTTTAAAAAATTCCAGCATTGTTTAAACAATTTATAAACAATTTACATATGGTCCAGCGTAAAATTCAAATTGCGGCAATAGAAATCCACGTCCGGTGCTTAAATTTGTACAGAACCTTCTTTTCATAACCACAAACAAGTACGCAATGGTGAAAAACGTTAAAAAAAATGCCAGCATGTTTAAACAATTTATAAACAATTTCCATATGGTCCAGCGTAAAATTCAAATAGCGGCAATAGAAATCCGCGTCCGGGGCTGAAATTTGTACACAACCTTCTTTTCATAACCACAAACAAGTACGCTATAGGGAAAAATGTTAAAAAAAATGCCAGCATTGTTTAAACAATTTATAAACAATTTACATATGGTCCCGCGTAAGATTCGATTGCGGCAATAGAAATCCGCGTCCGGGGCTGAAATCTTTACAGAACCTTCTTTTCATAACTGGAAACAGGTCCGCAATAGTGAAAACGGTAAAAAATATGCCAGCATTGTGTAAACAATTTATAAACAATTTACATATGGTCCAGCGTAAAATTCAAATAGCGGCAATAGAAATCCGCGTCCGGGGCTGAAATTTTTACTAAACCTTCTTTTCATAACTAGAAACACGTCCGCAATAATGAAAAACGTTAAAAAAAATGCCAGCATTGTTTAAACAATTTATAAACAATTTACATCTGGTCCAGCGTAAAATTCAAATTGCGGCAATAGAAATCCGCGTCCGGGTCTTAAATTTTTACACAACCTTCTTTTCATAACCACAAACAAGTACGCTATAGTGAAAAATGTACCAACAGCAATTGCCCTGTGGTCGGTGCGACGCGCAGTCACTTTTCAGGCGAAAGGTTCCTGATAGGGATCCATACTTGGAAAGGTGACTGTGAAAAATAAATAAAAACGAGCGTTGTGCCCGCTACGGCAAAGATAGCAGGCCGATTGCTGAGTGGGAGACACGGCTGCTTTAATATCAGAGGGTAACCCCTGATGATAAAGTAGTTTGACGACTGTATCTGTCTGGGTTTTCCGTAGTTTTCCCAGACCCCGTGCAAATGCGATACAGAGGGGTCTCAAGTCGTTCTACGGGGCGCAGTAATGGGGGGACTGGCTCTGGGTGGGTGTTGCTATGTGCTGTTATGTATTGTCTTGTAAATGTTTTCGATTGTATGTCCGACCTATCCACCCGAGAGCCGACCCGCGAACAGGCAAAAATGTCATTAAAGCGGGGGATAATTCCTATCCTTCAGTGAAAAATGTTTAAAAAAATGTCAGCATAGTTTAAACAATTTATAAACAATTTACATATGGTCCAGCGTAAAATTCAAATAGCGGCAATAGAAATCTGCGTCCAGTGCTGAAATTTTTACTGAACCTTCTTTTCATAACTAGAAACACGTCCGCAATAATGAAAAACGTTAAAAAAAATGCCAGCATTGTTTAAACAATTTATAAACAATTTACATATGGTCCCGCGTAAGATTCGATTGCGGCAATAGAAATCCGCGTCCGGGGCTGAAATTTTTACACAACCTTCTTTTCATAACCACAAACAAGTATGCTATAGTGAAAAATGTTTAAAAAAATGCCAGCATTGTTTAAACAATTTATAAACAATTTACATATGGTCCAACCTAAAATTCAAATAGCGGCAATAGAAATCCGCGTCCGGGGCTGAAATTTTCACTGAACCCTCTTTTCATAACTAGAAACAAGTCCGCAATAATGAAAAACGTTAAAAAAAATGTCAGCATTGTTTAAACAATTTATAAACAATTTTCATATGGTCCAGCGTAAGATTCGATTGCGGCAATAGAAATCCGCGTCCGGGGCTGAAATCTTTACAGAACCTTCTTTTCATAACTGGAAACAGGTCCGCAATAGTGAAAAACGGTAAAAAATATGCCAGCATTGTGTAAACAATTTATAAACAATTTATTTACCATGTAGCGTAAGTTTCTAATTGCTGGTATACTATTGTTCTTCCGATTATAATTTTGGCGAAAGGTTGTTTTCATATCTATAAACGAGTTCCTAGTGCAGACAAAAATTCCGTATATGTGAGTAAAAAAAAAGGACAAAAGACAAGTTATTTTACCCCGCGTTAATGACGATTTGTCTATTTGCGGGTCGGCTCTCGGGTGGAGAGGTACAGGACAGAGACAGACAGTACAATGACAGAACTAGACATATACAACACAACACCCACCCAGAGCCAGTCCCCCCTACCCCAATATCGGTACCACCAGCAGATTCGGCGGTCTGTGCCTTAGCGAGTACGACGCGGGGCTTATCCCCTCTTTATCCGAGATAAGACCCACGACGTACCGACCGCGGATAAGACGCTGACGGTACCGATAACTGCCGACGGGGGTCGGCAGCGGTCCCAAATTCGTACCTTCGCCCAGCAAAGTTCCCCGGTTATTCCACACTGGACATAAGCAGAGAAAATTGCAGGACGGGGATTCGAACTCGGGCCCTTCGCGACGTTCAGTTCGGGCGGACTAAGACTGACGCCTTAGCCCGCACGACCATCACGCCGTATGTATATGTGAGTAATGTTTATATATTTTATGAACAGTACATTGAGAAATTACTTGCTTTTTAACATTATTATTTACTCGCACTTTGCATTACCCAGGGCCAACCAGCGTGGAGGTGGCGAGTATGTGGCCCCTTTTTTTTTGTATTTTTATTTTTTATTTTTTTTTTATTTTTTTTTTAATTTTATGTTTTTTTTTATTTTTTTTATGTTTTTTTTTGTTTCTGTGTTTTTTTATATTTTTTGTACGGTTTATTTCCTTTTTTTATTTTGATTTTTATATGTTTATTTTTACGATATTATTTTTTAGTATTTCTCATTACATTAAGAATTTTGCACATGCACAATATTCTAATGTACTTATTGAGTTCGATGGCGGATCACGTGAAATTTTGATCAAGTCACTATCCCTGCAATCTGTCTTCATTGGATGAGGTTTTCCGATTTCGGCAAACACGTTTCTTTCAGAACAATATTTTTTGTTAGCTTCAATAATTGTATTAAAGACCCATTTTCTCATTTGTAACATTGAATCTTCGTTGGATTCGATCACCTGACTGGAGCATATTATGTGTCCCCACATGCAAACATGAGCACCGCAATTAACTCCTGGACCATTTGCGGTTAATTGGGACGGTATGTCTCTAGGGCAGAACAATGTCTACGTCTTCCACTCAAATGGGGGAATGTCCTTTTTTCCGTGTATTTTATCAATAAATGCGCAAAGCCTGCGTAGTACCTTTTTCGATAGAACTCCGTGCATTGAATCCAAATATACAATTGCATTACTTGGAAACACAATTAGAATGAGAGTCCAGTGATGATTCTCGCATTTTGGCATTAGCCAGATTCGATACGTCCACGCTTTCTTTTTTTGCGCCCATCTGATAAAACCAAATCTGTCGGAATCATTCATTAAACTCACAAAGAATTGTGAATCATATATAAGTGGTTCGGAAAAATGATTATTAAATTTGCTAACTGCCAGGAAGCTGTTAATAATATTATCGTCAATCTCTACTTCTGGCAAAAGCGTCTCTAAGCACTGTTCGTTGATAAGTAACCCATCTAAGTAGAAGGATTGTTTTCTCCAATTTTCTGGATAGGAATATAATCTTTCCACCCATGGTGCAACAATTCCAACAGTGTTTGAATTTTCTTGGGCTATGCCAGTATAATTTGGGTTTCCTTCCAATTTCTGCTTGTCATCTTCTGCACACATTTTTTGTTGTCTTTTCCATTTAGCAACGTCTTTCGAAAGATGCGCAAACTCTGTTCGATAAGGTACTGATTTTTTTCGTCTGTACCAGCTCTCCGTATTCAGGTCATAGTCCAGTTCCATTTCATCGTTTTCTACGTCTTCTTCTGTGGATGGTTTCATTTTTTTAGTCATCCTCCGTGGGCTATTTTTTATCATTTTTTCTTTTTTGGAAAAACTTTCCAAATTCTTACCATCTTTCAATATATTAAAGTCAGCCTCGTCTCCTCCTATATCTTTTAAATTTTCTTCATCCTGAATCGGATCTGTCATCTCTTTCTTCTTAATCCTGTTATCGATTTGTCTCGTTGTCTTTGTTCCAAATTCCCTTACTAGCAAACGGTCGCTGATATTTTTCGCCAATGTCTCTATTGCCCTTGGTATAAGATTCCTCATTTTTCCATCGAACACAAAATATTTAATAATCTTATGCCAGTTTTCTACAGCAGCATTTGAATGCCGTCTAATGCCAAATTGATGAATGACAATGCCTGACCACAAAGGATAATATGGCGATAATTCATTGATTAAATATGCCATAAACTGCGGAAGAAATAAGTCGTTTGGCATACCTTCTTCCGAATCACTTTTTTTTTAATTTCGTCGTATACAGATCTAAATTTACGGTAAAATTTCGACCTCTCTCTCTGTAATTTTTCGCTATATACATAATCACCCTCGCAAACTTCTTCAACAATTTCGTCACTCGTATTGTCACTGTCCGAGAAATCCAGCGCTTCAAAGTCTAATAATTTTTGAAGAAAGAATTCATGCTCAGCACATTTAAATTTGGTGCCAAATAAGGTGCAAATAATTTCAAATACAGAAATTGCATCTTGCAAGTCAGTTCTATGGAGCATCAATGACACAGCAGATCTCAAAAGTGCTTGAATGTTTTTATCAGAGGTAAAGTTTTTGATTCTTTTTATTGCTAATTTTATGAGGTGGCTGGAACAAACATGTATAATTGTTAATGGATTGACGTTATTTTTCTGGTCACTGTGAAGCTGATTCCATATTTGATCTAGATATAGTGAGATGTCCATATTGTTGAACGACTTACAAGCATCTTGAATTAAGGCTTTGCTAAAATCTGTTTCTATCTGAGATACAACAGGCCTCAAAGTTGTAATCTTTTTCATGAAAGAAACAAAAATTTCAAGGGACTTTTGAATGCTGTAAACATCGTGCCCACAGGAAATAAACTCCAGCACAGCGACTGGTACAGTGTCGTTACCTCCTGGTATTATGAGACAGTAGTAAAAGGGACTCCTTTCAGAATCTGGAGGCTGTGCCAATATAGATCCTGTAGCATCCAAATTTAAACATACGTATCCTTTTGATTTCAAAAGCTCTGCGACAAGTTTCACTTGTTTTTCAGAACATAGTGTCACAGAAAATGAAGGATACGTTGTATACCCTTGAATGAACCCTTTTATATATTTGCCTTTCCACTCATCTGCAGAGTCAAATTCATTTTTAAGTTTAGTTAGGAACAAATGAAAATTTTTGTCCAAATCAAATTTCTGTTTGTTTTCGCTAACAATTTTATGCATCAGCATAGCCGATGGAGCATTGTTTCGGTTGCCAGCCCTCAAAATATCTTCAGGTACTTCAGATATCATATCCCCTTCCAAAACACATGGATGCGCTTTGGTTAATTTTTTTGCGAGATTATCTCGTTCTTGCCCTGAATAGTGTCTTCTTCGGATGTCACCGCTATCGTGATTAAATGCGCCTATTGTTTTTACGTTAACACGAAAGGATCTATTACGTTCTAATGGTTCCATAATAGTAAATTTGTATTTACAACAGCCAGTTATTGTACAGTGTCCAGTTACAGTAACGGGAGTAAACTTTCTTTTTCGTGTGCCATACTGTATCGTATTATTCGTAAAGGCTAAAACGCATTTATTATTAATTATCTCGAAGCATTTATTAAAATCGTGTGTCCAACCTGACGTAAATCTCGTCTCCTTTTCTACCCACCATTTATCACAAAAGATGGAAGGTAGGTCGAAGTAGCATTGTGTTGCATTATTATTATCAGATAATTTGCTTCCAATCTGCAAGATCAAATGTTCGTCATCAGATACATGAGAATTTCCAGATAACTTTTCAGATTCATATGTAGAAGTGATTTGTGAGGCACCGAGAAAGGCAGCAGAAGCAACATCAGTTGCTAATGAATTATGATCATCTAACATATTATTCGTAGGAATATCTTCATCGGGTGATGTAATGGAAGAAATCAATTCAATGCATTCGTCTGATAGTGGAGGAAGATTTGTGGAACAAGTATTAGGGAAAGGAAGGTGCAACAAATCCAAACATTTACTAACAGGAGTATCTTCATGAGATGTCACAACGGACGAACTCAAATCACTGCATTCATCTGATACTGGAACGTCTGCGTGATCATCATTCAATTCATCATACTTATTTTTTAAAAGATATAAAATGATTTCTTTATTTCGTAACAACATTTTCTTTATTCTTGGAATGTGATTTGTCACACTTTTTAATTGAAAATTGGTAAGAATTAATGAACCAAATTGTATCCACTGATCGCTACATCGAGAGGAACCTAACAATTCCTCTATAAAAGAAAGGTAGCTATCTTTCGAGTAATTTTTAAAAATTACATTCACTATTAATTCTTTTGAAATAAACATGACTTTATAATATAGTAAGGTTAGGTATGAAAAAACTTTATGACCCTGAAGTTAGCGGCCGATTCCAGCGGCCGATTCGTGGGAGCGCCGGCCACCAGCGGTTCTCAATTTTAAAAGTTGAAAAACATTTTGTGCCACAGCCGCTGGGTATGATTTTGATTCCTGACATTGTTGACAGCCTACATAAAAAATTCCAACCTCCCCTGACCCCGCCGAGGCAGTAAAATTGGGAAAAGTTGCCCCAAATCACTATAACAGCCGATTTCGAAAATTTTAAGACTTGAAAAACATTTTGTGCCACGGCCGCTGGGTATGATTTTGATTCGTGACATTGTTGGCAGCCTACATAAAAAATGCCAACCTCCCCTGACCTCGCCGAAGTAGTAAAATTGGGAAAAGTTGCCCCAAATCACTATAACAGCCAATTTCAAAATTTTAAGACATGAAAAACGTTTTGTGCCACGGCCGCTTCATACGATTGTGATTATTGACATTGTTGGCAACCTACATAAAAAATTCCAAACTCCCCTGACCCCGCCGAAGTAGTAAAATTGGGAAAAGTTGCCCCAAATCACTATAACAGCCGATTTCGAAAATTTTAAGACTTGAAAAACGTTTTGTGCCACGGCCGCTGGGTATGATTTTGATTCCTGACATTGTTGGCAGCCTACATAAAAAATTCCAACCTCCCCTGACCCCGCCGAGGCAGTAAAATTGGGAAAAGTTGCCCCAAATCACTATAACAGCCGATTTCGAAATTTTAAGACTTGAAAAACGTTTTGTGCCACGGCCGCTGGGTATGATTTTGATTCGTGACATTGTTGGCAGCCTACATAAAAAATTCCAACCTCCCCTGACCCCGCCGAGGCAGTAAAATTGGGAAAAGTTGCCCCAAATCACTATAACAGCCGATTTTGAAATTTTAAGTCTTGAAAAACGTTTTGTGCCGCGGCCGCTTCATACGATTGTGCTTCCTCGGCGGGGACAGGGGAAATTGAAAATTTCTATATAGACTGCGAATCAAAATCGTATGAAGCAACCGTGGCATAAAAGGGTTTTCCGCTATCAAAATTTCGAAATCGGATGTTATAGAGATTTGGGGCAATTTTTCCCCATTTTACTACCTCGGCGGGGTCAGGGGATATTCGAAATTTCTACATAGGCTGCCAGCAATGTTAGGAATCAAAATCATATGAAGCTGCCGTGGCACAAAACGTTTTTCCTCTATCAAAATTTCGAAATCGGATGTTATAGTGATTTGGGGTAACTTTTCCCAATTTTACTACCTCGGCGGGGTCAGAGGATATTGCAAACTTCTATATAGACGGCCAACAATGTCAGGAACTAAAATCATACCCAACGGCCGTGGCACAAAACGTTCTTCAAGTCTTAAAATTTCGAAATCTGCTGTTATAGTGATTTGGGGTAACTTTTCCCCATTTTACTTCCTCGGCGGGGTGAGGGGAGGTTGGAATTTTTTATGTAGGCTGCCAACAATGTCGCGAATCAAAATCATACCCAGCGGCCGTGGCACAAAACGTTTTTCAAGTCTTAAAATTTTGATATCGGCTGTTATAGAGATTAGGGGCAACTTTTCCCAATTTTACTACCTCGGCGGGGTCAGTGGAGGTTGGAATTTTGTATGTAGGTTACCAACAATGTCAGGAATCAAAATCATACCCAGCGGCCGTGGCACAAAACGTTCTTCAAGTCTTAAAATGTCGAAATCGGCTGTTATAGTGATTTGGGGCAACTTTTCCCAATTTTACTGCCTCGGCGGGGTCAGGGGAGGTTGGAATTTTTTATGTAGGCTGCCAACAATGTCAGGAATCAAAATCATACCCAGCGGCTGTGGCACAAAACGTTCTTCAAGTCTTAAAATTTCGAAATCTGCTGTTATAGTGATTTGGGGTAACTTTTCCCCATTTTACTTCCTCGGCGGGGTGAGCGGAGGTTGGTATTTTTTATGTAGGTTGCCAGTAATGTCGGGAATCAAAATCATACCCAGCGGCGGTGGCACAAAACGTTTTTCAAGTCTTAAAATTTTGATATCGGCTGTTATAGAGATTTGGGGCAACTTTTCCCAATTTTACTACCTCGGCGGGGTCAGTGGAGATTGGAATTTTTTATGTAGGCTGTCAACAATGTCAGGAATCAAAATCATACCCAGCGGCGGTGGCACAAAACGTTTTTCAAGTCTTAAAATTTTGATATCGGCTGTTATAGAGATTTGGGGCAACTTTTCCCAATTTTACTGCCTCGGCAGGGTCAGGGGAGGTTGGAATTATTTATGTAGGATGCCAACAATGTCAGGAATCAAAATCGTATGAAGCGGCCGTGGCACAAAACGTTTTTAAAGTCTTAAAATTTAGAAATCGGCTGTTATAGTGATTTGGGGTAACTTTTTCCCATTTTACTGCCTCGGCTGGGTGAGGGGAGGTTGGAATTTTTTATGTAGGCTGCCAACAATGTCAGGAATCACAATCATACCCAGCGGCGGTGGCACAAAACGTTTTTCAAGTCTTAAAATTTTGATATCGGCTGTTATAGAGATTTGGGGCAACTTTTCCCAATTTTACTGCCTCGGCGGGGTCAGGGGAGGTTGGAATTTTTTATGTAGGCTGCCAACAATGTCAGGAATCAAAATCATACCCAGCGGCCGTGGCACAAAACGTTCTTCAAGTCTTAAAATTTCGAAATCTGCTGTTATAGAGATTTGGGGCAACTTTTCCCAATTTTACTGCCTCGGCGGGCTCAGGGGAGGTTGCAATTTTTTATGGAGGCTCCCAACAATGTCAGAAATCAAAATCATACCCAGCGGCCGTGGCACAAAACGTTCTTCAAGTCTTAAAATTTCGAAATCTGCTGTTATAGTGATTTGGGGTAACTTTTCCCCATTTTACTTCCTCGGCGGGGTGAGCGGAGGTTGGTATTTTTTATGTAGGTTGCCAGTAATGTCGGGAATCAAAATCATACCCAGCGGCGGTGGCACAAAACGTTTTTCAAGTCTTAAAATTTTGATATCGGCTGTTATAGAGATTTGGGGCAACTTTTCCCAATTTTACTACCTCGGCGGGGTCAGTGGAGATTGGAATTTTTTATGTAGGCTGTCAACAATGTCAGGAATCAAAATCATACCCAGCGGCGGTGGCACAAAACGTTTTTCAAGTCTTAAAATTTTGATATCGGCTGTTATAGAGATTTGGGGCAACTTTTCCCAATTTTACTGCCTCGGCAGGGTCAGGGGAGGTTGGAATTATTTATGTAGGATGCCAACAATGTCAGGAATCAAAATCGTATGAAGCGGCCGTGGCACAAAACGTTTTTAAAGTCTTAAAATTTAGAAATCGGCTGTTATAGTGATTTGGGGTAACTTTTTCCCATTTTACTGCCTCGGCGGGGTGAGCGGAGGTTGGTATTTTTTATGTAGGTTGCCAACAATGTCAGAAATCACAATCATACCCAGCGGCGGTGGCACAAAACGTTTTTCAAGTCTTAAAATTTTGATATCGGCTGTTATAGAGATTTGGGGCAACTTTTCCCAATTTTACTGCCTCGGCGGGGTCAGGGGAGGTTGGAATTTTTTATGTAGGCTGCCAACAATGTCAGGAATCAAAATCATACCCAGCGGCCGTGGCACAAAACGTTCTTCAAGTCTTAAAATTTCGAAATCTGCTGTTATAGTGATTTGGGGTAACTTTTCCCCATTTTACTTCCTCGGCGGGGTGAGCGGAGGTTGGTATTTTTTATGTAGGTTGCCAGCAATGTCGGGAATCAAAATCATACCCAGCGGCGGTGGCACAAAACGTTTTTCAACTTTTAAAATTGAGAACCGCTGGTGGCCGGCGCTCCCACGAATGGGCCGCTGGAATCGGCCGCTAACTTCAGGGTCATAAAAACTTTCTGAAAAGTTTCATATCCATTGCATTAATAGTTTAAGAGTAATGAATGTTTAAAGTTGGTAGTGGTCGAGCGCCCATCGCCGCGGCACACATGACGCGCTAGCCGTCGGCCGCTACCTGTTTTAAACATTCATTACTTTTAAACTATTAATGCAATGAAGATGAAACTTTCCAGAAAATTTGTTCATACCTTAATGAACAACTTTCTCGCTGATAGTTTTCGGATGCTTGAAATTCGCTCGATAAACGAAGCACCTGAATATATAAAGCGTTAATTTCGTAGTTCTGCATTGAAAAATTAATAACTTTTTTGTTTATTGAAATACATCATTTTTTTCTGCTTGCACTAGATGCGGGAAACTGTCCTGAACAATTTCCTTTTTTATTCGTTTCAAAATTCTAAAAAGTATTTGTGAACCGGCCGCGCAATAACCAGCGCTGCGTAGACAAGACTCAATCGTGTTTCTTCCTTTCCGTGTCGTGTATACGTAGACAGAGCGTTCCACATAACTGACCGAAAGATTCACGGAGCGCGCATTGTGAATGTAATCCTCTATACGAATCTGTTTGTATAAAAATTATGTTTGCATTGTGTCAAGAAATTTATAACTTACATTCAAAATGAAACTTGTTAGCATGCTTTGTCTTCTTTTTATGGGGTTTATTTGAATATTTACAATATCAAAACTAAAAATAACAAATATTAATATTATTGAAAATGATAACATTAACCCATTAACGCCTGAACGAGCACTTTTTGTCTTCAATTCAAAGCAAGATCTTAAATGCTAAATCATTAACTATTGGATTGACATTTTATACTAGGGGGTCTGGGGTATGCTCTTTCAAAAATTTGTAAATATTTATTGTTTTTCAATTTTTCATTTGTTCGATTAAAATATTGGTACTCTATTGAAACTCTGCATAAAAGTGAAGTAGGGTCAGCCGGGGTAAATCCGAACGCGGGGTAAATCCGAACGCTAATTATTTCAGCTTAATTAAAATTTTAAAAAATAAGTTAGACGTGAGAATTTTTACCTCAGATCCTCTTCAAGAGATTCTAAGTATTATCCCATTTTTTAAATTTTAATTAAGCTGAAATAATTAGCGTTCGGATTTACCCCGCGTTCGGATTTACCCCGGCTGACCCTAAATACTTGAATTTAAAGAACAAATTTTACTTTTTCAACCAATTTCATTGTAACGTACTCAAAATGGCGTCCGACGAAAACATTGCTTTCAAAACTTTCAGGGCGCCCCAACTACAAAGCTATGAGCTTTCTGAAGAAATGTAAAAATTCAAAGGTCTGCTACTAATTCAAAGAATACAGTGGACTTTTTTCAGATTTTTTTGGTGATACTTTCAAGTTGCTTATAAATTGTTTAAACAACGCTGGTATTTTTACCACTTTTTCCCACTATTGCAGGCTTACTTCTAGCTATAAGAAGAAGCTTCAGTAAACATTTCAGCCCCGGACGCGGATTTCTATTGCCGCAATCGAATCTTACGCGGAACCATATGTAAATTGTTTATAAATTGTTTAAACAATACTGGCATTTTTTTTAACGTTTTTCATTATTGCGGACTTGTTTCTAGTTATGAAAAGAAGGTTCAGTACAAATTTCAGCCCCGGACGCGGATTTCTATTGCCGCTATTTGAATTTTTCGCTGGACCATATGTAAATTGTTTATAAATTGTTTAAACAATGCTGGCATTTTTTTTAACGTTTTTCACTATTGCGTACTTGTTTGTGGTTATGAAAAGAAGGTTGTGTACAAATTTCAGCCCCGGACGCGGATTTCTATTACCGCAATCGAATCTTACGCGGGACCATATGTAAATTGTTTATAAATTGTTTAAACAATGCTGGCATTTTTTAAAAGTTTTGAATTATTGCGGACGTGTTTCTAGTTATGAAAAGAAGGTTCAGTAAAAATTTCAGCCCCGGACGCGAATTTGTATTGCCGCTATTCGTGTTTCTATTCTAACTATACTTATGCGATTTATTGTATTGTTTATTATCTTGTTTACACTATGCTGGCATTTTTTTAAATTTTTTTCTGCACTCGGAGCATGATTCCACATATATTAGGGTGACCTCGTGAAAATTTTAGCCCCGGACGCGAATTTTTATTGCCGCTACTCGAGTTTTTATTCTAACTATACATATGCGATTTTTTGTTTTGTTTATTATATTGTTTACACTATGCTGGCATTTTTTCTAATGTTTTCTGCACTCGGAACATGATTCCACGTACATAAGGGTGACCCTCTGAAAATTTCAGCCCCGGACGCGAATTTGTATTGCCGCTATTCAAGTTTTTATTCTAACTATACATATGCGATTTATTGTATTGTTTATTATCTTGTTTGCCCTATGCCGGCATTTTTTTAAATTTTTTTCTGCACTTGGAACTTGGTTCCACATATATTAGGGTGACTCTGTGAAAATTTCAGACCCGGACGCGAATTTGTATTGCCGCTACTCGAGTTTTTATTCTAACTATACATATGCGATTAATTGTATTGTTTATTATCTCGTTTGCACTATGCCGGCATTTTTAAAAATTTTTTTCTGCATTAGGAACATGATACCTCATATACTAGAGTGACTCTGTGAAAATTTCAGCCCCGTGCGCGGAGTTGTATTGCCGCTATTCGTGTTTCTATTCTAACTATACTTATGCGATTTATTGTATTGTTTATTATCTTGTTTACGCTATGCTGGCATTTTTTCTGATTTTTTTCTGCGCTCGGAACATGATTCCGCATACATTAGGGTGACCCTGTGAAAATTTCAGCCCCGGACGCGAATTTGTATTGCCGCTATTCGAGTTTTTATGCTAACTATACATATGCGATTTATTGTATTGTTTTTTATCTTGTTTACACTACGCTGGCATATTTTTAAATTTTTTTCTGCACTCGGAACTTGGTTCCAGATATATTAGGGTGACTCTGTGAAAACTTTCGACCCGGACGCGAATTTGTATTGCCGCTATTCGAGTTTTTATTCTAACTATACATATGCGATTTATTGTATTGTTTATTATCTTGTTTGCACTATGCCGGCATTTTTAAAAATTTTTTTCTGCATTAGGAACATGATACCTCATATACTAGAGTGACTCTGTGAAAATTTCAGCCCCGGGCGCGAAGTTGTATTGCCGGTATTCGTGTTTCTATTCTAACTATACTTATGCGATTTATTGTATTGTTTATTATCTTGTTTACGCTATGCTGGCATTTTTTCTGATTTTTTTCTGCGCTCGGAACATGATTCCGCATACATTAGGGTGACCCTGTGAAAATTTCAGCCCCGGACGCGAATTTGTATTGCCGCTATTCGAGTTTTTATGCTAACTATACATATGCGATTTATTGTATTGTTTATTATCTTGTTTACACTATGCTGGCATTTTTTTAAATTTTTTTCTGCACTCGGAGCATGATTCCACATATATTAGGGTGACCTCGTGAAAATTTTAGCCCCGGACGCGAATTTTTATTGCCGCTACTCGAGTTTTTATTCTAACTATACATATGCGATTTTTTGTTTTGTTTATTATATTGTTTACACTATGCTGGCATTTTTTCTAATGTTTTCTGCACTCGGAACATGATTCCACGTACATAAGGGTGACCCTCTGAAAATTTCAGCCCCGGACGCGAATTTGTATTGCCGCTATTCAAGTTTTTATTCTAACTATACATATGCGATTTATTGTATTGTTTATTATCTTGTTTGCCCTATGCCGGCATTTTTTAAAATTTTTTTCTGCACTCGGAACTTGGTTCCACATATATTAGGGTGACTCTGTGAAAATTTCAGACCCGGACGCGAATTTGTATTGCCGCTACTCGAGTTTTTATTCTAACTATACATATGCGATTAATTGTATTGTTTATTATCTCGTTTGCACTATGCCGGCATTTTTTAAAATTTTTTTCTGCATTAGGAACATGATACCTCATATACTAGAGTGACTCTGTGAAAATTTCAGCCCCGGGCGCGGAGTTGTATTGCCGCTATTCGTGTTTCTATTCTAACTATACTTATGCGATTTATTGTATTGTTTATTATCTTGTTTACGCTATGCTGGCATTTTTTCTGATTTTTTTCTGCGCTCGGAACATGATTCCGCATACATTAGGGTGACCCTGTGAAAATTTCAGCCCCGGACGCGAATTTGTATTGCCGCTATTCGAGTTTTTATGCTAACTATACATATGCGATTTATTGTATTGTTTTTTATCTTGTTTACACTACGCTGGCATATTTTTAAATTTTTTTCTGCACTCGGAACTTGGTTCCAGATATATTAGGGTGACTCTGTGAAAACTTTCGACCCGGACGCGAATTTGTATTGCCGCTATTCGAGTTTTTATTCTAACTATACATATGCGATTTATTGTATTGTTTATTATCTTGTTTGCACTATGCCGGCATTTTTAAAAATTTTTTTCTGCATTAGGAACATGATACCTCATATACTAGAGTGACTCTGTGAAAATTTCAGCCCCGGGCGCGAAGTTGTATTGCCGGTATTCGTGTTTCTATTCTAACTATACTTATGCGATTTATTGTATTGTTTATTATCTTGTTTACGCTATGCTGGCATTTTTTCTGATTTTTTTCTGCGCTCGGAACATGATTCCGCATACATTAGGGTGACCCTGTGAAAATTTCAGCCCCGGACGCGAATTTGTATTGCCGCTATTCGAGTTTTTATGCTAACTATACATATGCGATTTATTGTATTGTTTTTTATCTTGTTTACACTACGCTGGCATATTTTTAAATTTTTTTCTGCACTCGGAACTTGGTTCCAGATATATTAGGGTGACTCTGTGAAAACTTTCGACCCGGACGCGAATTTGTATTGCCGCTATTCGAGTTTTTATTCTAACTATACATATGCGATTTATTGTATTGTTTATTATCTTGTTTGCACTATGCCGGCATTTTTAAAAATTTTTTTCTGCATTAGGAACATGATACCTCATATACTAGAGTGACTCTGTGAAAATTTCAACCCCGGGCGCGAAGTTGTATTGCCGGTATTCGTGTTTCTATTCTAACTATACTTATGCGATTTATTGTATTGTTTATTATCTTGTTTACGCTATGCTGGCATTTTTTCTGATTTTTTTCTGCGCTCGGAACATGATTCCGCATACATTAGGGTGACCCTGTGAAAATTTCAGCCCCGGACGCGAATTTGTATTGCCGCTATTCGAGTTTTTATGCTAACTATACATATGCGATTTATTGTATTGTTTATTATCTTGTTTACGCTATGCTGGCATTTTTTTCTGCACTCGGAACTTGAATCCACATATATTAGGGTGACTCTGTGAAAATTTCAGACCCGGACACGAATTTGTATTGCCGCTATTCGAGTTTTTATTCTAACTATACATATGCGATTTTTTGTATTGTTAATTATACTGTTTACACTATGCCGGCATTTTTTTAAATTTTTTTCTGCACTCGAAACTTGGTTGCACATATATTAGGGTGACCCTCTGAAAATTTCAGCCCCGGACGCGAATTTGTATTGCCGCTACTCGAGTTTTTATTCTAACTATACATATGCGATTAATTGTATTGTTTATTATCTCGTTTGCACTATGCCGGCATTTTTAAAAAATTTTTTCTGCATTAGGAACATGATTCCACATATATTAGGGTGACCTCGTGAAAATTTCAGCCCGGGACGCGAATTTTTATTGCCGCTACTCGAGTTTTTATTCTAACTATACATATGCGATTTTTTGTTTTGTTTATTATATTGTTCACACTATGCTGGCATTTTTTCTAATTTTTTTCTGCACTTGGAACATGATTCCACGTACATTAGGGTGACCCTCTGAAAATTTCAGCCCCGGACGCGAATTTGTATTGCCGCTATTCGAGTTTTTATTCTAACTATACATATGTGATTTATTGTATTGTTTATTATCTTGTTTGTGTTACGTTCGGAGATGAACTCCGGACGCAACCGTCGAATAAAATTATTTTCCCCTTTTTCCGTCACTAATTAGCAACGGAGGACGGAGACTGCCAAGACGAGGTATCAGTCCCTACGGGCCCTGATATCTCGTTTTGTCTATGGTTTGATAAAGAATTAGAGATTATTATATGGTAAAAAGCATATATTTTATATAGAACAATAGGAAAGAATTGCTAGGATCTTGGTAGAGTAGATAGCCTAAAGGGCGTGACGCCCTATTTGCCTGAGCATAGGCTAAAGGGTTGAAAGGTTGGGTTTTTTTCTAGTATTCCCTCGGGAATCCGATAAAAGGGTTTTCCCGCAAATGGCCTGAGCCTATCGTTTTTCCTTTGGGTTTTTAGAAAAAGGTAAAGGGTTTAAAGGAAACCCTGTAAATGATTTAAATTTGATTAACTCAAATTATAATTAGAATATTGTCTCACATGTGATCTATCCACGAATACTGGAAACGGAAACAGGAAAAGATTGATTAATTAGTTTTTAGAATGACTTACAACTACCAGAGATCGGATGAACCTCTGGGCAGGACCTGAACGAGCGTCTACGGCACTTTGTACCCTGGTGTAGGCGCGACCCGTTTTCCACGACGATTGTCTTGAACTCCGAGGACTTGGCTGCTTCGGAGGCGGAAACGAAGTGACGTCCACGATGTCGGGCCCAAGCGTCGAAGCCGTCGGAGGACCCATGGTTGGAGACGACTTGCGTCTCTCTCCCTGAGATCCGCCGACGCCGCAGAATGAACCGACGCCGTGAGACGTTGCTTATGCTAGGATTTTCCATGCATTCCTTAGCAGCCGTTATCATATGTTTAAAGTGTCCGTCTCGAAATTCCCCAGCCCACCCAGGCGTTGGGAACGAATGTAACTCTAGAGGTTCTAAAGTTTCTCAGAGTTTACATTAAAATGAATAAACGCAACTTTCAGGCGACTGAATATAATATTCAATCGTCTGAAAGTAGCTTGAAAATTTCAATAAAAAAAATGTGCTCGCACATAACATTTGCACTATGCCGGCATTTTTTTAAATTTTTTTCTGCACTCGGAACTTGGTTCCACATACATTAGGGTGACCCTCTGAAAATTTCAGCCCCGGACGCGAATTTGTATTGCCGCTACTCGAGTTTTTATTCTAACTATACATATGCGATTAATTGTATTGTTTATTATCTCGTTTGCACTATGCCGGCATTTTTTAACATTTTTTTCTGCATTAGGAACATGATACCTCATATACTAGAGTGACTCTGTGAAAATTTCAGCCCCGGGCGCGAAGTTGTATTGCCGCTATTCGAGTTTTTATTCTAACTATACATATGCGATTTTTTGTATTGTTAATTATACTGTTTACACTATGCTGGCATTTTTTCTAATTTTTTTCTGCACTCGGAACATGATTCCACATATATTAGGGTGACCCAGTGAAAATTGCAGCCCCGGACGCGGATTTCTATTGCCGCTATTTGAATTTTACGCTGGACCATATGTAAATTGTTTATAAATTGTTTAATCAATGCTGGCATTTTTTTTAACGTTTTTCATTATTGCGGACTTGTTTCTAGTTATGAAAAGAAGGTTCAGTAAAAATTTCAGCCCTGGACGCGGATTTCTATTGCCGCTATTTGAATTTTACGCTGGACCATATGTAAATTGTTTATAAATTGTTTAAACAATGCTGGCATTTTTTTTAAAGTTTTCCATTATTGCGTACTTGTTTCTAGTCATGAGAAGAACTTACTGTTAAAATTTCAATCCTGGACGCGCATCTGTATTGATGCAATCTGTTATTATATACAAATTGTTATGAATTGTTTATACTTTGTTTAAATAATTCTGGTGGTTTTTTGTAGTTGCAAAATGTTTCTGAAGATGGTATAAAGCTGCAGTCAAAATTGCAGATCGACACACTGGTTTATTTATTAATTATCGCGTCTTTTGTCAAATGGTTGAGAACCACTGCTTTTTCGAATCTTGCGCTGGAATCTTACGCTAACTTCAGCATCATACTGAACCGAAACTTTTCTAAGTGTCGATTGACAGATTTTTCCTAAGCCCACTTCACTTTACCGCACTATTTTTCACTCGAAAAAAATTTTAAAAACACAGTAAGGTTCGTCTTACTGTGCTCTACACAAGTCGCTTTTTGGTTTTTGAAAAAACCTAAAATTGGCGATTTTTTGCTATTGCGCAATATTGCACAATAGTTAGTTTTTCCCGCACAACTTTTTTGTCACTATTTTTTTTAACAATTTTTTCACGATGGCGACACTGTCCACACTACCCGCACACACTGTAGTGACACTTTCGCGAAAATGTTAGTTTTTGAGGGGAAAAAGTTACGTTTTTCCCCAACGCGCCGCGACAGGCAAACACAAAAAGTGCTATAACTTTTTGGTTTACACTGACACTTTTTATAAAAAGTACATGACGCTGAAACTACCAAGGGGTTCGCCAGCAGGGGATTCGCCTATCCTACGGCGCACAGGAAAATCGCGTAAAAACTATTTAAAACGTTGAAAATTCGTAGTGTATTCACTCGGAAGCATATTTATTACCATTATGAAAATGGTAAAAGCATTTTTGTCCCGGCGACGGACTTGTAACTTTTTAAAAATGGCACTAACAACGAAAAAACGTGCACAATCTGCGTAAAATCGCATTAAACATGATTAATACTTCGAAATTGCACAATCTATTCAATTGGGCAAATACCTTGTACTGTTCTGAAAATCGTAAAACCATTTTTGGTCCGGCGACGGACTTGTACCTTTTAGAAAATGGCACTAATATCGAAAAAACGTGCACAAGTCGCGTAAAATCGCATTAAACATGATTAATACGTCGAAATTGCATATTCTATTCAATTGGGCGAATACCTTGTAGCGATACACATTTATTTTTTAAATTTCGCGCGTAACTTGAGCGCAACTCGCGCGCCCATATTTCTGCGTTTTGCGGCACTACTTCACGCTCGCGGAGGAATATCGTCGAAGAGGCGCGCATCGTTTATTGACAGCGTGATTGGCATGTTCGTGACGTAGTATGTTTACATTTCACCGGTAGAACAGTACGCTGCGAAAGTTTCGCGAACGGAAAAAACAAGTAGAAAAGCGGGGAAATTCCTATAAGAAGGAAAGAATCGAACGGTGTCGATCTCTTTCCGGTGCGAGGTCGGCAGTGGCGAGTGTTCCAATCGGGTGAGTAAAAAGGAAAATCGGAGAGGTTGGGATCCTTACTCATGATGAGTATGTTGTTCTGCCTAGGACAATCATCCCTGCACGCCAGCTTCAATTCTTCAAGGGAGTTTTTTCCATCCGCTGCTCTTCGTGGCTATTTATCATTTTTTGGCCATCGAATGGGGAAGATTCGCCTCCAGCTTCAACAGTCATCATAATCGAGGGAACGTTTCCTCCCTTTGAGTTTTTCAAAAGGAGTTGTAATCATCTACCCTCTTGTGTAAAGACCACGTGGCCACATTAGTCTGGAATACTTCCCCATCGACTGAAAGTGCATCTTTACACCATCATCGGAAAGAACAAGACAAGAGAATATCCACATCGAGCATCACTGCCCCAATATCGGAGCTGTACCGTCCTTGGGTTAAGGTTTGGTAACCTTTCAGTAAGGTATTCTTTTTGTGTTCACCGATTTAAGGATAATGTTAATTAGTGCTCGCGACGTTAACTTTTCTTTTTGTGACGATTTGATTTTTTGTGTTAGAGTCAGTGACGTAGGAGTGAAAGTCTCCGTAGTGCGCGTACCATGAATTCAATGGATATTAGATTAGTTTTATATTAGTAATTTTGACTTTTCCTTATTATCAACCCAACACGCGATCTTATGTTGTATGCTTGACGTAATAAAACAAAAAGATAAAGAATAACCTGACAACCTTGTATTGTTCTGAAAATCGTAAAACCATTTTTGTCCCGGCGACGTACTTGTAACTTTTTTAAAACGGCACTAAAATAAAAAAAACGTGCACAAGCTGCGTAAAATCGCATTAAACATGATTAATACGTCGAAATTGCATATTCTATTCAATTGGGCGAATACCTTGTACTGTTCTGAAAATAGTAAAACCATTTATGTCCCGGCGACGGACTTGTAACTTTTTTAAAACGGCACTAACAACGAAAAAACGTGCACAATCTGCGTAAAATCGCATTAAACATGATTAATACTTCGAAATTGCATAATCTATTCAATTGGGCCAATACTTTGTACTGTTCTGAAAATGGTAAAACCATTTATGTCCCGGCGACGGACTTGTAACTTTTTGAAAATGGCACTAACATCGCTAAAACGTGCACAAACTGCGTAAAATCGCATCAAACATGATTAATACGTCGAAATTGCATATTCTATTCAATTGGGCGAATACCTTGTACTGTTCTGAAAATTGTAAAACCATTTTTGTCCCGGCGACGGACTCGTAACTTTTTTAAAATGGCAGGAATATCGAAAAAACGTGCACAAGCTGCGTAAAATCGCATTAAACATGATTAGTATGTTGAAATTGCATAATCTATTCGATTGGGCGAATACCTTGTTCTGTTCTGAAAATGGTAAAACCATTCATGTCCCGGCGACGGACTTGTATCTTTTTGAAAATGGCACTAACATCGAAAAAACGTGCACAATCTGCGTAAAATCGCATTAAACATGATTAATACTTCGAAATTGCATAATCTATTCAATTGGGCGAATACCTTGTACTGTTCTGAAAATGGTAAAACCCTTTTTGTCCCGGCGACGGACTTGTAACTTTTCAAAACGGCACTAAAATAAAAAAAACGTGTATAGGCTGAGTAAAATCGCAGAAAAAATAATTGATATTATCTTTCATAAAATCTTATCTTTCGGACTCGGTCGTGACTACACATTTTAAACTAAGGCTCTCGCATAATTTTTTGTAGCGAATTTCGTGCTCTACAAAAAAGTTTTCAGTGCATTTCTGCCGTATCTTGCAATGTTTTCGATACGGAAGCAATGTAATGGAAAACAACGAAATTTCAGAACACTGCGGCGTACGCCGAAGTGTTTGTTCTTCATTTCATCGTTTCTGCATCGAAAACGGTAAAAACGCACTAAACCTTTTTCTTAGAGGATGAAATTTCCCACAAAAAAGTCCGAGAGAGCTTTTGTTTTGAAATGTGTTGTTTAGGCACGACCGAGCCCGAAAAATAAAATCGTAGACAGCCGGACAGTAACCAGTGCCTTCCAGACAGCACACAGTACTTTCTGCCTTTTTCCATGTATTTAATACACCTGCATGTTTCTCGCAAGAGAAGTGCGACTCTCCGTACTTATAAGGCGGTTCGATGATATGCTCCGTATTCCGTAATTCCTAAATATATCATTTTAAGGAAACGTTCACAGTAAGCTTGTAGTTACAGTATTGTTATGTAAAATATTTCTTATCTGATCTAAGCCTCCGTTACAAGTAACATTGTACTTATAAGATTGCTGAGTAAAATATTTCATAACTGATCTTAGTCTCCGTTATAAGGCGCAATGGCTATTACTCCTATTCGAGTAGCTGATGCATTATGGTATTTAAATCCTGATGCAGATTTTGATGCTCTGAAAAGTTCTGGTGAATTTAGCAATTATAAGAAACCGAATTCTACGTGCGAAAAAATTTGTCGTGTTATATACTTCCCAATGCTTCAAATAAATGTTATTTTTCAAAAAAAGTAAAACAATGTTACGATCTATTTCGTAATAAGAATTATGAGATTAAAGCACATTTCATTAATGCCAAAGATGATAAGTTAGGTGCACAGCTATGTCCTTCTGTTGATTATTCACAACCCGATACTTCCATTAAAGTAGTAAAAGAAATTGACGATGAAGATTCAATCGAAAAGCTGTGTGTTCCCGAAATCGACGGTGAATTCTCCGATATCGATATTATGTCGACTATTAAAACTCTTCAAAATGATTTAAGTAATATCGGAAAGATCCAAAAACAACTCCCTTCAATGTCAAATGACAAAGGCGTAGAGATAAAACCAGAGTTTCTCAATATCAATGGTACAAATTTAGATACATATCCTTACTCTTCCCCTTCTTCTTCATCCTAATGGTTTGGTTAATTCAAATTGCCGTTCTCCCAATGAGAAGCTTTGCGAAAGCGAAGTTGACGATTTTTCCGATATTGATATTATGTCTAAAATCGTTAATCTTCGAAACGATTTAGATAATATCGGTAAGGAAGTACCCAATCTTTCATCAAACGTCGATTCTTTGGAAGAAAAGGTTGGGCAGTGTATATCTAATGAATCTATTCTAGATTGTGTTGCTGAAAGTTGTGATAGCTCCAGCATTGTGGCTGAGAAACGAAATTGTTCATGCGAAGCCGATAACAAACATACTTTTCTATTACCGTGGTCATTTCTAGATAAATATTGGGAAGACACAAATCGACGATTGATGAAAAGATGGGTCACTCCTTTTAACAATTACTTTGTTCCTCATCATTCGAAATGCGTCCTTGCATTTGAGTACCATGAGCTATCGTACGGAACAAGGAAGAAATCATATTGTCCATTCAAAGCAAGAGCACACTGTACAGTAAAAAATTGCACCCGCACATTCGTTTTTTATATTAACGAAACAATTGCACCTTTTAAAAATGTGGAAGTGAACGTTGACGTGCAAGCCACGTATAAACATGATGGCACTGCACGACGATTCATTTCCTGCGAAGAGCGGCAGAAATTAGGCATAGAATTGCAAGCCTGTCCTCCAAGTATTTTGTCACTGGCTAAATTGGTTGAAGTTGCAGAATCGGATCTTGAAGCTGGCAATTTGAATCAAGCACCTTCGAAAATGTTGTGCCAGAAAATTATTAGCGAGGTTCACTGTGCGAGTGACCTGGCTAAAGATTTTCATGAGCACCTATGCAAACTGCAGTTGAAATTTGAGGAGAAAGCAGAATGGAAAGGATCCCATGTATCGGGCTTTATCCAAACTTATGCCGTGAAACCATTTCATGTCATCTGTTTCACGGAAAAACAAATTCAGTGTCTTCTTCGTATATCAACCAAACAGCCAGTATTTTTGTACTTTGATGCAACTGGTACTTTCATCGCTAAGCCCCCACACAACGAGACTAGGCCGTATTATTATGTTCTTGTATTACCAGGTGGTAAAACGAGGTCGCCAATTCCTATGGCTGAGTTCATAAGTAGCAAACATTATGTTGTTACTATTCATACATTCCTACACACATTTGTGGCTGCTTTATAAATGTACCGCACATCCGATGAACCCGTAATCTCAAAAGTTGAAACGGATTTTAGCAAAGTGCTAATACAAGCAATACTTAAAGCGTTCAACGACATGAACATACTTACGTATTTAACACAAATTTTGAACGAAATACACCACCCGCAAAATAAATATACACCATTAACTGTGGTACACGTATGTTCATCACATCTCATAAAAAGTGCGACTCGACGAGCAAAGCTTTTTACCAAAGAAAACGATCTCCGAATACTTTTAGGCGCATCTGTCGCTATGCTGCAACACACTACGGAATTGCAAGAAATGGTTGATGTTTTTCGCAATAGCGTCGTTGTTTACGGGTTTGAATATAAAAGCAAGCAGTATCAAAAATATGTTGATAGATTACACCAGATTAAATCCCATTGTGAGAACGAATCTTTATCGTTAATATTAGACGATCAAAATTCAACCATTGACGATTCTGAGTTTCATTGTAAAACTCAAAGAGAGAAATCACCATATTTTCGATTATTTGAAAGCGAGTATGAGAAGACATTGATAGATCTTAAAAGCCAATCTGGTGAGGAAATACGTAATCCGTTTTATGCCCCGCAGTTCATTTGTTACTTACTACACGAATTGCTCCCATATGCACCTCTATGGACGGGATTAGTTATAAAAAAATTTGGAATACGTCGAGATTCCAATCCCCCGGTAGAGAACTAGA
Organism: Trichopria drosophilae; assembly: GCA_030407085.1. Classification (NCBI taxonomy): domain Eukaryota; kingdom Metazoa; phylum Arthropoda; class Insecta; order Hymenoptera; family Diapriidae; genus Trichopria; species Trichopria drosophilae. Next base: position 69,030,091 of record CM059587.1, read on the forward strand.
ATCAAATAATTAAATATTATCTTTTCGGAAGGAAGAAAAAACAAAGCATTCCTCGAGCAATTAATAAATTGGAGTCGGTATTACTAGGACGTCTGAAAGAATGGAAATTTGATCTCCAGACTACTAGACAAAAGTCAAAAAGAAAATTATCATTCTCCTCCGACAGTGATACATCTGTAACACCAAAATCAAAGAAAGGTTATTTTTCAGAATATCCCAAGCAAATTAAAAATAAATTCAAAAAAGTGACGAAAAAAAAGGGGAACAAGAAGAGACTGAAACGTTCGCAAAGCCAAAAACTCGTTCAGAAAACAATTATTCCGTAATCGGATATCTCATCTAGCGATACGAACAGTGATTTTGACAAAGCCGAAGAAGTGTGGGTTGATCGTAAAGACCTAAAAAGCGGACCTCTGAATTATTTTAAGACGTTTCGAAAAGAAATAGGCGATGTTAAAAAAACAATACTTCAATCAGCAGAAAAATCAACTAGTATTGAAAAGTACCAAACATTTTCAGATTTAAATGCGAGATTAAATGACCCTGAATATAATTCTGAATTGACCGATCTACTCTTGAAAAATCGATGCACTAAGGAGACGTTCTTTCCTCCAAACATTAAATATCCAGAAAATTTCTTGCAAAAATCGAATAAGATTGGAGAAATTAAAATCGACGAAAATTGTCTTCAAACACTGCTCCCCGGAAAATGGTTAGACGATCAGATCTTAAATGCGTTTCTCATGCTCATGCCTGCAGTAGCCATTCATAATAATATGAAATTACTAAACTTCGACGTTTTTTTCCTCACAGCACTTCGCCATGGGAATACAATAACTTACGACGAATGGGCAGAAAAAATTGGCGTTTGGAAGTACAATGTCTGGCTTCCGCCAGTGTACGATGCCAGTCATTGGACGTTACTGTGTGTAATATTTGATCACAAAGTCTTTTTGTATTTAGATTCGTTGCATAGGAGACCACCGCTATTTCTAATGTCAAATGTATGCGAATTTATAAATGAGCATGTGCCATCGCGTGAAAAAATATGGGATCACTGGAATTTACACATACCAAATGATATACCGCTACAACAATAACAAAGTGGCAATTGTGGTGTTCATGTTTGTAGGTGGGCATATATAATCAGTGCTGGTAGCTTCACTGTGTTTGACGACCAAGACATGACTGAGGCAAGAAAAGGGATCGCAAATTATTTACTTACCGCAAGACCCAATAGCGAAACGGTAAATCGTTTAAATAAGAAGCAATCACTTGTCCCTGTAAAGAAGAAACACCTTAAATTTAACTACAAGAATGGTGACATAGAAATCCTTACAACAGCACCTGCGTATTCTCAGAGTACTGTAGAGTATTGTACTTCATTAGGGCAATTACTGAAGGTCCAAATGCAACCGGTTCGCTCTTGAAAACGAGCAAAATATTGATTAAATTTCAAAACTAACAGGAAATTCAAAAAGCCACAAAAAAATAAAATAGAATTACAAAAAGTACAAAAAAAGTTAAAAAAATTAGAACAGCAGCGCGTAACCTCCAGGCGGTTAATCCCGGCTTTAGCAGATAATGGGAAAAGAGTATGAAATTTCGACGTATTAATTATTTTTTATGCGAGTTTACACAGCTTGTACAGCTTTTTTCGATTTCAGTGCCGTTTTCAAAAAGTTACAAGTCCGTCGCTGGGACAAAAGTGGTTTTACCATTTTCATAACAGTACAAGGTATACGCCCGATTGAATAGAAAATGCAATTTCAACGTATTAATTATTTTTTATGGCATATTAGTGCCGTTTTAAAAAAGTTACAAGTCCGTCGCCGGGACAAAAATGGTTTTACGATTTTCAGAACAGTACAAGGTATTCGCCCAATTGAATAGAATATGCAATTTCGACGTATTAATCATGTTTAATGCGATTTTACGCAGCTTGTGCACGTTTTTTCGATGTTAGTGCCATTTTCAAAAAGTTACAAGTACGTCGCCGGGACAAAAATGGTTTTACCATTTTCAGAACAGTACAAGGTATTCGCCCAATTGAATAGAATATGCAATTTCGACGTATTAATTATGTTTGATGCGATTTTACGCAGCTTGTGCACTTTTTTTCGATGTTAGTGCCATTTTCAAAAAGTTACAAGTCCGTCGCCGAGACAAAAATGGTTTTACCATTTTCAGAACAGTACAAGGTATTCGCCCAATTGAATAGAATATGCAATTTCGACGTATTACTCATGTTTAATGCGATTTTACGCAGCTTGTACACGTTTTTTTAATTTTAGTGCCGTTTTAAAAAAGTTACAAGTCCGTCGCCAGGACAAAAATGGTTTTACGATTTTCAGAACAGTAAAAGGTATTCGCCCAATTGAATAGATTATGCAATTTCGACGTATTGATCATGTTTGATGCGATTTTACGCAGCTTGTGCACTTTTTTTCGATGTTAGTGCCATTTTCAAAAAGTTACAAGTCCGTCGCCGGGACAAAAATGGTTTTGCCATTTTCAGAACAGTACAAGGTATTCGCCCAATTGAATAGAATATGCAATTTCGACGTATTAATCATGTTTGATGCGATTTTACGCAGCTTGTGCACGTGTTTTCGATGTTAGTGCCGTTTTAAAAAAGTTACAAGTCCGTCGCCGGGACACAAATGGTTTTACCATTTTCAGAACAGAACAAGGTATTCGCCCGCTTAAATAGAATATGCAATTTGGACGTATTAATCATGTTTTATGGTAATAAACAATGATTATAATTACAATGGTTTCATAATGGTAATAAATATGCTCCCGAGTGAATACATTACGAATTTTCAACGTTTTAAATAGTTTTTACGCGATTTTCCTGTGCGCCGTAGGATAGGCGAATCCCCTGCTGGCGAATCCCCTGCTAATTTCAGCGTCATAAAAAGTACACCACTGTGTGCGCCAACGGGAGACGCACACAACTGCTTTCGCCGATTTTCTCGGCGATGCGAATTTTTCGAAAAAATTCAAATAAAAATTTTTGATTTTTTCGCGCACGTTTTTTTTTCACTTTTTTTGCACATTCACTTTGTTTGTTACTTAATGCACTTGCTGGCAAAGATTCACTTCGAAATTCGCACGGGAACTTGGTAAAAACTCGAAACACGCAGGAGCTCCGGAGCACGTCCGATCACGACCGCGGTTAGAACGAGACTGGTCATACAATTATGACAGTCAAGTGAGAAAATAGCACTGTCCATGAAAATTGTTAATCAAAGAATTGATCCAGTAACTCTAATTTCACGGATTACTATTCTAGCCAAGAGTGCCACAGTGTCACAGATCGTATTAAGAAGAAAATCGGGATATATTAAGAACAAAAGACACGAAATAGGCAAGTACAAAAAATTAAATATAATACAACATGTATACACGGGAATTCAGATCCAACATGAATGTAATTCTATGAAAAAACGAATTTTTATTTTGAATATGTAGAAGGTATTATATAATATCGAGGTATTTCAATGTCTTCAGATAAATTTGGATTTTTATCGATTACAGCGCCACCTGTGAACCAAAATGCAATAGCTCCTAGGTCAAATTGGTGTACTTTTTTCCGGAGAATCCAAATCTGCAATAAAATCTGGGGGTTCCTATTTAAGTTTTATTGTTTTTGCCCCCACTCCACCCCCAGGGGATGGGGGAGGGGGTAAATTTAATTATCACTGGATGCCCCCCTTCGTGTCGAACAACTTTCACCCGACAATTTTTTTTATTCTGTGCATAGTTCTCGAGATATTTCGATGTCTTCAGATAAATCGGCCACCCTGTATATTATTATTGGTATTATTTTTTTTGTGGTGGGCGGGGGAATGCTTTTAAGCACCATAAAGTCCCACCAATTATTATTATTTTGTTATTGTTGTTGTTATTGTTATTATTATTATGTTAATAATAACTTTAACAACAACATTGGTTTCTTATGTCGCTCAATCTGTACGAAAAGTGAGAAATTTTTGCTCAAATCTCTACCAGATCAGCGTGAAAGGTCACTGCAACCACGCTCTAAACCATGGGGTAGGTGATTGCAGTGTCAGTCATGAGTCGATTCCCGTCTGACAGCGCCTCGAAAAATGTTAAACAGACAGCATGGTTTGTCTTACATATCGCGAACTGCTGTTTGTAAACAATTCCGAAAAATTGCCAGATCGGGGATCGAACTCACGACCTGCGACTTCGCAGTCCAGTACGCTACCGCCTGAGCTACGAAGCCGGTTTTTTTTTTTTTTTTTTTGACGGAGGGGGGAAATGCATTAGGCACCATAGGGGGTTGAAGATGTTGTATAACCCCCCGTGTGTCGGACTCCCTCACCTTTGATGTTAACGGCAAGGTTTACCGACTAAAGCCCTAACCTTCCTTGGCCCTCCAGAATCCACGTGTGCAGTCTGCAGCAGAAAAGTGGCTCCGATATCCATCTCCTCCGCTGCAGACTGCACCGTGCCATTTCGTTTGCAACTGTAACCACTCCCTCTACCATTGGGGTAAGTGGTTACAGGATCTCGTGTGACCTCAGTAGACGGAGATATCCCAGTAGCACTGCTTTCTGCATTCGGCCTGCGATGAAATTAGCATGTTCTCGGCAGGCCGGAATGCTTTTGATGTTTTGGAGGAAAGTTGGTCTCATTCCTCCCAGCACTCCAATTATCAGGACAACGAGCTGGATTTTGAATCCTCGATACAGCTTGCGAATCTCGAATAGGAGTTCCTGATATTTCATCCGTTTTTCGTCCTCTTTGCTGACTATATTTGTTTCTGCTGGTGTAGAAAACTCGATGACGAAGATGACAGGACGATGGCTGATATTTGCCTGCTCGTCGGGAATGAGTAATTCCAGTACATTCGGCACGACTCATTCCCGACTACGGATTCAATATCAGTGGGGATGTACGGCAAAACTGGAGTTGCATCAATACCATAAGTGCTGCGAAGACGGTAACACAGCACTCGAAGAGCCGCATTGTGACGTTCGATGTATGCTGAAACTGCATATATTGGACATGCTGCCAAAAGATGCATTAGTGTCTCAGCATGACATCTACGCAATCTACAAAGCGTACTCTGTACCGCCTGGTGTAAGATGTTCTGGCGATACGCTAAGGTATTGATGACCCCATTCTGGCATGCGAAGATAAAACCCTCGGTCTCGGATTTCAAGCCGGCTGATCTTAAGAAGGAGAAGGTCATCTCTGCCGACAAGCCAAGTTGTTGGACATTTCGAAAGAATTGTCCATGCAACGGCTTGTCGATATGCCTTCCCTCCAACATACGGAATTGTTCCTTCCGTATGTTAGCCCTGAGACGCACTGGGCACAGATTGATGACTGATTCAGCCTCCTGTGCACCACTACGTCCCACGTTGAAAACCAGACCGAGGTTTCGCGCCGCTCGTTCCGCCGCGTGTCATGCTGATAAACTAGCATCATCAAGGGATCCTCCGTTCGATTAATCACGTCGCAAGCTGTTTCGAGGACCAATCGGTCATGCATACACTCCAGGCTTAAAAGGCCACGACCTCCCATATTTCGGGGCAAATACAGTCGTTCCACGGAAGATCTTGGATGCAAACTGCGGTGCATACAAATCATCTTCCGTGTGCTTCGGTCAAGATCCCTTAGCTCGTCAACGTTCCACTTCAGTGCTCCAAAAGAATAGAGCACTGGTGATACGGCCAACATATTCGTGGCTGCCACCTTATTTCTCCCGGTCAATTCTGATCATCAGATCTGACGGAGAATGCGCCGGTATTTCTTAATGATGGTGGTTTTAGCAGCCTGCACATCCTGGACATGCCTTTGAGGTACGCCCAGGTATGTGTAGGCTTCTTCGGCGCTAAGGTGGCGGATGACATTTCCATTGACGAGCTCCATATCGTTGTTATGGGAGCCTGACCTTCCTCTGTGCAAATGAACGACTGCACACTTGTCCAATCCGAATTCCATGCCGATATCTCTCGAGTATGTGAGGGCGATGTTCAGAGATCGATGTAATTGATCTTCGCCTGATGCGTATAATTTAAGATCGTCCATATAGAAAAGATGGGTGATCTTATGTACACGTTCACCAGGCGGTCCACACAGGTACCCTTGAGATTTCCGGAGAGCAACGGATGGAGGCAATAGTGAGATGCAGAAGAGCAGAGGACTCAGAGAATCTCCTTGATAGACACCTCTTTGGAATTGAACCAGTCTAGACATGGTTCGACGCTTGTCCGATGTTATGACAAAGCGTGTTTTCCAAAGAGGTATCAGGTCTTCTACAATTCTCACTATGTTTGGGTGGACATGGAGGCGTTTGAGCAACAAGCTTAAAAGCTCGTGCGATATTGAGTCATACGCCTTCATGTAATCCATCCAGGCTATCGACAGGTTACGCTGGTACTGGACTGCGTCCTGACAAACACACCTGTCGATAAGCAAGTTGTCCTTGCAGCCGGATCACCCATTTTGCAGCCTCGTTGTTCTACTATCCGTTGCCACACCGGTTTCACGGATTTCTCAATACGTTCGTTCAAGATGTTAGTGAACAATTTGCATAACGTATTGAGACACGTGATCGGTCTATGGTTTTTCGGATCGCACAAGTCTCCCGATTTTGAGATCAGTGTCGTTCGGCCCTCCACCAGTCAGTGCGGAATGGGTTGGTCTCCATTTATGTAAGAGGTGAATATTCGGGCTAGGTGTTGATGGACAGAAGTGAACTTCTTCCACCAATAGTTGTTAATTCCATCCCAGCCGAATTTTATCCGCTAAACGTTGCTTGATGTTGAGCAACTTCAGCTTGTTCAGTGTGCGATAATACGTCCGCAGTTGTTGTGCGAACTTCATGACTTTAGCCGTAAATGAACAGCCAGATGGTAAATAGTCGATCACACACTGAATTCGGGAAGCGAGTTTCCGTGTCAGTCGAATCTTACCGTTCAATTGAGACATGCGTTTTGTAATCTGCCGACTCCCCGATATCTGTGTCAGATTTCGCGGAGTCACCAGATCACTTGCAGCCTCGTAAACGGCATAATTGACTTGCCACAGGTCGCAGTCATCTGGAAGAGCATCTAGAAGTAGGCTATTTGCTCTGTCTATTTCTCGTTGTTTAGGCAAAATTTTTGTTGTCAAATTTTTCCTAAACACGAGTGTCGTGCTGTCATAATGTGGAGCATCTCTCCCAGCACCGCGTACGGGCTCAGTTGTTATTGCCAGCACATCCGGTACCGGTTGACAGCTGGGAACAACGAAACCCGTCCGCCTCAGATAGGCCACATAATCTCTCAGTTGTTGTTGAGAAAAGCGATCTGCCAGTTCGGGATGCATTAATGCAAACCGACTGTGCATTCGCGCCATGTAGCCTCTCTGTTGCGGACAGCTCTCCTCATAGCAGCGCATTAGATCTTGCCTGAGATCCTCCGTCCACTGAAATCGTCCGTGGACATCAGCTGGTCGTCGTCCCGGGACACCTGTTTCGGCTCCTCCACCTCGGGACTGGGCTGCATCCGAAGCAGCCCGATGGTCAGGAGCCCTGCGCGTTATTCGATGTGTAACCGCAAATACAGGGCAGGGAGTAGGGTGGTTAGCCCTACTCCCCGTTGTTATGCCTCTCTCGTTTGTCCCTTACCTCGCCATCCACTGGGGTTGGTTACCCAATCTCTGGCAAGGTTGCTAAGAGTCCAGGGCCCACCGGCTTTAATACGCACACGTGGAGGTGAGAGTAGGCCATTTGGGAAGATAGGCTAAGATGCGGCTTTTTGCATAGCCGCATTGTGTTACGCAATATTCCCTTTGGGCCCCTATATTTGTTATTGTTGTTGTTATTGTTATTATTATTATTTTAATAATAACTTTAACAACAACATTGGTTTCTTATGTCGCTCAATCTGCACGAAAAGTGAGAAATTTTTGCTCAAATCTCTACCAGATCAGCGTGAAAGGTCACTGCAACCACGCCCCAAACCATGAGGTAGGTGATTGCAGTGTCAGTCATGAGTCGATTCCCGTCTGACAGCACCTCGAAAAATGTTAAACAGGCAGCATGGTTCGTCTTACATATCGCGAACTGCTGCTTGTAAATAATTCCGAAAAACTGCCAGATCGGGGATCGAACTCACGACCTGCGACTTCGTAGTCCAGTACGCTACCGCCTGAGCTACGAAGCCGGTTATATTATCTCACTATTATTATTATTATTATTATTATTATTATTATTATTACTAGTGGGGCGGGGGCCTTCTAGCTACTAGTGCCTAGGGCACATCGAAGTCGTGAACCGGCCCTGGATCTACAAGTCTTGTGTCATGTGTAATATGTAATAAAATATTATATATAATATGAAGTGAAAGTCTTCGAACTGAAGCGTACTACGCGCTTGGCTTATATTTGCGACGAATGTCGAAAGAAGGGCTCTCAAGATTATTTTCTTTATGATGCTGTCGATTCAATCAAGAAGTCCATTGAAGGCTTAACTGATACTTGTTCTACAATCAACGAGGTGAAACAAGATGTGCCTTGCACACAGAAAAGTGTGGCCAAGTTATCGATAATCGACATTTCCTCTGTTAGAAATGAATTACATAATTTTAAAGAGGAAATTTTAAAGCAGAACAGTGATCGAGATAAGAGAATAGCTGAATTGGAGATTTCTAAAAAGTTACATACTGAAAGAATTAATTCTTATTGAAATTGACTAAACGCAAGTGCAATTTATTGGTATTCCGTGTTCCTGACAACAACGTCATGAAGCAGGTTAATGCATAAATGAAAACTTGTTTAAAGAACATTGATCAATTTACGTATCAACGACTTGGAGTTTTTAATAAGGATAAACGAAGGACTATTTTTTTGCAACTTAACTCTCCTAGTGAAGTGGCATCTGTCTAGCAGAATTACAAATTACTACCTAAGGAATATATATTCTCAAATAACCATACTCCGTGTCAGCGTTCTGAATATAACAGGCTGAAAGCAGAAGCCACCAATTTTAATGCTAATCACACAGATAAGAAATATGTGAGGGTCATAAATGGTAATGCGATGTTTAAAACAAACATCAGAAATACACTGCAAAAAAACTAAATTGTGCGCATTCAAAGCAATGTCGATTTATATTACCAAAATGTTCATGGGTTACGCACCAAGTTGACTGATTTGAAAACCAATATTTATTTACTCTAACCAAGAACTGATGTTCTAATACTTACTGAATCGTACCTTCACCCTGGAATTACTGATAGTGAAATGGGACTTATTGGCTATACCATTTTTAAAAGAGATAGGCATGCGGAGGGTACTGTGTTACAAGGTGGTGTTTTCATAGCCATAAAGTGCTCTTTCAATGCAGTAAAATGTGATTTAATACTTAATAATTTGAAGCAGCTATTTATTGTGGTCCAAAATCAGTTTACCAAATTGTTGATTGGAGTTACATATATGCCTCCTCGCTCGTTAACTGACACTTTTACTTGTCACTTCGACCCAGACCTTAGGTCTGGAAGAAGTATTGAATTTTGGTCCCCTCGGGCATAAAAATTACCCTATAGTTTTTCATCAAATGTTGACGTTTCAGACCCTAAGAAACCCAATTCAACAATAAAAAAATTTGTGTCCGTGATCTTGTACGTACGTGCGTCCGTACGTCCCGTTTCTTTGTCGCGCGATAACTCGCGTACGGTTAAGCGTAATTACATCATTTTTTTTTAAATACGTGTCTTGACATAACTTAGATCTGAATGGATTTTGGCGTAGATGCATCCGTCCATTACTAAAAAACATTAGCCACAATTACGTTTCTTCATAGTTTTTTGCATTTATTTTGTAAAAATACAAATTTCATTCAAATATGTTTCAAACAAAAAAAATAGAGCATTAAATTCTCTACAAAAAAGGTTGTATGCATTTTCTTTCTAAAGTCAACGATAATGCCATAAAAACTGGTTTAAAATGCTTATGACTATTGCCTGAAAAAGTACTAAATTTGGTCACCTCGGCAAAAAAATTACTCCATAGATTTTCATCAAATTTCGACGTTTCGACCCCCTACCCCCAGGGTTAGTCTTCGCCAGCCCCTTGGGCGCGGTGATCACCTACAGGCGCATAAGTTCTTTTACGCCCTTGGTTCGAAAATAACTATTTCGATATATCTAAAAGATGTCCAATAGATATCTAAAAGATATCCGTCGGAGATCTTTTCGACACTTTCAAGATATCACTGACGAATTGTATGTATATATATATATATATATATATATATATATATATATATATATTGTATATACAGCGTGGCCGATTTATCTGAAGACATAGAAATATCTCGAGAACTATGCGCAGAATCAAAAAAGGTGTGGGATGAAAGTTGTTCGACACGATCGGGGGGCATCCAGTGATAATAAAATTGACCCCCTCTCCCACCCCTAGGGGGTGGGGTGGGGGGAAAACAATAAAACTTAAATAGAAACCCCCATTTTTTATTGCAGATTTGGATTCTCCGGAAAAAAGTACACCAATTTGATCCACGAGTTTTTGCGTTTTGATTCGATGATAAAAATGAAAATGTGTAGAATATCGTTACAAACTGAGAATGTCACCAAAATTCGTTTCAGATCAAAGAAAGTAAAATGGTTGCCCAGCACATTTTTCAAGAGTAGCAAGAGAATTAGTAGACCGTGATTCCAATGGTCAATTTTACGTTGACTCAGGCCATAGATTATAGTTGTAAATCATTTTCAAGTTTCATACATACAGGGTCATCGAAAAGTATCGGACCCCCCTAATATCTTCAGTTAGAATGCACTTAGGAGAAAATGTCCAATAGCAAAGTTGTATGGTTTCAAGCGGGGAGTAAGATGATGACCTTGACTTTGACCTTGACCATGTCCTTCAAGGTCATATCAAGGTCAATCTTATTTTTTTTAAATAGAACCCCCTACATTTTATTGCATATTCTTATAGCTTATCTCGAGAGCTTTCCAAAACACTATAATAAAATATTTTTTTATTAAGTACTTTTTGAGTTATAAAGGTTTGAAGTTAACAATTTTTTGACACAAATTGTAGAATATCTTGTAAAATATTATTTAGTTTTCAGTAATCATAACCTTAATACTTTTGTGCGCGGAATAATGAGACCAATTAATTGGTTTAAAGAAAATACATTAATCGGATCCCCCTAATATTTTCAGTAAGAATGCATTTTGGAAAAATGTCGCGCACCACTTAACAAATTGTTAACTTCAAACCTTTATAACTCAAAAAGTACTTAATAAAAAAATATTTTATTATAGTGTTTTGGAAAGCTCTCGAGATAAGCTATAAGAATATGCAATAAAATGTAGGGGGTTCTATTTAAAAAAATAAGATTGACCTTGAAATGACCTTGAAGGACATGGTCAAGGTCAAAGTCAAGGTCATCATCTTACTCCCCGCTTGAAACCTTACAACTTTGCTATTGGACATTTTCTCGTAAGTGCATTCTAATTGAAGATATTAGGGGGGTCCGATACTTTTCGATGACCCTGTATAAGAAACACTATATTGTTGTAACATATCTATCGAAGCCAATTGAACCTAAATATTATTGGACCCCCAAATATCGATATAATTTTATAATATAATTGGAAGCTATTAGTAAACGAACGAGTATTAAGGAATAACCGACTCTCCACTGGGTCGAAGTTTCTGAGCGAGCGAAGCGAGCAAGGCACCACGCCAACACTAGTTACTTCGACCCAGACCATAGGTCTGGCGAAGTATTGAATTTGGTCAGTTCCCGCCAAAAAATTACCCTATAGTTTTTATCAAATGTCGACGTTTCAGGCCCTAAGGAACCCAAAGCAACAATAAAAAAATTGGTGTCCGTTAGGTTGTACGTCCGTCCGTCCGTCCGTGGGCAAAATTTTGTATACGCGATATCTCGCGACTGGCAGGACGAATTTAAAAAGTACAAACGGATTTGGGTTTCTCTTGGCCAAACTCAGATCTGATTAGTTTTTGGAGATAATGCATACTAGATTATTGGGAGGTTTAACAAAAAAAAACCCTCAAAAAACACGTTTTTTCCATTTTTTAACAAAAAATACAAATCGTACAAAAAAATGTTTCAAACAAAAAATATAGGACATCGAATTCTCTACCAAAAATGTTTTATTCATTTCTTCGTAAAATCAACGATAATGCCGCAAAAAACGGAAACCGAAGTATCCCACATATAAAAAAATTTATTTCCTGCAACCCGACCTGTCAAAACTCTAAACTAAACCGCGTTTTTTGAAGCATCAGTGTGAACAAGACGTGCTCATTTATTAGTGCTTCGGCTGACCTGCGGTCGGGCTCGAAAAGTTTTGAAAATGCTCATTTTAAATTTTAATATAGGGTGAATATGCCAATGAATGGACGACTACCAATGAATGGACGATTTTCTACATATTTCTATTTGTTATGAATGTATGATGCACAACGTGCAACAAAATACATATTTTTATGTTCTTTGAACATTCAAAACAATATTTACAGTACTATTGATCTTCGAGTGTTTATTATTTTGTAAAATCAAAGCAAAGTTTTAAAGCCATCCAAAACTGGTACTGAACACGTCCCATTTGATTTAACCCGTCTATTCATTGGGGTTTAGCGGATTTTTTTACAAACGTATGAAGACGAGGTTAATAATTAAATAAAATCAAAGGTTGAACTACACGGTCATCAAGAGCAGAGTCTAACGATTCCAATGGTGGTATCATAATTAAATTTTCATAAAAGAATTCAAAAGTTACAATCGATCATAGTGTGAAAAATGCTTAACCGTCCATTCATTGGCATATTCACCCTATTTAAGGAACAAGATATTGTTACAATATATGTATAGAAACTATTCGATCCTAACCATGCTAGAACTACCCTCTGCCGCCTTCTTTCCTGGCAGTGTTAAAATGGAAATATTCCCGGAAGCATCAGCCTTTCGTCAGGGAACTGCAATACGAATTTAGCCAAAATTGTAGGCACCAGGGTCGAAGGCATCTAGTTTTGTATCTGAAATTGACCATCTATTGGATATGTATCAGGATCATCCTATAGCCCAATTTGGTGATTTCAATTTGCCAGACACAGCCTGGGTACCTGAGTCCCAACTTATTGCCAATTGCTGTTACCCAGATCACGTTATTCGTGACAATGCTAATATTTTATCAAACTGCTTGTCCTTTCATGGTCTTCGTTATGTGTATCCGGTAAACACCCTTAACCCTTTGCGGCACGGCGGGACTTTGAGATCCCACCATTTTCGTTCCCATTTTCTTCGTCTTTCAGTGCCTAAAACGTCTTTTTTCATGCGGCTTTTTGTGTATGCGTTTCACTAATATGTTAATAAACATGTTTCAACGGGTAATTCACACAAATTGTTTATTATATTGTTTATATAAAAAATTGAATAAAAAAAAACACGTTTTTTTTACACTAAATGCATGGGAGATAGAAGAATACAATAAACAGGGCCAAAAAATCATATATAGAGGGTTTTTGAGGTCGCTGATCATGATCTGACCCCCAGATTTTCAAAATTTAAAATGGCGGATCCAATATGGCGGACCAAATGTCCAAAAAGTTATGCGATCGCAGCGAAATTCGGTTTCGGGGGGTTTTGGAGGTCGCTGATCACGAATCTGCCTTCAGATTTAAAATTCAAAATGGCGGATCCAATATGGCGGACCATAAATCCAAAAAGTTATGCGATTGCGGTGAAATCGGGTTTCAGGGATTTTTTTGGTTGCTGATCTCGAATCTTGTCTGAAATTTTCTACTTTTAAATTTTTAGGGTCTTCAAATATCAATCTAACCTAAAATTTATTAAATTCTAAATAAGGGCTCTCATGTGAAACATAAAAAGTAAAAACTAACGTGAGAATATTTACAACCGCTCTCAGCCTAACCCAGAGACACGATACGTGGACGTGGCGGTTATTGTCTCCATTTTTTATTGTTTTTTTTTGTTTTTGATTTCATTGTTTTTTTTTTTTGTTTCTTGATTTGATTGTTTTTTTTTTGTTTTTGGTTTTTATTGTTTTTTTTTCTTTTTTGATTTTATTGTTTTTTTTTGCTTTTGGATTTTATTGTTTTTTTTTGCTTTTTAGAATTGATTTTTTTTTTCAATTTGTAGAGAAGATTTTTGTGTTTGCAATTATTTCGTATGAAAGTCAAAGAAGCAATTTCGTTCTGCATTTAGACATCACAAGTGTTGCGTTATGTCTAAATGCAGAACGACCGTATGCGAGTCGTGCGAAAAACCCCGAAACCAAATTTCGCTGCGATCGCATAACTTTTTGGACTTTAGGTCAGCCATATTGAATCCGTCATTTTGAATTTTGAAAATCTAAGGGCAGATTCGTAATCAGCGACCTCGAAAACCCCCCCAAAACCAAATTTCGATGCGATCGTATCACATTTTGGCACTTTAGTCCGCCATATTGGATCCGCCATTTTGAATTTTGAAAATTGGACAACGGATTCGTGATCAGCGACCCTGAAAACCTCCGAGTAACAATTTTCAGCCATTTTCCGTGTAAAGAAAAATGCATGGCTGAAAGGGTTAAAGGATATACCTTGGACTTAGCATTTACGAACCTGGATTACTTTTCGTATATCAACTCTTCGGACTCAATTGTTGCATGAGAATCTCACGATCCAGCATTTTTCGAGGTTAAACAAGATGTCTTCAACGAAATGGAGCTTAATTCTGTGCAATTTGACTTTAGTAAAGGCGATTATAACAGTATGAATTCTTTTCTTTGTCAGATTGATTCGGACTCTGTTAATTCTTTCGATAGTGATGTGGAAATGAATGTTGATAACTAGTATAAAGTTATACATGGATGTGCGTCTAACTTTACTGCTGGTCAAAGAGTGTTTCCGAGTTTGTTTCCAGTTTGGCATACCAAAGAATTGAGAGACTTAATCATAAAGAAAAAAACTACGCCAGAATGAAGACCCTAGTCATTATATTGAATTTAAACGTTTACGTGCATTAGGTATAAAACTTTCCAGATAATGTTACCGTGATTATATCACTTCAATTGACAATAAATCTAAATATTCTTTCAACAAAATTATAATTTTTCAAAATTTTGTTCCGCTGTATTGGATACTTCATTTTCAACTTTTAAAATCTGACATCGGATTCGTAACCAGAAACCTCAAAAATCCCTATATGGGCATTGTTCTAGAACTTTTAAACTTTGAGGTTGAAGAAAATTGCATTTTTTTTTTAGGCACATTCATGAAATTAATTTTATTGGCTTTAGAATTGATCAAATGACAGGAAAAACCTTGCGTGACTCATTTATACACAATGTATTTTTTTTTTAATGTAACATATGTTACGTTACTCGTAAAATTAGTTTTTAGTTTTGTAACGTTTAATATACATAAAAAATTTAGTTCTTTTGCTTATGGCCTAATTTTTAGAAGCTAGTATATAAAATTAAACGTCTAGTTAATAGTTCAAATTTAAAATAATGGATTAAATATGACGGACTATTTTTACAAAATTTCTTTGATTTTTATAAAATTTGATATGTTAGGGTTTTTGAGGCCACTGATTACAAATCCAAAGTCAGTTTTCATTAAAATTTGAAATCCAAATACATGATTTAACATTAAGGATACCAAAAAATTAAAACGATTTGTAAAGAATAATCATTTTATTATTGTCAAAAATTGTGTTTTTTGTTGTATTAAAAAACACAAAATTTATAAATACTTCAATAACATAGGAGAAAAGACCACAATGATTCCAAAGTACTTAGAAGCTAAATTGTAGATGTGCCATTAAATAATTTGATTTTTCAAAGTGAGTTTCGCTTGGAAATTTAAAGTTTGACGTGGTCGCATTTTTTATGTATACGTGGCACACATTCGGGCAAAGGCTCAAATTACTTCTTATCATATAGGTAATGTACCCCTGTTGTGTGGTTTCTTAAAAACCAATGTGAAAAAAATTATCTAAGGTTGATTGCTAAATTGTCAACTATAAAAAAAAAGTTATCTCGCAAGTTTGAAGGTATATAATTTTATTCCTCAGTGAGGCACATCATTAAGTTCAGGATTTTTCATTTGTTTACGTCCCCAAATACTTCCACAAAAAACCACACACCATACAAAAATAGGTGCAAAAAGTTTCAGCGTTAAAACTGAAAAAATGTAGTGAGTGTCGCGTACCAAAAACAGACAAATTCACTACTTTTATTTACTCTCATTGTTTTCTACATATCTGTAATTAGTAATAAACACTTATTACATGTAAATCGAACAAAAATTTGTTGATCTGTAGTGTTACAAAGTTATATTTAAAATTTTTATGGTATCATAATGAGCGACAACATAAAGTTTAAAAGTTCTAGAACAATGCCCATATACCAAATGTTAGATACAATTATAATTTTTCAACATTTTTATCGGCCATATTGCATTTGCCATTTTGAATTTTTAAAATCCGGGTTCGTAATCAGCAACCTCGAAAACCCCTATATACCAAATATTAGACAAAAGTATACTTTTTTAATATTTGTGATCTGCCATATTGCATCCGCCATTTTAAATTTTTAAAATCTGACATCGGATTCATAATCAGCAACCTTAAAAATCCTTACACACCAAATTACAAGAAAATACCGTCTGCGGAAAAACTCGTAGCTGAATAGTTAATTTTATTTTTTCATAAATTAATTTTCGATATACTATGCGTAAAATTTGATTTTACGCACCGTTTTTAGTGCGTAAAATACGATTTCACGCACTACTGCTGTCCGGGGCCCTCTCGTGCTGCCCGGCTGTGCCGGGCACTCGTGCGCCGCGGTTGTCACACGTGCGTAACATCATATTTGACCCACAAAAACCGGCGCACAGATTTTACGCATAGTAGTAGTAGTAGTAGTAGTAGTAGTAATTTATTTTTCATAAATAGGGTATACAGTACTCATTGAGAAGGAGTTCCGAGTTTTATAAATAATTAATTATAGAAAGCTTTCAGAAAAACATGATAAAGAGAAAGAAAAACAAAAAAAAATAAAAAGCGCTACGCAATTAATACAAGACTAGAAGAATCGACGCGGACAAAATTACTCTCCAAGGAGAAACGATCTTCTCTGGAAACTGGCTTTTGTGAATTTGTACAAAAGTGCCGCGGATTGAGCGTCGTTGGCGCAAACTAAATAGCCTAATACATCGGATGAATGCTGCAGATGTTGGTTCATTATCCCGGCGTACTGTTTATCCCGGCGTACTGTATTACTGGTACTGTATAAAAAAAAAAATTTACGCATAGTATACCGAAAAATATCGTTCGACACGCGTGCGTAAGAATTCGATTTTACGCACCGGCCTATCTAATCGCATGTTAAAAACGGTGCGTAAAATCATATTTTGCGAACTAGTAACGAAACATACTATTTTGTTATGCCATTCGATGCGTAAAATGCTATTTTACAAACTTTTGACATTTTACGGTCGCATTTTACTCACTCGCCTTCGGCTCGGTCCGCAACCGTTCACAATCGTAGAATGAACTTTTACGCACTAGTTTCGTAATATACTATTATATGACAGAGTGTTTTACCAAAGCTAGAACTTTGAGAATGAGTCACGTATGAACCCATTAAGTTGTAAAAAAAAATAAAAATTTTAAGAGGTGGTGTTTTTGAGATAATCAATTTTTTAAATTTTCCATAAAATGGACGTCATTTTATTATTTAAAAATATTTTCAAATTAGTTTAGCGCCATTTTATGCAGCTGGTATATACACATTAAAAGCACAAAGAAATATTAACATATCATTATTTTTCTCGGCGGGGCAGGAATTTTGGTAAAAATAACAATCACTTTCTTCGGAATGCGTGTTTAACTTTCCTTACTTCCGCAGGGAATAATTTTTTTAACACTCCGTGCGTAAAACACGATTTTACGCACTAGGGCGAAATTTTCATGTACGTAAAATTGCGCTCTACGCACGTCGTATTAAAAAATATCGTATGGAACATGGGCGAAATATCGATCTCCGTCGATTGTGATTGTCACCCTCGCTCCGCTCGAGCGACAAATTTCACACTCGTCGAAGATCGATAATTGCGCCCTTGTTGCATAAAATACTATTTTGACATACGTATGCGTAAAATTTGATTTTACGCACCGTTTTGGTGCTTCGCCGGGCAGTCGTGCACCGCGATCATCACACGTGCGTGACATCATATTTGACACACAAAAAACGCCGCACAAATTTTCCGCATAGTATGTCAAAAAATACGGTTCGACACGCGTGCGTAAGAATTCGATTTTACGCACCGGCCTATCTAATCCCATGTTAAAAAATGATGCGTAAAATCCTATTTTACGCACATGTATCGAAATGTACTATTTCGCGAAATGTTGAAATACGTGTCTCTTCATTTTTACTATAGAGTCGCATATTTCAATTTCAGCGCGTTCTGAGAACATGACCCTTGCAGCTTTGCATGATTTGAAATGGAATCTGTCGGCTATGAATAAGAATTCTCAGGTAGACACCATTTACTTGGACATAGCTAAAGCATTCGATACTGTTGAGCACGGTATTTTGTAGTCCAAGCTGAGATGGTTTGGTATCGGTCACAGTTTGCTAAGTTGGATCTCGTCTTACTTAAGTAATCGAAGTCAAGCAGTGTGATTAAAAGGTTCAGTTTCGCAGTTTAGAAGTGTGCCCTCCGGTGTACCACAAGGGTCTCATTTAGGGCCAATTTTGTTTATAATATTCATAAATGACATATGTATACACTTCTCCAAATTTTTAATTTATGCTGATGATATAAAAATTTTCTCTATTAATAATACACCTGAGGATATGCTTCTAGCCTGCAAAGTGACTTAAACTCAATTCTTGAGAGGTCAATTGCGAAACGTCTCCTTTTGAATAGTAACATATGCAAATTTATATCTTATTGCCATAAGACATCACCTCTCAATTTTATCTAATTATTACCTGGTCAAGTATTACCCGGTACAAATGTTGAATCGTTAAAATTAATCTATATAAAATAAATTTCGATAATATAAATAAGAACAGTAGGATTCATCATTGCCAAGTGTTATGTTCTTTCCCCTCCCCCCTACTTCCTAGCGTCATTAACAACTTCTCATTGCTTTTCAATCATTCTTCGTTTGCTGGGCTACTATGATAATCTATACTTCTGTGGCGCTTCATACAATTATGATTGAAGTTCATCCAGGTAAGTTTGTATAATCGATAATTAGATTACTTCAAGAAGTTGATGCATGCTTATATCTGATCGGCACTTGTAATTGGTTCTTCGCTATGCATTCTCCAAATTTGAATCGGCTGATTAGTCAGCTTCAGGTAATGGACTGCCAATCCGTGCATATGCACTGATTTGTAGTGCTTTCTGTTGATTCAAATTTTAAGAGTAACTATCGGTTTATGATGTTTTTTTTTTGTTTAAATATTACCCTACTGAAAATTTCAGGTGGAGATTTACATGGTCATTGAACATGTGTGTTCATGTAGTCATGACCATGTGTTGATTTACGACATTCTCCAAGTTGTCGGCCGTATCCGTATCGTCAAATATCCCCAGGATTTTTCGATACACTATATGCGTAAATGCAGAATTAAAATTTTTTCATCTTTCTTTTTTAAAGCGTTTTAAATTTTTCTTACCCTTGTCAGTTAATATTCTTGTAGTGTTCCGGAATGATTCTTGAGAAGTTCTCAGACATTTATTATAAATTGAATTGTAATATTTTTTCAAAATCTCTTTCCATCCGCGCTCAAATGCATGAATAGAAGATCTGCGCATTAAACAATAACACGAACTTATTACTTCGATCCAGACCATACATGGAAAGGGCGAAATACCACGCGCTAATTTGTTAATGTTTTACACACTAATTGGTAGTGTTTTACCAAAATCAGTAATAAGAATGTCAGTAAATTTTTAGTGTCTGGAATAAGAAGTGAAAACGTACTAAGAAGTCACGCATGCGCATCAGTATTTCGTGTTTAAACAAGACGTGCTGCATGCGCAGAAGCCGTTGATGTGCGAGATATAAAATACAACATGTACGCACACGAAAGAAAGAAACACGCTCGAGTGCAGTCTGGACAGCGAGGTTACAGTGTGACCGGATAACTAACATTTTTTATTTCAACTCGTTATAATACAGTCCATTTTGTGCATTTTGAAATTAATAAAAAAAGGATATTTTTCTACGAAACTGAGAAATATCCGTTCAGGCGCTTCGTTCATCCAGCGAATTTTGAGCACTCGAAAAATTTAAGGGAGAAAGTTCTTTATTAAATTTTAACATTATGCTGGATGGACAGGTTTGGCAAGTAGGACGAACTACAATTGTTTATAGCGTTATCGCGTTAACTCTTCAAACAAATATAATATTATTTAAATTAAAAAGAACATTACTTCCGTAGTAATTATCCTTCGCAATTCGAATTCACGACATATATATTTAATATCCCACATTAAAATTGCACAAGATAGAATCATCATCGTCGTCATCATCATCATCATCATCATCATCATCATCATCGTCATCGTCATCGTCATCGTCATCGTCATCGTCATCGTCATCGTCATCGTCATCGTCATCGTCATCGTCATCGTCATCGTCATCGTCATCGTCATCGTCATCGTCATCGTCATCGTCATCGTCATCGTCATCGTCATTCTTAACTTGTTTAGACAAAATATTTAATGGTTACAAGACATTTACTGTGGTGTAAATGGCTAAATAATATATTGTGCAACTAGGGAGCAAAATAGGTGTTTGCCGATGAGTGTGAGTTTGACGCCCGAGCGAAGGGAGGACGGCATTTCGCACGAGTCTACAAATACCTATTCTCCCTTGTTGCACATACTATTTTCTCATACGAGGGCGTGCTATTTTGCTCCCGCGATATAGGGAGCAAAATAGTATTTTGCCCACAGAATGCGAGAAACCTATTTTGCTCCCGGGTATATTTATTTTGCTCCCTAGGGAGAGAATGTGCTATTTTGCTCCCGCATTTTATACTTGTTCGGAGTGCGAATCTCCATTTCATCGGTCGTGTGCTATATTTTTCGTGCGTTACAAGCTTGCATCTCAGTGCTGCGCTCGATCATTTTCGTAAATATTTCGGCCGGATTTGCAGAGTGTTGTAGAATCCCACACTGCCTCCTCTCCTTCTATCATTACTTCGACTCACCCGTCTCCCGTATATTCCGTTGATCCCACTTTGATGACATCGCAATTACATGGATCCACTCATATCTTAGCGGTCGTTCGCAAATGATTGAAGGCTTGGATGGAACCTTTGCTCTAGAGTTACGTACAACATCTGGTGTCCCTCAAGGGTCTAGTCTCGGAACAATATTTTTCATTACCGTCTTCAGAAACCTTTTTTTCACGCCTCCGATACTGCCGATGTATGACCATGGTTTTCGCAGATGATACCCAGCTGTATGATATACAAGACCTCTTTGTCGTCTGCACGAGACAGTTGCCCATCTCAACGTAGAAATCGATCTTAACCTTAATAGTAAGAAAACTAAGGCAATTATCTTTGGATCTAGACATAATCTGGCGATCTTAAAAACAACTAGTGTCCCGCCAATAGTCGTTAACGGATACATAATGTCGTACGTCGACGAGGTACACGATTTAGGCTTTTATCTCTCATTGGATCTCTGCTAGAATTGGCGGTAGACCTTCGGAAAGACTACATCACTCGGAAAAAATTGATTGATTTTTTTTCCGACGTATTTTGGGGTGCTGAACATAAATCTGGAGTCAAAATTTGTCGCTCGGCCGCATTTTAGCCACTATATTGAAAAAACGTCGCAAAAATGTTTTTTTTTTTTTTCAATTTTATGCATTTATCTTAAAAACTTGAAGTCCCATGGAAAATTGCTTCCTACAAAAAGTGTAGAGCACGAAATTCTCTACAAATAATGTTCTACACCTTTTCTTCGTAAAATTAAAAGTAACGCCCTAAATTGAAGATGAACATGAGAACTAATGGCGTGTCATGCCCCGTTCAAATTCAGCGGATTTGTACCTCGCTAGGTAGCGAATTCGGCTCTCGCGATACATCCGCGCTATCGCCACAATAATGGGTTTATTTTTGTTTGCTAGAATACACACGCATACACGCTCACACGCACATACACACGCACATACACACGCACGCACGCACACACGTGTGATGACAACGGGAATCACGTGAACAAAGCACCCCGAAGTGATGTAAACCCGACTGTATTATTATGATTTTATATTAAATGTGTTGTCATGAACCGTTTTTCTTAAATCAAATGAAAGAGCACCATGGCCATTACAGTTCGATAAAATAAATTTTATTTTGTGCACCATAAACAAATTTTTGTATGGTGCTTCCTTACAGAACCGTTTCCATACTTTTTAGACACCCTGTATATTGTATATATAAGATCATAATTCAAATGAAAAATCACCGTGGCCATTACAGTTCGATAAAATAAATTTTATTTTGTGCACCATAAACAAATTTTTGTGTGGTGCTTCCTTACACAAAAATTTGTTTATGGTGCACAAAATAAAATTTATTTTATTATATAATAAAAGTCCAAATCTGCAATAAAAACTGGGGGTTCCTATTTAAGTTTTATTGTTTTTGCCCCCACTCCACCCCCAGGGGATGGGGGAGGGGGTAAATTTCATTATCACTGGATGCCCCCCTTCGTGTCGAACAACTTTCATCCGACAACTTTTTTGATTCTGTGCATAGTTCTCGAGGTATTTCAATGTCTTCGGATAAATTTGGATTTTTATCGATTACAGCGCCACCTGTGAACCAAAATGCAATAGATCCTAGGTCAAATTGGTGTACTTTTTTCCGGAGAATCCAAATCTGCAATAAAAACTGGGGGTTCCTTTTTAAGTTTTATTGTTTTTGCCCTCACTCCACCCCCAGGGGATGGGGGAGGGGGTAAATTTAATTATCACTGGATGCCCCCCTTCGTGTCGAACAACTTTCATCCGACAACTTTTTTGATTCTGTACATAGTTCTCGAGATATTTCGATGTCTTCAGATAAATCGGCCACCCTGTATAAGATCATAATTCAAATGAAAAAACACCATGGCCATTACAGTTCGATAAAATAAATTTTATTTTGTGCACCATAAACAAATTTTTGTGTGGTGCTTCCTTACAAAAGATTTTTTGCGGGGTTCCACCCCCCCCCCCCTTCGACCCAAGGTAGGGGGGGGCGTGGGCACTAGGGGGCATGAATATCTTAATGCGTTGAGTGGGGGCTCATTTGAAAGTTCTTTTCGAGACGCATTCAAAACACTAGGCATAGATGGCTCTGCGCTCAATTTTTAGCGGTTATAATCGACTTTTAAAACTTTTAATCTAATAACTTTTGAATAAATGAAGGTTTTGACAATTGCCGAATTAAGCGAAACCATTTTTAAAAAATATCTATTTTCACCTATTTTTGAAGTTAGAAAAAATGTAAGGTGATGTGAATTCGTGTTTGGGAGGTCAAAATACATCGGATAGCATAAAAAGCACTGTATACATGCACCGAATTTTTATTTTAGGTAAGTTTTAAAATTTTTTCCAACAAATTAAGAGCTTGCGGACGCCATATTCTAGCGGCCATTTTGGATTTTGCAAATGGGCACTCGACGTTCGAAAGTATAGACCTTAAGCTGAAAAATGAGCCCTAATTCGTATTTTTTGGTTGTTTTTAATTGTGGACAAAGCAGTGTTCGGTTGACGTGGAATGTCCCATGTATACATAAATTTCATTAATTTAAAATGGCTGAAATAAAATATCGGATCATTTTTCTGAAATGTATTCGGATTTGAATGCAATTCGTTAGTTGCAGACTTGCAAGGGACCATACCGTTTTTTAAATTTGTAGTGGCGTCCTTTGCCTTTGACTATTCCAAAGTTTCCCGATTCTCACCGCGAGGAGGTGCACGATGTTGAGATCTTTTTTTTTTTATTTAAATTTATTTATTATTATTTATATTTAACTTTTTTTTATATTTAAATACACATAATTCCGCATTTTAATTTTGCTTCGTTGAAAAAGCCATGGAATTATGGAATCTAAAAGTAATGATTTTTATTTTTTTAGGTTTAATATTTCTAGTATTTTATTAAGCTTGTGCCAACTACTGAATGAGATGTTCAAATTGACGTCCTTCAGCAACTTGACAATATCCCAATCGTGCATAGAAGTTATCATTTACTTTTTGCAGCGTTCCTTGAGATACCGAATTAGAACATTGAATTATTCTTTCCTTTAACTCATCAATGTCTATAGGCTTTGTTTCGTACACCTTGTTCTTCAAAAAACCCCAGTAAAAATAATCCAGAGGAGTTAGATCCGGTGACCTTGGTAGCCACTCAATCGAACCTCTCCTGCCGATCCAACGTCCGGGGAAAATGTTGTTCAATCGATTGCGTACAATCAAACCCAAATTACATGGAGCACCATCGTGTTGAAACCAGACATTCCCAAATGCTGTACCAGTAATATTTTGGATTGCTGGTATAACATAGGTATTCAATAAATTTAAGTACGCCACAGCGTGTGCGTCTGCACGTGCGCGTGTGTGGTTGTGTGTGTGTGGCGGTGTTGTGCGCGTGTGCGTGCATCGGCGCGCGTGTGTGGGTATGTATGCGCTTGTGTGCGTGCGTGTTGAGCGTGCATACGCGTGTGTGCGTGAGTGAGTGCGTGTGTGCGTGTGCTACATACATATTCTGGCATATATTTTTTTCGATTTTCTTTTTCCACGCGGGGAGATGCATATTATATCTATTAATATTATATGCATCGCATATGCCACATACATTTTATTTATATAGTGACATATAATTGTATACTAATAAAATGACAATTTTATTATATTATTTTATATATAAAATCGGCGAAAAGTGACATTTATTAATTATTTATTATATATATATATGTTACATATATTTGACTTATTCGTGGTTATATGTAAATTATTAAAATCGAGGATTCCTTCTGAATTCGTTAAGTGTTTTGAATCGAGGGTAAGGTCAGGCAGTTCGTAGTTGGTTTAGGACGATCCTTTAATAGTCCGGGGCTATTGCAAGGCCTCGTTGGCACGCGAGTCTTCGCTGCGAAAACGAATCGTCGAGATTTAGTGTCTAGATTGTTTGCCAGTTATGACCTACTCGCCTTTCGTTGCGTCGAGCTTATGCGACTGTATTTGGCGTAAGCCTCTGAGCCAAAATTCGCGTAGCCGTAGCATTCAAGAAATATATTTCTCATAGACGCTAATTTTAAAAATTGGTGTAAAAAACAAGAACTCGTATAACAGAAGTGTTCTTAGTTTTCAACATTGTATTCGGATAGAAATATTAAATTTTGTTTTAATAGAAAAACGATTTGTTTAATCGTCAAAGGTTATTCGTAGTGTTAAGAAAAGAATCGAAGCAATAAAAAGTGAATTTTATTGATGCTTTTAGATTCCGGATTTTGATTTTTATGGACGCTCGGATTTTTCTTCATGTGAGAAAAATGATGATTTTTATGTCATTTGAATATGTTGTATTCAACGTATTTTTCATGATTTTTTTTGCGTCGGAAAAACATATTTAGGAGGTGAAACCGCTCCCAAAATTTGGGGCATAAATAGATAAATGGCGATAGCATTGAAGTTTATTAAGCGAATTTAATGATTGTTTGTGGAATTTTTTAATAGAAGAAGAATATCGGCCTGGACATCTTGAAAGGTAAATGAAAATTAGGGAGTAAACTAACCCCAAAATGATTTTTGGGGCGGCTGTTTCTTCTCTTAAATATGCCGTATTTTCCATGTTTTAAAATATAACCAAATGTCATATAAAACGGAAATTAACACTTCGGTAGACTTACTTGTCAGTGTAAAGGGATAAAAATATATGTTACTGTAGTGTCGAGGTATACCACTTGTTATAGGCAGAGTTTCGTATTATTTAAGTATTATGAGTTAGTAAGACGGAATAATTATATCGCTGTCGGTGTTGAAACCCATTAATATTTGGATACATGACGCATGAAGACACTCCCACTGTAATCGGAAATTTCATTTGGAGCTTCTTAATATACCATGAAACAATATCGTTTATTTGACATTGATTTGGGTTGTTTAAACAATAGCTAGCACTCATAGCTAAAAAACATACAATGTCCGACAATGAAATTTGGTACTCCGCCGATTATAATTATTAATTTGACCGATTTTTAATCTTAATTGAGAAGGTAATTTTTTAACATCAGGCGGACGAAGCAGAAGTCTCTCAAAAATGAGAGAAGTCATTTAAAACGATTTCTTGTACCCCGAAAAATAAATATTGCAATTACTGACATCTCATATGTTATCCATAAAAATCGTCGTCTTTTAGCATGTACTTATTATCGAGTAAAAGATATTCTATTAAATTGTCATGGTTCAAAAGAATATTTTATTATGTCTAAAAGAATACATATTTTGGCATTGTAAAAATACTAGTTTCTTATAGGTTATAATCCTGCAAATGTATAGAATATTATGTAATAAATAAAGCTGGGAATCTATACAAACTTTTATATACAACAAATTTACCGTTACAATGTCTTCTTTTGATGCACATCATCAGAGTATTCGAAAATCACGTTATTTTTAATTACCAGTATAATTTATCAAACACAAAGTGTACATTAAAAATTGTGGGTAGTTTGATCCAAATTTAATTTCTGAAAATGAATGGACACCGGTGCCGTATTTACCGAAATAATTTCAATAGTTTTACAATTACGAAAAATTATCAGGTATTGGTAGAAGTTACGAATCAGGTGTTTACAGGTTAGAAACGGGTTATTTTTTTTCTTTTCTTTTTTTAGCCGGCGGAATTGTCTTTTTACGCAAATGTTTACACAATATTATTCTCAAGTTTTGATAGAGCTGGGAATCTATATGGTCGTCTTCCTCGATAGCGCCATACCTTACATTTATAAAGCATGTAGAAACCTATACATTATAGTACAGTAGAGGTCATGAGTCGATTTCCGTCGGACAAATATTGTCGAAACGCAAACAAACAATGTGACTCGTCTTACGATCAGCGACCTGCTGCTTGTCGAAAAGTTTTTTTTCCATATTATCATTGCTCGCTTTTTGCTGATGTTTTTTTATTTCTCCTGTATCTGTTGGCACATACGTATATTTTCGTATTAAAAAATGATTTATTTCCATGATGCCGCGTAAGCTAAGATCGGGACAAACAAAACTTCGTAAATCCGTCTCAGAACCCCAAACCTTAGGCCCATTCATTATTTGCAACTTGTCTAAGTGAGTTGAATAATATTGCATTGTCCTTATTGAGATGTTCACATTCTGATGCATTTTTAAGTTGTTCTGGAAGGTGACACATAGTTATTTGCAATGGTAACCCATTTTGAGAGCTTTCTTATTCAAGTGTAATGTGGGTCCTCTTACGAGGTATGGTCTATTTACCATTAGTATTTCGCATTTATTCGTTGCTAGTTCACATTTGTTCAGTGCTGCCTTTTATTAGGTTTAGCTATTCCTTTTTTGGCGTTCTTTCCTGATCAGTTGACTTCTACCTTCCATCAGGATAACCTGGTCGTCTTGAATCGAGTTGTTCTGCAGCAGGACTAATCGCTTGCTAAGGTAGCTATTCAAAATTCCATACAGCTCTCCGCAGCACTTGATCGCAGTGAGTTGATGCAGAACCGCTGGCCCCCTGCTAGCCACTTTCTACATGTCTAGAAAAATAGCGCAGACGTATTTTTCTGAGGAGTTATTATTTGCCGGAATTAGTTTATTGCACTTAAAAACAATATATCGAAAACTTGAGCATACACACAGGTTCGTAGTTTCTAAAAAAAAATTTTCAGAATTTTTTATCATCTTCTAGGTTGTTTAAAAATTGCGGAAAAAATATATTGTTAAATAAATAACGGACATTTTTTTTGTGCAACGTTCATAATTTTATATTCAAATTCAACGTTTTTGCACAAATTCCCCTCAACTACATTCTGATAACGTTGCATTAATCCAAGTTATACATTTTTGAAAAAAAAAGTGATGAAATTTTGAATTGTTTATAACGCGATCAATTTTGCAACTAGAAAAAAAAATCACACAAAAAACTCACACTTGGAGGCAATATTCTATTTTGCCAAAAGCTACCGATATGTAAAGTTGAATTTCCGAGACATGACTATTTCTCGCGTGGAATATCTCATATCACTTATTCTTTCTTCAAGAGATACGCAAAACTCTCTAAGTATTCATTACAAAATTCTCTAAATTGAATGTGTTATAACAAGTTGAATTAAGAAATGTGAAAACTCACATGTTCCTGGTCTTAAAACTGTTTAATTAAATTACAGCCAAAGTAGGGGTTTCACCTCGGAATGAGAAATACCAATCATTTGAAAACATTGGTTTTTTAAAAATAAAATTATGTATTATTTCTCAGAAAAATCGTTGACTTAGCAGTAAGGTGTATATGATTGGACGTTGCGCACTTGGCCGCGCTCTATCTCTGAAATGATTAATCATATAAAAAAGGAGTCAAACCATATTTGTAAAGAATATTACCCTGGGTAACTTTTGAGAGAACATTTCAGAATGCTAAAAGAAAGGTATATACAAATTTACAGCTTATTATCTCTCATTTTGAGATTTGAGATATTTTTTTTTAATTTAGTGTACTGACATAAATGGTTTTTATATTTCTCTCAGAATTATCATTTCCATATTAAGGGGCAGTAAATTTATATAATGTTATCGTCTTTATATTATGATATTTCAATCCATGTTTATCTATAATAGAATGTGATAAGAATGACATGTCCGTGTAATTAACGACAGATATATCAAGTTCTTAGCTCAAACAATGTCGCTCAGGAACGACGGAAGAAGAGAAAATTAGGTGAACAGATCAAGATGTACGATGTCAAGTTTGCGGTAAATAGCTGGTTTGGTCCCACTAGTTGCAATTTTAGACGCGAAATGAAAATTATATGGTTTGTAGCTTAATAAAAGGATGCACACGAAACAATTATATCGATAATGTATTCGCGTGCTTCTCAAAATGGTGTACCTGCAAAGTCAACGTAACTTGGAGAAAGAGTGATATGGCATGACGTAGCGATCTGGTGCAAGGTAGAACGTCTGATACAAAACGGATTCTTCTACTTAAACGATAAAAGTTACATAGCATAGCATGGCAAGAATCAGTCCTGTTTTATGAGCGAACTGCTAATACTATATAAAAATATTGTTATTATTGTAGAAAATATGTCCGTTTCCGATTGCTGAAGTAATTCAAAGTCCGCACCTGTACACATGTAGTTAGTGCCAAGTTGGATTCAACGCTCGTATTGAGTGCGATTATATTATGATTTTGTCGACGTCGCGTGCTAGGATGGCATCAGTCATTCCAACGTACCTGGTTGAACATTTGCGAATGCGATGCGAATTTGCGGCAACCCCTTAGTCGAAAATAGATAAGAATCGACCGTGAACTACCTATTTGGGAGATTATGGCTTATATTCGCGCGTTGACCTTCTGACGCTTACTTTTGGGGGGAATCCCTGCGCAATGACTTCGATCCGACAACATTTTGCGTGCAAGACTTTTTCGTTGCCCAAAATCCTACCTTCCAGCGTCTATTTAAAAATAGATTTTATACCTTGAATATATTTTGCGTGGAGTATAGACATAAGGAGACCAAACTTGCCAAGCATTGATATAATTCGTTGAAAGAAAGGACGCCGAAAGCTCCGCGTGGCGTCGTTACGTTCGGTGGATGACTCGGTTATCCGCGCGAACTTTGTTGAAATTGAGGCTCCGGATTGCAGAACTCGACGGACGCTTGACCTTTATTCGCAGTGAGGAAGACCGCGCCAGTCACACATCGATGCCCGAAATCGGCAAAAATGCAATTCGACTCAACTCGCGATTACTCTGTTATTAAATGATGAATTATTTTTTTTCAAACTGATATATATTCCTTAAGCCTTTACGATGCTGAAACTATAATAAAAGTTTTCAAAATGTAAACAATGTTAATTATATTCTAATAATAATTATCTAAAATAGTAATTTGCGAATTCATAAATTTAAATGATAAAAGTGTGTTACAAAATTTAAGTTTTATTAAATAAACTATTGTATCCTTATTCCTTATGGTTTGATGAAGGTTTCTGCAAATCTTGAATTTTTTTAATAGATAATCGTATTTTTAGGCCCGATTATAGTAACAAGCGTTCGGTCGCTTTTCGTTGCGGCAAAACGTAGACGCTTCGATTGTTTTGATATCAACTATGTATAGATTAATATATTCTTATGACATATTAAAACACGTATCCACGTATCCGAAATACTACATTAATGATCAAATAAATATTCTTTAAATAATATTAATATCGTACGTTTGCATATTTATACAAATACATGTTTTTGGATAAATCCAGTTATTCTTGTTTTTTAAACTTGTATATATTGAAATAATATGTTTTAATAATAATTATTGTATTATGTATTCACGAAAATGTCATGTTTTGTATGTTTTTAACCTATTTAATGTTTATATAGTTTTGCTTATTTAGTTACCCTGAACAATATTATTTATTTAATTTCATGCGTTCAAAAAACACCGTCTGGCAAAAAAATGTTGTTAGTGAATAAATGAAATAAAATAAATCAACTATTCTGAAAAATTAAAAACTATAAAAAATTCTACCAGGAAAGATCGTACTAAAATGATTAAATAACCACCACATTAAATTACACTATTATTGTTATCATTTTATTTTGGATATAAGGTTTAATAATAATCTAACAATAATAATAAATGTAGAATGTGCATTGTAAACATTTCATACAATATTTGTAACACTTTTAGACTACATAATGTAACGCAGAACCATTTGTAACGGATTTATAAGTATTTTCATGAAAACGAGAAACTACACTTGTTAAACCCGTACTCTCAAAAACCGTTGGAGTAAAGTTCGCTCCAATGGAATGGATATCTACTCCAAAGAAGTGAAAATAGACACTAGTTCAATGGGGAGGACCGTCACTTGAGTGGAAATTGACTCTAACGATTTTAAAGTCTACATTTTTACTTTCTATTCTTAATATTTTATTTTTATATTTTTAGAGGTTCCTTCTTTTAGGTTTTTCATTTTTAGGGTTCCCGTTTTTAGGTTTTACGTCTTTAGGTTTCTTGTTTTTCGGTTTCTCGTTTTTAGGTTTGATGTTTTTAGATGTTTCATTTTTAGGTTTTCCAACTTTAGGCTTTACGCTTTTAAGTTTCACTTTTTTAGGTTTTTCGTTTGTAAGTTTCTCGTTTGTAGGTTTCTCGTTTGTAGGTTTTTCTTTGACAGTCATGCTTGAAAAATATTCATTGAAAAATTGTTGGCCATTTGGACTCAGGTACTTCAATAAAGCTTTCACATCTTTTATTTTCTCTTGTGTGATTCCTGTCGGTTGAGATAGTGACGAATTCTGCAAGTCATCGAATCCGATCGATTTTTCTATGATGTACTTTTTATGTGGTCCACAATAATCTTCGAATATGTCTACTTCGCCATTTGGAAAATAATGAATCATTGCGGCTTTACTGATCTGTAAACCTTTAGGAATCTTGCAGTTCTTCGACAATGTTGACTCAAAATCTATTACCGTGTAGGTTGTACTCTTCACAACAATGAAAGGCGGGGTTTTCGAATTTTTTATTATGTTCAAATAGTCTTTTTCTGCTTCAATCGTTTCGTAGCATTTTTTTTCTTTTGTCCATATATTCCGAAATTTCTATCACATTGGCAATAGGAGTGTCCTCGTACAAGAAAAAAATGCTGAATTTCGACTTGAAGCTTCGTTGAGACCAGCGATAAAAAAAGTAACACGGTATGATTCCTGTTCTATCCTCCGCATGCATCCGAAAATAAAATTATTTTGTTGACGCATATTCGTAACGAAATTTCCTTGAGTATCGTGTACAACAGGAGATTACATACCGCGATTCCTCCTTTTTTCATTGATCCTTCCATGAAAGGAAACATGCAACTCCAGTCAGTTTTATGAACATGGACATTAGGGCGGTTCTTGTTTTGCGAAGGTTCAAATTTCTTACGGGTCCCCCCTCCCCCCTCCCCGGAATTTCTTCATTCGTGTGAAAAAATTAACTGGTGAAAATTTTAGCCCGATCGGTAAAAATTGAGAGGTCGCTCAAGAGCCTTCAATTTTAACATTGTTTTCCCATAAGAAAAACAGTTTGTTCAGTCATATCTTTTCTTGGATGTTTTCCGAAGGTAATGGCCCTAATCCGATCAAAAAATATTAATTTTCGGTCGAGTTATTACGTTTTGAATATTGATCATTTTTCGCAAAAAAAAATGTAAAAGCCTAATAATCGCAATTAAATAGCTATAACTTTGTCCGAATGAATTCTAAAATTCAGTTCTTCGTGTACATAACTAAAATTTTATAAAAAGTTGAGAATAGTAAAATTCAAAATCATATCTCTCTAGAACCGATCCGAAAACGTTACCAAATCCGTTGATGGAATCGAAAATCTGGAAAATTAGGGAATGTTTCACGCATTGTCGTTGTCCATTAGAATATAGTACTATTTGATACAAGTGGGTAAAATTTTTTGTGTGGATGTACGGGTTGCCGGCCGAACCGAAGGCGAACAATATCTTCAGTTGTATGTTTGCGTAATTCACAGGTTACGCACACTGTAACAAAAATGAAATTTTATTACGTTTGAAAATATGCAATTGTTTATTGAGTTACCATTGCCGAACCCAGAGTCACGAATCGAGGACGTGGCGGTTAGCGACTCCATTTTTTTTCATTTTATGATTATTTCCTTTTTTTTCATTTTTGGACTATTTAATTTTTTTGCTATTATCTTTTGTAATTTCTTTTTTATTCTTTTTTTATTTTTGGGTTTTGGTTAAAGTTTTTTTATTAATTTTGGGTAACTGTTTACGGTAATCGGAAACAACTTGTAACAGATATTGCAGTTGTTCTTCATCTTTTGTTAATTTTCCAGAATATTCCTGAATCAGCGCTACGCCTTGTTCCGCATGATCGTTTACTACCTTCAAAGATGTTAACTTTTTTTAGCTTCTTGAAACTCAGCATTTTCCTCCCATTGGGATGCAGGTAATGAAAGGAAGCCACGAGGTAAGCCTAGTTTTATAAATAATGACATACTGTTTTTTGTGGTAAAATCTACATGACTTGTATCTTTAATATTTTCTAGTTCTACACTAGCGCGCTTCAGAGGTTCATCTTCCCCTTCCTGATTAAACATAGCTTCCACCATGCCATTTTTTTTATTTCGGTACCGACATTATTCTCAAATATTGCAAGCCCCACCAACTCCTCAGATAAATACCAGAGGTGTTTAGACATTTTTTGAGATGTTACTTTGGAAATTGCTGGATTTTTTGCCTTATATGCTACAAGAGACTGAAGAAATTTCAAGTCATCGTGAGGAGCTCTTGTAGCAATCGGTGCATTTATCCAAGCTCTCACATAAAGTGTAGCAAAAAAAATGCAAAGGCTTCGGAGGCCTTTTTCTTCCCTTTTTTAAGGTGAAATGTGTACGAAACATCCACACCTTAAAGGAGTAAATAATTTTAGACATCCACCGAGCTTGATGCATTGGTCCTGGTGCTGAGAAATGTACACCACGAACTGGTGGCGCGCCAAGAAATACCAAGGTGAGTTCAATCAATTCGCGACAATCATCACGAGGTTGTTTTTCAATTAAAACAGCATTTAAAAAATGTTTCTTCTTTGGTTTCAGCAATTGCTTCAAACGTAACCTGATCTGTGGAAGCATCATTATATTGCAGCTGATTTTATGTATTCCACTGTTTTTGGAATCGTTTAAAGAGAAGGATTTCTGCAGACGAGGAAGGGCCCAAGATCTCCGAGAATGCTGCGTACCAGCTATCAATTCCAGAATATGATGTCGACAGGCAAGGTGAAGTAAATCACGTTCGAGTAACTGTTCAAGAATGATACAGGCGCCAGCCTTTCGGACAGTATTAGAACTTGTTGTATCGAAGCACATCCCTTGCACTTTTTCATGAATACTCCATTTATTTAAAATTTCGAAGACTGCTTCAGGCTGCGGTTTTCCAGTGCCAGACTCAATTTTAGGTACAGCCAGCAGTTGTGAATCTCCATCTAAACCAGATACCAGTATTGGTAGTCGATCAACGTTATCTTGACTAGTGAGGTCTTCCAGAATCTTCCCACCCTAATGAACAATTAAGGCAACATCAGGTTTAAAGTTTAACTGTATATTGGTAGCAACGCTTTTTCTATACCTCTGACGTTCTCGATGAATGGTGCTTACATTTAAAGAAAAATGATTACTGACATGACCAAGGGCTTTGGCAGTTTCTCCAATAATCATGAATGCTGTTTGATTGGAAGTCTTCGTTCGATCTAACGTAGCCAGTAGAGATGGAGTCAACATTTTTATTCGACCACGTGCAGGAACAGAAGGACCGGGAGTAAGGTCCAAGTAGAATTACATGTTACTGAACTTGAAGTAAGAGAACTGCTATTAACCTCACTGACTTCCATACAAGACTCTTCTTCTAAACTGTAGCAGATGGTTGTTTCCAAAAAATGGAAGTACTGAGAATATTTTCCAAACGCTTTCGTCAAAAATGGCGAACCGCGACGAGAACGCCCCGAGTGGATTTTGGAGTAAACGAACAAATTCACTGGTTATACTTATCCAAGATCTGTGCTTTATTATTTTTGCGGGAGTTACAATCGCGATACAGAGATCAAGAAGAACGTGATCGCAGCGCGGTGAATTTCCCGATGGAAAAATCGATTGCGATACGTAACAACGTGCGCGACATCCGACGCGTTCGATCTCTAACGTACAAGTAAGTAAGGCGGAAGCGAAGTCGATTTGCGGGAATTTTCGCAGATCGCGTGATAATCGTGCAATTTGGCGCCAAAGGAAAAGATGGCGCTCAACATACTCAAAGTATATAGAACTTGTGGCGCGTACATTGAATTGTCCTAAACAAACCGCCCGTCTCGTCTCTAAGACTTTTGAGACGAAAATTATAGCATATTATGACAAATAGTTAAATTCTTAATATTATACCGAATTACAAATGTTTCGATAAACTTGGAGGAACCGCCCGCCATGACTCTTCTCGCGTAGGAAAACTAGGAATCTACAGAGAATAATTTATACAGTTGGGTGACAGGTCGTTTTCGCTTAGAAGAGGCCGTTCGCATGGTCACGACGCGTACATGTCCATCCGGTCCGGGATGTACGTACTTAATCCGACCTAACTCCCATTTAGACGGTGGGAGTAGCGAATTTTTTAATAAAACTATATCATTCACGCGTAAGTTTGGTTTCTCAGATTTCCGTTTAATTCTTTGTTGCAAAGAGTTGAGATAGTCTTGAAACCAAAGACGCCAGAAAGTCTCCAGCATTCGACGTACGCGTTGCCGACGGGATAGATAATTTTCTTTCAAATCTAATGTCGACGGTTCGGGTACGCTGACAAGAGGTGAGCCGATCAGAAAATGCCCCGGAGTAAGTGCGGTTAGATCAGATGGATCATCAGAAAGAGGGCATATTGGCCTTGAATTTAGGCACGCCTCGATCTGAGCGAGTAAAGTGCTAAATTCTTCTGTAGATAAGGTGCGCGAGCCGACGACCCGCCGAAGGTGGAGCTTCACACTCTTCACCCCAGCTTCCCAAAGTCCTCCATGATGAGGAGCTGAAGGTGGGATGAAGTGCCAAGTTGTTTCATCTTCGGCCAATTGAACGGCAAGTTTAGAGTCGCGACAGATGGCGCGAAACGCGTGAGATAATTCTCGATCGGCACCTTGGAACGTCGTGCCGTTGTCACTGTAGACGTTAGCAGGAATGCCACGACGTGCTGAGAATCTTCTGAATGCCGCTAAAAATGTTGAGGACGAGTAGTCGCTGACGAATTCCAAATGTATCGCGCGAGTGGAAAAGCATACGAAGACCGCGATATAGGACTTGAAGGTTTTCTGACCGCGACCGGTCCGCGGGAGAATAGCGAATGGTCCCGCATAATCCACACCACAATTTAAGAATGGGCGAGCTGGAGTTATTCTCAACTTCGGGAGATCGCTCATAATCTGGGATGCGGTTTTGGCAGCGTAACGAATGCATCATACACAACGATGGATATGCATTTTAATAATTGTTCTGGCACCAATTACCCAGTATGATTGACGCAAGATGCGCAGTGTAAGTTGCACACCCCCGTGCAAACATCTAAGATGTGCATGGGCAACTATTAATTGGCTAATTTTATGGGGCGGCAATATCATTGGATGCATTTCGTAGAAAGACAGTGTGCGTTGCGAAGCCGACCTCCGACACACAATACTCCATTTTCGTCTAGAAATGGATGAAGGCTCGCTAATCGACTACGACGTGGGATATATAAATTCTTTCGTAAAGCATGGAGTTCGTCAGGAAAATTAGTTTTCTGGATGGTTTTAATCCAGAAAATTTTTGCAAAACAAATTTCATCTGCGGAAATAGGCGTTCGATTGAGAGTGTCGGGGGTGGATTTACGACAAAGCTTAACGAAGCGCAGAACGTAAGCAGTAACCCGTATAAGCTTTGGCCACGATGAAAACTGCATTGGTAACTCCCATTCTGAGGATTCTATTGCGGCATTGTGCGTCATGGGTTTTCTTCGTTCTAGTTCAACAGAAGCATCATAAATAGTGGGTCTTTCCGGCCATTTACTGGGATCAGACTTGAGCCAAGAGGGTCCCGAAAACCACAAAGGATGTTCTTGTAACTCCAAAGCCGAGAGACCTCGAGAAGCACAGTCTGCTGGATTGTCCTCAGACAGGACATGATGCCATTGAGCATGCGGAAGACGCGTTTGGATGTCGGAAACTCGATTCGCGACAAAAGTTTTCCAGCGTGCCGGATGTTGCCTGATCCAGTCTAATGTCACAGTTGAGTCGGACCAACAGTGAACTGGAGCATCAGGGAGATTCATGTTGGTGCACACAGCAGAAACAACTTTAGTAAGCAGGAAAGCAGCGTTAAGTTCGAGCTTAGGAGTACTTAACGTCTTAAGAGGAGCTACTTTTGTCTTAGACATAAGCAACGTAATTCTAGAAGGGCTTGATAATTCTGAAACACGCAAATAAACGACTGCAGCATATGCACGAGATGATGCATCTGCGAACCCATGGATTTCGGACGTGGCATTACTAGTCTGACCTGTCCACCGTGGAATTGCGATGTTTGTCAAGGAAGGGAGCTCTGAGCAATACATTTTCCACCGTTGTAGCAGCTCTGGAGGAAGTTCGTCGTCCCATCCGATTTTTTGAAGCCAGATTTCTTGCATCAAGATCTTAGCTTGAATAAGAACAGGAGCAACCCAACCAAGTGGGTCGAATAATCGAGCTATATGAGACACAACTTGGCGCTTTGTGACAATGATTATTTTTGGTTCTGTCACACAAAAATGGAAGGAATCTGGAACAGGGCGCCAAGCGATGCCTAATACCTTTACACCGCCTTCATCGTTCAACGGGTGAACCAACGAGTCGTCGTGAAATTCCTCAGATAAGTTCCTTAAAAGCGTAGCATCGTTTGAAGCCCATTTTCGGAGTGAAAATCCGCCGCAATTGAGTAACGCGAGCAGCTGTTTTCGTAAAACTTCAAGATCTTCCACGTTGTCAGCGCCGAAGAAAATATCATCCACGTAAGTGTCCTTTTCTAAAATAGTGGTTGCTAAAGGAAATTTGGAGCACTCATCTTGAGCCAATTGTCTGAGCACTCGGTTTGCTAAAAATGGAGCCGCTGCCATTCCACATGTAACCTTAGTGAGGCGGTACTCAGAAACATTGTGCTGCGGGGAAGAACGCCAAAGAATCCGCTGATAATCGGTATCATCCGGATGAATCTTTATCTGTCGAAACATTTTCTCAATGTCCGTCATATAAGTAAAACAAAAACGTCGCCAACGCAGAAGTATAAAGGCTAAATTTTGTTGAAGTTTCTGTCCTATGTGCATGTGATCGTTTAAGGATGTACCATTCGTTGTGGGACTAGACGCATTAAATACTATTCGGACACGAGTGGTACAGCTATCTTCCTTAATCACGGGGTGATGCGGCAAGTATACGGGTGTAAACCCAGTGGAAAGGGTTGGCGCTATTTCCATATGTCCGAGGTTCAGATACTCGGAGAGAAACTCGTGATAGTTGTAGCAAAGATGTGGATTTTTTAGTAACCGTCGTTCGGATTTTTCTAATGAATTGAGAGCTATTGCACGAGAGGATCCTATCTCAATCGGAGGTTCCCTTTTGGTTTTCACATTCTAGTTCGTCTTCTGAGAGATACGGCAGTGAATTTAGTTCCTCAACCTCCCAGAAACGTACGAGTAACTCGTCTAATTTTTTAAGTTGAACGCAATGAAATGCCGGTATGTTGTAACAACGACGTTCCATTTCAACTGTAGGTCCTGTTATTAACCACCCGAATATAGTGGATTGAGCTGTCGGGGAACCAATCGGACCTTTACGGAGGCCTTCGAGTAGGATCGATCCGTAAATGTCGGCACCAATCAGCAGATTGATAGGTGATGAGTCATGCGCACGATTATCTGCCAATTCAATGTTTTTTAAATGATCCCACTGCGCTGATATGATATTTTGAGGGGACCGATAGGCGGTTAATTTTGGCAAAATAAATGCGGTAACCGAAACTTTTGGCTCACATTTTCGGACGGGTGAAAGAGTGAGAGCAACGACCGAGCGCACAACTCCAGTTACCATTCCCCCGACTCCGGAAACCTCTATGTGCGCGCGCCGTCGTTTTGTGCGTAGATTCTGGACAACATTTTCAGACACAAAGGTAGCTTCTGACCCGGGATCTATCAATGCCCGAACACGTATTTTGCGACCTTCCCCTGAAATAAGGTTAACGTATGCAGTTGCCAACATTATAAAATTATTTGATGCATCGCGGAGGTCAAATGCTTGAGAGTTGAGACTATTAACATTGTAATGACCTTGAGACGTTGACGGATTTTCGTTCAATTCGTCATTTAATTTGGGAGTAAATGTCGGTATTGCATTAAGCGAGACTTTATTTTGCAATTGTTTCGCGTTGTCAAAACTTGGTGCGTTGACATTCAAGGTATTTGGTGTGGATTCCAAATGTATTAATGTGTGATGCTCGCGCTTGCACCGTGCACACCGATATTTACTCTTACAGTTGACAGCAGAATGACCTTGACGGAGGCAATTCATGCAGCATCGATAAGCGCGTACCGCGGCTAGTCTCTTGTCAACCGATTGTTCTTTGAACGAGGGACAATGGTACAAAAAATAACGATTTTCACATAAAATGCAAACTGGTAAATTCTCTGTTAAATGGAGAGCGCGCGTAGAGAACTTTCGATTAGCACTTTGTTTCGAATTTGACATTTGCGACGATCGCGCTGGACTGGGTGAAACCTGGGGAACGAACATTGATTCGAGAGCACGAATTCGCGCAGCAATGAATTTATCTAACTCATCGTATTCGGGAAATGTCGTACTATCACCCAACTTCAATTCCCAATCTTTTCGCGAATTAGCATCGAGGCGTTGTAAAACGAGAAATACTAATATATCGTTCCAGCTATCTACATCACGGTTTAAATTGCGCATTGCATTTAATGAATCATTTATTGAATCTCGCAAACGTTTCAGCTCAGACGCACTCTCTGATTTCATACTTGGAATAGCAAATAATGTCCTTAAATGCTCAGTTACGATTGCGCGTGCGTTTTCGTATCGCGTTCTCAAAGTATTCCAAGCTGATACGTAATTTGATACGTAATAATACTCACCAATTAAATTCGCTTTCAAGTGATGCAATTTTTG
The DNA here is from genome assembly GCA_030407085.1 of Trichopria drosophilae. Taxonomy (NCBI): domain Eukaryota; kingdom Metazoa; phylum Arthropoda; class Insecta; order Hymenoptera; family Diapriidae; genus Trichopria; species Trichopria drosophilae. The sequence goes on from CM059587.1 coordinate 69,070,125, forward strand.
CACATTTGAAAGGGTATCATTATTGGCTACAAGGGATTCAAATATATCTCGAAAATTAGCCCAATCAACGTAATTGCCGGAAAATTTGGGGATAGTTATTCGCGGCAATGCAACAGAAGGTTGTGAGTGCGACTCATTAAGAGTTGAGGAATGCGCAGGTTGAGCAGGGCTAGTTTGAATTGGATTCAACTTATCTATAATGCCAACGATGAAATCCGATGCACCAAGATAGGTTTCTTCCGCATCCAAAAATTGAGACTTCGTAAAATATTCAAAAGATATTCTATCCTCAACCTCAGCTTCGGTATTAATTTGACAGTCCAGATCAGTACATCGTTGTTAATTAGAAGTGAGTATGGCTTGGCGACTGCGTGCCACTGCCAACGTATAGTTCTTTTGACCAATTTTCTTAAAATTAGACACGAAACGACCAATCGAGTTAATCACTTGGTCTTGTTCAATCAGGAGAACTTCGAGTTTGGACGACATGGTCTTTTGAACACAAGCGAGTCACAATAATGGTCTATAACGAGTTCCTAGCACAGTCACTTATCCAAAGTCACAAAACAAAAAAACTCGCTAATTATCACGATGTGTTCCACCGTCACGGTAAATATCCATTAATGTTTCAATAATACGAAAAGGCTTGTAAATTAGTGAATTGGAGTTCGTCCTTGTTCGCATAAACAAAATAATCGTGCAGGGCAGAGTAGTCAGCTCGAAAACGGTAGCAGGTGGTCAGAAGCACGTATGTATGTGTCGGCACTCCTGGGCGTGAGCTTCTCCGAATCCAATCGGGGGGAGGGAAGAGTCCCAGCGTAAACACACGACGGAGCACGAGCCTGTTGACCTAATCTCGATGCCCACCACACGTCTGAGGCTCCAAATCAATGAAGCGCGAAGATTGCCGAAGATTCACGAAGCATGAATCGGGGTCCTGCAAATGGCGTTATACGACGCGACGAACTTGATGACGTCAGAGAAGGACGCTTTTATGAATTATTGCATAAAATTGCTCATTTTGGCGAATATTGCACTTTCTGCACGTTTGCGCTAAGTTTACGCTTTTTATGAGCAAGATCCGGCTCGAAGGACCAGTTTTTGTAGCAGATGGTTGTTTCCAAAAAATGGAAGTACTGAGAATATTTCCCAAACGCTTTCGTCAAAAATGGCGAACCGCGACGAGAACGTCCCGAGTGGATTTTGGAGTAAACGAACAAATTCACTGGTTATACTTATCCAAGATCTGTGCTTTATTATTTTTTCGGGAGTTCAATCGCGATACAGAGATCGAGAAGAACGTGGTCGCAGCGCGGTGAATTTCCCGATGGAAAAATCGATTGCGATACGTAACAACGTGCGCGACATCCGACGCGTTCGATCTCTAACGTACAAGTAAGTAAGGCGGAAGCGAAGTCGATTTGCGGGAATTTTCGCAGATCGCGTGATAATCGTGCAATTTGGCGCCAAAGGAAAAGATGGCGCTCAACATACTCAAAGTATATAGAACTTGTGGCGCGTACATTGAATTGTCCTAAACATAAACTATCATTGGTTCCATTTATTTCCCGTCTTTTCTTTATAAGGGTATGTTCATCATTTATCATTTTTCTTTTAAGAACTTTTCTTTTGGTGGCAGCTGACAGTGAACCTTGGCGACTTTTTTCCCGTTGTGCTAACAAGAACGTTTTCACTTCATCAACTTTTATAATATTTAATGCATTGTCGTCAGCAATATCAAATAATTCGCGCAAATATTCACGAAATTTATTTTCATTGTCCATTTGGGTTTTACTACGCCGCCGTAATGAATTCTTTTTCAACGCATGCCAACGAGTAAACAGTGCCTCTAATTTCATGACTGATTTTACTTGCCGGTGTACTGGAATACCAAACTTATTCCATATTAATTCGATTTTTTCGATACATTTTTTCGACGCATCGCGTACAAACACTTTATTAATTCTATGGAGAGAGAAAAAGTATCCTAGGACTTATTTATTAGATGGGAGTTTTGATCCATCAATATTAATGTCATCTTCGTATTTATCCAACAAATACGCTTTTTCCCGACTTCTAAGATTCATTTTATAAAACAATATGGGAAATTAAAGTAATGTGAAATTATACAAAATGTGAAATTCAACGAAATGTAAAATTAAATATTAGATATATGAGGACCTTGGGTAGTGTTTCACTACCGTTTATCGTTCCGTTCCATTGTAACGGTGTTTTTATCTCGCTCTCCGTTGCCGGGTCAGCTCTGGTACGCCTGGGTCAACGGAGACGGAGAGCGTCGCTGGGTGAAGGGGTTAGTGAAATGAAAACACAGAATATAAAAAGAAATCAGGTTGATTGAATCCACTGGATACATGAGTACTTAAGCACTAGAGACTCTAAGATAATTTTGAGTACCCGGCACGCAAGGATCGCAGGGTCCGGCCTCCGGACGGCGGAGACAGAGGTGACCTCTGCCAGGAGTGGAACCACGGGACAGACAGGTACGTCCAGAAGACTGGACGTTGCTTGATGCTGTCGAGCTTCGGATAAGACGGATGCTGGGGGGGGGGGGGGGGGCAGGTGCGGCGGAACGGTCAAGGCGACCCTGACCGGTGAGGGGCAGGTAAGTGCGGCCTCCGCACGCTAGGATGCACGGGTGGACCCGAGCAGCAGTCTCAAGCAGGAAGCGGATGACGGGTATTATTAAGAGAAGCCTGAGGTGGACCTCGGACGTGACTCCTGGTGGACCTGGAGCCTCGTCAACGGGTGGACCCGATGATCATTGAACTTCTCAACCCCGGGTGGCCCGAGCGAGAAAGAGTCGGGCTGTGCACGCGCTTTTATAGCCAGGCCCCGCCGAGCGGTGGTCCCCACGTGGAGACTCGGTGGCGCGCGCACCCACGGGACCTGACGAAACTTACCAACTAATAATTGCCCGCCGGAGGTCGGCATGGTAGAAATTCGGGGGCCGGTAAATAAACTTCGTTTCACCATCATTCAAGTGTGTGACTACTGGGCATTTAAAATCGACGGAATAAAAAATCTGGATATCTAGTATGCATTTTATGTTCAGGTGGATTCTATTTTGATGTCCCAAAAATTATAAAATTTACCATCCCTCATTCTCAAAACCCCCGAATATCCAATGTCCATATAACCAGATACCAAAAATGGAGGAATTAAAATACCGATACATAGATGAAAAAATTTCATTATAAGTCACTAGTTAGGTTATTCGATGCGGTAAAAGGTAAGGAATTCAGTGCCTTTTAGGGTAATAATATCAATTTCCTTTTCCTATTTTTAGATGAAAAAATTTGTATATTAAAATTACAATTACTCAGCTCTAAAGCGACATTTTTAATTCTACCAGTTCCTTTTTTCATACTAGTAAAAAAATCCCAGGAGGGACCCGGACGAAATTTAAAACTTTGCAAAATAAGAACGCCCCTAGCTTCTACTAATACTGTTAAAAATGTTATTCGACGAATTGAAAAGATGTTTTTTCTTATGGAAAATGTAATGTAAGAAGAGAAATGCCATAACTCTGCTCCAAGTTATCGTTTTCGACACAATTGGAACTTATCTTAAGCCACAATCTACAAGAAATATGAAAATGTAAGATATTGCGTAGGCATTAAAAAATATTACAAACACACAATAAAAACATTAATGCTGTAAAACAAGAATTATTTTAGCATTTTTATGAAAATGCATGTTATTATTATGCGAAAAGCAAATATGCTCTTGGCGCATGCTATAAAATTTAATTAAACTCGCATTTTACGAAACATTATGCAAAAAGACTCAAGGTGGTACCTCAATAAATAAAAATGATGCAACAAAAGAAAACTGCAAACGGTTAAGCATGTCAAAATTGCCCCAGGTCATTTTAGATTGAAAAAATTACAGTATGTTTGCCAACCCAAATGTGAATTTTCCTGCAAATTTCAAACTCCTATCTGTTTAACTAGTCGCACAACGGTAAAAATTGTGTTTTTCGGTTTTTATTTTTTTCTCGAAAACTACTTAACTTAGAAATTCGCACAAAATTAGAAAAATAGTACTTACCAAAACAAACATAAACAAAATTTTTTCATTATTTAATAACGTATACACAATGAGAAAAAAAATATTTAAGTTTTCAAAATTCAATTTCACCAGCTAAATGTGGACCTGCCATCGCTGTTTTTTTTTTCTAAAAAATGTATCTATATAATGTGCATTTTGTCAAATTTTTTCGAATTTTTATATTTGGTGCGATTACGTGAAAATCATAAAAAACTTGATTTTTCCGAAAAAAACACCCATAATTCGATATATTCGACAGAAGTCAGAAAACTTTATTCGGGTATGTGTTGGCTATTCAATTGTTTATCACATTACAACTGATCTCTGTTTCCGTGCAATTCAATAAAGCAGGAAAAATGAATAATGAATTTGTTTGATTCTTTATTAATAGTTTATTTTATTTAAAAAAAGTATTGAGATCAATTATTTTTCTCTGCTAATGAACCGCGAATACTCAATATTACGTATTTTGTGCATTACCATATATACACTAACCGTAACAGTCATGCACAAAATAGGTAATATTAAAAAAGCATTAATTAATGATTTGAGTATTGATATGTATCGGCACAATAATAATTAAAACCGGAGGTAGAAAAGGAATTTTAGAAAAATTAGGGTTAACGACTGATAAGGTGTAAAATATACATATAATTTAGGGAGGGTGATGAGAAGAATTTTTTTCCCAAAAATAATAGGCAATTTACGTTTCGACCCACGGTTCGGGTCTTCTTCAGAATAGGGAAACGGTAGGACACGTGCAGTATTTATATATCACAGGGCAACATAAGGAACGTAGGTGTGTTTGTAATACTAAGAAAAAATGAGCGAACGGAATTAATTTAAATTTAACATTTATAAATATAATGATATATGAGAAAAATTAAAGAAGTAATGAATTATAGGCTTCAGGTAGGTAGGATTTTTCAAATCTTATATTAACGGTATTATTTTCTTCCTTTTTAAGAAAAAAGTTTTCGATGTGGCAACGCTTCTTCCAGTTCTTTTCTTTCGCAATGATTTTAGTATTGTCGTAATCGAACTCATGTCCCGTCTCATTTCTGTGGTGGATTAAACCTGTGTGTTGTTCGGTATTTGATGTTAAAAAGTTTCTTTTATGCTCTTTTAATCGTACTTCGAGTGGTCTATAAGTCTGTCCTATATACGATTTGTTACAGTGTAAACACGGTATTTTGTAAATTACGTCTCGTTGTTTTTTTGGTGGTAAAATATCTTTTCCCGGCTTGATCTGTGCAATGTTCGTATTAAAAGGTGTAGAAATAATTCTGATGTTGTTATTTTTAAACATTTTTGCGATTTTTTCACTTAATCCTTTGATATAAGGGCAACTGATAGATTTAATTGGTATTTCATTGTTGCTATTGATCGCGACCACTCGAAGTACGATTAAAAGAGCATAAAAGAAACTTTCTAACATCAAATACAGAACAACACACAGGTTTAATCCACCACAGAAATGAGACGGGACATGAGTTCGATTACGACAATACTAAAATCATTGCGAAAGAAATGAACTGGAAGAAGCGTTGCCACATCGAAAACTTTTTTATTAAAAAGGAAGAAAATAATACCGTTAATATAAGATTTGAAAAATCCTACCTACCTGAAGCCTATAATTCATTACTTCTTTAATTTTTCTCATATATCATCATATTTATAAATGTTAAATTTAAATTAATTCCGTTCGCTCATTTTTTCTTAGTATTACAAACAGACCTACGTTCCTTATGTTGCCCTGTGATATATAAATACTGCACGTGTCCTACCGTTTCCCTATTCTGAAGAAGACCCGAACCGTGGGTCGAAACGTAAATTGCCTATTATTTTTGGGAAAAAAATTCTTCTCATCACCCTCCCTAAATTATATGTATATTTTACACCTTATCAGTCGTTAACCCTAATTTTTCTAAAATTCCTTTTCTACCTCCGGTTTTAATTATTATTGTGCCGATACATATCAATACTCAAATCATTAATTATTTATAAAACGGCCGAGAAATTCCATCCTAAATGATTAAAAAAGCATCTACAAAATTAATATGCAATCTTCATAAACATAAATAAATAAATAAATAAATATGATGAAAAAAAGAGTTTATGTAAACTTTAATCATGAAATCTAATAAAATCATGCGATAATGGCTAAAATGAAATTGAGAGACAAGATAATCATGTATGCATTATAATAATTGTCTGAAATTATGAAATAATTATAAATCAGTCATATGTTAATCGGATTTATTTATTTATTTATAATCATCCCATGTTGACCTCGGAGTTAGCGCGCTAATATTTAAAAGACGCCATATGTTCCGCGAAAAACGTAAGATGTACATTGAAATTAGTAAGGAATAGGCTATTTCGACAATTTATTCATTTGTTTATTTAATTATATTGAAAATTGGAGTTCCGGTTGGACACCGATGACAGATGGACAGACCTCCTTTAACAAGGCATTTGAGGAAATTGCATCATTGAAACAGATGTTTACTGAGGTCAAAGAGGAATTTTCGGCACGGGTCACTACGCTGGAAAATCGTATTCAGCATCAGGATACCACCATAAAGCCGCTGATTGACAAGGTGGAGCGACAGGAAAGGATGTTGAAGCGGAAAAACATTGTCGTCAGGGGTCTTGCACTGAGCTCGCGGACGTGGAAAGAGGAAGTGGACAAGCTCCTATCCGAAAAATTCGGCCACCATAATGTCATAAGCTCGGTAAGAATCATTCCCAAAGAACCACCCATGCTTGTTGCGGAACTGGTTTCAGAGGAGGATAAATCGGCCATATTAGCTGCAAAGAAGACAGCCCTTCATGGCACCAATATTTTTATTACAAGTGACCTCACGGACAGAGATCGGATCATGGCCTATAAGGCGTGGGTTGCCTATAGAATCGCGTCACTTAAGGGCTTATCCTTCAAAAGAGTTGGCACATCAATTATGGTAAATAATAAGTGGTTCATGTGGTCGGACGAAACACAGGATTTCTCAGTCGAACAACAGAGAGCCCCGTCTGCTCAGGTGCCTTCGTCGCGTTCAGAGAGCTCAAGTGACCCACCCTATCTTGCCCGTTCGCGCTTTCCTCTTTTAATGTGCTAAAAATTGTATTTTTGAACGCGCGCGGTTTTTTTAATATTACTAACTCTTCTTTCAATTCGTCTCTTTCTATTATAAATTTTTCTGAATCTTGGTGTGCGGATGAACTTCGAGTGGGGAATTTTAAACCGCGTTTTTCCAACATTTTTTCTCCGGCTTCTCGCACAGCCAATTTTGGACGTTTCAGTGGTGGTTTAATTTCCTCAATAGACAAGAACCTTGATTACACGACATTAGATGTTTCACCTAACTGGATCTTTTTTCTCATTAATACTTTTACGGTCAAATTAATAATCGGCTCATTTTACTTTTCACCAAATTCAGACTTATCTTTAGATTTAACTAATTTACAATTTATGATCGACTTTATAAAATCGCAATACCCCGACTGTATGCTTACTCTCGGCGGTGACTTCAATGCAAGAATCGGATCTCTAGACTGCTTAATTGATAGTGACAAAATTTTCGTTGATTCGTCCATTTCTGCAGAGAGGAAATCGCTTGATGAGCGACAAAACAGACGGGGCTCTCTCCTACTCGAAATCATGCGTACTAATAATTTTATACTGTTAAATGGTCGAACTATTAGCGATAATCCTGCGCAGTTCACATTTTTAGGTAATAGGGGTTTTAGCACGGTTGACTTGGTCTGGGTCTCAGAAGCTGATCTTTCTTTTGTTAAGGATCTAAAAATTGGCGATGATCTTAATGGATCTGACCATCTCACTGTGCTACTTTCTCTGTACCTCTGTTCTAGCAGGTCTTTTCAGGAAATGCCCCTGGTTACTCAAGGGCACTGTCTAAGGGCGAGATATGTTAAGGTGGCTGACGGTTCCCAGCATCTCGCGAATGCGCTTGCTGAATTCGAGATATATGCGCCTAATATTGATTTTTCTGTTCCCGATCTGGCGTGCGACTTTATTTGTAATGCGTTACGTGTCCCAGCGGAAAGGGCGAATTTATTAAAATTTATCGATGTAAGTTCTATGCGAAAGTCTTTCCCGTTTTCAAAGCCGTGGTTTGATAAAGATTGCGTAACTGCCAGAAGAGTTTTTAAACAGTCTATAAAATTTATGAGACAGCACTCGTATAACCCGGAGTCGGTTACCCTGTTCAAGTCGGCAAAGAAAAGCTATTTACAGATAGTGAAGGTCAAACAAAATCTTTATTCTTTATCTATAACGAACAGGATCGCGTCTGCACAAAATTCAGCGGAAAAAACCGAGCGTTGATTCATCGGTTCCGGACGAATCATGGAGATCTTTTTTATGCTCACGTTTCCGCAATCGTCTTCTTCTCCTGATTCGTTTTTCGGAACCTATGACGTATATTTGGATGCTCCATTTACAGAGGATGAACTCTTAGGCAGCATTAGAAGACTTAAGATGGGGAAAGCCATCGGCCCTGACGGGATACCTCCCGAAATTTTCAAACTGTTAAATAGCGTTTGGCTCTCTCATATCTTGTCTTTCTTTAACCTAATTTTTTCGAAGGAATCGTTTCCAGCCGGGTGGGCTCGAGCTGCCCTCTTTCCATTGCATAAAAAAGGTCCCCGCGAAGACCAAGCCAACTACAGATTGATTGCGGTTACTAATGCCTTTTCAAACATTTTTTCTCAAATGTTATGCAACCGTCTCTCTGTTTGGGCCCTCCAAAGGGACCTGTTACCTGAAGAGCAATCTGGGTTCCGGAGTGAAAGATCCACCGAGGACAATATATTTTCTCTTTTTGCAACGATCCAGATTGCTCTTCGCCGGAAAAAATCTAAGCTATATACCTTATTCGTAGATTTTAAGCGAGCTTTTGATTCGGTCTCACATAAGTTACTTTGGAGGAAGCTCTGTAGTCTAAGCGTAAGTGCCAAATTTGTAAGAGTGCTTCAGGCTTTATACCAATCAGCGTCGGTTTTTATTCAGTCCCACAATGCATCGAAGTTCGAATTGCAGGCTACAATCGGGGTTTTGCAGGGAGAAATTTTGAGCCCGCTCCTTTTTATACTCTATCTTTCAGATATGCCAGGATTTTTCAGAGAAAAGGAGATCCGGGGCGTGGACGTTACGGGATCTACTGATCTCTTAATGTTAATGTATGCTGACGACTTGACAATCTTTGGGTACTCGCCGGCAGATCTGCGTAGCAAGTTGGCGCGCCTCTCCGAGTACTGTGCCCTGAACTACCTCTCCGTGAATGTGGAAAAAACAAAGATCATCTGTTTTAGAAGAGGTGGTCGACTAGACTCTCACTCTAGGAATTTTTCGTATAACGGCTTGCCGGTAGAGGTCGTGAAAAGGTACCGTTATCTGGGGGTTGTGTTCTCTTCTTCGGGTCTGGGTCTGCAAGCGTGTAATGACGCGATTGTTAAGACGAGTCCTGCAACAGCTGCGGTTCTTCCTCTAGTAGTTTCCGCAAAGATGGATACGTGGGTGCCTATCCTTAAACTTTACGGCTCAATAATTATGTCCGTTTTGCTGTATGCGGCACCCTTATGGGCACTAAGGTACTTGAACAATCTTGAATCCATTCAGCTCTCTTTTTTCAAAAGATTATTTAGATTATCTCGTGGTACTCCGGCTTACTTGATTCGGCTTGAACTGGGCATCCAGTTCCACCCTATAGCGATGGAGATGTTTAATAGAGCAATTAAGTGGGTCATCAGAGTTTTGAGGATGGCGGATTCTAGATTGCCCAAGTTACTTCTTTTTAGACTGAAGGAGCTGGCTCATTCATCTACTTTTGCCGACTCTACGAACTGGATTACGCAATTAAAGGCGATTTCGGACAGCACGGGAATAGTAAGCCTTTGGGAAAATTTCAACGTGGATTATTGGGAATCACTAAGACCCACCGTAGTAGGGAAACTCGCGGAAATTTACAGAAAAAAGGACAACTTCTCTACTCAACTTCCAATTTACCGCCAATATTCGGACTCGGCTTATACGCTTTATCCAGGGCGACTGTCCCCGGATTGTCTGAAGTTAAAACTGCAGCTTCGTCTAGCCACAGTTCACTCGCGAGCGATTATAATTGGTGGCTGCCGTTTTACTTATGATCCTACTACCAACTGCCCTTTATGTAACTTGCGTTCGAATGAGAGTCTCATTCACGTTTTGCTTGAATGTCCGATTTACGCGCCTTTAAGAAACGACTTTTTTAAAAATGTATATCCTTTAGGATCCTCGGTACGCCAAAAACTGTTCAACCTCATTTGTGGCACCGACGTTGTAGATGAATATTGTACAGATTACTTTACGAACAATCTACTGCGTGTTGCGTACGCTATTTTAAATTGATTTGCTTTTTTTGACGGTGCGAGAATAAAAACACAAAAACCGTGGGCTTCCAATTATAATATAATAATATATTTTCACAATTAATAAAGTTGCGTCGCCATGTGGTTACGCGAAAAATCGCGAACGTGCGTGCTTCATGGAGAAGCGTTGTCTTTGCGAACGGAAACGAGACTGACTACTTTGTCAACTTAATGCGCGCAGCACCGAAAATCGAAGGTTCCAGATCTATCACCATTATATACTTCAACACTACAAACAGTAACCACTACATCGTCATATTCAAAACCGAAAACACACCGACGCTTCGGTGCCCGCGAATACATTTATTTTCGAGCGCAAATAGCCGAAACAGACGTTGAATCGAGTAAATTGTTATACCGCTATACTACTGCTTGTTTTTACCGCAGAAACTTTATGTTAGGTGAATAATAATTTTATGTACGTCTTTTCGGTGCGTAAAGTAAACTTTACGCACTCGGTTATACTTTACGCACGAAAATGCCGTACGTAAACAATATTTCGGCACATGTGTGTGTGTAAAGTTCTTTACGCATACGCCCTTGTATCGAAAACTACTATTTCTTACATCTCATAACTGTACATATAGGCTATTTTGTAAGTTGCGACTTCTATCCGCTATTCACATACTTAGTCATCGTGCGTATTAGTTTGTAAGTTTGTATTTTACTTTGTAAGTTTTCTACCTCATTTTTATTAATTATTGCTACCCATTCGGAACTCACTCTCTATGGGCCTTTGTACCCCAAATATGAGTTTTAAATAAACTAACTAACTAACTAATTGAAAATACATGTCTTTATGAATTTACTTATTTAATAATTTATCAATTATTGTGTTTGATCATATAACAAAATACTCATTTGTTAATAAGACGTATAATTTATACGTGGCTCATTTTATTCAAAATGTCGTATTTGTGTTCCTTATAGTTTTGTAACGAAGTTACTAAGCGCGCCCGCTGCGCCTGCCGTATAGGCAACCGGCGCATCCCTCCCTCCGATGTCGTCGACGCAAATACGCGCCGAAGCGTCGCGCAGCGCCGTGCCGCCGCAAGAACGCGGGGATAAAAGGAGGCAAGGAGGCACGCGACCTCATTTCGACACTTCTTTCCAGCCCGTGTCTCGCGGGCTATCCTTTCCCAAAAAGGGGCTCGGTGACTCGCGGAGCTCTTTCCCTCCTAGGGCCTCGGGTTTATTGCCCCGGCTCTACCCTTACCCATAACCTGGTGGAAACACGGTGACACGCGGTGTTTCTGCTTCCCCCTCTGGGGTACGGTGACGCGCGGTACCTCGGGTCCTCCAAAGAAACTCCGTTCCTAGGTGGCAGCACGGTGACACGCGGTGCTTCCACTTCCTGTTCCGGGATACGGTGACACGCGGTATTTCGGATCTATATCCCTGTCCCATCTCCAATCCTAAGGGAGTGTTTTTTTTGGGCGACCACGAAACTCCGTTCTATATCCGTCGGGAAGAATCTCAGATTACCGCGTCGTGTTGAGTATTTTCCGAATTCCGATAAGTGCTCCCGGAAGAGCACTTCCGTTCTGGGTTTTTGTACTCTTGCCAAAAACCGACTTAGATCTTACATAAACACGGCCAAAGCGAGGCTCACACCACCGCACGCACCAACAAGTGTATAAGTAGGGCTTTTTTTGAATATATTAGTGTTCTTTTTTGATCTACGAGTATTTCTTTGAAATACCTTCCATTCTTTTCTCTAAAACTATCGATTTCGATTCACTTTCTGCTCGTACCGAACCTGGCGTACCGACTGAAGCTGCAGCACGAGCAGTCTACGGAGGAAACCACCGTTACAGTTTATTTAGTGAAATAGAAGATTTTTTAAATAATTTTTTATCTTACTCATTATATATAGTGATGATTTGGAATTATATGTCACAGTAAAATACAGATAAAATTTCATAAGTGTGACGCGTCTCAAAGTACATATTCATTTTATTACTCTATTCAGGAGATGTCTGCAAAATATGAAATTTGATTTGAACTACACTTATAAATTAGTTACAATGTAAAAACACAAGACAAGACATCGCAGTAATCGTCATGTATTTTCAATATAATTAAATAAACAAATGAATACATTGTCGAAATAGCCTATTCCTTACTGATTTCAATGTACTTCTTACACTTTTCGTGGAACATATGGCGTCTTTTAAATATTAGCGCGCTAACGAAATGTTCGAACTTGTACTCGTATCTTTTATTTGTAATTCTGTGTTTCTGTTTGTATAACTTTTGTACCCGACCTCCTAGTGATCCTTGGGACTCCGAGGTCATTATGGGATGATAATAAATAAATAAATCCGATTCACATATGACTGATTTATAATTATATTCAGACATAATTTCAGACAATTATTATAATGCATACATTATTATCTTGTCTCTCAATTTCATTTTTGCCATTATCGCATGAATTTATTAGATTTCATGATTAAAGTTTACATAAACTCTTTGTTTTCAAGATTAGCCTTTAATTTTGTAGATGCTTTTTTAATATTACCTATTTTGTGCGTGACTGATACGGTTAGTGTAGATGGTAATGCACAAAATACGTAATATTGAGTATACGCGGTTCATTAGCAGAGAAAAATAATTGATCACAATACTTTTTTTAAATAAAATAAACAATTAATAAAGAATCAAACAAATGCATTATTCATTTTTTCTGCATTATTGAATAGCCAACAAATACCCCAATAAAGTTTTCTGACTTGAAAAATCAAGTTTTTTATGATTTTCACGTAGTCGCACCAAATATAAAAATTCGAAAAAATTTGACAAAATGCACATTATATAGATACTTTTTTTAGAAAAAAACAGCGATGGCAGGTCCACATTTAGCTGGTGAAATTGAATTTTGAAAATTAAAATTTTTTTTTTTCATTGTGAATACGTTATTAAATAATGAAAAAATTTTTTTTATGTTTGTTTTGGTAAGTACTATTTTTCTAATTTTTTGCGAATTTCTAAGTTAAGTAGTTTTCGAGAGAAAAAAAAAACGAAAAACACAATTTTTACCGTTGTGCGACTATTTAAACAAATAGGAGTTTGAAACTTGCAGGAAAATTCACATTTGTGCTGGGGCAATTTTGACATGCTTAACCGGCTAGGCCCTTAAAGTAAAATGGCTATTTCCAGATTTCGTGCACTTCAAGCGAAGCAAAGTTCAAGTGACCTCTACTAAGTCAGAATTTTTTTTCTAGTTCAACAGAAGGCGATTCAAACCGGAAAAGGATGGGGCAAACGATCGTCCATGGTGTAATATCTTCCGATTTTTTTCTTCTGAATTGTAGTGAATAAACTAGAAATTTATTTCTTTTACCTGATTTTAGTAAAAAAAAATTTCTTCATAAAAAATGCTATCTTTCGGTTAAAAATTATCATCTTTTACTCAACCGGGGGTCATTTTAAACGGAAAACAGTAAGGAATTCGAAATTCCGAGATACACAATTTTAGAATGCATTCGAACAAAGTTATAGCTATTTAATTGCGATTTTTAGTCTTTTACGATTTTTTTTTCGAAAAATTATCAATATTCAAAACGTAATAACTCGACCGAAAATTAATATTTTTTGATCGGATTAGGGATATTGCCTTCGGAAAACATTCACGAAAAGATACCGAAATTTGTAGATGTTCAGAACGACTGCGGTAAAAATGCTACGTAGAGTACTAAAAAAACCGTTTCTCTCATGGGAAAACAATATTAAAATTGAAAACTCTTGAGCAACCTCTCAATATTAACCGATTGGGCTACAATTTTCACCAGTCCATTTTTTCGCACAAATGAAGAACTTCCGGGAGGGACCGGTAAGAAATTTGAAACTTCGCAAAACAAGAACCGCCCTAATGGACAATGAAAATATATAGCCACAGTAATCTTAAATAAAATTGTTTAGAGACTGGCAATTTTGGTAAAGGAAGGTTTTGTCCAAAATCGAATTCACATACCAAAATATCTCATTAAGTTTCATATAATCTTGAACTTTTTGTATATGCAATTTCATTGGTTCGTCGTTCTCTTTACCCAGCTGCTTATTTTCGAAACAAAAATCACACACATCGGTTATCGGCGAATCAAATGTAAATTTTACAAAATGATTGAAATACTTGAAATAAGTAGATTCTTGTATAGGCACTTCAACACATCCAGTTTTCGTTTGATAGTAATCGATAAACTGCAAATAGAGACTCTTCAGTGTCAGGTCCGATGATTTAAAATACTTCAAATCTGATTTTTCTCGCGTGTAATGCGATTCTGAATGTGGAAGACTTTCGCAGTGTTCATATATGAGGAATTTAACTGTATCGGGTAATTTTAGAAAATTATTACTATCTCGTTTGCCACGTTTATCATCCATTCCCTCTCCAGTTTTCATTTTGCGTTGTACTATCGTACATCTTCCATTTTTAATGTTGAGAACTTCCAATAAACACTTCTGACACGTAATAGTGTTATCATTACCTCGAAATTGGTAAGGAAACTAGTATTCCCACATCGTTATTTTTTTTCTGTGCTTCCGTTTTCTTCACTTTGAACGGACTTCTCCTGTAGTAAGCATGTTTTGAATCATTACGCTTTGACATTTATAATCATCAAGCTCCCAGAAAGTTTTATGTTGTTGCTCTTGTTGAGGTACCTCGATTTTTTCAAAACACTTCTTCGGACAGCAAGAAGTTACGGGCTCAAAAAATTTTGCTGTTACACGGAGAAAAATAGTTGGCTGGCGCAATCACTAAAGTAGTAAAATTTACTAATTAGATAGTAAAATTCGACATAGTCATCTCCAGTTGGTAGCATTTACTATCTTTAGATAGTAAGCTTCTGAGATGCAGCGTTTTTACTAACTAGATAGTACCGCCAGACACTTTTGAAATGTTTACATTCACGTGTTTGACAGTTGGAAATACTATCTGTATGTTTCTTTCTCGTGCACACATGCGCGCTATTTTCCCCTCTCACTCTCTTTCTCTTGTCCCATTGCGAACAGTTCGTCAGAACAGAACGTCATATCATACAAAAGTTATACCAGCTGATCAGCTCGCATGGGAGGTATTTCAAAGATACAAGAATTTAAATGTAATTCCTTCTTTTGAATTGAGTTATATTAATATAAGACTTCAGGTCTAATTCCTTCTTTCGGTGGGACTTATTTCAACGATATAAGAATTTAGATCTAATTCCTCTTTTCGATGGGAGTTGTATCATCGATATAAGAATAAATACCTAATACCTTCTTTCGATGGGAGTTATATACTGACCTAAATTCTTATATCTTTGATGTAACTCCCATCGAAAGAAGGAATTAGATTTAAATTCTTACGTAGTTGATATGACTCCCATTGAAAGAAGGGTTTAGATTTAAATTGATATACTGTTGAAATAACTCCATTCGAAAGAAGGAATTAGGTTTGAATTCTTATATCGATGAAATAACTCCCGTCAAAAGAAGGAACAAGACCTAAATTTTTATATCGTTGATATAAATCCCAAAGAAAGATGGAATTAGACCTAAATTCTTATATCGTTGATATAACTCCATCGAACGAAGGAATTACACCTAAATTCTCATTTCGTTGATATGTAACTCCCATCCAAAGAAGGGTTTAGATTTAAATTCTTACATCGTTTATTATTATAATGGGATAAAGTCAAATGTAGTTTTTTAATCATTTATTGGTCATTTCTGTAGATCTAAATGTCTCGAAAGCATAGAATTAGAAAATTAGTAGTATATTGTTGAAAAATTGATTGTTCATTATCAATTGTCATATTTGATTGGAAAGAACTTTTCAAAATCACTGAACAGTCAACATTTGGCATTATAATTACTTATATTATAATGTCGTCTTCAAAAATATTATTATTTAATAAAGTTTGAAGAATTCTCAATGTAGTATTCTATATTATCATGTGTATATGCTTAACATATATCTACCCAAAATTTCCTGTCTTCATTTTTGAACGATATATAATTAATTTTCTACGTCTATGCCTTCAAAACTTTTAGATGTACAAAAGTAACAAATAAATAATTTAAAAACTATATCTTGACTTTATTCCATTACAATAATCAACGATATAAGAATTTAGATCCAATTCCTTTTTTCGATGGAAGTTATATCAACGATATAAGAATTTAAGTCAGCTAATTGCTCTTTTCGATGGGAGTTTTATCATTGATATAAGAAAATAGAATTTAGGCTGCAAATTGTGATAAAGATAAGTTATTAATTACATTTTGCACTCTTTACAAGTAATATTATTAGTTTGGTAATCATTGGATGCTTCTTTTCAAGAAAAAATGCATTTTTTGTTTCTTCGTCGAAAGTCCACTCGGATCCCAATTTCACCAGTGTTTTGTATTAACTATTTCACTGCCTTAAAAGTAACTAATTGATATCAAACTACTTGGAATAGTTTCAGAAGAGTAAAATCTACCAATAAATCCGTCTGGGAGCGGATCAAGAATACATCCAGGGCATACCTGCCTGTCGTAAAAGGCGACTAAACGGCCCCCTGCCGGGGTTACATGCCTAGGGCGAAGGGCTAACTACCCAGCCCTAGTATAACGGGGAGTAGGGCTAACCACCCTACTTCTTGTTTTAAATGCGGTTTCTCATAGAATAACGCGCAGGGCTCCTGACCATCGGGCTGCTTCGGATGCAGCTCAGTCCCGAGGTGGAGGGGCCGAAACCGGTGTCCCGGGACAACGACCTTTACATTCCCACGGACGATTTCAGTGGACGGCGGATCTCAGGCAAGATCTAATGCGCTGCTACGAGGAGAGCTGTCCGCAACAGAGAGGCTACATGGCGCGAATACATAGTCGGTTTGCAGTAATGCATCCCGAACTGGCAGATCGCTTTTCTCAACAACTGAGAGATTATGTGGCCTATCTGAGGCGGATAGGTTTCGTTGTTCCCAGCTGCCAACCGGTACCGGATGTGAGTGCGATGCTCCACTTATGAACGCACGACACTCGTGTTTAGGCAAAATTTGACAACAAAAATTTTGCCTAAACAACGAGAAATAGACAGAGCAAATAGCCTACTTCTGGATGCTCTTCCAGATGACTGCGACCTATGGCAAGTCAATTGTGCCGTTTACGAGGCTGCAAATGATCTGGTGACTCCCCGAAATCTGACACAGATATCGGGGAGTCGGCAGATTACAAAACGCATGTCTCAATTGAACGGTAAGGTTCGACTGACACGGAAACTCGCTTCCCGAATTCAGTGTGTGATCGACTATTTAACATCTGGCCGTTCATTTACGGCTAAAGTCAAGAAGTTCGCACAACAACTGCGGACGTACTATCATATACTGAACAAGCTGAAGTTGATCAACATCAAGCAACGTTTGGCGGATAAAATTCGGGTTTTGGCGGATGCCAAAAAGAGGCTGCAAAAACGGGAGGATGGAATTCGACAAAATGCAATATTTTGGACGAATCCTTCCAACCTCTTCAAACATCGTATCGCAGCCTCAAGCGAGTTTCCGTCGATGGCCGCAATTGAGGAATTCTGGGGGAGCATCTACGAGAAAACATCTAGGCTTAATGCAGACACTCCAGGTATTGAAATCTTCACCGAGTTGTGCGACGAAGTCACACAACAAAGTGAAGATTGCCCACCCGTCAGTGCATTAGAGGTGAAAAGTGTCATCACAGAAGCGAGGAATTTCTCCTCGCCGGGCTGGGATGGAATTAACAACTATTGGTGGAAGAAGTTCACTTCTGTCCATCAACACCTAGCCCGAATATTCACCTCTTATATAAATGGAGACCAACCCATTCGGCACTGGCTGGTGCAGGGCCGAACGACACTGATCCCAAAATCTGGAGACTTGTCCGATCCGAAAAACCATAGACCGATCACGTGTCTCAATACGTTATACAAATTGTTCACTAACATCTTGAACGAACGTATTGAGAAACCCGTGAAACTGGTGTGGCAACGGATAGTAGAACAACGAGGCTGCAAAATGGGTGTATCCGGCTGCAAGGACAACTTGCTTATCGACAGGTGTGTTTGTCAGGACGCAGTCCAGTACTAGCGTAACCTGTCGATAGCCTGGCTGGATTACATGAAGGCGTATGACTCAACATCGCACGAGCTTTTAAGCTTGTTGCTCAAACGCCTACATGTCCACCCAAACATAGTGAGAATTGTAGAAGACCTGATGCCTCTTTGGAAAACACGCTTTGTCATGACATTGGACAAGCGTCGAACCATGTCTAGACTGGTTCAATTCCAAAGAGGTGTTGATCAGGGAGATTCTCTGAGTCCTCTGCTCTTCTGCATCTCACTATTGCCTCTATCCGTTGCTCTCCGGAAATCTCAAGGGTACATGTGTGGACCGCCTGGTGAACGTGTACATAAGATCACCCATCTTTTCTATATGGACGATCTTAAATTATACGCATCAGGCGAGGATCAATTACATCGATCTCTGAACATTGCCCTCATATACTCGAGAGATATCGGCATGGAATTCGGATTGGAGAAGTGTGCAGTCGTTCATTTGCACAGAGGAAGGTCAGGCTTTCATAACAACGATATGAAGCTCGTCAACGGAAATGTCATCCGCCACCTTAGCGCCGAAGAAGCCTACACATACCTGGGCGTACCTCAAAGGCATGTCCAGGATGTGCAGGCTGCTAAAACCACCATCATTAAGAAATACCGGCGCATTCTCCGTCAGATCTGGTCATCAGAATTGACCGGGAGAAATAAGGTGGCGGCCATGAATATGTTGGCCGTATCACCAGTACTCTATTCATTTGGAGCACTGAAGTGGAACGTTGACGATCTAAGGGATCTTGACCGAAGCACACGGAAGATGATTTGTATGCAACACAGTTTGCATCCAAGATCTTCCGTGGAACGACTGTATTTGCCCCGAAATATGGGAGGTCGGGGCCTTTTAAGCCTGGAGTGTATGTATTACCGATTGGTCCTCGAGACAGCTTGCGACGTGATTAATCGAACGGAGGATCCCCTGATGATGCTAGTTCATCAGCATGAAATTCTGGGGAAGGGGGCGTTTTTATACAACGCGGCGGAACGAGCGGCGCGAAACCTCGGTCTGGTTCACAACGTGGGACGTAGTGGTGCA
This sequence comes from Trichopria drosophilae, assembly GCA_030407085.1. NCBI lineage: Eukaryota > Metazoa > Arthropoda > Insecta > Hymenoptera > Diapriidae > Trichopria > Trichopria drosophilae. The sequence goes on from CM059587.1 coordinate 69,089,771, forward strand.
CAGGAAGCTGAATCAGACATCAATCTGTGCCCAGTGCGTCTCAGGGCTAACATACGGAAGGAACAACTCCGTATGTTGGAGGGAAGGCATATTCATATACTCATTTCCGACGAGCAGGCAAATATCAGCCAATCAGCCTGACATCGTTCTTGTTGACTTCGATCACAAATCCATCTTCGTGGTCGAGTTCTCTGCACCAGCAGAGACAAATATAGTCAGCAAAGAGGATGTAAAACGGATAAAATATCAGGAACTCCTATTCGAGATTCGCAAGCTGTATCGAGGATTCAAAATCAAGCTCGCCGTGCTGATAATTGGAGTGCTGGGAGGAATGAGACCAACTTTCCTCGAAAACATCAAACTCATTCCGCCTGCCAAGAACATGCAAATTCCATCGCAGGCCGAATGCAGAAAGCAGTGCTGCTGGGATCTCTGCGTCTACTGAGGTCACATGATATCCTGAAACCACTAACCCAATAGTAGAGGGAGTGGTTACAGTTGGAAATGAAACGAAATGGCCCGGTGCAGTCTGCAGCCGAGGAGATGGATATCGGAGCCACTTTTCTGCTGCAGACTGCAATGTGGATTCTGGAGGGCCAAGGGAGGTTAGGGTTTTAGTCGGTAAACCTTGCCGTTAAAATCAAAGGTGAGGGAGTCCAACACACGGGGGGGTTACACAACATCTTCAACCCCCCATGGTGCCTAATGCATTTCCCCCCTCCGTCAAAAAAAAAAAAAAAATTGTATAATAATATTTCAATAATATAAAAATTTATAATAACATTTATTAGTTAACCTCTGATTAAAAAATAAGGATAACTGAGTAACAATTAAAAAAAGCATTATTATTAAACCGTATATCCAAAATAAAATGATAACAATAATAGTGTAATTGAATGTGCTGGTTATTTAATCATTTTAGTACGATCTTTCGTGGTAGAATTTTGGTATAGTTTTTAATTTTTCAGAATAGTTAATTTATTTTATTTCATTTATTTACTAACAACATTTTTTTGCCAGGCGGTGTTTTTTGAATTCATGAAATTAAGTAAATAATATTGTACAGGGTAAGTAAATGTATGTATGTATGTATGTATTTATTTATTCCTTTGTAACAGGTTACATCTTGCAAGGAGTTACAATTGGAGAGCGACTAAAAATTAACCGTGTTACAAAAATAAAATAAACATTCAAACAAAACAGAGTTATAAAATTCATACACTAATCCTAATAGTACAAAGTAACGTTCTCAGCGGTCGGATACAAAAGCGAGCTCGCTGATCTTGTGTGCTTTACTCATAAATATATAAATCGATCTTATGACTTGTGGTTTAGGATCAGAAAGGAGCTCTAAAAATTCCTGATACCTTCCCGAGTAGTCCGCGCTATCAGTACTGAATCCCCAGTGACATCATCGCATGTGTTCGTACGCCTCACAAAACAGGAAAAAGTGTTCGACAGATTCCAATGTCTCACGTCCGCAAGCAGGACACATTCGTTTGGGCTCCAAGCGTAGCGTAACTTTGGGTAAGCAAAAACGACTAGAATATATGCTTGCCAGTCTCACCTGTAACCAAGCACGCATGAAGGGCAGTGGACTGCGGTCAGAGAAGCATTCCCCAATACCATCAGACACAAAGCTGCTACGATTGAAAAGCAATGTAGAGGAATGCCTCATCCTCTGTCTACAGTGTATGTAAATAAGCAAAACTATGTACTACAGGGTAAGTAAATAAGCAAAACTATATAAACATTAAATAGGTTAAAAACATACAAAACATGACATTTTCGTGTATACATAATACAATAATTATTAAAACATATTATTTCAATATATACAAGTTTAAAAAACAAGGATGACTAGATTTATCCAAAAACATGTATTTTTATAAATATGCAAACGTACGATATTCATATTATTTAAAGAATATTTATTTGATCATTAATGTAGTATTTCGGATACGTGTATACGTATTTTAATATGTCACAAGAATATATTAATCTGTACATATTTGATATCATGTAACAATACCATAAAAGCATTTTATGGGTTCTTTTTTAATTTCGCGCCTAATATGTTCAGTGGAAAGAGCTTTGAGGTTGGCAGTACTGTCCACCGGGGGAACGTATGTACCGTATGGTTGTGTGTGTGTACATTTGAGTTTCGCGCTGTGTGCTAGAGAATTTTTAAATTTATGTTTAATTGAGCAATCGTCAGTACTTATTATGATTTTTTTATTTCTTTGGAAGTGCGGTCTCCAATTAAATTAAATTATAAACTTCTAAATGGCGATCAAAGGAATTTATTTAATGTATGTATGGGTTATGATCGAGAGAACGAATGAGTGTGTCGGCTATATCATGTGTAATGAATAAGATGTCTGAAATTGATTCGAGTTCTGTTTCTTTCTCTGACTCGAAAATAAATAAGAAAAAATTACGAGCGGGTTAAGTTATATTGTAAGCACGAATCGCACATATAAGCATTCATCAAACCATAAGGAATAAGGATACAATAGTTTATTTAATAAAAACTTAAATTTTGCAACACACTTTTATCGTTTAAATTTATGAATTCGCAAATTACTATTTTAGATAATTATTATTAGAATATTATTAACATTGTTTACATTTTGAAAACTTTTATTACAGTTTCTGCATCGCAAAGGCTTAAGGAATATATTTCAGTTTGAAAAAAATTAATTTATCATTTAATAACAGAGTAATCGCGAGTTGAGTCGAATTCCATTTTCGCCGATTTCGGGCATCGGTGTCTGACTGGTGCGGTCTTCCTCACTGCGAATAATGGTCATGCGTCCGTCGAGTTCTGCAATCCAGAGCCTCAATTAACCGAAGTGATGGGATGGACACGAGCTCGACAGCGCGGGCATTTCAAAATATTACAATATGTAAATATGGAAGAAGTGTTGCTTGTAGTTACGAAAAGTACATTAAACGCATTGTCGGCATTTTTCTTGTTTAATTATTTTAGTCGTCGTCGTCATGAATTGTCGTTATCACAAAATCTCACTATTGCGCATAAGAAGAAAAATACACGTCTGAATATTTAGTGCGAACTGCGAATTCGAATCAAAACATCCATTTTTCGAGCCACCGAACCCGAATTAACCCCAGTCATCCATCGTGACGTCAGTATCTATATATAGTTATACATACTCCGACAGTAATCGCGAATGAGATTGTAGGGAATGAACCTCCAAGTGCGGTCTCCTTATGTCTATACTCCATGATATTTTGAATGGAAAAAATTTTGCTGATCTATGATAATTGAAGTGCAGTGTTATCAACGAAAATGTAAAAAACGGGAATTTCCATACATGGTCCGGTATAACAATTTGCTCTCAGAGTTGTATCGAACGAGTGTTTCGGATAAAGTCCTACGGATATATAAGGATACGTGAACGACCCATGCCAAACAAGGGAGAATTCTTGGCTGAAGAATAGCATAAATTTGAAAACTTTGACCCCTTCCTTAGAATTACCCATGCCAGTTTAGCAGAGTCTCTTCGGATGGTAGTGGGAGATTTTATTATATTATAAAACAAGTTTAATTTCGTATATTATCGTAGTCAGGTTAAAATGTAAATTTTTAGAAAAACAATAATATAATAATATAATAAAATATACTTAAAAATATATATAAAAAATGTAACCTAACAATTATCAACAAACGGTTAAAAACTTTAGAAACATTGTTTCAATAAAAAATAGATCAAAATGATACTGAATGTGATCTATGGTATGAACTGTAGCGAATGTCAAGCAGTATAACTGGGACAAACAAAAAGATACTTAAAAACTCGTTTCTATAAACATAAAAATAACTAGGAAAAGAATATAGGACACACATCCCTGCCCTCGCATATAATTTATTAATAAATTATCAACATTAATAGCTTTTACTCATACATTGAATTGTATTTTCTCCACACTTACACATATAGATGCATACTTTAGTATAGGTAATATTGTTATGTTGACAGACCTGTCTAATTCAGTCTGTGTCTATAAAGCGCTCAACACTGTACGTTTATTTTGCCTTGTTTAAATTAATGATGTATATTTTATAATATTTTTGTTTTTTAAATTTATAAATAGATACTCCTGATAAGGACTTAATAAAAAGTCGAAACGTTGGGCTTGTAACTTGGGGTTGTAACTTGTAATTTGGAAATAAACACTGTTTATTAATTATTTCAAGCTTCATTATCAACCCTTTGAAGCATACATTTTTCTTAACGTTGAATTGACTTGAAATTTACTATTCGGAGGTTTTCGGGATCGCTGATTACGAATCCGGAATCAGATTTTCAACATTCAAAATGGCGGATCTAATATGGCGGGCAAAAATATGAAAATCCATTTAAATATCCTATATTTTGTTACTTGGGGGGTTTTCAGGACTGCTGATTATGAATCCGGTGTCAGATTTTTAAAATTCAAAATGGCAGATTCAATATGGCGGACAAAAATATGAAAATTCATTAAATTGTTGCGTTTTTACATCATTATGGCCGCCATTTTGAAACCGCCCTTTTGAATTTCGTAAAACCAATATCGGTATAGTCATCAGCGATATCTAAAACCCTGTTATATCAAATTTCACATGATTATCTTAAAAAACAGCGTCAATAATGAATTCTTTCGAAAAAAATCGTGTTTTTTCATGTTTGTTTATTTATAAATCATAAATAATAAACAATAATATCCTAATAACTATTTTTATACATTCTTCTATCACTATCGTAATAGAAAATAGCAAAAAGACCGAACTAAATGCGTTAACTCGAATTTAAATTTGCGAATATCAAAGAAATCGGGGGTTACCAACATGCTTCGATGGGGTTAAATAAGAACCATTTAAGTAAAAATATATTCTGTTTTACGCTTCCTGTTGTCCCATCCCTCATTTTGACGCAACTAAAATATGACAAATTATAAATATACACTGACCTTCCGTTTTCAGGGGAGCGGCTATAGCGCACTACATGCGCTGTGAAAACAAATACTTAAAGTGATCCAATGCATCTTAATGTCAGCCAATGTATAATGCATAAGTCTGCCTGTTACAGAGAGAATCGATGTTTTATCTAATGCGGTACCTGGCGTAGGTTTTTCTCACAAAAGTGGTTTTCCCTACGCCATTGGGGGTACCTCTCAAAATGAAGCAGGCGTGTTAGGTAAATTACGTAAAAGGCTCTTCAAAATGGTGACGATCTCGATATAATTATTTGTAATTCGAATAATATAATATCGATGTATAATATGACGTTGTAGTCTATTTAAATGTTGGAGAGTTTGAAAAGTCCAACTATGATGTGAAAAAGTGACAATCGGGTTTTTCAAAACGTTTCGGAACGCCGCGCCGTCGGGGGAGGAAATTCGCGTCGCGATCGGGTCGTCACCGGTTGATCGCAATAAACTTGTTATTCGGCCGATCAAATCGCGTGTTTTATTTAAAGCCCTTTCACCAGTCGTTAACACTGCCTTTGTATAAGTGGTCTTATTTACATTACATCTTACTTTCAGTCAATTTTTTTAATAAATTCCGTGTTTCAGTTGCATGTCTTATATTTATTTAAACATTTATTTGTACAGTGTCTCTATACTAACTAAGACCGAGATATTGTCAATCTTTTGTAAATAAATGATTTTTAATAAAATTTTTGTAAAATAATTTTTTTCTGAAGACAACTTTTAATTGAATTTATCACGATATATAAATTATAACATTTTACATGTTTTGAAATATTCTTTTTTGCGCATATTACGTCGATGGCCATACTTATTTTCATCTTATTTTATCTACGTAAACTCCAGAAATAATACGAGATAAATTTCTTAAAGTAAAGTTTCGGGTTTTTATGAACTTCAAAGTAGTTTGTGGGAAGGGGAAAAGAAAGTTTTCTCATTTCATTACTTTCTTGCATCGTTTCAAAGGCGACGACCAAGACTTTTTGCTTGGTACACAACCGTGAGTAAAACGTGTATGTTACGCATAAATGATTGCACGCTGTCTTAACATACTCAAAAATACAGTTCCCCCTGAAATTAATTATAGTAGTTGCACCGTGCTTCTAATATACTCAGCATAAATAACAATGTCTGTAAGTTATGTTCATTTCCAACTTAACCCGTTTCGTCCTGAAATGCCGTTAGTTTTGACTTCTTTTTATCAGGTGCTTTCTTAGAGAAAAAAATCACTCAACCGTTTTGATATAACATACCTATTGTATTTTTTCTCGAACGTTCTAAATACGGTTTCAGATTGACCATATCTGCCGCCATTTTTTTACTATGGCGGTTTAAACATAAAAAAAATTGTGAATTTTGAAAAAATTTCTTCAAATAATCGTATTTTTGAACAGGAAACCGTGTTCGGAACAAGCTAAGTCTCTGTATCTGGCGGAGTAATTAGTTACACTAAAAGATAGTATGGTTATTAATTCTCCATTCGAAATGACGGCTTCAAAATGGCGGTTCTCAGTCAAAATTTTCTTGAAAAATTTCTGGACGATATAACTCAGAATCGACGAGCTTTTTAAAAAAAATGTTGAGAATGAAGAGTTCTTAGAATTCATTGAGAAATATAGTGGAATTTTTTCAGATTTTTTAAATGAAGTTTTAAGAAATTTTTTTAAAAACTTTTTTCAAAATTGTAATTTATTTACGAAAAATTCTGAACAAAATTTTGTGCATTCTCTGATGAATTCTAAGAGTTTTTTGTTGTTTGCAATTCTTTCAAAAAGTTGCTAGTTTTCGAGGAAATGAATTTCAAATATTATATAGTTTAAGATTTTTCTTTCTCGAAAACTATCAACTTTTGGGAAAAAATGCATAGAATAAAAAACTCTTAGAATTCATCAGAGAATGCACTAAATTTTGTTCAGAATTTTTCTAAACAAAAATTACAATTTTGAGAAGAATTTTGAAAAAAAATTTTCAAAAATTCATTTAAAAAATCTGAAAAAAATCCACTATATTTCTTGGCAAATTCCAAGAATTTTTGTTCTTAGCATTTTTTAAAACAAGCTCATAATTGTTCAGTAAGAGCGTCCAGACATTTTTCAACAAAATTTTGACTGAGAACCGCCATTTTGAAACCGCCATTTTGAAGCTTGATTCGAACACGGTTTCCTGTTAAAAAATACGATTATTTGAACAAATTTTGTCAAAATTCACAATTTTTTTATGTTTAAACCGCCATAGTAAAAAAATGGCGGCAGATATGGTCAATCTAAAACTGGATTTAGAAAGTTCGAGAAAAAATACAATAGGTGTGGTTATATCAAAACGATAGTTACCTTCTCCATGAGAAAGCACCTGATGAAAAGAAGTCAAAATTTAGGGCATTTCAGGACGAAACGGGTTAAGCAAAAGGTAGTTAACAATTAAACACTCTGAGAAAACAGGTTATACTCAGAAGTAGAATTACAAATCTCTTAGTATATTATACTTATGTTAGTTATGTCCTGCAAAATTCTTTCATTTGGTTCAACGACTTTCTAATACCTATCTTCATTAGATTATATTATAACTTTATAAAATCTACGTAATAGGGATATAATGCATCCAGTACGGAACAGATGCAGAGTTAAATTACTTGTGTTAAGGGTGTTCTCTCCAAAAGTCGGAAGTCAGATTTGACTGTGGCGGCACCTACAAGTTTTAAGTGCACTGATTGGAATGACCTCTGCTGACGATATTACGATGTTCGCTCGTCAGTATCGTATCAAAAATTTTCTCGAGGGGTTCTTATAGCGGGGCACCAAAATTTTGTTTGCATGTGTATGCATACACATGTATAGGAGCGACGATATTCATACATGTCAGTCGGGGAATGCCGAAGGTGGCCGAGATCGCCAAGAGTCCACCCGAATTTCGGTGCTATAGCATATATATATATTGTAACGTGGGACGTTTTTAGTTCTAACAAAAATTAGTTTTCCCAGAGTTTCATCTTTCTCTAGCTTGCACAGCTGTTACTAATAAAATTAAAAAAAAGGAAATGTACTATTTTCCAACATTCGACAACCAGAAGATAAGCTTCTTGCAACATGTGGCCAAGAGATACATGTCGAGCATCATCGTAGTAGAAATGCCGCGAACCCTCTCGAGTTTCGTGTAAATTTATGATTGTTCGTAGATCAGTTTTCGATCACACGATCCGCCGTAGCCAACGGCCGGAGCATTATCCCATAATAAACTTAAAAATATCTTATACCGCTAGAACACTTCCTGTTGTCGAACACATGTGGAAAACTAAAAAGACTAAATAATTTTTGTCCCGAATGACGTCACGTCCTCTTAGTAATACCAACAATTACCATTGCAACTATTATAATCAATTAACCATTAATTATAGAAGCGTTACTAATAAAATTCATCGTCAGCGTACAATTAGATTTATGTCAATAAGTTTAGAAGTATATCTTATTCAATTTAATACCTTTTTAACGGTATTAATTATGATTATAAGTAATAAGTAATCGGAGTATGCGCGATGCATATATCATCAATTGCTTATATGTAATCCACGTAATATTATTATTGTATGTTAACTACTAATTATTATTATTGCGTTTAGATATAAGTTTATAATATTATATTGTAAGGGAAGATAGTATACATCATATCCACTTTTCCCCACTTTTCCGGGCATAAGCCCTGCCTTTTTCTCTATCGTCCAATCTTGATATAGACAATTTTTTGACTCTCATCTCATGAGCATAGAGAAGTCCTAGAGCTCTAACCGAGGTGACGATTTAGGAAAACCTATTTTCAAAAGTCAGTTCAAAAGTTTCAGTTAAAAGGTTTAGTTCAAAAGTTTCAGTTAAAAGGTTCAGTTCAAAAGTTTCAGTTAAAAGGTTTAGTTAAAAAGTTTACTTAAAAAGTTTAGTCCGAAAGTCGACAGTCTGAGAGTCGACAGTTTGAAGTTAATTTGAAGAGTCGCAGCTAATGTTGGACCCAAATAATCTCCGACTAGTAAGCAATTTGTAAGTTTCGTTTTATTTTAATCTTTTTCTTATAATTATACAATTTTGTTTACCATTTTTTGATTTCCAGGATAATTCCTTTTTCCTTTTCCTCTTTTCCTTATTCCATAGAACAATCCAAATTAATTTAAAAACTTGAGGTTGGATGCTTCTAGTTAAGGTACCAACTTCGAGTATTAAATTAATTATTTAATCAAAATTCTTCCATCTAAATTCAAAGGCTTGAGGTTGGACGCTTCGTCGTCAAGGTACCAACCTCGAGGTATTGAATTAAAGACTTGTTCGATTCTTAATTTTGTTGTCTTGTTAAAGACTTTTTCGATTCTTAATTTTGTTGTCTTGTTAAAGACTTTTTCGATTCTTAATTTTGTTGTCTTGTTAAAGACTTGTTCGATTCATTCGATTTTTTAAAACCAATCCTATTTCAAAGGCTTGAGGTTGGACGCTTCGTCGTCAAGGTACCAACCTCGAGGTATTGAAACAAAAGGGATTTTCTTTTCTTATTCCTTTTTTTTTGATTAGAAACAAATACTTGAAGTTGGATGCTTCCTCGTTAAGGTACCAACTTTAAAGTATCAATCTAACCACGTTTTTCTTTTGTTAATTAATTGAACCCTAAATCAATTATTCCCTAGTATCCTTTCCAAAAATCATACTATCTTCCAATATTTTGTAATGTACCTAAAATATAAATTATAATAATGTTAATAATAATTGTATATTTTATTTCACCATTTCTCCACCATCCCGGTCGTCCCAAGGTAAGAGGGACGAATTATAAATTTTAAAAACTTCTTTCTCTTATTATTTGTACTCCGTTGTGTTCGACGCTGGACGTAACAATATATGGGGCATTCCACGCCAACTCACCCAATTTTAAAATCGACCATCACTAATTTTGTTCGTAATTTTTTTATAGATGCATTTCGGTAAAACAAGACTGGACAAATTTTTTTAGATTTTTAAAATCACTCGTTAACGTGTGAGAATTTTTCAAAATTTTGAAATTTTAGAAAATTGAAAATTTTTAAATTTCCACAATTCGGTTGCTACTTATCGTACAGTAACGAATAAAAATCGGAATTGTTCGTCTTGAAATGTACTTTTCTATGGGTATAATGAAAATTTAACTGGAATTTATTGACATGTGTATTTTTACGTGTTAAGTAAAAAATTCAAAATTTTTCCAAAATGGACATTTTTAATTTTTTTGAATTAAATTCACAAAAAAACTACTGAAAATAACGAACAATTTGCGGGGTCGTACAAGATGGCAAGTTGTTTCGTTAATTTTTTACAGATTTTTACATTCTTTTAAACAATTTAAATTTTTGCTAAAATCTCGAGATTTAGTTTATTGAATTCACAATTCACTGTTTTTCACTTTTTTTGTGTGTTTTTGATTTTCCGTGATTCAATGCATACATTGAAAAAATTAGAAGTTTTTAAATTGATTATGCAAATTTCGTTAATATTATTTGATACAGCTCTTTCCTTTTGTTTTAAATAAATCTGTGTGTCAAGGGTTTAAGAATTATACATGTTTCTTTTTCGAACTCAAGGCTCTTACTTGTCAGGTGAACATGTCGCTTATATCCATGTCGCATACAAAATCATTGGCATAAGCATTAAGGAATTTGTCATTACAATTATTGGCTGATGTAAATTTTGCCTTCCGAATTTCTAGTATTATAATGACATTATATTTTCTCCGTACATTTTTCTCTGTATCATACTTTTATGTGTATCTTGTTTTTACGCAAAAGCTCTTAAATATATTGGGGCATCTTTTCACGATTACCGCTAGGTGTCGAATTACTAGCAATTAAAGCGTTCCCCAATTACATTAATATAGCCATCATCCGTGCAGGTTCTACATTACAGTCAAAATTCATTTCCCTGTTTTTTTTTCCCTATAAGAGTCATGTCCTTATATCATACATTCAGTGACAGATGTGTAAATCCTTTTCAAAAACCAAAACATGTTAAAAAAACTAATTTGAGACATTTATCGGCTGCGCAAATGTTACTATTTCCTGAATTGCCGTAAAATGTAAAAATTTGTAGTACATGTAGAAATGAGATTCAGACTTACAGAAATCTGAAAATGAAGTCACAAATATAGCGGGAAATACATATGAAGAAGTAGATCATGAAACACACAAAGTAATAGAAGAAATAGATCCTGAAATAGAGGAAACAACTCAAAAAGACTTCGAAACTGGCGACCCCAACTTTCAAACGGGGGACAGAAATCAATGTTATGATAAAAATCATTTAACGAGTCTCGAAGTCATGAATCAAATAAGATTTTTAAAATAGATTTCTAAAATAGATTATCCTGAAAGACGGAAAATCCTGAAAGTGAAAAACAGTGAATTGTTAATTCAATAAACTAAATCTCGAGATTTGAGCAAAAATTTAAATTGTATAAAAGAATGTAAAAATCTGTAAAAAATTAACGAAACAACTTGCCATCTTGTACGACCCCACAAATTGTTCGTTATTTTCAGTAGTTTTTTTCTGAATTTAATTCAAAAAAATTAAAAATGTCCATTTTGGAAAAATTTTGAATTTTGTACTTAACACGTAAAAATACACATGTCAATAAATTCCAGTTAAATTTTCATTATACCCATAGAAAAGTACATTTCAAGACGAACAATTCCATTTTTTATTCGTTACTGTACGATAAGTAGCAACCGAGTTATGGAAATTTAAAAATTTTCAATTTTCTAAAATTTCAAATTTTTGAAAAATTCTCACACGTTAACGAGTGATTTTAAAAATCTGAAAAAATTTGACCCGTCTTATTTCACCGAAATGCATCCATACAAAAATTACGAACCAAATTGGTGATGATCGATTTTAAAATTGGGTGAGTTGGCGTGGAATGCCCCATATGTATTATGTGTACCGCGATCGTCCGAATGTTTCGACGGCGAAGCTCATTTTCTGCCGTGCGATAGAATTTTTCCCGGCAGCAATCCGACGAATTCGGACAGGGCACTCGTATGCATAAGTCTCCCGTCGGAAAATCGTACGAAATTATCGCATAGATTATATGAAAAAAACGAATTTGTCAAAATAACATTAGTTACATCCTAATTGTACGTTCAACGCCACATTTTTTTCCTTGTAGATTTTAATCCTGAAAACTCGACAATCGCGTTGAAAATGTTTTATATTTATATATTTTTAAGATATTAATTGTAATGTTTTGTTATATAGGAAAATGTTTTACACAGATTCAATTTATCTTCTGTCGATTGTCTCATTGAAGGGTGTTACCACCATTATTTCTACCTCTTTATATTTTAATTTTCAGCTTGGTTTTATTTGTTTTCTCATCATTTTCGACCTAAAAACATACAGGGCGGTACAAATGTACAAATTGTAATTTTTTATCAGTTCATAATTTTCCATTCCTTACCACTTTTTTCAAATCCATGTCAGAAGTTTAAAATGACAAAATATGCATAGAAAAAAAATCATCGATGAAAAATATTAAAAATTGTAAGACAAAATACATTTATAATAGTCCAATTTTACATTTTTTACACTAAACAGAGTTTGAACCATCTTAAAAGACTTTTTATTAATTAATACTAAATTATAATATGTAATATTAGACTTCTACAGAGAAAATTAAAAAACATTTACCATCAGGACACTTCTTAGCGATATACCTACATAAATAAAAAAACGTATGGGTGCATATATACAATACATGTCACATATATATAGTAGGTTGCGGATCTGTGTCGAAACGGCATAGTAAATAAATGGAATGATTGCATCTCTCATTGCATATAAAATGTTCAATTGAAAATGATAATGGAAAAAAATGTAAATTCATAATATACAGAAAACTATTGAATTTTTGTATATTCTTTACCAATAAATTGTTATAAACAATTATTATTTATAAACAAAAAAAGGGTATTTTATTTTTAACATATATCGTACTTCCAATGGTTAATTTGGCGCTAACTGCGATATGCTAGCCATGAGAAGAAGAGGGTTTTCGTTTGTGTTGTTTACTTAATATTTTTAACAACAAATTGACGATTTTTTACAAAACATTATGCATGTTTTGCATCTAATTTTTCCCGTAGAATCGATTCGCGTAGTCATATTTTCCCTGAAACCGCATTTGATGAATAACAAACTGTTATAAACAAATATTTTTTAAACACAAAAAACACAGGTATTTTATTTTTGGCATATATCCTATTACCAATAGTTAGTTTGACGCTATCTGTGCTGTGGAATACGTGGGCCTTAATTAACACTTTCTAATATAATTAATATGGAGAATACATTCCATAATACCATAAATATATAAAGATTTACAAAACGAATATTGAAGGTGGAGAATTAAAAAACCTTACAAAATTATGACGAATACCCAGACGTAACTTAAAAAAATTGTGATAAGATAATTTTTTTGAAAGAAATTTTTTATTTTGGACCCTGAATCGTGACGCTCTTTAGTTTCTAAATATTAATCGACAGTTTGACGAAAAAGGAACGTAAATTCATAATTATTATTTGTAAAAGAACGGATTTCGAAGATAGATAAAATCATAAACGTATTTCTAAACCTGGAAGTATTGAAGACACTTCTTATGCACTGTTTAATATACCTGTGCATATATGGCTAAAATATTTTATATTTATTGGTAAAGAATATACAGAGATTTTTTGTAATATTGTAAATTTATATTGTTTTTCTCTGTCAACTGTCGATAAATATTTAGAAAAATTGAAGTTTTTCTATTGATGAAGTCACGCAACAACTTTTAAATGAATTTTGATGGGAAAATAAAGAAAGAACAATCAGAAACCTGCCAGAGAATTATAAGAAGTCAATTTACAGAAAAAAATTATATACATGTAAATGTGCATATTATTGATGATTTCACCTTGACTTCCAAAATGAACATATTCTAGGCAATGAAGTACAAATAAAATATTAACTGTTGAAATTTAGTATTTAATAATAACAAAACTTTTCAGAAGAGTCAGACTGTCAAATTGGATTATTAAAATTATCACTTTTCTTACAATTTTTTATAATTTTTAACGCCGAATTTTTTATGCATATTTTGTAATCAATTGATTTCTCGCATGCATTTAAAAAAAGTATATGTGGAGTGCATCTAAAATGATGCAGGCAGACCGATGGCATGTTAAGAAATTATCTTCAAGATGCACTCTGCTTGAAAACTAAAGGAATATGTGTTTATTTACATTTTTATAAAAATTTTTTTTTATTGTTTACCAAAATTTATTACTTCAAATTTTGTCAATAAAACGAATTTTTTTTAAGTTGCTCATTCGGATGCTCTGAATTTACTTATGTATATCCGTTTGAAGTTTCACGCAAATAAGTCCAAATCAGTAACAACTGCAATTTTTGTGTAAAAAAAGCGCAAAATTTTTTTTTAATCGGTTTTCAACTGATTTTACTAGTTTATATAGATATAAAGGAAACGCGAGACATTAAATCGTTACTAATGGGTGTTTTGTTACAAAATGATATGTTCAAAAGTTGTTTTCAAAAAAAGTAAGTAAAACATTTTTTTTAAATTCCTTTTCTTCAAATATCTTTGTTGGTATTGATTTTACGGTAAAAAAATATAAACTAAATGAAAACTCACAAAATTTCCTATAAGAATGACTTGAAAGAAAACCCGTTCGTGGCGTTAAAGTTGTTTAATTTTACAGAATTCGTAAAAATGAAAAATTGTCCATGTTTTCAATTACCACTTTATCATTGCTATTAATTTAAAATATGTCGATAAAGTCATTCTTGTATTACATTTTGTAAGCTTTCATTTTGTTTATATGAAATTTTGTCGTAAAATCAATACCAATAAAAATATTTGCAAAAAAAGGAATAGAAACAAATTTTGTACTCACTTTTTTTCAAAATTGACAACTTTTGAGCAAATTATTTTGTAACGAAACACACATTGGTAACGATTTAACGTCTCGCATTTCCTATATATATATATATAATATATACCGCACAGTAAGCACAATAAACCTATAAACGGTCGTTCGAAAAAGCTTTTTATACAAACGATCATTACGATTTCATCATTTCATTATTTCTGAAGGAAAATATCTTTTGCTCATGAAAAAATGTTAACTTTTAGAAATTTTACAGCAAATTTTTTAGAAAACGATTATTTCCCATATAAAATACATGGAAAACTTCAGGGGCCCGACGGTACCATTAAATATCGACGAATCGCAAAACAAAATAATACGTGTCTTTTTATTTTCAGTATAGAAGAATTCTGGGAGGTGTCCCAATTAAAATTCGCTATTTCGATTTTTTGAGGACCACCCTAATTTATATACACATTATATATAGGGGAAGGCGTATAGCTCCTTGAATTTCGTATTTATGATGATACAAAGTATCATTTGATAGATAATTTTATAGTCAATATTTGCGTGCATGTTAGTTACGGTATATGTTTTACAGATGGCCAGCTATGGCGAATTTAAAAAACTTAAAAATCACGGAGCGAAGCGGCGATATCGGGGTGAAGTGGCGAATTCTTATTTTTAGACGTCTCCGAAACAACTATCATAAAATTAAGTGCAAGTCATAATTTTTTAAGTTATTATTGTTTGTTTTAGTAAAAATAAAATTTCCACGTTGGAGGAATGAACCTCTTCAGATATATCAAAATTTCAAACAACAGTAAAAAAAGAAATTGCATCTTCGGAATCTTTGAATACTCGCATTATATCAGGATCGCATATTTTAACTTTGTCTTTTGTAACTCAATGCATTCATCAAAAGGGAATTCTAAATTAAAAAATAATCACGGAATAGAGACATCCGGGAAAAACATTCGCCGCTTCACCCCAAAGTATCATTTGGACTTGCAGATACGATATCTCAGTATAAAGATACAAAAAAGGAACAATTCATGTTTTATAAATAAGGCCAAAAAATATACTTTTAGAATAAATATATAAATAGCGATTATTAAACTTTCAAAATGAAAATATTGACCAATCTGAGAACAAAGTACAGGAAAATGACTTGAAAATTTTGTTTAAAAATTACGTTTCTAGCTCCCAAAGATAGGTAAGAGAACAAAAAATGAAATATCATGTCTTAAAATGTGAAAAATGGTGTAAACAAAGAAACCACATGATATTTTGCAATCAGTATGATCATAATGGAAATATTTGAGATTCGTCACTTCGCCTCGTTCGCCGCTTCGCCCCGTCTTCCCCTGTATATATTACATATATATATATATATATAAACTAGTAAATTCAGTTGAAAACCGATTTTTAAACAAAAATTTTACGCTTGTTTTTCAACAAAAATTTTTGTATGAAACTTCAAACGGCTATAACTTCACCAGTTCATCGTAAAAACTCCAACCGGTGCTCATTTTAGAGATATTCTCATTCTCTTCAAAACACTTTACTATACGTACTATTACTGTGTGAATGTAGCCAAAAATGCTTATTTACAAAAAAGTACATGAAAATAGCAATTTTTCATATTTTTCTTTTGTACCATCGTGGATTTATGATCAAAATGATTTTTTATTAAACACGTACATTAAAAATTTCATTATCTACAACTTTCATTCTATGCACTTTATGCACACGAAGCACGGTTTTAGAGTCATTATTGATTATCGCAAAAAAACTTTCGATTGTGCGTATTTGTTTTTTAAACCTTCATATCACCGTAAATATTGAACGTACAGCATTACATAAAAACAAAGGAAAATTGTTCGTAATTTCATCCTCTACAACTTTTATTTGAAGCGTTTTGCGATCCGAATGGTTATTTTTTATTTATAAGTGAAAAACGCGCGATCCTCGCGCTCATTACGGTTGATCCGCAAAACTGCCAATATTTCAAAAAAATCTCTCGGCTTCTATTGATCGTAGTTTAAAAAAGTTTTTTTAAAAAATGAAATTGTGCGAAATTTTCCTAGCTACAATTTTTGTATCTTTCTTTTTTTCGTTTAAAGTGATATTTTTCGAGTTATTTCAGAAAAACCTATTTTTTGGACACATAGCAGCTTGTACGGGTGAGGACTTTTGAGAGATTAAAAAGTACAAGATAAGCTTGTTTCCAACATTTTCAGCCAACTACTAATTTTTAAATACAAATCGAAAAATATCGCCCCACTTTAGTAGGCTATAATGCAATTATTTCTAACAAATTTTTAAACACAAAAAAATTGCCAAGTACCGCTGCTGTCCTAGCAATGAGCATTACGGATTGAACATTATGAAATTTGTAGTGTAATATATACACTACAAATTATATTAATTTTCATATTAGATTTTTTTAAAAGATCTACATTTTCTGCGTTCTACTTTTAATTTTAATAAAGTAGTAAATACGTATCCGAAATCCCAAACCTCGGTTAAAAGCAATACAAAATTTGTTGCATTAAAACCAAAATAAAATGAATAAAAACCAGAATATAAATGAATAAAAATGCATTCAAAATTACGATCCCTTTAAATTAATTTCCGTTTACTGGGATATGCACTATATCCTAAACACAAAATGGACAGTGAGTGCAGATATACTAAAAAATTAATTTTGAGAATCGACCACATAAAAATCGGTTGCAATAAAATAAAAAACGAACATTTGGTTGAAAACATAATATAGGTAAAGTGTGATATTATTCTATGAATAAAATATCGTTGATATATACAGCCTTTCTATATGATCTTTAAAAAATATAGTAAACGCGTATCCAAAATTCAACAAAATGAAATGGTGTTCTATGACCCAAGAAGCCCGAACCTCGGCGGCTATAGTGTAATCCGCATCGAAAGAAGGCTGGCACGATCCGCGAAGTTATTTCTTATGTATACGCATGTGTGCGTCCCTCTTACACGCTAGTTTGCTTGTGTGAGTGCCATAAGGGAAGCGGGCCCCGCTAAGCACCCGTAAAAACATACGGTACTGGTATACGCCCGAAGCGACACACCTCGTAGAATTGCGGAACTATTTCCTGTCATTTTTACCTTGTGTCCGCCATTGCCCACTTCGAATCGTAGATGCAAAAATTTGGCTTCAATTCGAAATAAATCGACATGCAATTATTTGGAATAGAAGCCGGCCGATGTCAAGAATGGACGCAAAGGCCCCTTTTTGGCAAAAATGCTATGGATAATGAGTAATTAACCGTTTTTGTGGTGCTCACTAACACACGTAAAGCCTGTGTACGTGTGCCTTCAAAAAGGGTCGTCGGAAATCATTTTTTTACGGGCTTAAACAAATTTTTTTGGCCAAAAAGGGGCCTTTGCGTCCATTCTTGGATGAAAAGGGCTCATGATTAATGCGTTTCCAGCACGATTCCATAAAAATTGCAGGAGAATTTTTGCATCTACGATTACTTCCGATCTAGAAGTTCCAAAGCCGCCACCGTGGAGTTCCGGTGTTCGGAGAGAACACCCTTAATAAAAAACATTCGCCAAATCTCAAAATTCTAGATTCAGTTGAAAATAGTTAATAAATATATTTAAATAAATAAATTTTGTATTACGTATTACAGTGTACTTGCTTCAAGAAACGATGAAGAAATAGTTGTTTACAAGCTATATTGTGTAAACAAGCAGTATAAATAAAATTTCATGTGAACCATTGTTTCTTATCTATAAGAAATATAGGTAAGCATATATAGGAAATTATCACTGAATATATATTCATAATAGGCTAACACATCATATGTTTTGAGGAAGAGTGAGGTCAGGACATTACTTGAGGATTAGTTAATGCAATAATTTAATTAAATTATAAACCGACTTATAATTGTCGAGTAAATTGCCGCCAGAAATACATTTAAGTTAATTACACAAAAGGCTTTTCATATTTAAGGGTGCTTTTAAAGATGAATGAATTTAATTAGTAGATTTTAACAAAATATGCAGGAAATGAAACATAATATGAATTCGCAATTAATAATCAGGTTTCTTATATTCCAGGTGCATTTCTTCAGCGATGTATTATATTTATATATAATTATTCATCACATTTGTACGTAATATTATATATTACGAGAATAGATCCGGTAATATAATAAGTAGCCAGAGTATATAACTGTCAGTGTTCAGGAAGAGAAAATGGAAACAAAAGAGACCCATTCTGTGATCTCAGAAACAGACGTCGAAGTTTCTACTGTCGCTGGAATGAGAAAACTCCACAAATCGACTACTTGAATCCATGGTGGACATCATATACCTGCGACATTACATGGGTTCTCGTATTTCCAGAAGCTTTCTCCTTTATATAGTTATGATTTTAAGGTACGATAAGCATGCGTTTCATTTGACTCTAGCAGTATCTCAAATGGTTATCGTACTATTTTCGTCCAGCTGGTAACAATGAATGGAAAGTTTCTCAATACCGCATATCGATGATTTATATTTTTCTATTTATATTTTTTATATTTTTAATAGGAATTCATTGCTGAAAACGCACGTTAGAATTAAAACTTGGATTTCAACCGGAATTATAAGCGCACTCTAAGGCTCCCGTGCAATAAAATTACGGGCGCGCGGATGGCCGTAACAGTACCTACTGTCCAACTGGAAATGGAATAATGAAATCTTGCGTTCTCTCAAATCGTTCTGAAATAAATATTAGATTATAGAGGATGATTAAACGGAATTTTTTTCTATTTATGACTTTTTAATTAAATGTAAATAATTCGAGATAAAGAATACAAATTGACATTTTTATTTCGAGAATTATATTGACGTTTTTAAACGTAAATCGAAGTATTTTGGTAACTACTGGACAAAACTTTCTGAATTTGAGACACATACTCTGTATACAATACCTATGATGACCAAATAAAAAAATCATAAATGCTAATTGCCGATGTTGTTTAAATTTAACGACGAAAAGTCTGTGAGGAAATTCAAGATTCGAACTTCCTATGACAAAGTTATTCTGTACACTTTAATATAGTTTTCCACAAAGTTCCAGAGCAATTCGTAAATAATTCCCTTAGATATGGAATTTTTAATTTAGGCAAGTTTGCGCGACATGCGACGCAGAGGGCACAACATGGCCCATTTTGTAGAGCAGTTAACATATATTATAAGTTGTTTATTTAGATACTTTTATTAACTACAGTTATTATTCCGGTTATTTAAAAGGTTAAATAAACATACGAAAGTACCAAGAGGAAATGTTGCATCGCTTCACTGTTCAAAAGTGTCATGAAATTTAATGTACTGTGTATTAATTTTTCTAATAGTATATATCTATACATTATGTAAATAGATTGCGAAGAATTAATGTATATATGTTGGATGTATTTTAGCTGTATATGTACTGTGTTGGTATTGGCTGTAGCGGCAACAATATAAACGGCCTCTAAGTCTCTCAATATTGACATTGCAACAATGAGGATCCTGCGTGTAGAGATTGTCTCACTTATGCTATTCGTTCATAATTTTTCGTTAGAACTAAAAATACCATGACCTGAGGGCGAAAAAGAAAGTATAACGAAAAGAAGTTACATTTTTCCCATATTTTGTTTGCTTTTAATTATAACTAACTCGAGTATCTTGATCAAGATATACAAAATACATATCGACGCTCGATACGAGGAGGTCTCAAATCTCGAGACTAGGATTCGGCGTTAAGGCACGAAAACTAGGATAAGTGAATGAAAAATAATTATATAAATCAGACATGCTACGATTTACAATAAAATAATAATGTATTAGTCGCTAAGAAAATTTGAAATATCCTATTCTTCGTGTCAAAATAATGAAATAGCCTATTTTTCGCGTCAAAATAATGAAATATCCTGTTTTTTGCGCCGAGAAATGTGGAAAACCTTTTCTTTCGGGAAAGAATCGAAATATCCTATTTTTCGCGCCGGGAAAATGAATTCTCCTTTTCCAGTAGAGAAAGTGGAATAACCTAATCTTCGTATCAGATTTGAAATATCCTAGTCTTCGTATCGAGCGTCGATATAATGTAAACAACACTGTCTCATTATGTAATTTTATAATACTATTGTGTGGAATTGGTATGTATGAAACATATTAAAAGACATAAATATTTGAATTCTATTTCAAATTTCTGCATTTGCAATTTGTCGGCCGTTTTGAGCTTGTCAACCATCTAAATAGATTATATCATTTATAAAATGATTTGTCAGATTAAATTAGTTTCAATTACCAGTCAAACTATTATTGAAATTCAATCATATACAAATATCCTGGTGGAAAAGTCTGTAATTTGCCGGACCGGTGTGACGTATTAATGTACTGGATCGCATGAAAAAACGCTCAAAAAACACGTTTTTTACATTTTTTAACAAAAAATACAAATCATACAAAAAAATGTTTCAAACAAAAAATATAGAACATCGAATTCTCTACAAAAAAGGTTGTATTAATTTCTTCGTAAAATCAACGATAATGCCGTAAAAAACGGAAACCGAAGTATCCCACATACAAAAAAAATTTATTTCCTGCAACCCGACCTGTCAAAAACTCGACTAAACCGCGTTTTTTTAAGCATCAGTGTGAACAAGACGTGCTCATTTATCAGTGCTTCGGCTGACCTGCGGTCAGGGTCGAAGTTTTGAAAATGATCATTTTCAATTTTAATATAGGGTGAATATGCCAATGAATGGACGACTACCAATGAATGGACGATTTTCTACATATTTCTATTTCTTATGAATGTATGATGCACAACATGCAACAAAATACATATTTTTATGTTCTTTGAGCATTCAAAACAATATTTACAGTACTATTGATCTTCCAGTGTTTATTATTTTGTAAAATCAAAGCAAAGTTTTAAAGCCATTCAAAACTGGTACTGAAAACGTCCCATTTGATTTAACCCGTCTATTCATTGGGGTTTAGCGGATTTTTTTACAAACGTATGAAGACGAGGTTAATAATTAAATAAAATCAAAGGTTGAACTACACGGTCATAAAGAGCAGAGTCTAACGATTCTAATGGTGGTATCATAATTAAATTTTCATACAAGAATTCAAAAGATACAATCGATGAAAGTGTGAAAAATGCTTAACCGTCCATTCATTGGCATATTCACCCTATTTAAGGAACAAGATATTGTTACAATATATGTATAGAAACTACTCGAACCTAACGATGCTAGAACTACCCTTTGCCGCCTTCTTTCCTGGCAGTGTTAAAATGGGAATATTCCCGGAAGCATCAGCCTTTCGTCAGGGAACTGTAATACGAATTTAGCCAAAATTGTAGGCACCCGGGTCGAAGGCATCTAGTTACATTTCTATTTATATTTATATAATATTTAAAGTTTATGCTTTAAAATATTTTACTATCATCTATTAAACTTCAGCTTCAATTTGCATTTTAGTATATGTTCTAAAGTTCATTAAATTATAAGGTCGAAAATATTCGGCTTTGTACGTAGGACGATTAATAAGACCAAAAAATGTAACAGAACTTTCGGATATTAACATTTAAAACAGAGAACCGTGACGAAACAAGCGAATGGGAGATCTAAACGTATAAGAAAAAACCCATGTGAAACCAATAATAGAGATATCTAATGTGATCTCACACTAGGTCGATTATATAGAAAATAGTAAAGTGATTACCACGTGGTGGAGTAAAATACATTGTGTTTTATGGGAATTAGAATAATATGTTTTGCTCTGTACAAAAAAAAGAAGTAATCGTGATAATGAGTCGTTCTTCTAAAGAATGCGTTTTATAACATCAGTTCCTACTCTAAAATATTCAAATTAAACAGACAGTAAACACACTTTCAAACCCAAATTTATGTTAAAGCTATTTTACACGTTTTTTATGAATGTACGTCAAATTTCAGCCAACTTGGTTCAGAAACGAGCGAGAATCTATGAGAATACATTTTTGTAGAGGTCAAACAGAGCGCGATGTTACCTCGGAAATTTATTCTCCTAGATGCTCGCTCGTTTCTGAATCAAAGTCGCTGAAATTTGATCATCATTCATAAAAAGCATGTAAAATAGCTTTAACATATGGAATACGGCATAAAAATCTATTAATGAAAATACGGCGTCGGTAAAAGTGAATTTGATGAAAAGAGCGAGTCGGTATTTAGCCGCCCCTTAAAGGTCGTTATATTTCGAGTCGGATGACAAAATTAAATAACACTTCCGGTAACTCCATCTGTGGGCATTATGCCATACTTCGTAAAATATATATTATTTTTATATTTACCTATTTATATTTTACATTTATGTTTTTAATGACGATACAGACATTTTTTAATGAAAACTAAAAGATGTTCCGGCTGCCATAGATATTAAATAATTAAGAATAATTTGGAATTTGAATCTGATAACAAAAGTGAAAGATGTAAAATATTTCCATCCGAATCATCGTTAAAAATGTTACAGTGGCATCCCCTTAACTAGATTTAGAACTCGCACACACGCACTTACACACAATTTATTTTTAATAAATTCTTTTTCAAAATACCTATTTTCAGAAACTTCTTCAGTTAGTTCAAAAGAAGATGATAATTCTTCGTCAGAATCGTCTTCCCAAAATGTATCCTCAGGTGCAAGAAAATATAAAAGAAAATACAACACATAGTGGTGAGTTTTATTTTTTCTCATGCTACATTTGCACTGAAATGAAACATAATTTTTATATTAGATGTTTATATTAGATGAATTTGTACATTTGCTATAAAAATACACCATTTTGTTCCAACATCAATATTATTTATTATTTATTATTTATATTATTATTATTATTATTATTATTATTTTTAATTTTTAGAAGGATATAATAGTTCGTTAGAACACGAGAAGCAAAAAAGAGAAAATTAAATCCGAAATATGGAGAATCATCCAAAGTGACCAGAAACACCATTCAAGGCTGCTGCGATAGTGGGATCATAATAGGTACTTTTAAAACATTATTTAATTTAATATTGTCAGTGAATAACGATTTCACTACAATATTATTGCACAGTTTAATATTTTATGTAAAATATGTTTCAGAGGAAATTCAAAAATTATAACGTGTATTCGAGAAAAATATTGAAAGCTTAAAAAGAAGCATTTTGTACGACATTAATGCTAAAACGAAAGAAATGAAAGCAATGATCAATGTGACAAATGACAGCGAAATTGCGAATGGAATAAAAATGAGATAAATTTTACCACAATTTCCTTTTACGACGATAGAAGATTTCAAATCATTGGAAATGCAACTACATACGAATAATGAAATGCTTTCCGCTTTGGTAAGCGTGTAATAATATTTAACACGACATCTTTTTTAAGTAACATTTTAAATTAAAGATTCGAGTTTGAATCCTTATTCGGGACATGTTTCTCTTAATTTACAATTGTTGGGTCATTTCAATAAATATATATTGCTGCAGGAATTTGAAATTTTTACTACACTGTAAAAAAAAGTGCATGAAATTTAATGAAAATGTAACGGAAGCAAATTTCAAGCAGATACATGAACAATAATTAATGTTCTTCATGAAAATTAATGTATGGGTGCATAAATTTCCATTAATGCACCTGCTTGAAATTTGCTTCCGTTATTTTTCATGAAATTTAATGTACGGTACACGAATTGTAATGGAATAAACATAAAAAATATATCATTATTGCTGTTGTTTGAAATTTGTATCCAGAATATTACATTCGCTGAAGGAATATTTTGGCTAAAATATTTATAAAAAAAAACGAAACAAATTTTGAGAATTATCGTTCTATTTTTTTTTAAATTATGGACATTCTCTGTTATATGTATTATACGATTGTATGTTATTTCATGTGTAAATGAAGTTTAATTATCTTTTGCTCCTTTTATTGTATTTAACACTATCGAAAATAAATTAGTAACGCTCGAAAACAAATAAGAAAAACGCTCGCCCCGGTGGGGAATCGAACCCGGGTCCTTCGCTTACTACGCTAACGCCTTAACCACTACGCTACGCTCGCTTTTATCTAATTTCGTATGATGAAGGATGGTTACTATCCGTAAAGCCCCATGACGAAAAAATTATTATCACCCTATAAAAATTGGAATACTGTGCACTAATGTACAATGAAAGTCCATTCAACTTTTTGCCTTTATTGTACATGTACATAATTCAGTTCCAGCTGAAATAATTTCTGCATTTGAGGCAAATATTATATGCATATTTTACGCAGGTGTTTTATTTCTTGCCTTTGTAATGAATAATATTTGCATAAAATACTTAATCATTAGTGAAGGCGATTCTAAAGTGCTCGACCGATAAGGTAGGAATCTTCACTAAAACCCGTAAATAAAAAGTAACTGAAACGATTTTTCGAAATTCGGGGTCTGTAAGGGTAATTTTAATTACTATAGATGGTATCATAGAAAATAATAGAGACATTAATTGAAAACTGTTGATAAAACTCACTTATTTCCGAAGATTCACGATCAGTTCTTAATCAATATCTTTGGTATTTTCTAGGAAACTGTTTATAGTGATTACAATTCCCGTACAGAGCCCGAAAAGAGCCCTTAAACCGAACGAATAAATAAAATTTATTAAAGAAAAGCATGAAATTTAATGCAATTTGAACGTCCTATATTAAATTACAGTATATTTCATGTACACTTCCATTATATTTCATGCAAAATAAACATTAATTTACATGAAAATGTATATAAATCAAATTTTCATTACTGATATGAAATTTCTTGAAAGAATTCTTAAAATTCATGCACTTAAGCTTACATTTCAGAAACGTCCATTGAATTTCATTTAAATATATCAAATATTAATTTAATGTACGGTTACATTAAATTTAATGTACCTACTGGTGTACATTAAATGTACATTAAATTTCATGACATTTTTTACAGTGTACATTTTATGTCAGACGTACATTAATTTTCATGCAAATGTACACAAATCGATTTTTCTTTACCTCATTGAAATTTCATGAATGAATTCTTAAAATTTATGTACTTTTGCATTAAATTTCATAAAAACTGCATTAAATTGCATTCAAATGTACCTAAATATTACTTTAATGTACAGTTACATTAAAATTTATGTTCCTTTGCATTAAATTTCATAAAAGATGCATTAAATTTCATTCAAATGTACCTAAATATTACTTTAATGTACAATTACATTAAATTTAATGTACTAGTTGTAATGTCTTAGGAAAGAGAATAATAACACCAGTTGAACACAATCGTTTATTATATACCGAATTTAGTATAAAAAGATACGGACCGAATTGCCTCGGACATGCTCGAACGTCGCTCATGATCAGACTGACTATCGCGGCCGTCAACGCAACGACACGATCTCCGCACTAGCGACATCTACCATAGCGCGCGAATATTCAAACATTACAATTCCTCCCGACATAATAAAAAACATCCTTACAAATCTAGAATTACGCGCGGTTTACACAAACGCGATGAACGCCTTAACAATATCGGAGTATCGGTATCTTTACGACTACGCTTACTACTATCTATTCGTCGGTTCGGAGTTAAATCACTATTTTTGATATTTTCCGAATTTGTAACATCGCATTCTTTGGTATCCGATACAGTTTCCTCGTTATTCCTAGCACTCAAATCGTTATTCCTCGCCGCGTTTACAAAAGGTTCGTCAGGTACCGCATGGATTACCGGTTTATTCGAATTTTCTGAAACCATACTCGGTCTTAACTGATCGACGTGACGTTTCCACCGTTTGCCGTCATTCGTTTTAACGTTATATGTAACAGGACTAACTTGTTCCGCTATGGTAGCAGGCTTCCATGTTCTATGACTATAATCTTTCGCGACAACTGATTCGTTTTCGCTAAAAGTAATCCTACGGTTTCCCCTAAAATACAGTTTTTGTTTGCTTTGTTTCTTTTCGACGAATTCGCGTAAATCTGGTTTCAAAATGTCTAAACGTGTTCTTAATTGTCTATTGGTTTGTAATTCGGCTGGGGACAGACCTGTTGAGCAATGAGGTGTCGAACGATAAAAGAATAGGTATTTACATAATGCTTCTTGACGCGAGTTGTTTTTTAATAATAATTTAAATTTCTTTTTGAAAGTCCGGACGGCATTTTCCGCAGCACCGTTGGATGCTGGGTGGTATGGTGCCGTTTTAATGTGCTTAATCCCGTTTCTCGCCAAAAATGTCATGAATTCTTCGCTTTTAAATGCTGGACCGTTGTCCGATACCACCTGGTGTGGAAGACCCCATGTACTTATGTATTCCTTTAAAGCTACGATTGTCGATTCCGCGGTAATGTCTCGCATTTCTTTAATGTCTAGCCATTTCGAATAAGCATCGGTGATTACTAAGTACATGTGACCTTGAACTGGACCACAGAAATCTACATGGAGTCTGATATTTGGACCTGTCGGCCATTCCCATACATGTAGTGTCGATTTTGGGGGATTATCGGCGCTTTCCAAACATAGATTACACGCCTTACTTATGTTCTCTATTTCTCGATCTATATTTGGCCACCAGACGTAAGAGCGAGCTAGCGCTTTCATTTTGACCGCCCCAAAATGTGCTTCGTGCAAGCTCTCCTTTATCTGCGCTTGTAACGATGCCGGAATGATAACCCTATACCCCCACATTAAACAATTCCCTTCCACGGATAATTCTAAATCTCTATTTTTGTATGGAATTAAATCCTTATCTACCGTATCTGGCCACCCGTAACGTACAAATTCTCTAACTTTTCGTAAAACTGGATCCTTACTTGTCTCTGTGCTCACAATTTTATTGTCTATTAACGGTAAGCTGTCATTCATCCAATTTAGATAAGTATACTCGTCAATTTCTTGGTCCACGAAGTCGTTTGAATTATAGCCCAATACACGTGAAAGACTATCGGCAGGTCCATTGTTTACTCCCTTAATGTGAACAATCTCGAAGTCGTACCCCGCCAAAAATACTGCCCATCTTTGCACCCTACTGGCTGCCATTTACGGGATTCCTTTCTTAGGACCAAAAATATACGTCAACGGCTTATGATCGGTTTCTAATTTGAATCTACGACCATAAACATATTGGTGGAACGTTTTTACTCCAAATACAAGAGCTAGTGCCTCTCTATCGAGTTGAGAGTAATTTCTTTGTGCGCTTGTTAAGGTTTTCGATGCGAAGGCTATAGGCCTTTCTAGCCCGTCTGGAAAAATATGCGTCAAAACTGCTCCCACACCCACTGGCGATGCGTCGCAAGTTATTTTTACCGGTAGTTGAGTATCGTAATGGGTTAAGATTTTCCGCGAAGCTAATTGATTTTTTGCGTCCTGAAATGCTGCGTCCTGTTTTGGACCCCATTTCCATTTCACATTTTTCTTTAGGAGTTGATATAATGGCGATACGATGTCTGCATAATTTTTGATAAATTTGGAGTAATAATTTATCATCCCCAGGAAAGATTTGACTTCCGAGACATTTCCCGGCGTTTTCATTTTTACCATAGCCTCTACTTTTTTACTCGAAGCTTGAATCCCATCTACCCCTAATTCGAACCCTAGGAACTCTACTTTATTAACATCAAACACACATTTCTCCCGATTTACCGTTAGCCCACACTCCTGTAACTTTTGAAGGACTCTACGCAGATGCAGATCATGTTCAGCTCTATTCTTACCCGTAATAACTATGTCGTCAAAAAAAATTATGACTCCTGGTATTCCGCCCAATATTTCCTCCATTTCATGTTGAAACAGACCCGGCGCGGATGCAATTCCATAACCTAATCTATTATTTTTGAACAACCCCTTGTGCGTCGTGATAGTGGTTAACAATTTCGATTCATCGTCTAAGCTCATTTGTTGATATGCCTGTGCAAAATCGATTTTTGAAAAAACTTCTGCCCCTTCAACCTTAGTTAATAGATCTTCTAATCTCGGAACCGGGTGTCTGTTTATCAGCAAATGCGGATTGAGCGACACCTTATAGTCGCCACATAGACGTATTTTCCCGTTGTTTTTTAGGACCGGCACGATAGGTGTTGCCCACTCGCTTGTTTCGACAGGTTCGAGTACACCATCATTGACCAAGCGATCTATCTCCATTTCGATTGCCTTCCTCATTGCAAACGGTACTGGATGAGACTTACAAAAAACCGGTTTTGCATCATCTTTCAAATGCAATTTAAGATGCCCTTTCGTATAATGACCTAATTTGCTCGAGAACACTGAAGAAAATTCTTTAAAAACGTCAAGGGGTCGCGAATCTGCCACGTTGTTTACTATTAAAACGGCGTTCCTTTGATCCTCCCCGCACTGTATCATTCCTAGGCTCTCTAACCAATCTCGACCCACGATTGGCGAGCTGTTTTCCGGCAAAACAAACAAGTCGAGTTTACGGTTTTTATTCTTAAATAAAACATTTACTTTAATTATACCGAGCGGTAGAATCGGATCTCCCGTAAACGACTTAAATGTACGCGCTGTCTTTCCTAAATTCACGTTTGTCTCGATCTTAAGGTTATTAAAATCGCGATTCGAAATTGCGGAAATTGGTGATCCCGTGTCAATCTGAAATTCCATATCTCGGTTCTCTATTTTTAAATCTAAAATCAGCGGTTTCGCGTTTGTTATCGAATTAACGGATTGAATCGAATACAATTTGTCAAACGCACTACTCAATTCGCTTACATCGTCAGTTAAATAATTGTTGCGATTTTCAGTCTTCTTCATATTGCTTTTATTTTTAACCTTACTTTTCGACGACTGAGACTGTTTTTGGGTCGTACTTGGCGCTTTACAGACCGCCGCAATGTGCCCTTTTTTCCCGCAGTTATGACAATTATACGCACGAAATCGACAGTCTTTCGAAATATGGTTGCCTTTACCACAACAATAACACGAGAATGTCTTACTACCACTATCATTTTTACCTTGTGAGTGTGCTGCACCCGAACTGCTTTTCTTCGCTATGTAGTTCATGTCATTCGAGTGTAGATGGCGTCTCGATGCTTCTCCCATACCGGCTGCGTCTCTTTCGGCCGCTTCCAAAGCCGTGCTGAGTTCGACTGCCCTTCCGTAGGTTAAATTGGCGTCGCCCAATAACCTCTTCCTGATGTGCTCGTTCGATAGCCCCCACACGAATTGATCGCGAAGATGGTTTTCCAACTGGTCACCAAAGTCGCAATGAGTCGATAACCTCTTCAATTTAGCCAAAAAGGTCTTGACATCCTCTCCACCTTCTTGCGTACAACCTTTAAATTTGAACCTCTCCGCGATTGCACTGGGTTTAGGCTGCAAGTGGTTCTTCATGAGTACTGCTAATTCTTCTAACGATTTGTCAGCCGGCCTTTGTGGCGTACACAAATTCCTCAAAAGTGCATACGCTTCACTTCCTATCAACGTTAGGAATAAGGACACTTTTTTCATCTCCGGCACTTCGTTTGCTATAAAATACTGGTCGAGCCGCTCGCACCACATCGTCCAGTCTTCTTTCAGCGTGAACTCGGAGACATTTCCTATTGTGCCTTTCACAATAGTCACTGCTGTCGTTGCTGCGGGACCCGCCCCCGTCGCACTAGACGAATTTTGCGACTGTGATGCGATTCTAGACAATTCTGCCGTGATTTGTCTCTTTTGCTGTTCTTGTTGTTTCTCTTTCTCCTCTATTTCCCTTTCTCTCTTCTCGAGATCTTTCTGCCTCTTAAGCAGATCATCGGCTGTTGGCGCCATTTTCCTTTGTTACCGACGCACGCTTTTATCGATTTTCGATTCGACGAAAACTTCACTTGCTGAATTTCCTCAGCCTTTCCCGGACAACTTTTTACCTCGTCGCCACTGTAATGTCTTTGGAAAGAGAATAATAACACCAGTTGAACACAATCGTTTATTATATACCGAATTTAGTATAAAAAGATACGGACCGAATTGCCTCGGACATGCTCGAACGTCGCTCATGATCAGACTGACTATGGCGCACCGGCGCGGCCGTCAACGCAACGACACGATCTCCGCACTAGCGACATCTACTATAGCGCGCGAATATTCAAACATTACACTAGTGTACATTAAAAGTACATTAAATTTCATGACATTTTTTGCAGTGTAACTATATGGAAACATTTATAATATTATTGTAGTAAAGGAATTGCATAGTGAACAAAATGTAAAGATAAAATAATTCCGAAAAAATAAATGTACAAAGTTTTACAAATTTATATCATGTTCGTAATATTTTCTGCAAAGATATTTTTTAAGGGGATGCCTTAGAAATGCTTTTACCGACAATTTCAGTCCAAACGCATTCTTCGTTTTTACGATGATGAACACATGTTTTATTAATGATTCAAGTTGCAAATTTTTTGTTATTGTCCTGCGTATTTCGCTCACCCTCTATTTAAACAAAAAAAGTAATTGTATATTTTGCTAGGCAACAAAACCCATCGATGTTCTCAATAACTCCATCTATGAGCATCCAGCCGTACTTCATGCTATTATTTTTAATGTTTTGTTTTTAATTTGGATTTATACAGTTTACTATGGACACAAATCGGATGAGCGAAATACATATGGCATTAATGAAAAATTTTCAACTTTAATCATTCATACAAAATTTATTAATCACCGTAAAAACGAAGAATGCGTTTGGTCTCGAATTGTCGGTAAAAACATTTCTAGGGCATCCCCTTAATATATCTTTTAGTTTTTTATTGTAATTTAGAAGCTTCTACGTTATGAAACCTTGCGTTATGAACATTGAAGCATTCTAATGAATTAAAAGCATTTTAATAAATAATATATTTTGAATATTGTCAAAATTATGTATTCTTTTATGTTCCAGAAATCATATATAGTATTGAATTCGAGACAGGCCAAATACTTCAAAGATATAATAAAGACAATTATACCACTAATTATAAACAACACCGTACACTTAAACTATACCGCCTTTGGCAGGGAAATAAAGAAAGTGAGAAAGGAAAATTTTTCTTTCACAACGACATGCACTGTTATACAAGGTAAATGGAATGAAATATTATATAATTTTGCATCTTGAACACAAAATTTAATATACATATATTAAAAACAGTGATTTTTAAACAGATTATCTACCTTCTAATTAATACTGTTAATTACAGATATAACGCTCGAAAAATTCATAGCGTTAAAAAGACAGGAATTTACTACTTACTTGTCTCCATGGTTCTCCAATGCACCGGATATAGAGGGCGGAAAATGCACAAGAAAATAATGAAGCTTTTTATTTTTACATTAATATAATAATATTTATTTTTATTTTTACATTAATATAATAATATTTATTTTTACAAATTACATAAATATATTTTATGTACGTCTTTTCGGTGCGTAAAGTAAACTTTACGCACTGGATTATACTTTACGCACGGAAAAGCCGTACGTAAACAATATTTCGGCACACGTGTGTATGTGTAGTTCTTTACGCATACGCACTTGTATCGAAAACTACTATTAATTTTCATCAGGTATTAAGTAATATCTTTTTCTTTCTCCCTCACGCATTACATATACATTTTCCGCAATCTTATATAATAGAATTTTCATCTTCACTACGACTATGTCAGAATAACTCGAGTAGCAAATAGTGAAATAATGCAGGAGGGCCAGTTATTTCTTTACATCGATATTGGGACTCCAGGGTAGCGTAAAATACCAGTACCATGCCAGTAAAATATACGGTACTGAGCCAGTACAGTCGCAGTACTGGAAGTCAGTACCCAGCCGTTGTCACCGTCCAGTACAATACCGGTATAATGCCGGTGCTTTGCCGGTATAACGCCAGTGCCACGCCAGTACAGTAAATGATTAGCCAGTACTGGCGCGGTACGGCGCCGGTAGTCAATTTCCACCTGGGTAACTGACTTGAAAAGCGTGAAATAGATAATCTTTTTAAATTTCCAATCTGGAGAATAGTCTGGGATTGAGGATATCGGAAGTCTTAAACATTTTCCACATAGGAAATTATTTGCGAATGCAAAATAGCAACTTTCCTATGACTTTTTCCATATGGGAAATGATCTGAAAATTTTGCCTAAAAATTATTGCTCGGGGTTTTTTGGGGTCGCTGATTACGAATCTGAAGTCATATTTTAAAAATTCAAAATGGCAAATCTAAAATGGCAGACGACTTTTAACCCCTTCACTGTCGATGTCTTCTATAGAAGACATGGCTAATTTCAACCCGCAAGAATTAAAATTGGCATTTTCGGCTGTCATAATGGATTCGCCATTTTAATTTTCGAAAATCGGACATCAGATTCATAATTAGTGACCCCGAAAACAGTCGTATACGTTTAGCCATTAAATTTTGTTGCCTGGATCCCATTCCGCACTATGAGTCCACTTTCTGATTTTAGTCCGACACTGCAAAAGGGTTAAAAAATCAAATGCAATTCGCTTGAAACACGTTATTCTTAAATTTTCGGGGTCGCTGATTACGAATCGGCAGTTAGTTTTTCAAAATTGAGAATGGCAGGTCCAATATAACGGGTGACTTTTGAAAGATTTAATGCAATTAGCTTGAAACTCGTCAGCTTGAGGTTTTTGTACACACCTGTCTTGAAACGATGTTGGGTTGAATGAAAATGGACCTAAATTCGGGCTTTGGGGCTTTATTCGGTATGGTCCGTAGACTAAAAAAATGCAAAACTGGAAATCGTCGCTGCTCATTTTTTCAAAATAATCGAAAATTATACGTTGACATACCCATTACAGTGCATGATTTAATCAAATCAAGTACCGCACTCACATTTTCAGGAGCGCGCGCGCACACATACACGCACACACACACACACGCGCGCGCGCGCACACCGCACACACGTGTATTCTCAAAATGTTAAAAAAAAAATACCGTCCATGTTAAATCGGCCAACTTTCAACATTAATTTCTCCAAAACGATGTGGTCAATCGATTAGAAATTTTTTTCACATGTTCCTGGATTGTAAAACCTTTATCTTATATTTACTGTAACGTAACAACATCCTTAAGTTTTTATTCTTTTTTCAACAATTTGGTCGCATAGAAATCAAATTAAATAAATGAAGATTTGAATTATTATTAAATAAAGATACAGACGGCAATCTAACGTTCCGCGTGCTGAAATACTATTACATACTATCGTATCGGTCGTTATGCAGTTGTTTCTTTTTTAACTTGATCTATGTTTTAGCTACTGTCGCTAGGCGGCGAGAAGTAACAAAAAAACCCGTGGATGAAATGCATTTTGTTTTAAATATAATCGTAGGCCAGCAAATTGGAGGAATATATGATACAGTTAATTTATGTATAATTCTAGACGTTTTACAAACATTATATTCTATGATCTAATTCTCGTTTAAAATGAATCACAAATGTTCACATGAGGAAAATAGGCACAAAGTTTGTGCACCATGCGGTGAAAAAATAGTCTTTGGAAACAGAAAACCTGAGTCGTATCTAATCTCTGAAAAGATTGAAAAGTTGATACAAAAATTTATAAACGCAAATTTCAAGAAATCTGATGAAAAATTCCCATTGAGTATATGTAGAACATGCTACCTTACCTTGCTCGATCATAAAAATAACAAATTTCAAAGACCCTTGCAAAGTATGCCTAATTTCGAAGAAGTCGTATTGCCTAAAGAAACGCGTAATCGAAATGAAATGTGTAATTGTTACATATGCTTGACTGCACGATACACAGGCCATAAAAAACATTGAATGGTAAAGGTTATAAACGGAATTTAACAAATTCCATCAATGTATCGAATGGATTATTCGGTTCTTCAACAAATTCTAGTGTACCTTCAAAAACATCATCAAAGGTATTGAATGATAAATCAAACAATTCAATCGTTTTATGTAAGTCATGTTTGCAAGAAATAGGCAAAGGGAAAAATCATTCATGCAATAACGCTGAAGAGAACGTAATAAAGATTATGGAACAACTTCCAGAAAAAAAAGAAAGATAAAGTGATAGTATCCCTACTAAGAAACAAAATTATAACAGAGAGTGGCCCATCAAGTAATATCAGTAACCGTTTTAATGATATTGAATTGAATTTGAGTACCAGAGGTTCCAAAACACGAGTCGCCATCAATCCAAAAATGAAGAAAGACATACAATTTACCGAAGAAAATTTGGATAATTTTCAGACAAATACAGGTGCTTCAGCGAATCACATGAAAAAAGTGACCAATTTTATCAGGTCTAACGCTGGAAGATCGGCAGTACCAACGAATTATTCGAAACACATTTCTCAAAAATCCGCAATTTTAGAAGATGTTTACAATGGTAACGTTTACGATTTCGAGTGTGAAGGTACAGATGTGACAACAAAAAGACCTGTTGTTTGGGCAGATGCCGAAGCACTGCTAGATGCAGTGTTAGAACGACGAAATATTGTTGGTAAAATTGCTATTAAAGTTATGGCCGACGGTGGTCAGGGACTTTTCAAAATTTCGATGACTATATTGCCGGAAAACTATTCGCCTCACTTACACAATACTACAGCAGATGATTCAGATATACAAGAAGTTGCCTCAAAGAAAAGAAAATTGTATTCTGAAGGTGGTAGCACTGGCAATAAAGCGTTACTAACCAGTGTTAAGAGACTGATATTGTTGTGTGTAGTTCCTAACATAAAAGAAAGTTATACAAACCTGGAACTTTTATTTCGACTCACTAATATTAATAAAATTCCATTTAAGTTTGCTTCTGACTTCAAAGTTTTACTAATAGTTAATGGCCAGCAAACTGCTTCTTCAACATACCCTTGCCCTTACTGTTTCATAACGCTGACAGATCTAAAAGTTCGTCGTGATTTAGAGGAAAATGAACCAAAGGATGATAATACAGACGCAGATGGACTACATACTGAGAGTGACTATTTAAGACCAAAAACCTATGGTGATTTAAAACTGGACTATGAGCGATTTTGTTCAATGGGAAAAAAGAAAAAGGAAGCCAAACTGTGTCATAGTACAGTAAATTTACCTCTGTTCGATGAAGATGACAAAACATTCGTTATTGACAAATGTGTAGTTCCGGAACTACACATACTACAAGGATTTGTGAACCACATATTTTGGCATGGGCTAGTTCCCCTTGTAGGTAAAGAAAAGGCATTAATCTGGCCAAAAAAAATCAATGTTGTACCGAAAAACTACCAGGGTGACATTTTTGAAGGGAATGCCTGCCGAAAACTTTTAAAAGAAGTGGATAAGTTGCAAGATCCGGAAATTTATAAAGACGTTGGAATTTTGCGTCTTGTACCTTTCATTACATCACTTCAAGCCATGGATAAATTAGTTAATTGTTGTTTTTCGACAAAACAGGTTTCTTCTGACATACAACATCGTATTAAAGAATTGCACACTGCTTTGAGAGGTCTAGAAGTATCGGAAACTTTAGAAATTCACGTCGCTCTTAAGCACATCGAAGATTGCGTACAGTTTCTAGATAATAAAGGCTTAGGTGTTTGGTCCGAACAAGCGGGAGAATCGGTACATAAGGAATTTTTAAAGTTTTGGAACCGGTACAAAATAAATAATCTTGAAGACCCCAGTTACATAGAGAGACTTAAAAAAGCAGTAACAGCATTCTCGTCACAACATCTTTAAAATATTTTGAAAAAAATAACACATAATAGATTTTAATGTTCACTAAAATTTGAAAAATTAAAAAAATAAAACAAAAGAATAAAATTAAAAAACACAAAAAAAACAAAAAAAACCATAAAAAAACAAAAAAAAACAAAAAAAAACAAAAAAAAAAACAAAAAAATGGGATCTTTATACCACCACGTCCACGTCGTGATCCTGGGATACGCATATGCGTGTGCTGAGCGTGGTATTCCAATTCACTTTGCTC
The DNA here is from genome assembly GCA_030407085.1 of Trichopria drosophilae. Classification (NCBI taxonomy): domain Eukaryota; kingdom Metazoa; phylum Arthropoda; class Insecta; order Hymenoptera; family Diapriidae; genus Trichopria; species Trichopria drosophilae. The sequence goes on from CM059587.1 coordinate 69,126,670, forward strand.
GCATCATTGAGAGAGCGCGCTCGCGCTCGCGCGTGCGCGCGTGTCTTTGTGTGTGTGTGTGTGCGTACGCGCGCGAGCTCCTGCAAATGTGAGTGCGGCACTTGATTTGATTAAAGCATGTACCGTGATAGATATGGCAACGTATAATTTTCGATTATTTTGAAAAAATGAGCAGCTACGATTTCCAGTTTTGCATTTTTTTAGTCTATGGACCATACCGAATAAAGCCGCGAAGCCCAAATTTAGGTCCATTTTCATTCAACCCAACATAGCTTCGAGACAGGTGTGTGTAGTGGATGAAGTTGAATCTAACGTTGAATTGATATTGAAAAGGCACTAAGCTTTCTTTGTCGCTGCATTAAATTTGTTTTGACTCTGCATAGGAAACAAAAGACAATCTCAAAACAATCAAAGTTTTAATGCATCGTTTAAGACATTTTATTTGAATCGTGGGCTTGCGAAAGTGATAAATAAATGTATCTTTAGTGTTGAAAATCTGGAATTTATAAAAGATTTTAGTCTATATTAAAAAACCCTAAAAACAAAAAACTATCCGCAGATCAGCATTTCATTGATTTCCATTCCATTGTACATCTTTGAAATTCGATGCATTAATCAACATAAGTGCGACTAATTGCACGCTGGTCCGTTGGCCCGGATCCGGTAGGTGGGTATGGACTCAAATAAATGACTTGGTGCACTTTGAAACTTCCACTACTTTTATTCCACAGAGCGAAATACAATTTTGTTACACCTACGCTAGAATTAAGTATGACTAGCAGATGTAGGACGACCGGGTATCGAACTTTTATTTTATGTTGTCTTAGTCCGAGAGCATGCAATAATATTGCCGCCATCGACTCAATCACGAACCACGTGCGAAAATGTATAACCGCGAGGATTCCAAATTAATCTAGGCTTATCCGACAACCGAGGCACGATCCGGATAACAATTCTGCGGAATTATCTTAACTTCCGTACCAACATGTAATTGTTGTAAACATTAATTACAATTTTTCGCAAGCGTATAAGAGCGCGTGGAGAAAACACCTAGCGAGGCACGCGTAAAGGCGGATTCCTCCAAACAGAAGGAGTTCGTACCCGGGCCCTTTCAGGAACCCCCGAAAACCGGCGCCGCAGGTGGTCGTTATCTATAACTAATTTCGAAAGTGATCCGCGAAAATGCACAATCGCGATCGATAATGACACATCGATAAGCGAGCGAAGTGAATATTAGTTCGAGCTCCAAGAGCGCGAGCCGAGATGGCGCGACGATGTTGAAATTTGGGCGAGGCGTTGAATATAAACGACATCGCGCAACATACCGCCCGCCTTGCGGTATCGGTACCGCAACATCCCGTACTTAAATCTAATGACTATATACTACGAAAAAGTAACTTAATCTAACAGTATGGGACATGGCTACGGGCCGTCATCAAGATCAATAGGCAACATTGCCAATTTAGTAATAGGTCGAGTATAGACAGATGTGGCAGTCTTGACTTTTACGACGCGCGTCAACCCGTCTTGACCTGGGAAACACTCAACGACGCGAGCCAAGTCCCATTTAGCAGGGGGCAGATTGTCGTTTCGCAATAGGACCATCTGCCCGACAACGATCGGAGTTGAGACACTCATCCATTTTGAACGATGCTGGCCGGACGTCACGTAGTCACGCGACCGGCGTGTCCAAAAATAATCTAAAAGTTGGCGATACAATCTCCAGCGTGCGGACCGACAAATCGAGTAATCGGCAGTTAAAGGCGCGGGAGCAGACAGCAGCGGGCCGCCGATAAGGAAGTGACCGGGAGTCAACGTATCCAGACTCTCGATGTCATCATGCAAAGGTGCCAGCGGGCGCGAATTCATGCACGCTTCAACGCGGCATAAAAGCGTGGCTAGTTCCTCGTATGTCGGTGTGTGAGGCTCAAGCACTCGCTTGAGATGTCGCTTCATGGAGCGTACACCCGCCTCCCACAACCCACCGAAGTGAGGAGCGTGAGGCGGAATGAAACTCCATTCAACTCGATCCTCTACCAACCGCGAGCGAAGAATCTCGGATTTAATGGCGGCATGATATGCGGCTTTCATCTCCTTATCGGCACCCTGAAACGTAGTACCGCAATCGCTGTGCATTACGCTTGGAAGTCCCCGGCGCGCGATAAATCTCTGAAACGCTGCGAGAAATGCATCGGACGAGTAGTCGGTCACTACCTCCAAATGTATGGCGCGCGACGCCATACACACAAAAAGCGCGATATACGCGGGTTGCGATTTCCACCCCCGACCGCTAGCCAGACGTAAACGAACAGGTCCGGCGTAATCAACGCCGCACTCCACAAATGCGCGAATCGGACGGTTAAGACGAGCCGGCGGCATCGAACCCATCAGCTGGTTTGGAACCCTAGCGAGGTGTCGGGCACAAGGGATACAGTGGGCCACCATATATTTAACTTGTTTGCGAGCTTGTAATACCCATACCTGTGTACGAAGGGTACTCAATGTTAACGTAATATCCCCATGAAGGCAGCGCTCATGCGCCTGGCGTGTGAGAAGAAGAGCAATGTGACCGTAGGGTAAAATGACCGGAAACTTGGCATCGTAACGGAGTTTTGACAATGATAAGCGCCCACCCACTCTTAACAACCCGTCAGCATCCAAAAAAGGATTTAGGCGACGCAATGGGCTGCTCCTAGGTAGAGGATGGTCGGGTAACAAGTAGTAGCATCCGTTTTCATTTTTTGGACTACCTGCTAGTAGCGTAACTTCCTGAGCGAACGCGGCTGCTTGACAAAGCGCGAAAATTCGAGTCTTTACTCGATCAAGCTCCGCAATGCGTGAAGGACCCATAGCGATGGCTTTCCCTTGAGCAGTCAAACGGAAGCAATACGCGAGGACACGACATAAGCGTGGCCAACTGGAAAATTGTTCGAATAAGCGCAGGGTGTCATTCGATGGCACGTCTGCGTGATGAACGATAGTCCGTCTCTCGAGAGGCGCGTCCTCACTCAAATGAGGAGATACTGAGGGCCAATTAATGGGACTGGTGGCCAGCCAGGCAGGCCCTTGCCACCATAGGGTCGATGAGACGAGCTCTGATGCAGACATGCCCCGAGAAGCCAAATCGGCTGGGTTGTCAACGCCAGGAACGTGACGCCAAGGGATGTCGGGAAGGCTAGTCTGTATCTCCGCAACACGATTAGCGACGAATGTCTTCCAGTCTTTTGATTGCCCTTGAAGCCACGCGAGCACAATTGTCGAATCAGTCCAACATTGGATCGAACATTGAGCAAATGTCGGTACAGATCTGAGTCGCTGAATAAGGCGGCTCAGTATGGCAGCGCCGCATAATTCCAAGCGCGGGATGCTGAGTTGTTTAATGGGAGCTACACGAGTCTTTGCCGTTAGCAAATGGACTCTGATGCCGCCCGAAGGCAACTCAGTCCGCACGTACACGACCGCCGCGTACGCTTTCATGGAAGCGTCAGAAAACCCGTGTAACTCAAACTGACTTGACGACGAAGTTTCAAGCCAGCGGGGTATCGAGATTTCGTTCAATGACGGGAGATCTGAATAAAAATTAATCCAAACATCTTGAATATCGATCGGGAGCGAAGCGTCCCAAGTTGCCTGGCAGAACCAAAGGCGTTGCATTAAGTTTTTCGCAACAATGATCACTGGCGATAGCCAACCCAATGGATCAAATATACGGGCGATTTGAGATAAAATCGTGCGTTTCGTTAATTTTAGTGGAGGTGACAGGTTTAACGTAATACCATAGGCATCAATGGCTGGACGCCACACGATACCCAAAATTTTTAAGTTGTCATCCTCCTGAAGCGTTTTATCGCACGACAGACCATGGTTTGACGGATCGATGTCGGCGAGTAAATCGACTGAATTGCTCGACCATTTCCGTAAACTGAAATGACCTTTCTTGAGTAGAGCAATGGTTTCATCGCGAATAGCGATAGCGTTTGATATTGAGTCGGCGCCAAACAGGATGTCGTCAACAAAAATGTGCGAATCTAACATAGCCTTCGCCCGCGGGAACGCGTCGCCCTCATCTGATACAAGTTGCTGTATAACGCGCAGCGCCAGAAATGGAGCGCTTGCTGTACCGTAAGTTACGGTCAATAATTGATATTCGGATACTGGGTCCGAGGGTTCCTGGCGCCACAAAATACGCTGAAGATTAATATCACGAGGGTCTACTAAAATTTGTCGATACATCTTCTCCATATCCGCTGAATAAACGTACTTATAAGTACGCCATTGAATATGGAGAAGAGGCAGGTCGGCTTGCAACTTGGGGCCGGTGAGCAATAAGTCATTGAGTGACTTCTCGGAAACGGAACTCGCGGACGCGTTAAATACGATCCGAGTCTTGGTGGTCGTGCTTGACGTTTTCACGACCGGATGATGCGGGAGAAAAACCACAGGAGCGCCTTCTGGTCGCGCAGGCGCCACCTGCATGTGACCGAGTGATTCATACTCGTTCATAAACTCATTGTAGACTATGCGTTCCTCTGGACGGCCCATTAAACGCCGTTCAATGGAATGTAAACATTTTAGCGCGCGACGATACGTATCACCGAGAGCAGTGGACGGCGTATCGCGCAGCGGTAGGCGGACTACATAGCGACCATCAGGAGCACGTGAATGGGTCTCCGAGAAGTGACGCTCGCATCGTGCGTCCTCTTCACTAAGCGGATGCCCGATTTTGATTTCCTCCATCTCCCAAAACCGGGTAAGGGCGGTATTAAGGTCATCAATATTAGCGTGCAAGTGATGCACTTGGATGGAGGTTGATTCGGATGCCGCTGTTCGAGTGTTTGTCGAACCCGAAAGTACCCAACCAAAAATAGTGTTGAACGCGACCGGCTCGTCACGACGCCCACGTATAATTCCGTCACGTAGCGTGTAAGCGTATATGTCCGCGCCAATGATTAAGTGAATGGGCGTCTCGTCAGTAGGGCTCCCATCAGCAAACTTAAGACCCTTGAGGTGAGGCCATTGCGATAACGGAAAGCGGAATTTAGGCGTGTAGGACGTCAAATTATCAATGACGAATGAGTCGGTCGATAATGCAACTTCGGAGTTGTCAATCGCGCTGACCGAGATTGGCAAAATCTGGCTAACGTTCGAAAGGGTTTTTTGACCGATTCCACTAATTTGCATAGACGTCGAATATAATTTAGAGCGTAATTCGTTCGCAGCGGTTCGCGAGAGAAACGTATGCGTGGAACCAGGGTCGAGTAACGCTCGGAGTTTGACGACTCTTTGCGAGCCAGCAGTGACCAGCACCCACGCAGTCGACAAGATAATGTTACCTGACATCTGAGGTATGCCTAGATGCGATTGGACGAGGTTAACGTCAATTTCTGCGGTTCCCGTATTCAACATAGGTGCTGCGTGTGTGTTAGTCTGCTTTCGTGGCTGCGAATGTAAAAGTGAGTGATGTCGCTTGTGACATTGAGTGCAAGTGCGTTCACTTTTACAGCGATCGATGCTATGGAACACCGATAGACAGTTTGAACATAGTTTGTTTTGTTTAACGCAGTCCCAGCGTTGGGACACGGTTTTGCTATTAAATTGACCGCATTTATATATAGGATGTACATCTTCGCACAAAATACATTTTCCAGTTCCTTTCGCGCTCGTATGGTGACTGGTGGTTTTAGAAGCAAGGTTAGCTTTTGTTTGGAGTGGAGATTTTAGCGAACGACCAACTTTGTTATTGACCTTCGCGGCTTCAAGAGATCGAACCTTTAGTTTTAAGAACTTGATCATCTGAGAATAAGTCGCGTAATCTTCACCCTCCAACGAGAACTCCCACGCCTCGCGTGTATCAGAATCAAGTCGTTGACTAATTAAGTGTACTAGCACGTCGTCGCTCACGGGGCGACCAAGTTGAATCAAAGCGTCGACTGACTCTTGTACAGAATCGAGTAGATTACGTAAATCGGCGGAAGGCCCTTCGCGAGAAATTGCTTTTAATGAAAATAATTTATCTAATAATAACGTTAATAGGCGGCGTTTATTTTCATAGCGTTCCGTGATCACTTTCCACGCGTTATCAAAATTGTCAGCGCTGATCGGAATGTTTTTAATTAAAGCAGCGGCTTCGCCTTCTAAACTAGACTTCAGATAATACAGCCGCTGAAAAGCGTCGAAGGAATCATCGTTGATAATGAGCGCTGTAAAGTGATCACGGAATTCTATCCAATTGAGAAAATTACCGGAAAATTGAGGCAATTTTAATTTTGGTACTTGCGACCTACGGCGAATACAATCATGTATTACAGCTGGAGCGGCGGTGACAGTTGTCGACGAAGTTGAAGACGATGGCGTTGACATGGTGATGACAGCGGAGAAACCAGCACAAGTGTCTGCAAATATCTCTTCAGCAGTCCCGATGAAGTCATCCATAAAATATTCAGTGGCTGCACATTCCTTATCTGCTTTGTATGGGACCATGCTCACATGGCGAGCGCTGATCTTCTCCCATACTGATTGAATCAATGTTAAACGGGATCGTGCTCGTTCCAGTGACAGCTCTCGGTCATCTAGCAATTTGACCGCGCGACGAATTGTCGCAAATGCATCATGCTGAAGACTCACGAGCTGTGAAAACTCAAAGTATTCAGGAGAAACATCAGCACTCCTGGTGATCGGCATGATTGTGCCTGTGTTAGTTTCAAAATAGCGTGCGCGTAGAACTATCGCGGGACCTTATTTGTGATGACACGCGTGAATCCAAGCAAGTCCTCGAGCTCGGTGCAGTCCTCGCACGGGGAGAATCGAGACTGCGAGATTGTTGGTGTCACTTGCGGGGTGCACGGGAGGGGACTATTAAATCCAATTAAGAGTCTATGAGGCGTGACCAATACAACAACGGCTCACGCGTGGTTGATCGGATGCCGAAGCATAAAAGCGCGTAAGGAGGGTATCCCGAGATTTCCACCTCCTCGTACTGACATCACAGAATGGTGACGTAGTGTCGCGGGAAAGCGCTTCTGCACTTGAATGCGTGAGTTTTCGAGGCAACGGCGCCGGCGCACAAAATGGAGGTGGCGAAAGAAGACCGTCGATTTTCGAGCCGCCCGCCGTGACGTCACGTTGAGGCTGTGGCGACGAAAATACCGTTCGGAACGGCCGAAAACTGTCGATGATGACCGACGCGCTAAATGACGCTAATGATATGCGGGTCACGCGTTAAAAATTGCGCGCGAGCAAATTTGAACTTTGTATTCAACTTAAATTTGAATGCGCACTCCCGTATACACTGCAGTCCAATTAATCATTAATGTTTTTCAGAAAATCGTCCGTTTATTTTCTTTTGGTCCACTTTTCAGCACGGTACTTACGTGGATCCTGGCAGGATCGCCAATGAAATTCGATGCATTAATCAACATAAGTGCGACTAATTGCACGCTGGTCCGTTGGCCCGGATCCGGTAGGTGGGTATGGACTCAAATAAATGACTTGGTGCACTTTGAAACTTCCACTACTTTTATTCCACAGAGCGAAATACAATTTTGTTACACCTACGCTAGAATTAAGTATGACTAGCAGATGTAGGACGACCGGGTATCGAACTTTTATTTTATGTTGTCTTAGTCCGAGAGCATGCAATAATATTGCCGCCATCGACTCAATCACGAACCACGTGCGAAAATGTATAACCGCGAGGATTCCAAATTAATCTAGGCTTATCCGACAACCGAGGCACGATCCGGATAACAATTCTGCGGAATTATCTTAACTTCCGTACCAACATGTAATTGTTGTAAACATTAATTACAATTTTTCGCAAGCGTATAAGAGCGCGTGGAGAAAACACCTAGCGAGGCACGCGTAAAGGCGGATTCCTCCAAACAGAAGGAGTTCGTACCCGGGCCCTTTCAGGAACCCCCGAAAACCGGCGCCGCAGGTGGTCGTTATCTATAACTAATTTCGAAAGTGATCCGCGAAAATGCACAATCGCGATCGATAATGACACATCGATAAGCGAGCGAAGTGAATATTAGTTCGAGCTCCAAGAGCGCGAGCCGAGATGGCGCGACGATGTTGAAATTTGGGCGAGGCGTTGAATATAAACGACATCGCGCAACAATCTTATTTAAATCGTTTGCTTACGAATGTGATAAAATAAAAGTATCAGTTACAGCCTTGGTTGGAGTATTGCATCTTGCCTTTGGTGGTTGGATTTTTACAACTTGCCATTGTTGGTTGGATTATACGGGTGATTAAATTTAAAATGTATTTTTTGTGTCCAGGCAAAAAAATGGGAAAGAATTTATATATCAAAATTATGTTAATCAATTAATTTTCGTGCTCACTTGTTCTGCTTAAATTAAAACTTTCAGCCGCCAGGAGTGCTCTGAAAAAATTTGACAGAAAAATTACGTGCGGATCCCATTCAATACAAAAAATATTTGCAGAAACGGAGAAACGATTATCAAGACAGAAAGAGAAAAGGATTGATTAAATCTATCTGTGAAATGAGTAAAAATGAGAAAAAGTATACGCCAAAAATTGAATGAGCGGCAACGTAACTGTCGAAAAAAGAAACTGGATCAAACTAAGACATCGGAACAGCTAAAATCTTCATAGCAAAATTCTCAAAAACTTATGGGATTAAAAATAGCTAGGAAAAACAAAAGAGTTATGAATAGAAAAATTGAAAAATTGGAAAACGATAATCAACATTTGAAACAAGAAAAGCTAATACGCCCTTCAGGAATGTGCAGAAAACGTTTCGACAGATTGAAAGCCTCTTGTTCAAGTTTGCATAAAGATTATTGGCCGTTACCAATCAAACAGGTTGAAGAAACTTTACAAAAAGGTAGTAAGGAGGTAAAAAAACAGTTGCTTTATTCCATCGCTCTTCAAAATCAAATAAAACATAACTATATGTTGTGTTCGTCACGCGAGGAAACTGCGGCTAAAATTGTAGCCGGAAAAATAGTGAATAAATACCGGGTAATGAGAAATTTTCAAAGCTTGGTATCTCTTAGACGATACAACTGGAAGGCACAAAAACCAGGCATCATTATAAAAAAGCAAGTCCGAAATGTGTCTAAAATTAATTTATTAAAATCGAAAATTCATCAGTTTTTTTGTATCGATGAAATTACTATACAATCACCAAATAAGAAAGATTTGAAAACATTCAAACAGCAAAAAGAATTAAAAAGGTACTCCACAGATACATTTCCAAACTTGTATGAAAAGTTCAAGAACCTCTACAACAGTGAAATTTCATTTCCAACTTTTCTCAAATACAAACCTTTCTTTGTTACTCATTTGAAATGCAATGCAAGAAATACGCGCGCTCGTGTGAAGAATATTAATATGCAATTGAAAATTGAAAAACTAAAGGAACTGAAATTAATTAATAGTAATAATTTGAGCGAGTTTATATCTGGACTTACGTGTAACAATGAACGTGTCGAAAAATTTATGCTCGGGCTACGTAACGAGTGCAAAAACAATAAATTTAGATTGAACGAATACGAGAAAGACACGTCAATTTATTACTTCAAATGGGTAAGAAATGAAGAAAAAAGAATCAATCAAAAGGGAGTGGAATATACTTTCAAAGCAATGACAAAACAACGAATCATTGCCACGTATGAAGAAATTGTTAGTGGAACAATTAATGATATTCCAATGTACCTCGAACATTTGCAAAACATTTACAACCAATTTCAATATTCTACAAGAATTTAAAAAAAAACAAAAGTGGTACTAAATGCAGATTTTTTCAAGAATTACGCAACTAAGCACCATACCGAAATCCAAGCTCTACACTATGGAGGATCTCGAAAATTATTAACACTATATACAATCGTATATTATGAATTTGACACAAAATTAGGCAAAGTAAATGTTAGTTATTCCAAGCGGTATTCGGTCACTTGAAGCCATTATTTCAAAAATTTAAAGATTTTGGCATTAAAGTATTACACATTTTTACTGATGGGCCTACGGGTCAGTATAAGAATAAAACTTCATTTTTCTATGTGATACACGTTGCTAAAGAGTTTGGTTTTGAAGTTGTTACTTGGAATTTTTGGGAATCTGGCCATGGTAAAGGACCAAGTGACGGTGTTGGGGCAACTATCAAGATAAGAGGTGATAACAAAGTTTCTCAAGGAGTTGACATAATAGATGCCAAAAGTTTCATAGACGCAGTAAAGGGTGTCAACGTGGACTTGATAGAGAATACGACTGAGGATATAAATCTCGTAGAAAAACTAGCGCCCAAAAATTTGGCCGTAGCAAAAGACACCTTGAAAATTCATCAAATTATTTGGAAACGGGATGATGAGGACAATTTGTATCTCAGAAAACGCAGCTGCAATCACGACGAAGATTTATCTGCTTGTCCACTCTGTGATTTGAAAGTTTCGGTTTGCAATCCAGTTGGGAATAAGTTCACAAACATAGATAAAGAAAAACAATCGTCTGAGTCTAAAAAAGCTCTACCATCATCCACTTCGAGGACTTCGCAAAAGGAAATTGGAGAAAAATTAGTTCGTTCTAAAAAACATATCCTTCGGGCATGGGATTGGATTGAACATTAGAGAATTTCCGCAATGGTACTTAGGCAAAATAGACAACTTGGCAAGATTGGTAAAAACAAAAAAATTAGAGTAGGAAATTTGCTATCACGAGTTGATTCAAGGTCTAAGCATTTCAAATTATCTTCACCTCAAGATGAAATCGAAGAAATTTGTGAAGATGATATTATACGTAATATAAAGTCCCCCAAAGAATTGAAAAGACCCAAACACATTTATTCCATTAAAGAATTCGCAAAGATAGACATGATAAAATATATTTATTTTTCTCGTTTGCTAAAATTTTTTATTTCTGTTATGATATATTATATTGAGATTTAAAATTAATAAACAAATGTATTTTCCTTATGTTATTGTACTAATTAATGTTATGTTTAGTCAAAACGATATTTAGGAGTGTTATTTTAAACATTTATAAAAGGATCGTCCGTGGAGTTACCTGTCACGGGTGTCCCCTGTCACTGGTGTCCCCTAATTTCCTTACATTTTCCTGCTCTTCAAACCTGTATCATTTATGATCAAAGGCTATAAAATTTATTATTTCTTTGTGCCTGTACATATACTTATTTAAGTAAATACATAATTTAAACAGGCAAGAATTTATTTCAGGCAAAAGTAAAAGGAACCGCAAAGTGTTTTCCAATTTTTTCTTGACTTCTGACGTCTATGGAAAATCATACCAAGTAGAACATAAACTTTACTGATGAAATTTATGTTTTATTATATGTTAAGATTTAAAAACGATGTTTTTTGTGGTAAATGTGATTGTGTTTTAAACTATTACAAAATATTTGCTTCCATGTGCTTGACCACTATTATTTTCCTGCATCATACATGATAGGCAACATAAAATAAATACTATAAGCCCCAAACTCCGACCTTGCCAAGTAAACATTCGTGGTAGCCAAAAATGACATTTTAAATTTAATCACACATAGGGTAAATGGTACAGTAGTCGGCCAGTTAAGGCTATGATTTCAGTGAATTTGACTTTAAAGCGCAAATAAACAATAGGAAAAAATTTAACATAAGAAAATTTGTCTTAGGGGTTGTCCAATATTAGTATGCATACTTTATAATAACGAAAAAATAATTTTTAGGTATCAAAAAATTACATTCTAAAAAATTATCAAAATTGACAGTAGTCGGCCATCTGAAATAATGTATTTGGTAAAATTAATTTCAAAAGTGCAATGAGTATTGTTTATTTTTTTGAACGAAAGAATATTGGTCTTGAGGGTTGTCTTCAAATAAAACCGGAGTAATATTCACCAAATAGTAGTTTTCGATACAAGGGCGCATGCGTAAAGAACTTTACACGCACACACGTGTGCCGAAATATTGTTTACGTACGGCTTTTTCGTGCGTAAAGTATAATCGAGTGCGTAAAGTTTACTTGGATTTGACGATCTTGCCTTTGTTGGTTGGATTATACGATCTTACCTTTGCCGGTTGGATTATTGCATCTTGCCTTGGTTGGAATATTGCATCTTGTCTTTGTTCAACTTTAACGTGTTTCAAGTCGTCCGCCATTTTGGATTTACCATTTTGAATATTTAAAATATGACTTCCGATTCGTAATCAGCGACCCCAAAAACCCCCTTGTAATAATTTTTAGGCAAATTAGATCGATTTTCAAAAAAGTCGTCCGCCATATTGGATCCGACATTTTGAATTTTTAAAATCTTACTTCAAATTCGTAATCAGCAGACAAAAATCTGTAAAGAACCATATCGTCTGATTTTTTTAACAATATTATTGAGTATAAATGTGAAATTGATGTACATTTTTTATTGGACATGGTCAACTTTGACCTCTCATATTTCGGAAACGGGGAATATGCTCACTTTGAAATTTTGCAGGAATTATTGGGTCATCATATGTAACCAATTGGCATAAAAAAAAGTTTCAATTTTCGAGGTACGAAAAAGAGGAATTTTTGGCATGGGGCTTACAGAGACTATTTGTGTAAAAGGGAGCCCCGACTGAAATTTTCCTAGGTATCATGTGGCGAATCATATGAGATTTTTAATATCTGTTTAATATCAAAGATGAACCAAGCGGTTTTTCATGTGGCATTTGATATTATTATTTATCGTAATAATATCTGAAATCGCATGAAATGCGTCTATTGGATAGTATGAAATATTAAAAATCTAAGTCATGAAACTGTTTTCCAGTTTTCAATTTTGCATTTCCACATAATTTACAACGTAGTAAATTTCTAAAACATTGCGATGTCTTACCCCCACGTAATTTTCGATATGGGAAATTTAAACTTCACGAATACTTCGGTAGTAACTACAGAAGTTGAGTTATAGAGTTACACACTTACAATTATATCTTTTGACAATCGTTCGTGTATATTCAAGAAGTTACAGATGTGTAACGTTCGGTAGAATTACGAGTTCCCAATGTCAATTTCTCGGTATTTCCGAACGTCCGTAATTTCCAATTCACCATTCCAAATCACTATCCTCGTCCACACGGCGTATGTGAACAATAATTAATCCCGTTTGCTTGCGGAAATATACAACATTCGTCCACCTGCCTAATTCCTCGTATAAGCCGGCAATGGAAAACTACGTTTCTGCCCATGTTCCACTGGATTAGTCTGAATTCGCATTCGTGCGAGCAATTGATAGCACGTATGTAAATACAATTGTAATTTTATTTTATGCATATCTAGCTAGGATTCTCATTAAATTTATGCGTATGGAAGATTCAATTCAAATTTGTTTCCAGACATTAAATATATAGCCCTTCCGATGTAGATATTCTATTGTTTCCTATTAGAAAATTGTGTAAGTGTCAGGGGAGCCAGGGGGTGTACCGCTCATCTAAGGAAAGTACCGCTTTTAATAAATGCATACATAATTCAGATTTGTTTAACGATTCAAATCGATTCTATAAAGCCCCAACAGTAAAAAAATCTTAATGTTTAATAACGCTAAACGTGTTGAATTATAGAATTTAATAAATATCAACGATCCAACAGGATCTCCTGTTAATGTGGGTAATACCGCTCACTAATTTAAGTTATTAAACTTATTCTTATTTACTTAGAAACAATGTAGTGAAGATGTAATGAAGATGTAATGAAGAAATGTGAGTACAGGCAATGAAAATTGCACAGAAGAATGTATTCAAATTAATGATTCATAAATAATGACTCCCTAACCTATGAAATTCGATGATATTATAAATCAATTTGTTGTTAACTCACTTATGCACATTCAATCTATATGATTAATTACAAGAAGTTCCATTTCAGATATCCATTATTTTAGTACTTTCTGTACATTTATTTGATTACAGATGCGCGCCGCATTGAAAAGTAATGAATAATTATAAATCAATGTTGTTTTTAGTAGTTTAACAAATACCATTTGATAATTAACAGTACTACGAGCCTATTTTTTCATATTTTTTCCCATTGGGTACTAGTAAAAAGATAGTAAACCGTATATTGTAAAGATCAATTCTTATCGTATTTATGTCAACTACGTTACAAAACGTTACAATTTTTTTAAATCAACTTTTAGCAATAAACAATGTAAATTTTTTGTTGAAATTAGATTTTGACATAAAGTTCTTTAGTAAAAAAATATAAAAAATAATTTTAACTTAACGGTAGGTTGAGAAATATGAGCGGTACAATCCTCGCCGCCTCTACACTTACACCGAGAGAAATGTTTCTATATAGTTAACCCTCCTGTGCACAGACCCGAGTATATTCATCCAAACTAAGATGTTTCTGTATGCGCCATGACGAGTATACTCTTCCAATCGCTTTTGTCTCTAGCATTTCACTGACATTACTTTAGACCATGAAATAATTTTTATATGAAAGATTGAGGTCTGGAGATTAACGTATACAAGTTGTATTGTTTCATTTTAAATATTTATTAATTTTTATAAATAATTCAAAAAAATAAAAAATCTCATCAAATATACACTTCAGCGTTAGACGGTTTTCAAGAAAATCATCATATACTCAGGAAACTACTATCAAAAGATTAAGGAAACTACGATCATGAAAATTGATATCTGACGGTTTTTGGGGTCCCTAATTATGGATCTGAAGTTTTTTTCAAAATTGAAACTGGTGAATCCTGCCAGGATCAGATTAACACTTATTGAATTATTGAATATTCAAAAAACGACTAGGATCGGCTGTACTTGACTTTTTCAAGTAGACACGGATAGAAATTTTTCAGAGGTACAAGTCTACATCGCCCTATAAAAAAAATATTACAAAATGCTTCCGTTACGTGTTCATTAACCCATTAAGGACGGGAGATACACATATTTACGTTGATTTTCGACCTTCATTTTCAACAGAAAATAAGAGTAATTATTGACTTGAAAGTGACCAACTCTACCATTTTCGAGTATGCTCTTTCGATTGGGGTGGTCAAAATTGCATTTAAATTGCTTTAAAAACCAATATGGCGCATTTAACAAAAAATGAACAAAATTTCGTGTGTTTCGTTTTTTGTGATTTTTTTTTTTCGTATCAATAATGTTGTCGTATCGGTGCCTTTCTGCAACCAAAAGTGCACAAAATATATGAACTTCAACTAGGAATTTTTTGTTTTGCCCCGACTCAACCTAACTTCTTCAAAACGTCAATATCTCGAAAAATAAACCTTATTCTGTCAATTATGAACATTATTGATGAAATTCGCGTATAAACATTATCGTAAGATTTTGAATTATTTTATGGAATATGGTCGGCCATATCGGATCCACCATCCTGAATTTTAAAAATCTTGCCTCAAATTCGTGATGAACAACCCAAAAAAAAACCGTATACGCATTTTATTGCGATTTTGAAGCATTTTATTGAAATTCAATCCACCATATTGAATCCGCCATCTTGAATTTAAAAAATCTAACCACAAATTGCTGATCAGCAACTTCGAAAACCTCTGGACCTCCGTTTTAGGGAAAATAATACCACTACAGATGCGAATTTCATCAGTAATGTTCATAATTGACAGAATAAGGTTTATTTTTTCGAGATATTGACTTTTTGAAGAGATTAACACAAAAAAATTCTTAGTTGTAGTTCATACATTTTGTGCACTTTTGGTTACAGAAAGGCATCGACCCGACAACATTATTGATACGAAAAAAAATTCACAAAAAACGAAACACACGAAATTTTGTTCATTTTTTTAAATGCGCCATATTGGTTTTTAATGCAATTGAAATGCAATTTTGACCACCCCAATCGAAAGAGCATACTCGAAAATGGTAGGGTTGGTCACTTTCAAATCAATATTAATCTTATTTCCTGTTGAGAATGAAGGACCGAAAATCAACGTAAATATGTGCGTCTCCCGTGCCGTCCTTAAAGGGTTAATTCATCATATTCTATATCTGTATATACATAACACATAGATATACATCTTTAGAAAAATTAATATACTGCACATTGAATGTACATGAAATTTCATGACATTTTTAACAGTGTAGCTTAGCTATATTGAGGGCTGCTGTGGAAACAGACCTATTGTACGGTTATAGTAGGCAATTAAATTGAGCTGTTTACAATACAGCCGATCCAGCCATATTGGAGAGGTATGACTACTGCTTATATAAATGCGTAATGATTTAATCAAATGTGGATCTTATGGCCACATAAAGATATATAAGACATGTTACGTCCGTATTCATAAAACATTTATTTCAACTTGCACAGTTGACACGTCCAATAGCCTATGTGAAAATTGCCTGTTCGATTACTCCCAGGCACGAGAGGTTATGAAAATGACAGCACTGAAGATTTATTATATTTATTATTAATTATTTCTATTATCAGATTGCTTATTTTGGAACAATCAAATATCGTCCATGCATTTCAGTAATATGTGTGGGCATGTAATGCATTAATTCGTTAAAAAGAATTATTTTACAAAAAGTATTTTCATAAAATACCTCATAAGATGCAAAATGTTCATGATAAGTTGTTTATGCACTATGGTGGTTAAAAAAAAAGATTTTTACTGTCGAGTGGTGGATTCTTGTAGTATATCAAAAAAAATATACACGTGTTTTTGCGTTTTTTTTAAACGACCTTAACCCGGACCGAAAGTCGCTTAAAGAAAAAGTGGATTTTTAGTCCTCGCATCAAAATTCATGCTTAAAATTTCAGTAAACCTCCTTTTCTTCAAAGTTTTGTTAAACTTTATCGGTACATTAAAGGCCCTATTTCAAACTGCAAACAAAAATTACTTAGGATTTTTGAATAAACAATGTGGGGCATTCCATATCAAAATGCAACACTTCGCGGTCGACGTTCTTTGATTTATTTTAAATTCTACTGGTGTTTTCTACATCGAAAAATATGAGTAAGGTAAAATTTCAAGTTAATATCTCTTATAGAGTTCAATTTAGTAAAATTTGACATTTTTTAAACTTAAATTTTAAAAACTCATCTTTTCTGTAAGGACCGTAATTTTTAGTCCAAAAAATATTGAAATAGTGCAAATCGATTGAAAATTTGCCATGGAATTCCCATTTACCTTTTTAGGTAAAGTTTAACGCGTGAACAGTAGATCGAAAAACGACCTTTTCATTAAAAATTATTAATTTAAAAATACCTATTTTTATTTAGCACAAATTTTTAGGAAATATAGTTAAAAGTACATATTTTGAAATGATTATGTATAAGTGATCTAGGTTTGTTTAGGTTTTTGCTATATTTTTACAAAAAATCGATCAAATTCAATTTCTTCAATGATTTGTCCCAGTTTTCTTTCAGCTTTGGAGAGGAAATCTGAACCCAAATTTGGATTCCTTCGAAAATTTCTAATCAAATTGATCCGTATGCAGCGACCCCAAAAATGTAAGAAAACGTGATACTGTCGTTTATATCGAATGTCTGGAATGTTCCGATAACTATCATGAACAAAACTGAAAAAAATCCACTTTTTCATTAAAAGTCCAAACTGCAAGCGACTTGCAGGCCGGGTTAATTTAAAAAAAAACACAAAAATTCGTATATTTTTTTTCGACATTCTACGCGAATGTTTTGTAACCAGTATAAATATGCAAAGATAAAAAAACTTTGCATATGAATTAAAAATTGGTGACACAATGTAAAATAATGAAAAACGAATGCACTTTGTAGTGTTAAGATACTCTACAATATTTTTTATGCTAATAACGACTTTTCAGTATATTTTATTGCTGAATTCCAGTATATATTTAAAAATATTTGAATAGCAATAGCCGCTGTATTGAAGGGCCGCAAAGGGGAAAAATTGTATGCTATGACAGCCATAAATTCGTGGCTACATTCACATACCTGTGAAAAATTATGGCAAAAGCTCTTTAGTCTGGGTATGAGCGAGAAGTTGGTAAGGATGTTAATAGCGTTATATGACTCAGCGAAAATCTATATGCATAGATTACACTATGTCTTGCGACCTGATGATGCTCCTATACGCGGATGACTTGACAATATTTGCATATTCACCTGCCGACCTAAGGTCAAACCTTCAGGTTCTTAAAATGTACTGTCATATAAATGGCATTGAAGTTAATATTACTAAAACCAAGATTGTTGTTTTCAGAAAAGGGGGTCCGTTGGACTCTTCCTCTAAAAACTTTGACAGTCGACAGATTGAAGTTGTGCCCTCCTACTCGTATTTGGGCATTGTTGTCTCTTCTTCGGCGAAATGGTTAAAGGCTATGAAAAACATGACGGCCAGGACTAGACAGGCAACTGCCTCTATCTTGGCTATCAAGGCTTCCATTAAAGCAGACTCGTGGGGTGGGGCTCTTAAATTGTATCAAGCCTCGATAGTTTCTACGTTACTTTATGCTGCCCTCTGCTGGTCGCTCTGTTACCTAGAACAGCTAAAATCGATTCAATTAGAATTTTCTAAAAAGCTATTTTGTCTTTCAGGATCGGTACCGGGCTACTTACTGCGCTTAGAACTGGGTTTGTATTCAATATCAGTTGAAATAATTCGTCGGACGATGTTATTTTTGGTCAGACTTCTCAGACAGCCGCCGACTAATCTACCAAGGATGGGACTGATTAGGCTGTGGGAACTCAGTGAGCGTAATTCGGATCCCTCCGCGCCTAATTGGTTTCGGCATGTAAGACTTGTGATGAGCTCGCCCTCTTATGAAGACCTGTGGGTGGACTTATCGGCGGACTACTGGGAGTCGCGTATCGAGGCGATCTGCTAAGATTTTGCTCATGTACAACGACGACTTGACCTTAAAAAGTACTATGATTCAGATTCTCCGCAAATTCCGCTCTATAGAAGCCTTTCCGAGGGCTGGTACCAGTACACTTAATCGTATTCTATTACATCGTACCCCACTTCATAGCCTTCCGTTTCATCGTCTGGAAACTTCATCGTCTACGACACTTCATCGTCTGGAAACTTCATCGTCTTGGACACTTCATCGTCTGGGACATTTCATCGCCTGGGACACTTCATCGTCTGGGACATTTCATCGTCCGGGGCACATCGTCATCGGGAACACTTCACAGTTTCTTATGTTATTAGCTATTCTACGTGCACCAGGTCTTCAGGGTCGTCGATTACGGGCTAGGTGGTGGGATCCGTAGAATTTTATGTTATTAGCTATTCTGCGTGTACTGGGTGTTTAGGGTTGCCGATTACGTGGTCTAGGTAGTGCGATCCGTAGCTTTTTATGTTATTAACTCAAATATGTGCATCAGGTGTTCAGAGTCGCCGATTACGGGATCTAGGTAGTGCGCTACGTAGCTTTTATGTTATCAGCTCAAATACGAGCACCAGGTGTTCGGGGTCGCCGATTACGGGATCTAGGTAATGCGCTCCGTAGCTTTTTATGTTATTAGCGCAAATACGTGCACCAGGGAATCGCAGGTATATATGGACTCGTGGAGCTTGAATCCACCGTTGTCCCTATGTCATGGGGAAACTCCGCAACCTAAACCCCCTTCTTGTACTAACTGAACCTAACTAACCCCCTCAGGGTGTTGTAAGGTTTGCGAAGCCACGTGCGACTCGGGGAGCTTGTAGTGCAATAAGTAGGGGAAAGTCGACCAAACCCAACCAGGTTGTACCTACTACCCCCTGCTCTACATCTCCCATCACGGTCGGCATTGGGACACCCTCCTCTACTTATTGCCCTCCATTCGAAAAAAATTGTGCATACAATCAAATAACCATTTCATGGTATATCCGGAGGGATGCATTTTTCACGTGGGTTTACTCACATCAATTGGTTGGAGGTTCGGTTATTATAAAAAGGGGAGTCTGGGGGGGGGGGGGGCGGCGGAGCCCCCCAGGACATAGGGACAACGGTGGATCCAAGCTCACCGAGTCGCACGTGGGTTCGCAGACCTTATTTAGTGTTCCGGACGAAGAAGTGTCCCAGACGATTAAATGTCTAGACGAACAATGTCCCAGACGATGAAGTGTCCCAGACGATGAAGTGTACCGGACGATGAAATGTCCCAGACGATGAAGTGTCCAGTCGATGAAACGGAAGCCTATGAAGTGGGGGACGATGAAATAGGCTACGATGAAGTGTCCATAAATCCCGAGGGCTACAGACTTTTCCATCCTGAGCGCTGTCCCCTTGCGTTTGTGCGAGTAAAGATGCAAATCAGGACAGCTACGGTGTTTTCGCGATCTATTCATGTAGGAAAGAACACTTACAAATATGATCCCAGTGAGCAGTGTTCCCTGTGTAACCAGGGAGCATTAGAAACACTTTCTCACTTACTCTGTGACTGTCCGCATTACGCTTCGTGTAGGAATAGGGTTCTTTGCTCCCAAGAGTTGGAACGGTGCTCAGAGGGAAATTTCGTAGCCACTCTGATCTGCGCCGAGGATCAAATCGCAACGAAGCTACTATATTTTTTTGTAACCGACATCTTTAAGCGTAGAGATTTTTTGCTTGGTCATTGATCTGGTAGTTTGTAAGCCTTCGCTATGCGTGCGTTGCGACTGCTATTATTTATTTTTGTCCTATTTGTGCTGTATGATTTTTATCATACATTATATGTGTACCACCTCCCAAATGAATGTTGTATTCAATTATACGGGAATATTAATAATAATAAAATAATAATATTCATATACCTGTGAATCCCCTGTCATTTCTTCTCATGATGTGCTGGCCGCCAAGCAGGGATTCTGAACAATCTCATAAAACGCGTTAGAATTGCAATGGAAACAAAAAAAGCTTCAGAACAAATTTCAGCCCCGGACGCCTTTTTTGCTGGCGCAATTCGCATTTTAAACTGAGTATAACGTAATTGTTTATTAGATTGTTTATAAAATACTTTAGCATTTTTGTTAATTTTGTCACTACTGGAAACTTGATTCCTGATGTGAAAGGAAGCTTCAATACAAATTGTAGCCCCGGAAGTGTTTTTGCTGGCTGCAATTGGCTTTGTAGTCTCAGTATACAGTAATTGTTTGTTAGATTGTTTATACAAATGTTAGCATTTTTAAAATGTATTTTCAGTATGGAAATCTTGTTTGCTCACGTGAAAAGACAGGTTTATCCTGATAATTATTGATACAACAAAAGTAACGACAGTTACTTTTCGTTATAGTTAAAATCAAGTAACGATTTATGGTAACGCGTTACAAAATTCAGAAAGTAACGAGTAACGAAAATCGTTACTTTTAAAAAGTAACGTTCCGAACCCTGTTTGTAATCATAATAGCTTTATTATAAAGTAATACCGACAGCAATTGCCCTATGGTCGGCGCGATGCGCAGTCGCTCTTTCAGGTAAAGTATCCTGATTAGGGATCCATACTTGGAAGCTAACTGTTAAAAATAAAACAAACAAGCGTTGCGCCCGCTACGGCAAAGATAGCAAGCCGAATGCTGAGTGGGAGTCACAGCTGCTTTACCATCAGAGGGTATCCTCGGATAATAAAGTAGGGTCCCGCGACAAAAGGTGCCTTAGCATGCGCGACACGATAAAAGCACTCTTAAGATAAAATGGGACGCGTGCGTGCGTGCTTGCTTGTGTGCGTGTGTGTGCGAGTGGGTGCGTGTGTATGTGTGTGTATATGTGTGTGTGTGGGTGTGTGGGTGTGTGGGTGTGTGCGTTGATGGATTGGATTTTGTCTGAAGGTATGGAAATGTATGCATGAATGTTTCATTTTTTTTTTGAATGACATATATATCGACAATTATTTCGAAAAAAGGATCAGGTGAGATTTTTCAGACTTGAAAATTTGGTATCCTGGGACAATTTCAGACGAAACTGCGTTTACAGAACATTGGTACACTTTTGTTAAACCTACCCCTGCTTCAAGACCACCGTGCAGTTTTGGATGGCTTTAAAACTTTGCTTTGATTTTACAAAATAATAAACACTGGAAGATCAATAGTACTGTAAATATTGTTTTAAATGTTCAAAGAACATAAAAATATGTATTTTGTTGCATGTTGTGCATCATACATTCATGAGAAATAGAAATATGTAGAAAATCGTCCATTCATTGGTAGTCGTCCATTCATTGGCATATATTCACCTTATATTAAAATTGAAAATGATCATTTTCAAAACTTCGACCACGACCGCAGGTCAGCCGAAGCACTGCAAGCACATAAATGAGCACGTCTTGTTGACACTGATGCTTAAAAAAACGCGGTTTAGTCGAGTTTTTGACAGGTCGGGTTGCAGGAAATAAATTTTTTATACGTGGGATACTTCGGTTTCCGTTTTTTACGGCATTATCGTTGATTTCACGAAGAAATTAATAAAACCTTTTTTTTAGAGAATTCGATGTTCTATATTTTTTGTTTGAAACGTCTTTTTGTACGATTTGTATTTTTTGTTAAACATGGAAAAAACGTGTTTTTTGAGCGTTTTTTTGTTAAACCTCCCCATAAACTAGTATGCATTGTCTCCAAAAACTAATCAGATCTAAGTTTGGCCAAGAGAAACCCAAATCCAAATTAAATATGAAAGTTCATCGCCCATATTTTAATTTTCAGAGATATCGCGTCACATTCGTAAGAAATATGCAACTAGCATTACATAGCAAATGTTAGTCGATATGTAAAATTGTACGGTGCTCCGACAGTTTCGAATATTTCGATGAAAGACGCAATGTACAAATGAAAGCGTCTTCTTGAAAGCATACTCGTTGCACTCGTAGTATCATCTGGTGGAGCATAGCAACTATAAGAATTAATTTAATAGTAGGTTACACGGGAACTGGCAAACTTTGAACGATAATATGTTAAGAAGGTGCATTTTTGTCTGTTATTCATCTTTAATTTACAGTCCACGGACCTGTCTATGAAAACTAAGAGATATCGCCTCACATTCGTAAGAAATAGGCAACCAGCATTACATAGCAAATGTTAGTCGATATGTAAAATTGTACGATTCTTCGTCAGTTTCGAATATTTCGATGAAAGACGCAATGTACAAATGAATGCGTCTTCTTGAAAGCATACTTGTTGCAATCGTAGTATCATCTGGTGGAGCATAGCAACTACAAGAATTAATTTACTATTAAGTTACATGGGAACTGGCAAACTTTGAACGATAATACGTTAAGAAGGTGCATTTTTTTTGTTATTAGTCTTTATGTTACAGTCTACGGACCTGTCTACGAAAACTAAGAAATTTTAAAATATAATGGGACAAGAAGATCTTTTCGTTCTTTTTCTGGTAATCTTTATATTACGGTCTACAAACCTGTCTACGTTAAATGAGATTAGGAGAAGGCAATGTGAATATAAGCTTATTTGCAGGATTCGTAATACGTATTCTCATGTGAAGAGGAAGCTTGGTATTTAAATATGAAAGTTCATCGCCCGTATTTTTATTTTCAGAGATATCGCCTCACATTCGTAAGAAAAATGCAACCAGCATTACATAGCAAATGTTAGTCGATATGTAAAATTGTACGATTCTTCGTCAGTTTCGAATATTTCGATGAAACACGCAATGAATAAATAAATGCGTCTTCTTGAAAGCATACTCGTTGCACTCGTAGTTTCATCTGGTGGAGCATAGCAACTATAAGAAATCATTTAATAGTAGGTTACATGGGAACTGGCAAACTTTGAACGATAATACGTTAAGAAGGTGCATTTTTGTCTGTTATTAGTCTTTATGTTACAGTCTACGGAACTGTCTACGAAAACTATGAAATTTTAAAATATAATGGGACAAGAAGCTCTTTTCGTTCTTTTTCTGGTAATCTTTATATTACGGCCTACTAATCTGTCTACGATAAATGAGATTTGGACAAGGCAATTTGAATATAAGCTTATTTGCAGGATTCATAATACGTATTCTCATGTGAAGAAGAAGCTTGCTATTTAAATATGAAAGTTCATCGCCCGTATTTTTATTTTCAGAGATATCGCCTCACATTCGTAAGAAAAATGCAACCAGCATTACATAGCAAATGTTAGTCGATATGTAAAATTGTACGATTCTTCGTCAGTTTCGAATATTTCGATAAAAGACGCAATGTATAAATCAATGCGTATTCTTGAAAGCATACTCGTTGCACTCGTAGTTTCATCTGGTGGAGCAGAGCAACTATAAGAATTAATTTAATAGCAGGTTACATGGGAAGTGGCAAACTTTGAACGATAATATGTAAAGAAGGTGCATTTTTGTCTGTTATTAATCTTTAATTTACAGTCCACGGACCTTTCTACGAAAACTAAGAAATTTCAAATATAATAGGACAAGAAGGTGTTTACGTTCTTTTTCAGGTAATCTTTATATTACGGTCTATGAACCTGTCTACGCTAAATGATATTAGGAGAAGGCAATTTGAATATAAGCTTATTTGCAGGATTCGTAATACGTATTCTCATGTGAAGAAGGAGCTTGGTATTTAAATATGAAAGTTCATCGCCCATATTTTAATTTTCAGAGATATCGCCTCACATTCGTAAGAAATATGCAACCAGCATTACATAGCAAATGTTAGTCGATATGTAAAATTGTACGATTCTTCGTCAGTTTCGAATATTTCGATGAAAGACGAAATGAATAAATGAATGCGTCTTCTTGAAAGCATACTCGTTGCACTCGTAGTTTCATCTGGTGGAGCATAGCAACTATAAGAATTAATTTAATAGTAGGTTACATGGGAAGTGGCAAACTTTGAACGATAATATGTAAAGAAGGTGCATTTTTGTCTGTTATTAATCTTTAATTTACAGTCCACGGACCTGCCTACGAAAACTAAGAAATTTCAAATATAATAGGACAAGAAGGTGTTTACGTTCTTTTTCAGGTAATCTTTATATTACGGTCTACGAACCTGTCTACGTTAAATGATATTAGGAGAAGGCAATTTGAATATAAGCTTATTTGCAGGATTCGTAATACGTATTCTCATGTGAAGAAGGAGCTTGGTATTTAAATATGAAAGTTCGTCGCCCATATTTTAATTTTCAGAGATATCGCCTCACATTCGTAAGAAATATGCAACCAGCATTACATAGCAAATGTTAGTCAATATGTAAAATTGTACGATTCTTCGTCAGTTTCGAATATTTCGATGAAAGACGCAATGTATAAATGAATGCGTCTTCTTGAAAGCATACTCGTTGCACTCGTAGTATCAGCTGCTGGAACATAGCAACTGTAGGAATTAATTTAATAGTAGGTTACGTGGGAACTGACAAACTTTGAACGATAATATGTTAAGAAGGTGCATTTTTGTCTGTTATTGATCTTTAATTTACAGTCTACGGACCTTTCTACGAAAACTAAGAAATTTTTAAATATAATAGGACAAGAACGTGTTTTCGTTCTTTTTCTGGTAATCTTTATATTACGGTCTAAGAACCTGTCTACGTTAAATGAGATTAGGACAAGGCAATTTGAATATAAGCTTATTTGCAGGATTCATAATACGTATTCTCCTGTGAAGAAGAAGCTTGGTATTTAAATATGAAAGTTCATCGCCCATATTTTAATTTTCAGAGATATCGCCTCACATTCGTAAGAAATATGCAACCAGCATTACATAGCAAATGTCAGTTTATATGAAAATTCTACGATTCTTCGTCAGTTTCGATGAAATAAGTAATGTAAGAATCAATGCGTCTTCTTGAAAGCATACTCCTTGCACTCGTAGTATGATCTGGTGGAGCATAGCAACTACAAGAATTAATTTACTAGTAAGTTACATGGGAACTGTCAAACATTGAACGATAATAGGTTAAGAAGGTGCATTTTTGTCTGTTATTAATCTTTAATTTACAGTCTACGGACCTTTCTACGAAAACTAAGAAATTTTAAAATATAATGGGACAAGAAGGTGTTTTCGTCCTTTTTCTGGTAATCTTTATATTACGGGCTACGAGCCTGTCTGCGATAAATGAGATTAGGACAAGGAAATTTGAATATAAGCTTATTTGCAGGATTCATAATACGTATTCTCATGTGAAGAAGGAGCTTGGTATTTAAATATGAAATTTCATCGCCCATATTTTTATTTTCAGAGATATCGCCTCACATTCGTAAGAAAAATGCAACCAGCATTACATAGCAAATGTTAGTCGATATGTAAAATTGTACGATTCTTCGTCAGTGTCGAATATTTCGACGAAAGACGCAATGTACAAATGAATGCGTCTTCTTGAAAGCATACTCGTTGCACTCGTAGTTTCATCTGGTGGAGCATAGCAACTATAAGAATAATTTTAATACTAGGTTACATGGGAACTGGCAAACTTTGAACGATAATAGGTTAAGAAGGTGCATTTTTGTCTGTTATTAATCTTTAATTTACAGTCTACGGACCTTTCTACGAAAACTAAGAAATTTAAAAATATAATATGACAAGAACGTGTTTTCGTTCTTTTTCTGGTAATCTTTATATTACGGTCTACGAACCTGTCTACGGTAAAAGAGATTAGGATAAGGCAATTTGAATATAAGCTTATTTGCAGGATTCATAATACGTATTCTCATGTGAAGAGGAAGCTTGGTATTTAAATATGAAAGTTCATCGCCCGTATTTTTATTTTCAGAGATATCGCCTCACATTCGTAAGAAAAATGCAACCAGCATTACATAGCAAATGTTAGTCGATATGTAAAATTGTACGATTCTTCGTCAGTTTCGAATATTTCGATGAAACACGCAATGAATAAATAAATGCGTCTTCTTGAAAGCATACTCGTTGCACTCGTAGTTTCATCTGGTGGAGCATAGCAACTATAAGAATAATTTTAGTACTAGGTTACATGGGAACTGGCAAACTTTGAACGATAATACGTTAAGAAGGTGCATTTTTGTCTGTTATTAGTCTTTATGTTACAGTCTACGGAACTGTCTACGAAAACTATGAAATTTTAAAATATAATGGGACAAGAAGCTCTTTTCGTTCTTTTTCTGGTAATCTTTATATTACGGCCTACTAACCTGTCTACGATAAATGAGATTAGGACAAAGCAATTTGAATATAAGCTTATTTGGAGGATTCAGAATACGTATTCTCATGCGAAGAAGAAGCTTGGTATTTAAATATGAAAGTTTATCGCCCATATTTTAATTTTCAGAGATATTGCCTCACATTCGTAAGAAATATGCAACCAGCATTACATAGCAAATGTTAGTCAATATGTAAAATTGTACGATTCTTCGTCAGTTTCGAATATTTCGATGAAAGACGCAATGTATAAATGAATGCGTCTTCTTGAAAGCATACTCATTGCACTCGTAGTATCATCTGGTGAATCATAGCAACTATAAGAAATCATTTAATAGTAGGTTACATGGGAACTGGCAAACTTTGAACGATAATAGGTTAAGAAGGTGCATTTTTGTCTGTTATTAGTCTTTATGTAACAGTCTACGGACATGTCTACGAAAACTAAGAAATTTTAAAATATAATGGGACAAGAAGGTGTTTTCGTCCTTTTTCTGGTAATCTTTATATTACGGGCTACGAGCCTGTCTGCGATAAATGAGATTAGGACAAGGCAATTTGAATATAAGCTTATTTGCAGGATTCATCATACGTAATCTCCTGTGAAGAAGAAGCTTGGTATATAAATATGAAAGTTCTTCGCCTATATTTTAATTTTCAGAGATATTGCCTCACATTCGTAAGAAATATGCAACCAGCATTACATAGCAAATGTTAGTCGATATGTAAAATTGTACGATTCTTCGTCAGTGTCGAATATTTCGACGAAAGACGCAATGTACAAATGAATGCGTCTTCTTGAAAGCATACTCCTTGCACTCGTAGTATCAGCTGCTGGAACATAGCAACTATAGGAATTAATTTAATAGTAGCTTACATGGGAACTGACAAACTTTGAACGATAATATGTTAAGAAGGTGCATTTTTGTCTGTTATTAGTCTTTATGTTACAGTCTACGGACCTGTCTACGAAAACTAAGAAATTTTAAAATATAATAGGACAAGAACGTGTTTTCGTTCTTTTTCTGGTAATCTTTATATTACGGTCTACGAACCTGTCTACGGTAAAAGAGATTAGGACAAGGCAATTTGAATATAAGCTTATTTGAAGGATTCATAATACGTATTCTCATGTGAAGAAGGAGCTTGGTATTTAAATATGAAAGTTCATCGCCCATATTTTTATTTTCAGAGATATCGCCTCACATTCGTAAGAAATAAGCAACCAGCATTACATAGCAAATGTTAGTCGATATGTAAAATTGTACGATTCTTCGTCAGTTTCGAATATTTCGATGAAAGACGCAATGTACAAATGAATGCGTCTTCTTGAAAGCATACTCGTTGCACTCGTAGTATCATCTGGTGGAGCATAGCAACTACAAGAATTAATTTACTATTAAGTTACATGGGAACTGGCAAACTTTGAACGATAATATGTTAAGAACGTGTATTTTTGTCTGTTATTGATCTTTAATTTACAGTCTACGGACCTTTCTACGAAAACTAAGAAATTTTTAAATATAATAGGACAAGAACGTGTTTTCGTTCTTTTTCTGATAATCTTTATATTACGGGCTACGAGCCTGTCTGCGATAAATGAGATTAGGACAAGGCAATTTGAAAATAAGCTTATTTGCAGGATTCATAATACGTAATCTCCTGTGAAGAAGGAGCTTGGTATTTAAATATGAAAGTTCATCGCCCATATTTTTATTTTCAGAGATATCGCCTCACATTCGTAAGAAATATGCAACCAGCATTACATAGCAAATATTAGTCGATATGTAAAATTGTACGATTCCTCGTCAGTTTCGAATATTTCGATGAAAGACGCAATGTACAAATGAATGCGTCTTCTTGAAAGCATACTCGTTGCACTCGTAGTTTCATCTGGTGGAGCATAGCAACTATAGGAATTAATTTAATAGTAGCTTACATGGGAACTGGCAAATTTTGAACGATAATAGGTTAAGAAGGTGCATTTTTGTCTGTTATTAATCTTTAATTTACAGTCTACGGACCTTTCTACGAAAACTAAGAAACTTTAAAGTATAATAGGACAAGAACGTGTTTTCGTTCTTTTTCTGGTAATCTTTATATTACGGTCTACGAAACTGTCTACGTTAAATGAGATTAGGACAAGGCAATTTGAATATAAGCTTATTTGCAGGATTCATAATACGTATTCTCCTGTGAAGAAGAAGCTTGGTATATAAATATGAAAGTTCTTCGCCTATATTTTAATTTTCAGAGATATTGCCTCACATTCGTAAGAAATATGCAACCAGCATTACATAGCGAATGTTAGTCAATATGTAAAATTGTACGATTCTTCGTCAGTTTCGAATATTTCGATGCAAGACGCAATGTATAAATGAATGCGTCTTCTTGAAAGCATACTCGTTGCACTCGTAGTTTCATCTGGTGAATCATAGCAACTATAAGAAATCATTTAATAGTAGGTTACGTGGGAACTGACAAACTTTGAACGATAATATGTTAAGAAGGTTCATTTTTGTCTATTATTAGTCTTTATGTTACAGTCTACGGACCTGTCTACGAAAACTAAGAAATTTTAAAATATAATGGGACAAGAAGGTGTTTTCGTCCTTTTTCTGGTAATCTTTATATTACGGGCTACGAGCCTGTCTGCGATAAATGAGATTAGGACAAGGAAATTTGAATATAAGCTTATTTGCAGGAGTCATAATACGTATTCTCATGTGAAGAAGAAGCTTGGTATTTAAATATGAAAGTTCATCGCCCATATTTTTATTTTCAGAGATATCGCCTCACATTCGTAAGAAATAAGCAACCAGCATTACATAGCGAATGTTAGTCAATATGTAAAATTGTACGTTTCTTCGTCAGTTTCGAATATTTCGATGAAAGACGCAATGTATAAATGAATGCGTCTTCTTGAAAGCATACTCGTTGCACTCGTAGTATCATCTGGTTGAGCATAGTAACTACAAGTCTTAATTTACAAGTAAGTTACATGGGAACTGGCAAACTTTGAACGATAATATGTTAAGAAGGTGCATTTTTGTCTGTTATTAATCTTTAATTTACAGTCTACGGACCTTTCTACGAAAACTAAGAAATTTTTAAATATAATAGGACAAGAACATGTTTTCGTTCTTTTTCTGGTAATCTTTATATTACGGTCTACGAACCTGTCTACGGTAAAAGAGATTAGGACAAGGCAATTTGAATATAAGCTTATTTGCAGGATTCATAATACGTATTCTCATGTGAAGAGGAAGCTTGGTATTTAAATATGAAAGTTCATCGCCCGTATTTTTATTTTCAGAGATATCGCCTCACATTCGTAAGAAAAATGCAACCAGCATTACATAGCAAATGTTAGTCCATATGTAAAATTGTACGATTCTTCGTCAGTTTCGAATATTTCGATGAAAGACGCAATGTACAAATGAATGCGTCTTCTTGAAAGCATACTCATTGCACTCGTAGTATCATCTGGTGAATCATAGCAACTATAAGAAATCATTTAATAGTAGGTTACATGGGAACTGGCAAACTTTGAACGATAATAGGTTAAGAAGGTGCATTTTTGTCTGTTATTAGTCTTTATGTTACAGTCTACGGACATGTCTACGAAAACTAAGAAATTTTAAAATATAATGGGACAAGAAGGTGTTTTCGTTCTTTTTCTGGTAATCTTTATATTACGGTTTACGAACCTGTCTGCGATAAATGAGATTAGGACAAGGAAATTTGAATATAAGCTTATTTGCAGGATTCATAATACGTATTCTCATGTGAAGAAGGAGCTTGGTATTTAAATATGAAAGTTCATCGCCCATATTTTTATTTTCAGAGATATCGCCTCACATTCGTAAGAAATAAGCAACCAGCATTACATAGCAAATGTTAGTCGATATGTAAAATTGTACGATTCTTCGTCAGTTTCGAATATTTCGATGAAAGACGCAATGTACAAATGAATGCGTCTTCTTGAAAGCATACTCGTTGCACTCGTAGTATCATCTGGTGGAGCATAGCAACTACAAGAATTAATTTACTATTAAGTTACATGGGAACTGGCAAACTTTGAACGATAATAGGTTAAGAAGGTGCATTTTTTCTGTTATTAGTCTTTATGTTACAGTCTACGGACCTGTCTACGAAAACTAAGAAATTTTAAAATATAATGGGACAAGAAGGTGTTTTCGTCCTTTTTCTGGTAATCTTTATATTACGGGCTACGAGCCTGTCTGCGATAAATGAGATTAGGACAAGGCAATTTGAATATAAGCTTATTTGCAGGATTCATAATACGTAATCTCCTGTGAAGAAGAAGCTTGGTATATAAATATGAAAGTTCTTCGCCTATATTTTAATTTTCAGAGATATTGCCTCACATTCGTAAGAAATATGCAACCAGCATTACATAGCGAATGTTAGTCAATATGTAAAATTGTACGATTCTTCGTCAGTTTCGAATATTTCGATGAAAGACGCAATGTATAAATGAATGCGTCTTCTTGAAAGCATACTCGTTGCACTCGTAGTTTCATCTGGTGGAGCATAGCAACTATAAGAATAATTTTAATACTAGGTTACATGGGAACTGGCAAACTTTGAACGATAATATGTTAAGAAGGTGTATTTTTGTCTGTTATTGATCTTTAATTTACAGTCTACGGACCTTTCTACGAAAACTAAGAAATTTTTAAATATAATAGGACAAGAACGTGTTTTCGTTCTTTTTCTGGTAATCTTTATATTACGGTCTACGAACCTGTCTACGGTAAAAGAGATTAGGACAAGGCAATTTGAATATAAGCTTATTTGAAGGATTCATAATACGTATTCTCATGTGAAGAAGAAGCTTGGTATTTAAATATGAAAGTTCATCGCCCATATTTTTATTTTCAGAGATATCGCCTCACATTCGTAAGAAATATGCAACCAGCATTACATAGCAAATGTTAGTCGATATGTAAAATTGTACGATTCTTCGTCAGTTTCGAATATTTCGATGAAAGACGCAATGTACAAATGAATGCGTCTTCTTGAAAGCATACTCGTTGCACTCGTAGTATCATCTGGTGGAGCATAGCAACTATAAGAATTAATTTAATAGTAAGTTACATGGGAACTGGCAAACTTTGAACGATAATATGTTAAGAAGGTGCATTTTTTTCTGTTATTAGTCTTTATGTTACAGTCTACGGACCTGTCTACGAAAACTAAGAAATTTTAAAATATAATGGGACAAGAAGGTCTTTTCGTTCTTTTTCTGGTAATCTTTATATTACGGCCTACTAACCTGTCTACGATAAATGAGATTAGGACAAGGAAATTTGAATATAAGCTTATTTGCAGGATTCATAATACGTATTCTCATGTGAAGAAGGAGCTTGGTATTTAAATATGAAAGTTCATCGCCCATATTTTTATTTTCAGAGATATCGCCTCACATTCGTAAGAAAAATGCAACCAGCATTACATAGCAAATGTTAGTCGATATGTAAAATTGTACGATTCTTCGTCAGTGTCGAATATTTCGACGAAAGACGCAATGTACAAATGAATGCGTCTTCTTGAAAGCATACTCCTTGCACTCGTAGTATCATCTGGTTGAGCATAGCAACTACAAGACTTAATTTACAAGTAAGTTACATGGGAACTGACAAACTTTGAACGGTAATAGGTTAAGAAGATGCATTTTTTTCTGTTATTAGTCTTTATGTTACAGTCTACGGACATGTCTACGAAAACTAAGAAATTTTAAAATATAATGGGACAAGAAGGTGTTTTCGTCCTTTTTCTGGTAATCTTTATATTACGGGCTACGAGCCTGTCTGCGATAAATGAGATTAGGACAAGGAAATTGGAATATAAGCTTATTTGCAGGATTCATAATACGTATTCTCCTGTGAAGAAGAAGCTTGGTATTTAAATATGAAAGTTCTTCGCCTATATTTTAATTTTCAGAGATATTGCCTCACATTCGTAAGAAATATGCAACCAGCATTACATAGCGAATGTTGGTCAATATGTAAAATTGTACGATTCTTCGTCAGTTTCGAATATTTCGATGAAAGACGCAATGCATAAATGAATGCGTCTTCTTGAAAGCATACTCATTGCACTCGTAGTATCATCTGGTGGTGCATAGCAACTATAAGAATTAATTTAATAGTCGGTTACATGGGAACTGGCAAACTTTGAACGATAATAGGTTAAGAAGGTGCATTTTTTCTGTTATTAGTCTTTATGTTACAGTCTACGGACCTGTCTACGAAAACTAAGAAATTTTTAAATATAATAGGACAAGAACGTGTTTTCGTTCTTTTTCTGGTAATCTTTATATTACGGTCTACGAACCTGTCTACGGTAAAAGAGATTAGGACAAGGCAATTTGAATATAAGCTTATTTGAAGGATTCATAATACGTAATCTCCTGTGAAGAAGAAGCTTGGTATATAAATATGAAAGTTCTTCGCCTATATTTTAATTTTCAGAGATATCGCCTCACATTCGTAAGAAATAAGCAACCAGCATTACATAGCAAATGTTAGTCGATATGTAAAATTGTACGATTCTTCGTCAGTTTCGAATATTTCGATGAAAGACGCAATGTACAAATGAATGCGTCTTCTTGAAAGCATACTCGTTGCACTCGTAGTATCATCTGGTGGAGCATAGCAACTACAAGAATTAATTTACAAGTAAGTTACATGGGAACTGGCAAACTTTGAACGATAATAGGTTAAGAAGGTGCATTTTTTCTGTTATTAGTCTTTATGTTACAGTCTACGGACCTGTCTACGAAAACTAAGAAATTTTAAAATATAATGGGACAAGAAGGTGTTTTCGTTCTTTTTCTGGTAATCTTTATATTACGGTTTACGAACCTGTCTACGATAAATGAGATTAGGACAAGGAAATTTGAATATAAGCTTATTTGCAGGATTCATAATACGTAATCTCCTGTGAAGAAGAAGCTTGGTATATAAATATGAAAGTTCTTCGCCTATATTTTAATTTTCAGAGATATCGCCTCACATTCGTAAGAAATAAGCAACCAGCATTACATAGCAAATGTTAGTCGATATGTAAAATTGTACGATTCTTCGTCAGTTTCGAATATTTCGATGAAAGACGCAATGTACAAATGAATGCGTCTTCTTGAAAGCATACTCGTTGCACTCGTAGTATCATCTGGTGGAGCATAGCAACTACAAGAATTAATTTACTATTAAGTTACATGGGAACTGGCAAACTTTGAACGATAATAGGTTAAGAAGGTGCATTTTTTCTGTTATTAGTCTTTATGTTACAGTCTACGGACCTGTCTACGAAAACTAAGAAATTTTAAAATATAATGGGACAAGAAGGTGTTTTCGTTCTTTTTCTGGTAATCTTTATATTACGGTTTACGAACCTGTCTACGATAAATGAGATTAGGACAAGGAAATTTGAATATAAGCTTATTTGCAGGATTCATAATACGTATTCTCATGTGAAGAAGGAGCTTGGTATTTAAATATGAAAGTTCATCGCCCATATTTTTATTTTCAGAGATATCGCCTCACATTCGTAAGAAATAAGCAACCAGCATTACATAGCAAATGTTAGTCGATATGTAAAATTGTACGATTCTTCGTCAGTTTCGAATATTTCGATGAAAGACGCAATGTACAAATGAATGCGTCTTCTTGAAAGCATACTCGTTGCACTCGTAGTATCATCTGGTGGAGCATAGCAACTATAAGAATAATTTTAATACTAGGTTACATGGGAACTGGCAAACTTTGAACGATAATATGTTAAGAAGGTGCATTTTTGTCTGTTATTGATCTTTAATTTACAGTCTACGGACCTGTCTACGAAAACTAAGAAATTTTAAAATATAATGGGACAAGAAGGTGTTTTCGTTCTTTTTCTGGTAATCTTTATATTACGGTTTACGAACCTGTCTACGATAAATGAGATTAGGACAAGGAAATTTGAATATAAGCTTATTTGCAGGATTCATAATACGTATTCTCATGTGAAGAAGGAGCTTGGTATTTAAATATGAAATTTCATCGCCCATATTTTTATTTTCAGAGATATCGCCTCACATTCGTAAGAAAAATGCAACCAGCATTACATAGCAAATGTTAGTCGATATGTAAAATTGTACGATTCTTTGTCAGTGTCGAATATTTCGACGAAAGACGCAATGTACAAATGAATGCGTCTTCTTGAAAGCATACTCCTTGCACTCGTAGTATCAGCTGCTGGAACATAGCAACTATAGGAATTAATTTAATAGTAGCTTACATGGGAACTGACAAACTTTGAACGATAATATGTTAAGAAGGTGCATTTTTGTCTGGTATTAGTCTTTATGTTACAGTCTACGGACCTGTCTACGAAAACTAAGAAATTTTAAAATATAATAGGACAAGAACGTGTTTTTGTTCTTTTTCTGGTAATCTTTATATTACGGTCTACGAACCTGTCTACGGTAAAAGAGATTAGGACAAGGCAATTTGAATATAAGCTTATTTGAAGGATTCATAATACGTATTCTCATGTGAAGAAGGAGCTTGGTATTTAAATATGAAAGTTCTTCGCCTATATTTTAATTTTCAGAGATATTGCCTCACATTCGTAAGAAATGTGCAACCAGCGTTACATAGCGAATGTTAATCAATATGTAAAATTGTACGATTCTTCGTCAGTTTCGAATATTTCGATGAAAGACGCAATGTACAAATGAATGCGCCTTCTTGAAAGCATACTCGTTGCACTCGTAGTATCATCTGGTGGAGCATAGCAACTACAAGAATTAATTTACTATTAAGTTACATGGGAACAGGCAAACTTTGAACGATAATAGGTTAAGAAGGTGCATTTTTTCTGTTATTAGTCTTTATGTTACAGTCTACGGACATGTCTACGAAAACTAAGAAATTTTAAAATATAATGGGACAAGAAGGTGTTTTCGTCCTTTTTCTGGTAATCTTTATATTACGGGCTACGAGCCTGTCTGCGATAAATGAGATTAGGACAAGGCAATTTGAATATAAGCTTATTTGCAGGATTCATAATACGTAATCTCCTGTGAAGAAGAAGCTTGGTATATAAATATGAAAGTTCTTCGCCTATATTTTAATTTTCAGAGATATTGCCTCACATTCGTAAGAAATATGCAACCAGCATTACATAGCGAATGTTAGTCCATATGTAAAATTGTACGATTCTTCGTCAGTTTCGAATATTTCGATGAAAGACGCAATGTACAAATGAATGCGTCTTCTTGAAAGCATACTCGTTGCACTCGTAGTTTCATCTGGTGGAGCATAGCAAGTATAAGAATAATTTTAATACTAGGTTACATGGGAACTGGCAAACTTTGAACGATAATACGTTAAGAAGGTGCATTTTTTTCTGTTATTAGTCTTTATGTTACAGTCTACGGACCTGTCTACGAAAACTAAGAAATTTTAAAATATAATGGGACAAGAAGGTCTTTTCGTTCTTTTTCTGGTAATCTTTATATTACGGTCTACGAAACTGTCTACGTTAAATGAGATTAGGACAAGGCAATTTGAATATAAGCTTATTTGCAGGATTCATAATACGTATTCTCCTGTGAAGAAGAAGCTTGGTATATAAATATGAAAGTTCTTCGCCTATATTATAATTTTCAGAGATATCGCCTCACATTCGTAAGAAATAAGCAACCAGCATTACATAGCAAATGTTAGTCGATATGTAAAATTGTACGATTCTTCGTGAGTTTCGAATATTTCGATGAAAGACGCAATGTACAAATGAATGCGTCTTCTTGAAAGCATACTCCTTGCACTCGTAGTATCAGCTGCTGGAACATAGCAACTATAGGAATTAATTTAATAGTAGGTTACATGGGAACTGACAAACTTTGAACGGTAATAGGTTAAGAAGATGCATTTTTTTCTGTTATTAGTCTTTCTGTTACAGTCTACGGACATGTCTACGAAAACTAAGAAATATTAAAATATAATGGGACAGAAGGTGTTTTCGTTCTTTTATTGGTAATCTTCATATTACGGTCTACGAACCTGTCTACGTTAAATGAGATTAGGACAAGGCAATTTGAATATAAGCTTATTTGCAGGATTCATAATACGTATTCTCTTGTGAAGAGGAAGCTTGGTATTTAAATATGAAAGTTCATCGCCCATTTTTTCATCGTCAGAGATGTCGACACATATTTGTAAGAAATATGCAACCAGCATTACATAGCAAATGTTAGTCCATATGTAAAATTGTACGATTCTTCGTCAGTTTCGATGAAATAAGTAATGTAAGAATCAATGCGTCTTCTTGAAAGCATACTCATTGCACTCGTAGTATCATCTGGTGAATCATAGCAACTATAAGAAATCATTTAATAGTAGGTTACATAGGAACTGGCAAACTTTGAACGATAATAGGTTAAGAAGGTGCATTTTTGTCTGTTATTAATCTTTAATTTACAGTCTACGGACCTTTCTACGAAAACTAAGAAACTTTAAAGTATAATAGGACAAGAACGTGTTTTCGTTCTTTTTCTGGTAATCTTTATATTACGGTCTACGAACCTGTCTACTGTAAAAGAGATTAGGATAAGGCAATTTGAATATAAGCTTATTTGCAGAATTCATAATACGTATTCTCATGTGAAGAAGAAGCTTGGTATTTAAATATGAAAGTTAATCGCCCATATTATAATTGTCAGAGATGTCGTCTCATATTCGTAAGAAATATGCAACCAGCATTACATAGCAAATGTTAGTCCATATGTAAAATTGTACGATTCATCGTCAGTTTCGAATATTTCGATGAAAGACGCAATGTACAAGTGAATGCGTCTTCTTGAAAGCATACTCGTTGCACTCGTAGTATCAGCTGCTGGAACATAGCAACTATAGGAATTAATTTAATAGTAGGTTACGTGGGAACTGACAAACTTTGAACGATAATATGTTAAGAAGGTTCATTTTTGTCTGTTATTAGTCTTTATGTTACAGTCTACGGACCTGTCTACGAAAACTAAGAAATTTTAAAATATAATGGGACAAGAAGGTCTTTTCGTTCTTTTTCTGGTAATCTTTATATTACGGCCTACTAACCTGTCTACGATAAATGAGATTAGGACAAGGCAATTTGAATATAAGCTTATTTGGAGGATTCAGAATACGTATTCTCATGTCAAGAAGAAGCTTGGTATTTAAATATGAAAGTTCATCGCCCATATTTTAATTTTCAGAGATATCGCCTCACATTCGTAAGAAATATGCAACCAGCATTACATAGCAAATGTCAGTTTATATGAAAATTCTACGATTCTTCGTCAGTTTCGATGAAATAAGTAATGTAAGAATCAATGCGTCTTCTTGAAAGCATACTCCTTGCACTCGTAGTATGATCTGGTGGAGCATAGCAACTACAAGAATTAATTTACTAGTAAGTTACATGGGAACTGTCAAACATTGAACGATAATAGGTTAAGAAGGTGCATTTTTTCTGTTATTTGTCTTTATGTTACAGTCTACGGACCTGTCTACGAAAACTAAGAAATATTAAAATATAATGGGACAGAAGGTGTTTTCGTTCTTTTATTGGTAATCTTCATATTACGGTCTACGAACCTGTCTACGTTAAATGAGATTAGGACAAGGCAATTTGAATATAAGCTTATTTGCAGGATTCCTAATACGTATTCTCATGCGAAGAAGAACCTTGGTATTTAAATATGAAAGTTTATCGCCCATATTTTAATTTTCAGAGATATTGCCTCACATTCGTAAGAAATATGCAACCAGCATTACATAGCAAATGTTAGTCAATATGTAAAATTGTACGATTCTTCGTCAGTTTCGAATATTTCGATGAAAGACGCAATGTATAAATGAATGCGTCTTCTTGAAAGCATACTCGTTGCACTCGTAGTTTCATCTGGTGGAGCATAGCAACTATAAGAATAATTTTAATACTAGGTTACATGGGAACTGGCAAACTTTGAACGATAATACGTTAAGAAGGTGCATTTTTTTCTGTTATTAGTCTTTATGTTACAGTCTACGGACCTGTCTACGAAAACTAAGAAATTTTAAAATATAATGGGACAAGAAGGTGTTTTCGTCCTTTTTCTGGTAATCTTTATATTACGGGCTACGAGCCTGTCTGCGATAAATGAGATTAGGACAAGGAAATTTGAATATAAGCTTATTTGCAGGATTCATAATACGTATTCTCATGTGAAGAAGAACCTTGGTATTTAAATATGAAAGTTTATCGCCCATATTTTAATTTTCAGAGATATTGCCTCACATTCGTAAGAAATATGCAACCAGCATTACATAGCAAATGTTAGTCGATATGTAAAATTGTACGATTCTTCGTCAGTGTCGAATATTTCGACGAAAGACGCAATGTACAAATGAATGCGTCTTCTTGAAAGCATACTCCTTGCACTCGTAGTATCATCTGGTTGAGCATAGTAACTACAAGTCTTAATTTACAAGTAAGTTACATGGGAACTGGCAAACTTTGAACGATAATATGTTAAGAAGGTGCATTTTAGTCTGTTATTAATCTTTAATTTACAGTCTACGGACCTTTCTACGAAAACTAAGAAATTTTTAAATATAATAGGACAAGAACGTGTTTTCGTTCTTTTTCTGGTAATCTTTATATTACGGTCTAAGAACCTGTCTACGTTAAATGAGATTAGGACAAGGCAATTTGAATATAAGCTTATTTGCAGGATTCATAATACGTATTCTCCTGTGAAGAAGAAGCTTGGTATTTAAATATGAAAGTTCATCGCCCATTTTTTCATCGTCAGAGATATTGCCTCACATTCGTAAGAAATATGCAACCAGCATTACATAGCAAATGTTAGTCAATATGTAAAATTGTACGATTCTTCGTCAGTTTCGAATATTTCGATGAAAGACGCAATGTATAAATGAATGCGTCTTCTTGAAAGCATACTCATTGCACTCGTAGTATCATCTGGTGAATCATAGCAACTATAAGAAATCATTTAATAGTAGGTTACATGGGAACTGGCAAACTTTGAACGATAATAGGTTAAGAAGGTGCATTTTTGTCTGTTATTAGTCTTTATGTTACAGTCTACGGACATGTCTACGAAAACTAAGAAATTTTAAAATATAATGGGACAAGAAGGTGTTTTCGTTCTTTTTCTGGTAATCTTTATATTACGGTCTACGAACCTGTCTACGGTAAAAGAGATTAGGACAAGGCAATTTGAATATAAGCTTATTTGGAGGATTCAGAATACGTATTCTCATGTGAAGAAGAAGCTTGGTATTTAAATATGAAAGTTCATCGCCCAGATTATAATTGTCAGAGATGTCGTCTCATATTCGTAAGAAATATGCAACCAGCATTACATAGAAAATGTTAGTCCGTATGTAAAATTGTACGATTCTTCGTCAGTTTCGAATATTTCGACGAAAGACGCAATGTACAAATGAATGCGTCTTCTTGAAAGCATACTCATTGCACTCGTAGTATCATCTGGTGAATCATAGCAACTATAAGAAATCATTTAATAGTAGGTTACATGGGAACTGACAAACTTTGAACGGTAATAGGTTAAGAAGATGCATTTTTTTCTGTTATTAGTCTTTATGTTACAGTCTACGGACATGTCTACGAAAACTAAGAAATTTTAAAATATAATGGGACAGAAGGTGTTTTCGTTCTTTTATTGGTAATCTTCATATTACGGTCTACGAACCTGTCTACGTTAAATGAGATTAGGACAAGGCAATTTGAATATAAGCTTATTTGCAGGATTCCTAATACGTATTCTCCTGTGAAGAAGAAGCTTGGTGTATAAATATGAAAGTTCTTCGCCTATATTTTAATTTTCAGAGATATCGCCTCACATTCGTAAGAAATAAGCAACCAGCATTACATAGCAAATGTTAGTCGATATGTAAAATTGTACGATTCTTTGTCAGTGTCGAATATTTCGACGAAAGACGCAATGTACAAATGAATGCGTCTTCTTGAAAGCATACTCCTTGCACTCGTAGTATCACCTGGTTGAGCATAGTAACTACAAGACTTAATTTACAAGTAAGTTACATGGGAACTGACAAACTTTGAACGGTAATAGGTTAAGAAGATGCATTTTTTTCTGTTATTAGTCTTTCTGTTACAGTCTACGGACATGTCTACGAAAACTAAGAAATTTTAAAATATAATGGGACAAGAAGGTGTTTTCGTCCTTTTTCTGGTAATCTTTATATTACGGGCTACGAGCCTGTCTGCGATAAATGAGATTAGGACAAGGAAATTTGAATATAAGCTTATTTGCAGGATTCATAATACGTATTCTCATGTGAAGAAGGAGCTTGGTATTTAAATATGAAATTTCATCGCCCATATTTTTATTTTCAGAGATATCGCCTCACATTCGTAAGAAATATGCAACCAGCATTACATAGCAAATGTTAGTCAATATGTAAAATTGTACGATTCTTCGTCAGTTTCGAATATTTCGATGAAAGACGCAATGTATAAATGAATGCGTCTTCTTGAAAGCATACTCGTTGCACTCGTAGTTTCATCTGGTGGACCATGGCAACTATAAGAATAATTTTAATACTAGGTTACATGGGAACTGGCAAACTTTGAACGATAATATGTTAAGAAGGTGCATTTTTGTCTGTTATTAGTCTTTATGTTACAGTCTACGGACCTGTCTACGAAAACTAAGAAATTTTAAAATATAATAGGACAAGAACGTGTTTTTGTTCTTTTTCTGGTAATCTTTATATTACGGTCTACGAACCTGTCTACGGTAAAAGAGATTAGGACAAGGCAATTTGAATATAAGCTTATTTGGAGGATTCAGAATACGTATTCCCATGTCAAGAAGAAGCTTGGTATTTAAATATGAAAGTTCATCGCCCAGATTATAATTGTCAGAGATATCGCCTCACATTCGTAAGAAATAAGCAACCAGCATTACATAGCAAATGTTAGTCGATATGTAAAATTGTACGATTCTTCGTCAGTGTCGAATATTTCGACGAAAGATGCAATGTACAAATGAATGCGTCTTCTTGAAAGCATACTCATTGCACTCGTAGTATCATCTGGTGAATCATAGCAACTATAAGAAATCATTTAATTGTAGGTTACATGGGAACTGACAAACTTTGAACGATAATAGGTTAAGAAGGTGTATTTTTTCTGTTATTAGTCTTTATGTTACAGTCCACGGACATGTCTACGAAAACTAAGAAATTTTAAAATATATTGGGACAAGAAGGGGTTTTCGTCCTTTTTCTGGTAATCTTTATATTACGGTCTACGAATCTGTCTACGTTAAAAGAGATTAGGACAAGGCAATTTGAATATAAGTTTATTTGCAGGATTCATAATACGTATTCTCATGTGAAGAAGAAGCTGGGTATTTAAATATGAAAGTTCATCGCCCGTATTTTTATTTTCAGAGATATCGCCTCACATTCGTAAGAAAAATGCAACCAGCATTACATAGCAAATGTTAGTCGATATGTAAAATTGTACGATTCTTCGTCAGTTTCGAATATTTCGATGAAAGACGCAATGTATAAATAAATGCGTCTTCTTGAAAGCATACTCGTTGCACTCGTAGTTTCATCTGGTGGAGCATAGCAACTATAAGAATAATTTTAATACTAGGTTACATGGGAACTGGCAAACTTTGAACGATAATACGTTAAGAAGGTGCATTTTTGTCTGTTATTAGTCTTTATGTTACAGTCTACGGACCTGTCTACGAAAACTAAGAAATTTTAAAATATATTGGGACAAGAAGGTGTTTTCGTCCTTTTTCTGGTAATCTTTATATTACGGTCTACGAACCTGTCTACGATAAATGAGATTAGGACAAGGCAATTTGAATATAAGCTTATTTGCAGGATTCATAATACGTATTCTCCTGTGAAGAAGAAGCTTGGTATTTAAATATGAAAGTTCATCGCCCATATTTTAATTTTCAGAGATATCGCCTCACATTCGTAAGAAATATGCAACCAGCATTACATAGCAAATGTTAGTCAATATGTAAAATTATACGATTCTTCGTCTGTTTCGAATATTTCGATGAAAGACGCAATGTACAAATGAATGCGTCTTCTTGAAAGCATACTCATTGCACTCGTAGTATCATCTGGTGGTGCATAGCAACTATAAGAATTAATTTAATAGTCGGTTACGTGGGAACTGGCAAACTTTGAACGATAATATGTTAAGAAGGTGCATTTTTTTCTGTTATTAGTCTTTATGTTACAGTCTACGGACATGTCTACGAAAACTAAGAAATTTTAAAATATAATGGGACAAGAAGGTGTTTTCGTCCTTTTTCTGGTAATCTTTATATTACGGGCTACGAGCCTGTCTGCGATAAATGAGATTAGGACAAGGAAATTTGAATATAAGCTTATTTGCAGGATTCATAATACGTATTCTCATGTGAAGAAGGAGCTTGGTATTTAAATATGAAATTTCATCGCCCATATTTTTATTTTCAGAGATATCGCCTCACATTCGTAAGAATAATGCAACCAGCATTATATAGCAAATGTTAGTCAATATGTAAAATTGTACGATTCTTCGTCAGTTTCGAATATTTCGATGAAAGACGCAATGTACAAGTGAATGCGTCTTCTTGAAAGCATACTCGTTGCACTCGTAGTATCATCTGGTGGAGCATAGCAACTATAAGAATAATTTTAATACTAGGTTACATGGGAACTGGCAAACTTTGAACGATAATATGTTAAGAAGGTGCATTTTTGTCTGTTATTGATCTTTAATTTAAAGTCTACGGACCTTTCTACGAAAACTAAGAAATTTTTAAATATAATAGGACAAGAACCTGTTTTCGTTCTTTTTCTGGTAATCTTTATATTACGGCCTACTAACCTGTCTACGATAAATGAGATTAGGACAAGGCAATTTGAATATAAGCTTATTTGGAGGATTCAGAATACGTATTCTCATGTCAAGAAGAAGCTTGGTATTTAAATATGAAAGTTCATCGCCCAGATTATAATTGTCGGAGATATTGCCTCACATTCGTAAGAAATATGCAACCAGCATTATATAACAAATGTTAGTCCATATGTAAAATTGTACGATTCTTCGTCAGTTTCGAATATTTCGATGAAAGACGCAATGTACAAATGAATGCGTCTTCTTGAAAGCATACTCGTTGCACTCGTAGTTTCATCTGGTGGAGCATAGCAAGTATAAGAATAATTTTAATACTAGGTTACATGGGAACTGGCAAACTTTGAACGATAATACGTTAAGAAGGTGCATTTTTGTCTGTTATTAGTCTTTATGTTACAGTCTACGGACCTTTCTACGAAAACTAAGAAACTTTAAAGTATAATAGGACAAGAACGTGTTTTCGTTCTTTTTCTGGTAATCTTTATATTATGGTCTACGAACCTGTCTACGTTAAAAGAGATTAGGACAAGGCAATTTGAATATAAGCTTATTTCGAGGATTCAGAATACGTATTCTCATGTCAAGAAGAAGCTTGGTATTTAAATATGAAAGTTCATCGCCCAGATTATAATTGTCGG
Organism: Trichopria drosophilae; assembly: GCA_030407085.1. Lineage (NCBI taxonomy): Eukaryota > Metazoa > Arthropoda > Insecta > Hymenoptera > Diapriidae > Trichopria > Trichopria drosophilae. The sequence goes on from CM059587.1 coordinate 69,171,297, forward strand.
AGATGTCGTCTCATATTCGTAAGAAATATGCAACCAGCATTACATAGCAAATGTTAGTCCATATGTAAAATTGTACGATTCTTCGTCAGTTTCGAATATTTCGATGAAAGACGCAATGTACAAATGAATGCGTCTTCTTGAAAGCATACTCGTTGCACTCGTAGTTTCATCTGGTGGAGCATAGCAACTATAAGAATAATTTTAATACTAGGTTACATGGGAACTGGCAAACTTTGAACGATAATAGGTTAAGAAGGTGCATTTTTTTCTGTTATTAGTCTTTATGTTACAGTCTACGGACCTGTCTACGAAAACTAAAAAATTTTAAAATATAATAGGACAAGAACGTGTTTTCGTTCTTTTTCTGGTAATCTTTATATTACGGTCTACGAACCTGTCTACGGTAAAAGAGATTAGGACAAGGCAATTTGAATATAAGCTTATTTTGAGGATTCAGAATACGTATTCTCATGTCAAGAAGAAGCTTGGTATTTAAATATGAAAGTTTATCGCCCATATTTTAATTTTCAGAGATATTGCCTCACATTCGTAAGAAATATGCAACCAGCATTACATAGCAAATGTTAGTCAATATGTAAAATTGTACGATTCTTCGTCAGTTTCGAATATTTCGATGAAAGACGCAATGTATAAATGAATGCGTCTTCTTGAAAGCATACTCGTTGCACTCGTAGTTTCATCTGGTGGAGCATAGCAACTATAAGAATAATTTTAATACTAGGTTACATGGGAACTGGCAAACTTTGAACGATAATAGGTTAAGAAGGTGCATTTTTGTCTGTTATTAGTCTTTATGTTACAGTCTACGGACCTGTCTACGAAAACTAAGAAATTTTAAAATATAATGGGACAAGAAGGTCTTTTCGTTCTTTTTCTGGTAATCTTTATATTACGGTCTACGAACCTGTCTACGTTAAATGAGATTAGGACAAGGCAATTTGAATATAAGCTTATTTGCAGGATTCCTAATACGTATTGTCATGCGAAGAAGAACCTTGGTATTTAAATATGAAAGTTTATCGCCCATATTTTAATTTTCAGAGATATTGCCTCACATTCGTAAGAAATATGCAACCAGCATTACATAGCAAATATTAGTCAATATGTAAAATTGTACGATTCTTCGTCAGTTTCGAATATTTCGATGAAACACGCAATGAATAAATAAATGCGTCTTCTTGAAAGCATACTCGTTGCACTCGTAGTTTCATCTGGTGGAGCATAGCAACTATAAGAATAATTTTAGTACTAGGTTACATGGGAACTGGCAAACTTTGAACGATAATACGTTAAGAAGGTGCATTTTTGTCTGTTATTAGTCTTTATGTTACAGTCTACGGACCTTTCTACGAAAACTAAGAAACTTTAAAGTATAATAGGACAAGAACGTGTTTTCGTTCTTTTTCTGGTAATCTTTATATTATGGTCTACGAACCTGTCTACGTTATAAGAGATTAGGACAAGGCAATTTGAATATAAGCTTATTTCGAGGATTCAGAATACGTATTCTCATGTCAAGAAGAAGCTTGGTATTTAAATATGAAAGTTTATCGCCCATATTTTAATTTTCAGAGATATTGCCTCACATTCGTAAGAAATATGCAACCAGCATTACATAGCAAATGTTAGTCAATATGTAAAATTGTACGATTCTTCGTCAGTTTCGAATATTTCGATGAAAGACGCAATGTATAAATGAATGCGTCTTCTTGAAAGCATACTCATTGCACTCGTAGTATCATCTGGTGAATCATAGCAACTATAAGAAATCATTTAATAGTAGGTTACATGGGAACTGGCAAACTTTGAACGATAATAGGTTAAGAAGGTGCATTTTTGTCTGTTATTAGTCTTTATGTTACAGTCTACGGACATGTCTACGAAAACTAAGAAATTTTAAAATATAATGGGACAAGAAGGTGTTTTCGTCCTTTTTCGGGTAATCTTTATATTACGGCCTACTAACCTGTCTACGATAAATGAGATTAGGACAAGGCAATTTGAATATAAGCTTATTTGGAGGATTCAGAATACGTATTCTCATGTCAAGAAGAAGCTTGGTATTTAAATATGAAAGTTCATCGCCCATATTTTAATTTTCAGATATGTCGTCTCATATTCGTAAGAAATATGCAACCAGCATTACATAGCAAATGTTAGTCAATATGTAAAATTGTACGATTCTTCGTCAGTTTCGAATATTTCGATGAAAGACGCAATGTATAAATGAATGCGTCTTCTTGAAAGCATACTCGTTGCACTCGTAGTTTCATCTGGTGGAGCATAGCAACTATAAGAATAATTTTAATACTAGGTTACATGGGAATTGACAAACTTTGAACGATAATACGTTAAGAAGGTGCATTTTTTTCTGTTATTAGTCTTTATGTTACAGTCTACGGACCTGTCTACGAAAACTAAGAAATTTTAAAATATAATGGGACAAGAAGGTCTTTTCGTTCTTTTTCTGGTAATCTTTATATTACGGCCTACTAACCTGTCTACGATAAATGAGATTTGGACAAGGCAATTTGAATATAAGCTTATTTGGAGGATTCAGAATACGTATTCTCATGTGAAGAAGAAGCTTGGTATTTAAATATGAAAGTTCATCGCCCATATTATAATTGTCAGAGATGTCGTCTCATATTCGTAAGAAATATGCAACCAGCATTATATAGCAAATGTTAGTCAATATGTAAAATTGTACGATTCTTCGTCAGTTTCGAATATTTCGATGAAAGACGCAATGTATAAATGAATGCGTCTTCTTGAAAGCATACTCGTTGCACTCGTAGTATCAGCTGCTGGAACATAGCAACTATAGGAATTAATTTAATAGTAGGTTACGTGGGAACTGACAAACTTTGAACGATAATAAGGTTCATTTTTCTCTGTTATTAGTCTTTATGTTACAGTCTACGGACATGTCTACGCAAACTAAGAAATTTTAAAATATAATGGGACAAGAAGGTGTTTTCGTCCTTTATCTGGTAATCTTTATATTACGGTCTACGAACCTGTCTACGGTAAAAGAGATTAGGACAAGGCAATTTGAATATAAGCTTATTTGCAGGATTCATAATACGTATTCTCATGTGAAGAAGAAGCTTGGTATTTAAATATGAAAGTTCATCGCCCATATTTTAATTTTCAGAGATATCGCCTCACATTCGTAAGAAATATGCAACCAGCGTTACATAGCGAATGTTAATCAATATGTAAAATTGTACGATTCTTCGTCAGTTTCGAATATTTCGATGAAAGACGCAATGTATAAATGAATGCGTCTTCTTGAAAGCATACTCGTTGCACTCGTAGTTTCATCTGGTGGAGCATAGCAACTACAAGAATTAATTTACAAGTAAGTTACATGGGAACTGGCAAACTTTGAACGATAATAGGTTAAGAAGGTGCATTTTTGTCTGTTATTAGTCTTTATGTTACAGTCTACGGACCTTTCTACGAAAACTAAGAAACTTTAAAGTATAATAGGACAAGAACGTGTTTTCGTTCTTTTTCTGGTAATCTTTATATTATGGTCTACGAACCTGTCTACGTTAAAAGAGATTAGGACAAGGCAATTTGAATATAAGCTTATTTGGAGGATTCAGAATACGTATTCTCATGTGAAGAAGAAGCTTGGTATTTAAATATGAAAGTTCATCGCCCGTATTTTTATTTTCAGAGATAGCAAATGTTAGTCGATATGTAAAATTGTACGATTCTTCGTCAGTTTCGAATATTTCGATGAAAGACGCAATGTATAAATAAATGCGTCTTCTTGAAAGCATACTCGTTGCACTCGTAGTTTCATCTGGTGGAGCATAGCAAGTATAAGAATAATTTTAATACTAGGTTACATGGGAACTGGCAAACTTTGAACGATAATACGTTAAGAAGGTGCATTTTTTTCTGTTATTAGTCTTTATGTTGCAGTCTACGGACCTGTCTACGAAAACTAAGAAATTTTAAAATATAATGGGACAAGAAGGTCTTTTCGTTCTTTTTCTGGTAATCTTTATATTACGGCCTACTAACCTGTCTACGATAAATGAGATTAGGACAAGGCAATTTGAATATAAGCTTATTTGGAGGATTCAGAATACGTATTCTCATGTCAAGAAGAAGCTTGGTATTTAAATATGAAAGTTCATCGCCCAGATTATAATTGTCAGAGATGTCGTCTCATATTCGTAAGAAATATGCAACCAGCATTACATAGCAAATGTTAGTCCATATGTAAAATTGTACGATTCTTCGTCAGTTTCGAATATTTCGATGAAAGACGCAATGTACAAATGAATGCGTCTTCTTGAAAGCATACTCATTGCACTCGTAGTATCATCTGGTGGTGCATAGCAACTATAAGAATTAATTTAATAGTCGGTTACGTGGGAACTGGCAAACTTTGAACGATAATATGTTAAGAAGGTGCATTTTTTTCTGTTATTAGTCTTTATGTTACAGTCTACGGACCTTTCTACGAAAACTAAGAAATTTTAAAATATAATAGGACAAGAAGGTGTTTTCGTCCTTTTTCTGGTAATCTTTATATTACGGGCTACGAGCCTGTCTGCGATAAATGAGATTAGGACAAGGCAATTCGAATATAAGCTTATTTGCAGGATTCATCATACGTAATCTCCTGTGAAGAAGAAGCTTGGTATATAAATATGAAAGTTCTTCGCCTATATTTTAATTTTCAGAGATATTGCCTCACATTCGTAAGAAATATGCAACCAGCATTACATAGCGAATGTTGATCAATATGTAAAATTGTACGATTCTTCGTCAGTTTCGAATATTTCGATGAAAGACGCAATGTATAAATGAATGCGTCTTCTTGAAAGCATACTCGTTGCACTCGTAGTATCAGCTGCTGGAACATAGCAACTGTAGGAATTAATTTAATAGTAGGTTACGTGGGAACTGACAAACTTTGAACGATAATATGTTAAGAAGGTGCATTTTTGTCTGTTATTGATCTTTAATTTACAGTCTACGGACCTTTCTACGAAAACTAAGAAATTTTTAAATATAATAGGACAAGAACGTGTTTTCGTTCTTTTTCTGGTAATCTTTATATTACGGTCTAAGAACCTGTCTACGTTAAATGAGATTAGGACAAGGCAATTTGAATATAAGCTTATTTCGAGGATTCATCATACGTATTCTCATGTCAAGAAGAAGCTTGGTATTTAAATATGAAAGTTCATCGCCCAGATTATAATTGTCAGAGACGTCGTCTCATATTCGTAAGAAATATGCAACCAGCATTATATAGCAAATGTTAGTCAATATGTAAAATTGTACGATTCTTCGTCAGTTTCGAATATTTCGATGAAAGACGCAATGTATAAATGAATGCGTCTTCTTGAAAGCATACTCGTTGCACTCGTAGTTTCATCTGGTGGAGCATAGCAACTATAGGAATTAATTTAATAGTAGCTTACATGGGAACTGACAAACTTTGAACGATAATATATTAAGAAGGTGCATTTTTGTCTGTTATTAGTCTTTATGTTACAGTCTACGGACCTGTCTACGAAAACTAAGAAATTTTAAAATATAATGGGACAAGAAGGTCTTTTCGTTCTTTTTCTGGTAATCTTTATATTACGGCCTACTAACCTGTCTACGATAAATGAGATTAGGACAAGGCAATTTGAATATAAGCTTATTTGGAGGATTCAGAATACGTATTCTCATGCGAAGAAGAAGCTTGGTATTTAAATATGAAAGTTTATCGCCCATATTATAATTGTCAGAGATGTCGTCTCATATTCGTAAGAAATATGCAACCAGCATTACATAGCAAATGTTAGTCAATATGTAAAATTGTACGATTCTTCGTCAGTTTCGAATATTTCGATGAAAGACGCAATGTACAAATGAATGCGTCTTCTTGAAAGCATACTCATTGCACTCGTAGTATCATCTGGTGAATCATAGCAACTATAAGAAATCATTTAATAGTAGGTTACATGGGACCTGACAAACTTTGAACGATAATAGGTTAAGAAGGTGCATTTTTGTCTGTTATTAGTCTTTATGTTACAGTCTACGGACCTGTCTACGAAAACTAAGAAATTTTAAAATATAATGGGACAAGAAGGTCTTTTCGTTCTTTTTCTGGTAATCTTTATATTACGGCCTACTAACCTGTCTACGATAAATGAGATTAGGACAAGGCAATTTGAATATAAGCTTATTTGGAGGATTCAGAATACGTATTCTCATGCGAAGAAGAAGCTTGGTATTTAAATATGAAAGTTTATCGCCCATATTTTAATTTTCAGAGATATTGCCTCACATTCGTAAGAAATATGCAACCAGCATTACATAGCAAATGTTAGTCAATATGTAAAATTGTACGATTCTTCGTCAGTTTCGAATGTTTCGATGAAAGACGCAATGTATAAATGAATGCGTCTTCTTGAAAGCATACTCGTTGCACTCGTAGTTTCATCTGGTGGAGCATAGCAACTATAGGAATTAATTTAATAGTAGGTTACGTGGGAACTGACAAACTTTGAACGATAATATGTTAAGAAGGTTCATTTTTGTCTGTTAATAGTCTTTATGTTACAGTCTACGGACCTGTCTACGAAAACTAAGAAATTTTAAAATATAATGGGACAAGAAGGTCTTTTCGTTCTTTTTCTGGTAATCTTTATATTACGGCCTACTAACCTGTCTACGATAAATGAGATTAGGACAAGGCAATTTGAATATAAGCTTATTTGGAGGATTCAGAATACGTATTCTCATGCGAAGAAGAAGCTTGGTATTTAAATATGAAAGTTTATCGCCCATATTTTAATTTTCAGAGATATTGCCTCACATTCGTAAGAAATATGCAACCAGCATTACATAGCAAATGTTAGTCAATATGTAAAATTGTACGATTCTTCGTCAGTTTCGAATATTTCGATGAAAGACGCAATGTATAAATGAATGCGTCTTCTTGAAAGCATACTCGTTGCACTCGTAGTTTCATCTGGTGGAGCATAGCAACTATAAGAATAATTTTAATACTAGGTTACATGGGAACTGGCAAACTTTGAACGATAATAGGTTAAGAAGGTGCATTTTTGTCTGTTATTAATCTTTAATTTACACTCTACGGACCTTTCTACGAAAACTAAGAAACTTTAAAGTATAATAGGACAAGAACGTGTTTTCGTTCTTTTTCTGGTAATCTTTATATTATGGTCTACGAACCTGTCTACGTTAAAAGAGATTAGGACAAGGCAATTTGAATATAAGCTTATTTGGAGGATTCAGAATACGTATTCTCATGCGAAGAAGAAGCTTGGTATTTAAATATGAAAGTTTATCGCCCATATTTTAATTTTCAGAGATATTGCCTCACATTCGTAAGAAATATGCAACCAGCATTACATAGCAAATGTTAGTCAATATGTAAAATTGTACGATTCTTCGTCAGTTTCGAATATTTCGATGAAAGACGCAATGTATAAATGAATGCGTCTTCTTGAAAGCATACTGGTTGCACTCGTAGTATCAGCTGCTGGAACATAGCAACTATAGGAATTAATTTAATAGTAGGTTACGTGGGAACTGACAAACTTTGAACGATAATACGTTAAGAAGGTTCATTTTTGTCTGTTATTAGTCTTTATGTTACAGTCTACGGACCTGTCTACGAAAACTAAGAAATTTTAAAATATAATGGGACAAGAAGGTCTTTTCGTTCTTTTTCTGGTAATCTTTATATTACGGCCTACTAACCTGTCTACGATAAATGAGATTAGGACAAGGCAATTTGAATATAAGCTTATTTGGAGGATTCAGAATACGTATTCTCATGTCAAGAAGAAGCTTGGTATTTAAATATGAAAGTTCATCGCCCAGATTATAATTGTCAGAGATGTCGTCTCATATTCGTAAGAAATATGCAACCAGCATTACATAGCAAATGTTAGTCCATATGTAAAATTGTACGATTCTTCGTCAGTTTCGAATATTTCGATGAAAGACGCAATGTACAAATGAATGCGTCTTCTTGAAAGCATACTCATTGCACTCGTAGTATCATCTGGTTGAGCATAGTAACTACAAGACTTAATTTACAAGTAAGTTACATGGGAACTGACAAACTTTGAACGATAATACGTTAAGAAGGTTCATTTTTGTCTGTTATTAGTCTTTATGTTACAGTCTACGGACATGTCTACGAAAACTAAGAAATTTTAAAATATAATGGGACAAGAAGGTGTTTTCGTTCTTTTTCTGGTAATCTTTATATTACGGCCTACTCACCTGTCTACGATAAATGAGATTAGGACAAGGCAATTTGAATATAAGCTTATTTGGAGGATTCAGAATACGTATTCTCATGTGAAGAAGAAGCTTGGTATTTAAATATGAAAGTTCATCGCCCATATTTTAATTTTCAGATATGTCGTCTCATATTCGTAAGAAATATGCAACCAGCATTATATAACAAATGTTAGTCCATATGTAAAATTGTACGATTCTTCGTCAGTTTCGAATATTTCGATGAAAGACGCAATGTACAAATGAATGCGTCTTCTTGAAAGCATACTCGTTGCACTCGTAGTTTCATCTGGTGGAGCATAGCAACTATAGGAATTAATTTAATAGTAGGTTACGTGGGAACTGACAAACTTTGAACGATAATACGTTAAGAAGGTTCATTTTTGTCTGTTATTAGTCTTTATGTTACAGTCTACGGACATGTCTACGAAAACTAAGAAATTTTAAAATATAATGGGACAAGAAGGTGTTTTCGTCCTTTTTCTGGTAATCTTTATATTACGGCCTACTAACCTGTCTACGATAAATGAGATTTGGACAAGGCAATTTGAATATAAGCTTATTTGGAGGATTCAGAATACGTATTCTCATGTGAAGAAGAAGCTTGGTATTTAAATATGAAAGTTCATCGCCCATATTATAATTGTCAGATATGTCGTCTCATATTCGTAAGAAATATGCAACCAGCATTATATAGCAAATGTCAGTCAATATGTAAAATTGTACGATTCTTCGTCAGTTTCGAATATTTCGATGAAAGACGCAATGTATAAATGAATGCGTCTTCTTGAAAGCATACTCGTTGCACTCGTAGTTTCATCTGGTGGAGCATAGCAACTATAAGAATAATTTTAATACTAGGTTACATGGGAACTGGCAAACTTTGAACGATAATACGTTAAGAAGGTGCATTTTTTTCTGTTATTAGTCTTTATGTTACAGTCTACGGACCTGTCTACGAAAACTAAGAAATTTTAAAATATAATGGGACAAGAAGGTCTTTTCGTTCTTTTTCTGGTAATCTTTATATTACGGCCTACTAACCTGTCTACGATAAATGAGATTTGGACAAGGCAATTTGAATATAAGCTTATTTGGAGGATTCAGAATACGTATTCTCATGTGAAGAAGAAGCTTGGTATTTAAATATGAAAGTTCATCGCCCATATTTTTATTTTCAGAGATATTGCCTCACATTCGTAAGAAATATGCAACCAGCATTACATAGCAAATGTTAGTCAATATGTAAAATTGTACGATTCTTCGTCAGTTTCGAATATTTCGATGAAAGACGCAATGTATAAATGAATGCGTCTTCTTGAAAGCATACTCGTTGCACTCGTAGTTTCATCTGGTGGAGCATAGCAACTATAAGAATAATTTTAATACTAGGTTACATGGGAACTGGCAATCTTTGAACGATAATATGTTAAGAAGGTGCATTTTTGTCTGTTATTGATCTTTAATTTACAGTCTATGGACCTTTCTACGAAAACTAAGAAATTTTTAAATATAATAGGACAAGAACGTGTTTTCGTTCTTTTTCTGGTAATCTTTATATTACGGTCTACGAACCTGTCTACGATAAATGAGATTAGGACAAGGCAATTTGAATATAAGCTTGTTTGGAGGATGCAGAATACGTATTCTCATGCGAAGAAGAAGCTTGGTATTTAAATATGAAAGTTTATCGCCCATATTTTAATTTTCAGAGATATTGCCTCACATTCGTAAGAAATATGCAACCAGCATTACATAGCAAATGTTAGTGTATATGTAAAATTGTACGATTCTTCGTCAGTTTCGAATATTTCGATGAAAGGCGCAATGTATAAATGAATGCGTCTTTTTGAAAGCATACTCGTTGCACTCGTAGTTTCATCTGGTGGACCATGGCAACTATAAGAATAATTTTAATACTAGGTTACATGGGAACTGGCAAACTTTGAACGATAATAGGTTAAGAAGGTGCATTTTTGTCTGTTATTAGTCTTTATGTTACAGTCTACGGACCTTTCTACGAAAACTAAGAAACTTTAAAGTATAATAGGACAAGAACGTGTTTTCGTTCTTTTTCTGGTAATCTTTATATTACGGTCTACGAACCTGTCTACGATAAATGAGATTAGGACAAGGCAATTTGAATATAAGCTTATTTGGAGGATTCAGAATACGTATTCTCATGTGAAGAAGAAGCTTGGTATTTAAATATGAAAGTTCATCGCCCGTATTTTTATTTTCAGAGATAGCAAATGTTAGTCGATATGTAAAATTGTACGATTCTTCGTCAGTTTCGAATATTTCGATGAAAGACGCAATGTATAAATAAATGCGTCTTCTTGAAAGCATACTCGTTGCACTCGTAGTTTCATCTGGTGGAGCATAGCAAGTATAAGAATAATTTTAATACTAGGTTACATGGGAACTGGCAAACTTTGAACGATAATACGTTAAGAAGGTGCATTTTTTCTGTTATTTGTCTTTATGTTACAGTCTACGGACCTGTCTACGAAAACTAAGAAATATTAAAATATAATGGGACAGAAGGTGTTTTCGTTCTTTTATTGGTAATCTTCATATTACGGTCTACGAACCTGTCTACGTTAAATGAGATTAGGACAAGGAAATTTGAATATAAGCTTATTTGCAGGATTCCTAATACATATTCTCATGCGAAGAAGAAGCTTGGTATTTTAATACGAAAGTTTATCGCCCATATTTTAATTTTCAGAGATATTGGCTCACATTCGTAAGAAATATGCAAACAGCATTACATAGCAAATGTTAGTCAATATGTAAAATTGTACGATTCTTCGTCAGTTTCGAATATTTCGATGAAAGACGCAATGTATAAATGAATGCGTCTTCTTGAAAGCATACTCGTTGCACTCGTAGTTTCATCTGGTGGAGCATAGCAACTATAGGAATTAATTTAATAGTAGCTTACATGGGAACTGACAAACTTTGAACGATAATATATTAAGAAGGTGCATTTTTGTCTGTTATTAGTCTTTATGTTACAGTCTACGGACCTGTCTACGAAAACTAAGAAATTTTAAAATATAATGGGACAAGAAGGTCTTTTCGTTCTTTTTCTGGTAATCTTTATATTACGGCCTACTAACCTGTCTACGATAAATGAGATTAGGACAAGGCAATTTGAATATAAGCTTATTTGGAGGATTCAGAATACGTATTCTCATGTCAAGAAGAAGCTTGGTATTTAAATATGAAAGTTCATCGCCCAGATTATAATTGTCAGAGATGTCGTCTCATATTCGTAAGAAATATGCAACCAGCATTACATAGCAAATGTTAGTCCATATGTAAAATTGTACGATTCTTCGTCAGTTTCGAATATTTCGATGAAAGACGCAATGTACAAATGAATGCGTCTTCTTGAAAGCATACTCATTGCACTCGTAGTATCATCTGATGAATCATAGCAACTATAAGAAATCATTTAATAGTAGGTTACATGGGACCTGACAAACTTTGAACGATAATAGGTTAAGAAGGTGCATTTTTGTCTGTTATTAGTCTTTATGTTACAGTCTACGGACCTGTCTACGAAAACTAAGAAATTTTAAAATATAATGGGACAAGAAGGTCTTTTCGTTCTTTTTCTGGTAATCTTTATATTACGGCCTACTAACCTGTCTACGATAAATGAGATTAGGACAAGGCAATTTGAATATAAGCTTATTTGGAGGATTCAGAATACGTATTCTCATGTGAAGAAGAAGCTTGGTATTTAAATATGAAAGTTCATCGCCCATATTATAATTGTCAGAGATGTCGTCTCATATTCGTAAGAAATATGCAACCAGCATTACATAGCAAATGTTAGTCAATATGTAAAATTATACGATTCTTCGTCTGTTTCGAATATTTCGATGAAAGACGCAATGTACAAATGAATGCGTCTTCTTGAAAGCATACTCATTGCACTCGTAGTATCATCTGGTGGTGCATAGCAACTATAAGAATTAATTTAATAGTCGGTTACGTGGGAACTGGCAAACTTTGAACGATAATATGTTAAGAAGGTGCATTTTTGTCTGTTATTAGTCTTTATGTTACAGTCTACGGACCTGTCTACGAAAACTAAGAAATTTTAAAATATAATAGGACAAGAACGTGTTTTCGTTCTTTTTCTGGTAATCTTTATATTACGGTCTACGAAACTGTCTACGTTAAATGAGATTAGGACAAGGCAATTTGAATATAAGCTTATTTGCAGGATTCATAATACGTATTCTCCTGTGAAGAAGAAGCTTGGTATTTAAATATGAAAGTTCATCGCCCATATTTTAATTTTCAGAGATATCGCCTCACATTCGTAAGAAATATGCAACCAGCATTACATAGCAAATGTCAGTTTATATGAAAATTCTACGATTCTTCGTCAGTTTCGATGAAATAAGTAATGTAAGAATCAATGCGTCTTCTTGAAAGCATACTCCTTGCACTCGTAGTATGATCTGGTGGAGCATAGCAACTACAAGAATTAATTTACTAGTAAGTTACATGGGAACTGTCAAACATTGAACGATAATAGGTTAAGAAGGTGCATTTTTTCTGTTATTTGTCTTTATGTTACAGTCTACGGACCTGTCTACGAAAACTAAGAAATTTTAAAATATAATGGGACAAGAAGGTCTTTTCGTTCTTTTTCTGGTAATCTTTATATTACGGTCTACGAACCTGTCTACGGTAAAAGAGATTAGGACAAGGCAATTTGAATATAAGCTTATTTGAAGGATTCATAATACGTATTCTCATGTGAAGAAGAAGCTTGGTATTTAAATATGAAAGTTCATCGCCCATTTTTTCATCGTCAGAGATGTCGACACATATTTGTAAGAAATATGCAACCAGCATTACATAGCAAATGTTAGTCCATATGTAAAATTGTACGATTCTTCGTCAGTTTCGAATATTTCGATGAAAGACGCAATGTACAAATGAATGCGTCTTCTTGAAAGCATACTCGTTGCACTCGTAGTATCAGCTGCTGGAACATAGCAACTACAAGAATTAATTTACAAGTAAGTTACATGGGAACTGGCAAACTTTGAACGATAATAGGTTAAGAAGGTGCATTTTTTCCTGTTATTAGTCTTTATGTTACAGTCTACGGATCTGTCTACGAAAACTAAGAAATTTTAAAATATAATGGGACAAGAAGGTGTGTTCGTTCTTTTTCTGGTAATCTTTATATTACGGTTTACGAACCTGTCTACGTTAAATGAGATTAGGACAAGGCAATTTGAATATAAGCTTATTTGCAGGATTCATAATACGTATTCTCATGCGAATAAGAAGCTTGGTATTAAAATATGAAAGTTCATCGCCCATATTTTAACTTTCAGAGATATCGCCTCTCATTCGTAAGAAATATGCAACCAGCATTACGTAGCAAATGTTAGTCTATATGAAAAATCTACGATTCTTCATCAGTTTCGAATATTTCGATGAAATAAGCAATGTAAAATTCAATGCGTCTTCTTGAAAGCATACTCCTTGCACTCGTAGTATCATCTGGTTGAGCATAGCAACTACAAGACTTAATTTACAAGTAAGTTACATGGGAACTGATAAACTTTGAACGATAATAGGTTAAAAGATGCATTTTTTCTGTTATCAGTCTTTATGTTACGGTCTTCGAACCTGTCTACGAAAAATGAGATTAGGACAAGGCGATTTAAATATAAGCTTATTTGCAGGATTCATAATACGTATTCTCATGTGAAGAAGAAGCTTGGTATTAAAATATGGAAGTTCATCGCCCATCTTATAATTGTCAGAGATATCGCCTCACATTCGTAAGAAATATGCAACCAGCATTACATAGCAAATGTTAGTCGATATGTAAAATTGTGCGATTCTTCGTCAGTTTCGAATATTTCGATGAAAGACGCAATGTACAAATGAATGCGTCTTCTTGAAAGGATACTCATTGCACTCGTAGTATCATCTGGTGGAGCATAGCAACTATAACAATTAATTAAATAGTAGGTTATATGGGAACTGTCAAACATTGAACGATAATAGGTTAAGAAGGTGCATTTTTGTCTGTTATTAGTCTTTATGTTACAGTCTACGGGCCTGTCTACGAAAACTAAGAAATTTTAAAATATAATGGGACAAGAAGGTGTTTTCGTTCTTTTATTGGCAATCTTCATATTACGGTCTACGAACCTGTCTACGTTAAATGAGATTAGGACAAGGCAATTTGAATATAAGCTTATTTGCAGGATTCATAATACGTATTCTCATGTGAATAAGAAGCTTGGTATTTAATTATTAAAGTTCATCGCCCATATTTTAATTTTCAGAGATATAGCCTCACATTCGTAAGAAATATGCAACAAGCATTACATAGCAAATGTCAGTCTATATGAAAATTCTACGATTCTTCGTCAGTTTCGATGAAATAAGTAATATAAAAATCAATGCGTCTTCTTGAAAGCATACTCCTTGCACTCGTAGTATCATCTGGTGGAGCATAGCAACTACAAGAATTAATTTACTAGTAAGTTACATGGGAACTGACAAACTTTGAACGATAATAGGTTAAGAAGGTGCATTATTGTCGGTTATTAGTCTTTATGTTACAGTCTATGGACATGTCTATGAAAACTGAGAAATTTTAAAATATAATGGGACAAGAAGGTGTTTTCGTTCTTTTTCTGGTAATCTTTATATTACGGTCCACGAACCTGTCTACGTTAAATGAGATTATGACAAGGCAATTTGAATATAAGCTTATTTGCAGGATTCATAATACGTATTGTCATGTGAAGAAGGAGCTTGGTATTTAAATATGAAAGTTCGTCATGAATTTTTTCATCGTCAGAGATGTCGTCTCATATTCGTAAGAAATATGCAACCAGCATTACATAGCAAATGTTAGTCGATATGTAAAATTGTACGATTCTTCGTCAGTTTCGAATATTTCGATGAAATAAGCAATGTAAAAATCAATGCATCTTCTTGAAAGCATACTCCTTGCACTCGTAGTATGATCTGGTGGAGCATAGCAACTACAAGAATTAATTTACTAGTAAGTTACATGGGAACTGTCAAACATTGAACGATAATAGGTTAAGAAGGTGCATTTTTTTATGTTATTAGTCTTTATGTTACAGTCTACGGGCCTATCTACGAAAACTAAGAAATTTTAAAATATAATGGGACAAGAAGGTGTTTTCGTTCTTTTATTGGTAATCTTCATATTACGGTCTACGAACCTGTCTACGTAAAATGAGATTAGGACAAGGCAATTTGAATATAAGCTTATTTGCAGGATTCATAATACGTATTCTCATGTGAATAAGAAGCTTGGTATTTAATTATTAAAGTTCATCGCCCATATTTTAAATTTCAGAGATATAGCCTCACATTCGTAAGAAATATGCAACAAGCATTACATAGCAAATTTCAGTCTATATGAAAATTCTACGATTCTTAGTCAGTTTCGATGAAATAAGTAATATAAAAATCAATGCATCTTCTTGAAAGCATACTCCTTGCACTCGTAGTATCATCTGGTGGAGCATAGCAACTACAAGAATTAATTTACTAGTAAGTTACATGGGAACTGACAAACTTTGAACGATAACAGGTTACGAAGGTGCATTTTTTCCTGTTATTAGTCTTTATGTTACAGTCTACGGACCTGTCTACGAAAACTAAGAAATTTTAAAATATAATGGGACAAGAAGGTGTGTTCGTTCTTTTTCTGGTAATCTTTATATTACGGTTTACGAACCTGTCTACGTTAAATGAGATTAGGACAAGGCAATTTGAATATAAGCTTATTTGCAGGATTCATAATACGTATTCTCATGCGAATAAGAAGCTTGGTATTAAAATATGAAAGTTCATCGCCCATATTTTAACTTTCAGAGATATCGCCTCACATTCGTAAGAAATATGCAACCAGCATTACATAGCAAATTTTAGTCTATATGAAAATTCTACGATTCTTCGTCAGTTTCGAATATTTCGATGAAATAAGCAATGTAAAAATCAATGCATCTTCTTGAAAGCATACTCCTTGCACTCGTAGTATCATCTGGTGGAGCACAGCAACTACAAGAATTAATTTACTAGTAAGTTACATGGAAACTGTCAAACATTGAACGATAATAGGTTAAGAAGGTGCATTTTTTTCTGTTATTAGTCTTTATGCTACAGTCTACGGACCCGTCTACGAAAACTAAGAAATTTTAAAATATAATGGGACAAGAAGGTGTTTTCGTTCTTTTATTGGTAATCTTCATATTTCAGTCTACGAACCTGTCTACGTTAAATGAGATTAGGACAAGGCAATTTGAATATAAGCTTATTTGCAGGATTCATAATACGTATTCTCATGTGAAGAAGATTCTTGGTATTTAAATATGAAAGTTCATCGCCCATATTTTAATTTTCAGAGATATCGCCTCACATTCGTAAGAAATATGCAACCAGCATTACATAGCAAATTTTAGTCTATATGAAAATTCTACGATTCTTCGCCAGTTTCGAATATTTCGATGAAATAAGCAATGTAAAAATCTATGCATCTTCTTGAAAGCATACTCCTTGCACTCGTAGTATCATCTGGTGGAGCATAGCAACTATAAGAATTAATTTAATAGTAGGTTACATGGGAACTGTCAAACATTGAACGATAATAGGTTAAGAACGTGCATTTTTTCTGTTATTAGTCTTTATGTTACAGTCTACGGACCTGTCTACGAAAACTAAGAAATTTTAAAATATAATGGGACAAGAAGGTGTTTTCGTTCTTTTATTGGTAATCTTCATATTTCAGTCTACGAACCTGTCTACGTTAAATGAGTTTAGGAGATTAAGAAATTTTAAAATATAACTAGATGCCTTCGACCCGGGTACCTACAATTTTGGCTAAATTCGTATTCGCTTCGTGCATGGCGATGGAGGGGATATCGAAATCGACGGCAGCGCTCAGCATGGAGATTTCTGACGACTCGCATCTGCAACGTCAGAGCTTTTCCATTGAAGTCAATTTAAAAATGCTCTTATTTATTCGTTAATTTGAGACATTTTAAAGTTTATTTCGATGTGTTACAAGTAAGGTATATAGTCTAAAGAACCATTTCAAAGGGTTCATTTCATATTATACTGTGCAAAAAAAAATGATTACTCCGAGTTCGAAATTGTATAGAATACAATTCATTATTCAGCTGAAATATATTTATATTTATGTATATAATGTAATTTTCAATTGTTGGTAATTTAGTTAATAGATAAACATGGTATTTTTCTTATTTCCTATGTAGTTTTGTACGGTGGAAGAGTCACTGAGGTTTGCCGAATCATACTGGAACGAATTAATTTATGCTCTGTTCTTATTCCAAATACTTCTTCTACACGAACTACATATCCTACAGCCAAATTTTTTCCCTCTTCTATACTTACTGGGTTAAAGTTTATTGAGTTTGTGATTGATTCAAACCCAATTTGGATTATCGTATTCATTTACGCCGCTTAACCTCGTTTTGTTCAACTCAAAATGATTCGAATTAAAAAAGTATAATATTTTGTTACAAACAAAAATGTACAAAATTTGGGCCGAATTTCAAACAATATACTCAAAGTACTACTGCTTTTGAAAACCCGCAGAAAATTAAAAAACAACTAAATATTTCACTTTCTCATATCACTCTCCATACAAATTGCAGATGCGAGTTGTCAAAATTCACCACCAGGCGGCGTGCCCAGCGTCCTGCACTAAGCGAATTGCAGTTCCCTGATGAAAGGTTGATGCTTCCGGGAATATTCCCATTTTAACACTGCCAGGAAAAAAGGCGGCGGAGGGTAGTTCTAGCATCGTTAGGTTCGAGTAGTTTCTATACATATATTGTAACAATATCTTGTTCCTTAAATAGGGTGAATATGCCAATGAATGCACGGTTAAGCATTTTTCACACTTTGATCGTTTGTAATTTTTGAATTCTTTTATGAAAATTTAATTATGACACCACCATTAGAATCGTTCGACTCTGCTCTTTATGACCATGTAGTTCAACCTTTGATTTTATTTAATTATTAATCTCGTCTTCATACGTTTGTAAAAAAATCCGCTAAACCCCAATGAATAGACGGGTTAAATCAAATGGGAAGTTTTCAGTACCAGTTTTGGATGGCTTTAAAACTTTGCTTTGATTTTACAAAATAATAAACACTGGAAGATCAATAGTACTGTAAATATTGTTTTGAATGTTCAAAGAACATTAAAATATGTATTTTGTTGCATGTTGTGCATCATACATTCATAAGAAATAGAAATATGTAGAAAATCGTCCATTCATTCGTAGTCGTCCATTCATTGGCATATTCACCCTATATTAAAATTGAAAATGAGCATTTTCAAAACTTCGACCGCAGGTCAGCCGAAGCACTGATAAATGAGCACGTCTTGTTCACACTGATGCTTTAAAAAACGCGGTTTAGTCGAGTTTTTGACAGGTCGGGTTGCAGGAAATAAATTTTTTATATGTGGGATACTTCGGTTTCCGTTTTTTACGGCATTATCGTTGATTTTACGAAGAAATGAATAAAACCTTTTTTGTAGAGAATTCGATGTTCTATATTTTTTGTTTGAAACATTTTTTTGTACGATTTGTATTTTTTGTTAAAAAATGGAAAAACGTGTTTTTTGAGCGTTTTTTTGTTAAACCTCCCCATAATCTAGTATGCATTGTCTCCAAAAACTAATCAGATCTAAGTTTGGCCAAGAGAAACCCAAATCCGTTTGTACTTTTTAAATTCGCCCTGCCAGTCGCGTGATATCGCGTATACAAAATTTTGCTCACGGACGGACTGACGGACGGACGGACAGACGAACAGACGGACGGACGGACGTATAACCTAACGGACACAAATTTTTTTATTGTTGCTTTGGGTTCCTTAGGGTCTGAAACGTCGACATTTGATGAAAAACTATAGGGTAATTTTTTTTCCCGAAGTGACCAAATTCAATACTTCGTCCAGACTTAGTCTGGGTCGAAGTAATTTTGTGCCGCATCTACAGTGAAACTATCCTATAGTACCTTTATCAAAATGAAACCATTTTGGGTAGTTCCTCACACTTTAAAACAACGAGATACTTGTTTATGTGCAAAACATGAGAATTTCCAATTTATGGTTGATAAATTACATCGCATTGGAGTTTTAAAAGAAAAATCTATCACTGATGTTTTAAAATCGGTATTTTGTTCGATCGAAGAAAAAGCATGCATCTACAGAGAATGTGAAAAGTGTTCACAGAAATTGCCTAATAATTTAAAACCAGAGGAACATTTTCGAACCTTTTATTATCAATGGGTTTCAAAAACAGAGGACAGAATTGATAACAAAGGAAAACCTTTAACGGTGAGAATAATCTCAAAAGTGAAAATATTTTGTTCTGTCAATGAATTATTTGAAAAAATGAATCAGGTCATTGCAGAATTTAGTATTCATTCCTACAACGTCTACCACCAACAAAGTGCCTATAAAAATTCGAGAACAAATTTGAGAGACAACGAAGCTGTTATAAACATTGATTTCAGCGAGAACTACCTTTCTAAGTGGTTTTCAGAAGTACAAAGTGTCCATTTCGGTGCTTCCAAAAATCAACTCACTTTACATACAGGAGTAATGTATGTAAAATGTCCCGAGGAACAGAGAATAGCGTTTTTTACTATCTCCGAATCATTACGACATGATGCAGTAGCCATATGGGCTCATTTAGAACCTATTCTAAAAATGTTAAAGAATAATGTCCCGCATGTGAACACAATTCACTTTTTCAGTGACGGTCCTACGACTCAATATCGTAATAAAACGAACGTCTTTTTACTGCGTCACTTTGCTCAGAAGTTAAATCTATCGAAAGTAACTTGAAATTTCTCTGAACCTGGTCATGGCAAAGGTCCCGCTGATGGTGTTGGTGGATTAATAAAACGAACTGCAGATCAATTCGTATTGGGTGGAAACGGCGTCATTGATTCAACCACATTTCTGGAATCAGTTTCACACCTTCATTTAGAAATGTTCGAAGTTCAAAAGGAAAATATCGAATGCTTTGACAAAATCTCTCCAAAAAATTTAAAGTCGATTCCAAATACCATGAAAATTCGTCAAGTTGTTTGGACCAAGAAAAACCCATTGAATATTGGCCTAAGATATTTATCTTGTATCAGTTGTGACGCAGACATCCTATGTGGGCATTTTGGTTTAGTTCCTGCTACCCATTCCTTTCCTGCAGCCGCTTCGAAATTCGTATCCTTTTGTTATATTAAACATCCATTCTTTCGACATTTTATTAACGTACCTGTTTATTCCTTAATTAGTATTTTTAGAACCACATCAAACGAAACCACACTAAACCAAAATCAACCAAGAAAAACAAGTCGCGAACTCAGAAATGAAATAATGAATTATAACGTATTATTAACACATGTTCCTTACTAATTAATAAAAAAGAAGTGTTTATCATAGTGTTATATAATATAACTTTAAAGCAAAAGCAACTTTATATTTTGTCTCCCCCTTATCGTATTCTTCAATATAAAATGGTTCTTTTACAGTATGTACTCCAAATTCATTGCAATCCCTTCATAAAAATTTCAAATTTTCTGATAGGCCAAAACGCAAGTTATGAAATTTTCACCCATATACACGTCGATTTTCACCCATATGCACAAAATACATAATATTGAGTATTCGGGGTTCATTAGCAGAGAAAAATAATTGATCTCAATACTTTTTTTAAATAAAATAAACAATTACTAAAGTATCACACAAATTCATTATTCATTTTTCCTGCTTTATTGAATTGCACGGAAACAGAGATCAGTTGTAATGTGATAAACAATTGAATAGCCAACAAATACCCGAATAAAGTTTTCTGACTTCTGTCGAATGTATCGAATTATGGGTGTTTTTTACGGAAAAATCAAGTTTTGTATGATTTTCACGTAGTCGCACCAAATATAAAAATTCGAAAAAGTTTGACAAAATGCACATTGTATAGATACATTTTTTAGAAAAAAACAGCGATGACAGGTCCACATTTAGCTGGTGAAATTGAATTTTGCAAACTTAAATATTTTTTTTTCTCATTGTGTATATGTTATTAAATAATGAGAAATTTTTGTTGTTTGTTTTAGTAGGTACTATTTTTGTAATTTTTTGCAAATTTCTAAGTTACGTAGTTTTTGAGAAAAAAAATAAAAACCGAAAAACACATTTTTTACCGTTGTGCGACCAGTTAAACAGATAGGAGTTTGAAACTTGCAGGAAAATTCACATTTGGGATGGCAAACATACTGTAATTTTTTCAATCTAAAACGAGCTGGGGCAATTTTGGCATGCTTAACCGGCTAGGCCCTTTATGTACATTGGGTCCTTAAAGGGTTAACCTAACATTACAATTAAAAGTATTTGATTTGTGAAAACCAATTTCATACAACTAGGATAGAAAAACCCTGCTCAGAATGGTTTTTTCTCACTCGTTTAAATATCGAATGCTGCATGTACGAATAGTAATTTTCTCTTCGACTGTAATTGTCGCACTTGCCTTTGGATCATGCTTGCAACCCTCATATTCATCGAGAAAACACTTTCACCCTTGTAGCATAATTTAATATTTAGAGAATATGAGAACGCTGTTTTCCAAAGTGTAGATATAATATGTGTTACCTTACGCCATCGTTATGTTTCTTGTCGGGGGGCTTTGCCCGCTACCCGCGCCCTCACTCTTCCTCGAGACCCCCCTTTCTCGCGCCCTAACCTTTCATAAAAATAATTGATTTTGTTATTAATGTAAAAACGAACTTTCCGCTGAGGATGAGAATAAAAGGATATTGCACTCGGCGGAAAAAACTGAGCTCCGGACTTCGCGAACGTGCTGCCCTCGCTTCGCTCGGGCGGCAATTGTTCGCCGGAGCGCACAGCCCACTTTCTTCCCTCGGTGCATAATATACTATTCTTTTTCCCAAATATGTGCAATATTCAGAATTAACCATACCTTCAATCACGTGAGGATTCTTTTCTTACCTGGGTTCTTCATAAATATCATGCATGTGTGTATCATCAGAATTCAGTATTAGTTCGTAGTATGAGGCCGATTCCTTCCGCCAAGCCTCACTGAATAGTTCAGGTGCGGAGGGGATTGAACGAAACGCCGCGCAAATATCTCTTTAATTTTTAATAATTTGTGTACTTTTTAATTAAATTTTATTTCTTACTTTCTACTATAAATGTTTGTGCATGTCTATATATATTATTTGCATGTCTATATATATTGTTTTGCGCGTCTATATGTTATTTTGCATGTCTATATATTTTATTGGTTTTTTGTTTTAATGGTTATATCTTTTTATATAATATTTGCTTTTTTCTTTCTTGTTTAAGATTTATTATAATTGCATGCTCATATATTATTTGCATGTCTATATATATTGTTTTGCACGTCTATATGTTATTTTGCATGTCTATATATTTTATTGGTATTTTGTTTTAAGGGTTATATTTTTTTATATAATATTTGCTTTTTTCTTTCTTGTTTAAGATTTATTATAATTGCATGCTCATATACCAGTCCGTTCCAAGTAACTGTGAAATCGAAATTGTATTATCTTTATAGTTCTGAATGTAATTTTTCTTTGTTTTTTTTTTCTTTTACGTTTTTTTTGTTACTAGTTTAGATTATAAATGTTTCGACAAGGCCTAGCGTTTTGAGAATCCGAGCGATTTCGACGCAAGGTGTGAAATGTTTTGAAATTTTCAAACTGTAGCATTTTAATACCTAATGCAATTTGTAAGTATAAATTGTTAACTATATTAATGTTTAAATATGTACGTATGTTAAATCTATATTTCCCCTGTGCAGCTCTGTATGGGCACCGAGGAATAGCTAAGGTTTTCAGGATGAAAACACGTTACTGCGAAGTCATGGGCGCCTTCGCGAGGGAGTCCAACAAAGGATTTATAAACTCCTTAAGCGCAAATTTGTGCTTACCCTCGGGAGTAAAAGTAATCCCGAGGGATTCCCTTAATTGATCCCGAGGAATCTGCCCTTAATAGGGCTCGTAATGTCTGTTGGTTGACTCGGAGGATCTTCGCCGAATCAACGACCGTCCTCTTGGTCGTCTGGTCACCGAAGAGAGCAACATCTTTCGACATTTCAAACGCCCAGGGCTCATCGCCATTCGGGCGCTCCTCACGAGAGGCAGCCTTGAGAGAGGCTGGGAAGGATCGTGGGCCTACCTAACCCCGCCATTCCCGTGAAGTGTTCCTGAGCGGCCCATTTGCACGGCAATGGCTGCAGTTTTTACCGGAGTCACATGCCGCCGGACCCTACTGGTAAAGGGGTTTGTATCTTTTCTAGCGAAACCACTCCCCCGGCAACGTTCAACCCCATTCAACGTAAGAAAGAGCTAGCAACCGCGAGTCCAACTCCAAACGCTCAGGCGGGACGCGTCCTCCATGACCCCGACGTAAGAGGCGGGGGCATGGATGGCAATGTCTCGGGACCCCTGAGCTCCCGTGTAGCTTTCCCAGGGTAGGGGTCTAGCTTTCTTAACGCATGTACGTCAAGGGGTGCTAGAAGACCCGACGGATGGGCCTCTTAGGGTGGGGACTATGTCACCACCGTAAGAGGTCCTCCGTTCTAGATGTTAGGCACATTCTGTTTTAATGTTTCGCACGGTGACTGGGTGTTTGCTGTCAGCCTTATTCGGAAGGCGTCGTTCGCGAAGTCCTCCGCAGCCTGGTATGTGGCCTGTGATGTCAGCATCCCGGCGACGTCCCACTCGTCTCTTTGGGTGCTCCATGCTATGCCCAGCTTATCGTGGTCCCATCTTCTTCCAGGTGTCCGCAGGCACACTCGGTGAACTTCGCGAGGCCCCTAGATAGGAGGAATTTCCCCAATGAGCCGTGTCCCGTGATGATGAATGAGAGGCGCATGGATGGGTTAAACCACTGTTTCCCCTGGAGGGCATCTGCCAGGGCACAAAGGCGCCTGTTGTGGCGCATGTCGATGATTGCTCCCAGCGTTCTCTCCATAAGTTCCGCGAGTTCTCCTTTAGCTTTGCTAGCCCAGCTTGGCCATCTGCGCCTCTCGACATTTCAGGATCGCGTATATTCTCGAGGTACAATCTTCTGGAGAGAAGGTATCGGACTCTTCTAATCATCGCCTCGAGGTCCCAGGACAGGGCGCCCATGAGGACTTGTAATGCCGCGGTGGAAACGGTGTGGCATGAGCGAACGAAGGTTCGGAGTATGACACGTTGGGCCGATGTAATCCTGGAGCCATAAGTGATCATGAAGAGTTTATGACCCCAGATGCTTGAGCCGTAGAGGGCCTTAGCAGTGAACAGACCATTGTAGATGGTTGTTGCTGCCTTTCTTTTGAGACCACAATTCGTTTTTAATATTCGACTTAATTGTCCTCCCATCAGCGCCATGCGGTCCCTGACTTCTTCGAGGTGGGGGTGGAAGTTGAGTCACTCCAGTTCTTATACCGAGATATTTGATTTCCGTCTTGCATGGGATCCTATGGCCCCTGTATATACCCCCGGTTTCGCGGCGGTGGTGGTTTCTTTTCTATATCTGCAAGTCATGGAAACTGTCCGGTTCGAGAAGAAGTCGCTCCAGATATCCAGTTCGGGGCAATCATATTGGACTAGCCGCTGCAGTATGTGTTGGTGCTTTGAGTAGTCGAATGCATCCTTCAAGTCGAGGAATAATCCTGCGACTATTTTGGACTCGGAATTCTCGAATCCGGAGATGGCTGATCTCCACGCGTCTTCGGTCGATCTTTTGGGTCTGAACCCGTATTGGCTGTTAGACCAGTCATCGATGGAACCATTGAGTCTGGAGACTAACATGGCTTCCAATACTTTTCCAAGTAACGGAAGCAAGCTTATTGACCTGTACGACGAAGCTTCGGTTATGTTAGCATCCTGCTTTTTTGGAATCGCCACAACGATCGCCTCTTTCCAGATTTTTGGAAAGGTGCCAGATTTAAGACATGTGTCGTACAAGTCAATGGCGTATGCGGGGATGGCTCTTATGGCAATTCTTGCTATCTCGCTGGTTATTCCATCATGGCCGAGGGCCTTTCGAGTTTTCAGTCGAGATGTCGCCGTTCGTAATTCTGCAAAAGTCAACTCTGTCGAGGGGTCTCAGGAATGATATCGGGAGTGTGGATCCTTTCCTCTTCAGGTGGTAACCTCAGGAAGAAGCCTCGCTTCAAGATCTTCGCCATTTCGCTCCAAGAGGTGGTCAATCTTCCATCATCTTTTTTAGCCCCGGATAGTTCCGTATCGCTCAGTCTGCCACGGCAGAGTTAGTAGGTAGGGCCCCAATGATCCTTGTTGCCTGCGTCGTTGACGAAATTCTGCCAGTGTTGGCAATTTTGCGTCTTTTATGAGAGACTTGTAACGCTGTTTCTCGGCCTGGTATTCGCATGCTGGTAGACGGGCTATTCCATTGCTCCGCTGTTTTCGATGGTTTCCGCAGGACTTTGTTGCAGGTATTAGTAATCCATTGCTGGAAGGTAGCTGCTTTCTCTTCGGTGTTCAGTGACGCGAACCTGCTCAGGGAAAGTGCTTTCGCTCTTTCTATGACCTCCTTCGAGAGCGTTGGGCCTTTATCCGGTTTCCAAGACTACCCTGGTTTGTCCGTCGCTCGAGTGGTGACCCTGGGTCGGCAGCACAGAGTGATCATGTTATGATCGCTCATCGTTCACGTAGGCTCGATCACCCAACTGATGTCAAGGGGGCCTGTGTTGTGTCCAAAAGTCATGTCGATATCAGATCTTCCTCTTCTGCCGATGAAGGTGTAATGCTCCGACGTTTCGTTTAGCACTTCGAGATTGTGTGAGACCACAAACTCCTCCATTATCTCCCCTCGTATAGCGTTAGCTGAGCCCCTCAGTCTGTTCTTGCTGTGCGATAATTCGGATGAGGCATTCCCGTCTATGGTAATTATTACGGGTTTACCGTCAGATCTAGTGATCACTTCCTCGATGTACAATAAGGCAGGCGTTAGGGATTGCATATGGGACTCTCCAGGTTGGGTAGGGCGTGCATATACAGAGGCCACAATCACGTCTCCAAAAGGTCCAGAGACGTTGGCGCATACGCCCCTGTTATTATCATTCGAGATCGGTATCCTAATGGCGCTGAGGTTTGGATTGGCCACAACGATGGCGGTTTTTTGGTTAGGCTTGCTGTAGATTTTGATCATTCGGGTTGGTAATCCACTGATGACTGAGAAGTTGGTCGCGGACGGCTCTTGCAAAAGGAATAGGTGCAGTTTTTGTTCGAGCATTGTCTGGCCCAGCTCGGCCATAACGCCCGACGATCTTTGGCAGTTTAGTTGACCGATTCTCAGCCAGCAGAATTCTGGGTCGGCCCAACGATCATTTCCCTCAGCCATTGGGGATAAGCTACGTCTCGCCCTAGTTCGTTCGACGCTCGGCTTCCTCTAGAGCGGCGGCTCTCGCTCCGCATTCTACCGACCCCGTGTTGTGCATGCCGTTCCGACCTCGCTTGATGCATGAAGCGCACCTGGCTGGGTTCGCTTTGGGCATTCTTCAAGTTTGTGCCTCTCGATGGCGCAGTAGCGGCATTGAAGAGAGCAACAATGTGGAAGTTAGCGTCGTTAATGCTAAGTCCGCAGCCTGTCAACCAATCCTCCGACATGTTTATGAGGTTCTGGAGGCCTACCGCCGAGTCTGCGAGGAGGATCGAATCGTCGACGAATGATAAGATGTTCCTCCTCGTGGGGCCGATGGAAAATCCAGGTTAAAAAGTACAAGCGAGAAGGGATCTTCCTGTTTCAACCCTCTCGTCATGCGGAGGGGATCGGATTCCCGTCAACTGCCAGCCTGACTCAGTGTTGAATTGCAATAGTATACCTTACCTTCAGATATTTGATTGCCGGCGATGGAATGCCGGAAGCTGCGGTGGCTGATCTTATTGCCGAATGTCGCACACGGTCGAAAGCTTTCCCCATATCTAATGTTGCGATGTACAGAGATTTGAAAGATGCGTACCGACTCCTTAAGGGGGGGGGGGGGGGATGCTAATTAAATTTTTTTTTGGCCATTTTTGGTTTATTTTTTTAAATGGATGCGCAACATCTCAAGAATATTCAGTGAAAATTTCAAGTCGATCGGATGTAAGGAAAAGAAGTTATGAACGTTTGAACGACCATTGCTCGGAGCCGTATTTCTCTACCCGCTCGATCGGTGTGCGGCGCGCTGACGTTGGACGCTATTGTATTCATTTCTAATCCCTAAATCCCTTTATTGTGGAAAGCGCCTTTTCAGGTAGCCAAGTGTGCATTAAAATCATGGTATATACATCAGTTGCTCGCTGTATGTCGTGTTAAACGGTATAAAGTAGTCGAAAAACTTGACTGTTATCGCTCGAGTTCGTTGAATTTTCGGGCATTTTGAACTGTGTTTGTGTTTGAACTGTTACTGAGTGTATTTATTATTATTAAAAATGCCTCGAAAAGTGACTAGAGATGATCGTAAATACGGTAAAATGTATTTGAACCGAAAAAAAAAAAATATTACCACCACACAAGCTTAAAAACGATGAAGCAACAGCTGGCAGCTCGTCGTCGAAAAAAATTAACAATAGTCCCGCAATTGATATAGAAGAAGATCTCCAAAAACATTATAGGATAATAGATTTTGTGTTGGTTTTTTCATCAATCTCTAGTGTAGTGAAATGTAAAAAGTGTGATGGAGAAATCAATTTCACTTCATGCAAAAAAGAAGGACTCGGCTTTAATATCAAATTATCATGCAAAAGCTGTGAAGCGTCTAATTATATTCCATCTTCCACAAGAATAGATTCCGGAAAATATGATGTCAATTTAAGATTCGCTTTTGCAATGCGAGTATTAGGCTTAGGCTTAGCCGGGTGCAATAAATTATGTGGACTAATGGACTTGGCCAGTGCTTTTTTAACGAAAGGAGTATATAATAAGTATGTAGATGAAATGTGTGAATGTACAACAAATGTTGCCAAGAAGTTTTTTGCATTGGCCGTAGAAGAAGAAAAAGAAGAAATGTGTAAAATGCATAATTTAGAAGAAACAACAGAAGTTACTGTATCAGGTGACGGAACATGGAAGAAAAGAGGGTTCTCGTCGTTATTTGGCGTTGCTTCTCTCATTGGATTGCATACTGGCAAAGTATTTGACATTTTAGTAAAAAGCAGCTTCTGTCAACGATGTAGGACTTGGAAAAATAAATCCAGTACTGCTGAATATGAAGAGTGGCACGAAGAACATGTTACAAGCGGAGAATGCAAAGCCAACCACGTCGGACCGTCTGGAAACATGGAGGTAGCAGCGATTGTAGAAATGTTCAAACGATCTTTAGAAACTCTTGGGGTGAAATATCGTAATTACATTGGAGATGGCGATTCCAAGACCTACAGCGGCGTTATTGACGCAAACCCTTATGGTGAAGATTTTTTAATAAATAAAAAGGAATGCGTAGACCATGTACAGAAACGCATGGGAACGCGCCTGCGTGGTCTGGTAAAGAAGTCAGTAGCTGTTACAACAACCAAAACAGGAAAACCCATAAAAAAAAATCCTGTCTGGAAAAGGACAATTAACAAGCAAAATGATAGACAAATTAACTGTTTACTACGGATTGGCCATTCGACGCAATTCCGATTCAGTTCAGAAGATGAAAAATGATATATGGGCGACATACTACCACTACAGTTCAAACGACAAAAACCCACAGCACGAGAAATGCCCGAGCGGCGAAGATTCCTGGTGCGAGTGGCAAAAAGCTGCAGCTGCAGGTGCTTTAAAATCGTTCAAACACAGCTATGAAGCCCTTGCTTCTACGGTTTTGGAAGCCATGAAGCCAGTTTATGAGGACTTGAGCAAGGACGCACTATTGCAGCGATGTCTTGGAGGTTTCACTCAAAATAATAACGAGAGCCTAAATCAACTGATATGGAAAATCTCTCCAAAGGCATACAGTGGAACCTCTACAACCGTCCAAATTGCAGCAAATGTAGCTGCTTGTACCTTTAATGAAGGTTCTATTGCCCTGTTGGCCTTCATGAAAGAAATGCACATCGGTACAGGCCCCAGCTCTAATGAATGGGCGCGAAAAATTGACGACTTGCGCATTTCTAGAGCAGACGAGAAAGCAGCCCACGACAGCAAAGAAGGGAGAATTTCGCGAAGGCAAACCCAAAAAGATGCTCTGGACCTTCTTGATGAAAGCGCCTTACTGTATGGACCTGGTATCGACGATTCTGTGTGAATATAAAAGAATTATCCACTTTTATTTCGAAATTTTTAGTGTCAAAAGTTTAAAGCGTTTTTCTCAAACTTGCCATTTTCGAAGTCGGTGATCACGATTACTCAAAATCTACTCGATCAATCGTTCTGAAATTTGGCACACTGCTTCTTAACAATATTTACCAGGTAAAACTGGGAGCTTTTTTTGATTTTTTAAAAATTGTTAATTCCACAGTAAGAAATAACTCGATTTTTTGCACCAAAAATCAGAATTTTGGCTTCAAAGTGCTATTAAAAATTCAAAAATTCAAAAAAAAAAATCCTCCCAGCGTTACCTCGAAAATCATCTCCTTTAACGAATGCATTTTCATTTTTTTGTTTCAGATGAATTTTCGAAGAGTTATGTTGATCACCGCCAAACAACTTTTTTTATGAGAGCCTCCGGAAATTCGTTGTCACTCGCGTATTTTTCTATATCTTTCTATGAAAATTTCGCGAATTAATCTTTAAATGTTGTACTATTACATGGAAATCGAATAAATAAAATAACATTACACGTTTCGCCAAAAAAAATTCCTAAAAACATGCCTTTTTTCCTTGGAAATTAGCATACCCCCCCCCCCCCCCTTAAGAAGGTATCATCCTCAAGGAGGGATGTGTTGGTAGCGCATCCATCTATCCCAGCCTTAAATGCTGTTTAGATGTAATTTGTCTCTGTAGATCTCTCGATTCTGCGAGCCAAGAATCGTGAATGGCTCGCGTGATAACAAATCGATTCGAGATTGGGAATTATCATTATCGTTGGATCTCAGGTTACATGTGACAGGCATATTACCTATTATCTCGTATGCAATTTTATTTACGCATTATATATTTAGTTGCATTTAATTTTTGCTCGTTCTTGGAGAAGTTTTTAAAGAGCTAGGAATTTGAAATTTTGAATATATAGAGGTATTATTTTCAAAGTTATGACTATAACGAATTTATGGCACAGCGTAAATACCACTGGCATTAAACGGTTATATAATAGATTGTAGGAATTCACTCACAAAGTTTCTAAAAAATCATGTTGCAGAATATAAAAAATTGTACAATTAGTTCCAAATTGAAATCTTAAATTTTTATAATGAGACTAAAAACACCCGTTTTTATCGAAAAATTGTTTTCGTTGATGTGTCCTAAATATACTCGTATTCCAGTCAAATGTACCTGCCCAAGCGTATACATATCGTAAATACATACGCACAAGATCATATACATACGTAAGGGAATTCGAAGTATACGTATTTTTTATTTTTTTATTAATACACTCAGAAAAGTGTCTTTTATTAGTTACAATCCCGTGTCTTTTAAAACGATTTCTTATACCCCGTAAAATAAATATTGTAATTACTGAAATGTCATATGTTATCCATAACAATCTTTGTCTTTTAGCATTTACCAGTAAAAGATATTCTATTAAATTCACATGTTTCAAAAGAATATTTTATTATGTCTAAAAGAATACGTATTTTAGCATTTTACAAATACTAGTTTCTTATAGGTTATAATCTTGCAAATGTATAGAATATTATGTAATAAATAAAGCTAGGAACCAATACAATACTACAAAGTACAGTACACGGTCATGAGATGATTTCCGCCGAAAAAAATAATATAGGCCAAACTTAAAAAATGTGGCTCGTCTTACCAACATTGAGCTGCTGCTTGAATATAAAATCGAAAAAATGTCACCGGACAGAAATCGAACTCACGACCTACGAGTTCGTAGTCCAGTGCATTACCTCATGAGCCATGCAGCCGGTATAGTATATTATTGTTTCTAAGCTGGTTCATTAACTGAATTATAGCACGTAATCATTTTTTCTTACTACATGCACCGTAAGTGACATATTCTAACCTCGCAACGTTAGAATGGCAGAAAAATCGTATTCAACGGTAAGTCGTAAGTAATACACTATTCCTATATCCAAGAATGACCGCGTTTATACTGGTAAAAATATGTCTTTTAACTGTTAATAGGTATATTTATACCAACTACGAGATGTTTTAAAAATCTTTATGTTTCAGTGGCGCGACCAAAATGGCATTTTACACATTTTACATTTTTTTGCGAGCATTTTACACACACTTGCAACATAAAATATTCTTCGACGCACGTACAAAATAGTAATTTTCGATACAAGTGCGTATGCGTAAAGAACTTTACACAAACACACGTATGTCGAAATATTGTTTATGAACTTTTTAAGCGAGTTTTCGTGTATTTTTAACTTATTTCTCGGGAATATTCATTTTGTTTTCCCATAATAGTGGATGGATCGACGTACCAGGAGTTGCGGCAGGTTACAATTTGCAAAGGACCATGCATTAATTAAATGGAAAAGTCGCACCGGTCAAATAAAAAAGAAACTATGGGAAAATACTTTTTGGAATGTCCTGATGATAAGTCTCCATGGTGGCAAACTTAAAAAAGCAAGTTTAAGCTATCGCGAGACCACCTGAATTTTATTATAATTATATATAATATAGTTTTTTTTTTGTTTTTGACGGAGGGGGAAATGCGTTAGGCACCGTAGGGGGTTGAAGTTGTTGGTTAACCCCCGTGTGTCGGACTCCCTTGCTCATGATGTTCAAGGCAAGGTTTACCGACTAAAACCCTAACCTCCCTTAGCCCTCCATAATCCACTTATGCAGTCTGCAGCAGAAAAGTGGCTCCGATATCCACCCTTCCGATGCAGACTGCACCGGGCCATGTCAATGGTAACTGCAACCACTCCCTCTACCATCAGGTTAGTGGTTGCAGGATCCCATTTGATCTCAGCAGCACTGCGTTCTGCATTCGGACTGCGATGGAATATGCATGTTCTGGGCAGGCCGGAATACTTTTCATATTTTGAAGGAAAGTTGGTCTCATTCCATGGATTGACCATTGCTTGGTGCTGGATCCCACCAAGGTGACTCATCACGACCAAATGGCTTCCCCTTTTGTCACAGGCCATGATCTAATATCTATCGAATATGGTATCAAGGCGACGACTCCATCTGAGGGTATTATCATGTACAGGAACTACAATCGAATCAATGTAAACGATCTGCTGGCAAACCTAGATAGTAAAGATTGGTCAAACTTTCTTACCATACCGGAGATTAACGAGTCATGCAATTTTTTTAACGATACATTAAAATCTGCACTAAATGATTATGCCCCTTTACATTCTCTTAGACCTAAAGGCTCAACTGCCCCATGGCTCACTCCGGAATTAAGAAGAATGTGAATTCAATATAATTCTTTGATTTCTGCAGATAGACGTACGCGAGACTCTCGGATCAAATCGCGATTAACATCCTTCCGCAAGACCTACAGGCAACTATTGTCAGTGACGAGAGACAATTATTACACCTCTAGGCTAAGTGAAATATCTGATCCTAAAAGATTATGGAGAGAGGAATGGGCTTGGTCAAACCCAAAATTGATGAAACCTCTCTCTGCTGCACTGTAGTTGAGATTAATGCTTACTTAGCTTCTTTATCTCTCGGTTGCGTGGATGCATTAAGCCTTGATCTCTCTTCGGACATTCTACATTCTGATTTCTTGGACGATCGCCTTACACACATTACACCAGAAATACTACGTCGACATTTTATGCGAATAACATCGGAAGCAAAAGGTGTGGATGAACTTTCAAGCACATTCCTGCTTAAATGCTTACCGGCTATTTTTCCTTATATGCTGCACTTATTTAACCAATCTTTACAGACATCCTCGTTTCCCTCCTTATGGAAACATTCCTTGTTGACGCCAATCAAAAAAGTAAAATCACCGATGAGTCCCTCTGATTACAGACTTATATCTATCTTGTGCATGCCTACCAAAATACTAGAAAGAATTGTGTACGAGCAGATCACCGAATTTTTAACCAGTAGAAGCTGGTTCGATCCACACCAATCGGGGTTCCGAAAACTTCATAGCACTCAGACTGCCCTGCTGTATGTTACGGAGGAAATTCGACTGGCAATTGATGAGGGTATGGTCGTTGTACTAGTACTTTTTGATTTTAGCAAAGTTTTGATCTTGTCGACCACGCCCTATCACTGCAAAAGATGAGGGCAACTGGCTTCCCCAACTCAGTCATCACGTGGTTTGACTCGGGGGACGCTTTCAGGCAGTTCGTGGGCCAAATCGTGATATCTCATCATGGCTGCCAGTGAGGGCTGGAGTACCTCAGGGATCAGTCCTAGGGCCCCTTATTTTCTCGCCCTTTATTAATGACTTGCACTCCTGCCTACAACATACATTCCATGCGATATTCGCGGATGATACGCAGATATTCTTGAAATGTCGCCCTGAAGACATTGACTCAGGTGTGCAGAAAATCTCGTCTGATGTGCTGTCATTCACCAACTGGGTTGATCGGAATAAACCCAACATCAACTTAGACAAAACTAAGGCTATGCTTATCGGTGGCTCACGCCATATCAGGCAAATGAATATCAATGGTATGCCTCAAATTATTATCCATGGCCAACCCTTATCTTGGACTGTTACTGCTAAGAACCTTGGACTTCACATCGACCAAACACTATCTTGGAGCGAACATGTTGTACAGATGTCTCGCAAGGTGTATGGTACAATACGGCAGCTTTATTCCAGTAAGACTGCTCTATATGAAAACCTGCGGCTCCAATTGATTACTTCACTGGTACTCCCCTACTTTGATTATTGTGCTGCGGCCTATATTGCCATTGACACTATACTAAAACTTAAGATTGAACGAATGCTTAATGCCTCCATTCGCTTCATTTACGGGATCCGGAAGTTCGAACACGTCACCAGATGTCGGCGTAGACTATGTTGGCTAACCGCGAAAAATCG
Source organism: Trichopria drosophilae (assembly GCA_030407085.1). Taxonomy (NCBI): domain Eukaryota; kingdom Metazoa; phylum Arthropoda; class Insecta; order Hymenoptera; family Diapriidae; genus Trichopria; species Trichopria drosophilae. The sequence continues at coordinate 69,205,819 of CM059587.1, forward strand.
CAGACTATATACGATCGGATGCCTTACTTATCAGCTCGTCTACTATAAAAAACCTCACTACCTTTACCAACGCTATCTTTGGCGACGTGATATTATCTCCCGTGAGCTTCGGCCTGGGGGAGCAGTATTACGAATACCTGCCCATCGAACAGCTGTATGTGTGCACTCTTTTATTATTACTTCCAGCAAATTATGGAACTTACTTCCTCGCAATATTTCCGATAGTGCTACCTTGCAGATATTTAAGAGTAGATTTTATGAATATCTACTGGAAGCTGATAAGTCCGACCGCAACGTGTTTTAGGCAATTTCAATCGTGTTAATTCGTCTTAGTATTAGTTTAACGTACTACTGTATTCGACTCGAATTTCGCTATAATTGTTACTCAGACATTAGATATAACTGTTATTTAGCTATTAAAACTAAATCTTTATTCTACATAACTTTTCGCGATTGGTAATGTGATCATTATTTTCTATCTAATTTTCAACATTGTTAACTGTCATATGTATACATGAATGGTTGGCTGAAGGGAGATTTTCTCCCGTGCCATTAATAATTTTAATCTAATCTAATCTAATCTAATCCTTCCAGCACTTTAATTATTAGCACGACGAGCTTGATTTTGAATCCTCGGTACAGCTTGCGAATCTCAAACAGAAGTTCCTGATATTTCATCCGTTTTTCGTCCTCTTTGCTAACCATGTATGTCTCTGCTGGTGCAGAGAACTCGATGACGAAGATGGATTTGTCATCGAAGTCAACAAAGACGATATCGACGATATAGCTCGTCGGAAATGAATAATTCCAGTATATTCAGTATATATCGGCACGACTCAAATCCGACTACGGATTCAATATCAGTGGGGACGTCTCGCAAAACTGGGGTCGCGTCAATAACGAAGGTGCTATGGAAATGATAATACAGCACTCGGAGAGCCGCATTGTGACGTTGGATGTATGCTGAGACTGCATATCTTGGAGAAGCTGATGCATTAGTGTCTCAACATGACATTCACACGATCTACAAAGCGTACTCTGCACCGCCTGGTACAAGATGTTGTGGCGGTACGCTACGGTATTGACGACCCCATCCTGGCATGCGAACATAAAACCCACGGTCTCAGATATCAAGCCGGCTGATCTTAAGAACGAGACGGTCATCTCTATAGGCAAGCCAAGTTGCTGAATATTTCGAAAGAATTGTCCATGCAATGGCTTGTCGATATGCCTTCCCTCCTTTTGTATGCTAGCCCTGAGACGCACTGGGCACAGATTGATGACTGATTCAGCTTCCTGTGCACCACTACGTCCCACGTTGAAAACCAGACCGAGGCTTCGCGCCGTTCGTTCCGCCGCGTTGTACAAAAACGCCCGCTTCCCCTGAATTTTATGCTGATGAACTAGCATCATCAGGGGATCCTCCATTCGATTAATCACGTCGCAAGCTGTTTCGAGGAACAATCGGTCATGCATACACTCCAGGCTTAAAAGGCCACGACCTCCCATATCTCGGGGCAAATACAGTCATTCCACGGAAGATCTTGGATGCAAACTGCGTTGCATTCAAATCATCTTCCGTGTGCTTCGGTCAAGACCCCTTAGCTCGTCAACGTTCCACTTCAGTGCTCCAAATGAATAGAGCACTGGTGATACGGCCAACATATTTGGGGCTACCACCTTATTTCTCCCGGTCAATTCTGATGACTAGATCTGACGGAGAATGCGCCGGTATTTCTTAATGATGGTGGATTTAGCAGCCTGCATATCCTGGACATGCCTTTGAGGTACGCCCAGGTATGTGTAGGCTTCTTCGACGCTAAGGTGGCGGATGACATTTCCGTTCACGAGCTCCATATCGTTGTTATGGGAGCCTGACCTTCCTCTGTGCAATTGAACGACTGCACACTTGTCCAATCCGAATTACATGCCGATATCTCTCGAGTATGTGAGGGCGATGTTCAGAGATCGATGTAATTGATCCTCGCCTGATGTGTATAATTTAAGATCGTCCATATAGAAAAGATGGGTGATCTTATGTACACGTTCACCAGGCGGTCCACACATGTACCCTTGAGATTTCCGGAGAGCAACGGATAGAGGCAATAGTGAGATTCAGAGAATCTCCTTGATAGACACCTCTTTGGAATTGAACCAGTCTACACATGGTTCGACGCTTGCTCGATGTCATGACGAAGCGTGTTTTCCAAAGAAGCATCAGGTCTTCTACAATTCTCACTATGTTTGGGTGGACATGGAGGCGTTTGAGCAACAAGCTTAAAAGCTCGTGCGATGTTGAGTCATACGCCTTCATGTAATCCAGCCAGGCTATCGACAGGTTACGCTAGTACTGAACTGCGTCCTGACAAACACACCTATCGATAAGCAAGTTGTCCTTACAGCTGGATACACCCATTTTGCAGCCTCGTTGTTCTACTATCCGTTGCCGCACCGGTTTCACGAATTTAACAATACGTTCGTTAAAGATGTTAGTGGACAATTTGTATAACGTATTGAGACACGTGATCGGTCTATGGTTTCTCGGATCGGACAAGTCTTTCGATTTTGGGATCAGTGTCGTTCGGCCCTCCACCAGCCAGTGCGGAATGGGTTGGTCTCTATTTATATAAGAGGTGAATATTCGGGCTAGGTGTTGATGGACAGATATGAACTTCTTCCACCAATAGTTGTTAATTCCATCCCAGTCCGGCGAGGAGAAATTCCTAGCTCCTGTGATGGCATTTTTCACCTCTAATGCACTGACGGGTGGGCAATCTTCACTTTGTTGTGTGACTTCGTCGCACAACTCGGTGAAGATTTCAATACCTGGAGTGTCTGCATTAAGCCTAGATGTTTTCTCGTAGATGCTCCCCCAGAATTCCTCAATTGCGGCCATCGACGGAAACTCGCTTGAGGCTGCGATACGATGTATGAAGAGGTTGGAAGGATTCGTCCAAAATTTTTCATTTTGTCGAATTCCATCCTCCCGTTTTTGCAGCCTCTTTTTGGCATCCGCCAAAACCCGAATTTTATCCGCCAAACGTTGCTTGATGTTGAGCAACTTCAGCTTGTTCAGTGGGTGATAGTACGTCCGCAGTTGTTGTGTGAACTTCTTGACTTTAGCCGTAAATAAACGGCCAGATGTTAAATAGTCGATCACACACTGAATTCGGGAAGCGAGTTTCCGTGTCAATCAAATCTTACCGTTCAACTGAGACATGCGTTTTGTAATCTGCCGACTCCCCGATATCTACGTCAGATTTCGCGGAGTCGCCAGATCACTTGCAGCCTCGTAAACGGCACAATTGACTTGCCACAGGTCGCAGTCATCTGGAAGAGCATCCAGAAGTAGGCTATTTGCTCTGGCTAATTCTCGTTGCTTAGGCAACATTTTCGTTGTCAAATTACGCCTAAACACGAGTGTCGTGCTTTCATAATGTGGAGCATCTCTCTCAGCACTACGTACGGGCTCAGTTGTTATTGCCCGCACATCCGGTACCGGTTGACAGCTGGGAACAACGAAACCTATCCGCCTCAGATAGGCCACATAATCTCTCAGTTGTTGAAAAAGCGATCTGCCAGTTCGGGATGCATTATTGCAAACCGACTATGCATTTGCGCCATGTAGCCTATCTGTTGCGGGCAGCTCTCCTCGTAGCAGCGAATTAGATCTTGCTTGAGATCCTCCGTCCACTGAAATCGACCGTGGGCATTCGTGTGTCGTTGTCCCGGGACACGTGTTACGGCTCCTCCACCTCGGGACTGGGCTGCATCCGAAGCAGCCCGATGGTCAGGAGCCCTGCGCGTTGCATTTCTTGTAACCGCATTTAAAAGATTATTTTATTATTATTATTCTTATTATTATTATGATTTTTGATTCAACATAAACAATAACTCGATATAATCAAAATAAATATATGCAATACCATATTATTTTTTTAGTTTTTGGGTTCTATTCAAATTCATGTGTAGTGTAACTAAACTGTCGTCTTGTTTGTGCAATTAAACTTGAGTTTTATTTGTGATACACATACCGAAAATAATAGATGGTTGGAGTTACCGCTTAAGTAGAAATATACCTACCTAAGTGGCTGTCTTTCCTATGTATAAATATTAAGAATAACCACGAAAGTAGCCTATTTATATTTCGTCGTGGTTGCTCGATGTTACAGACAAAACGTCGATTTGCCATATTTCTTTTCTGTAAGCGAGTGTTAAAAGTAACAATCATATGTGCGTTTGTTCAAATCATAACAAATCACCATATCAGAGAAGAGTTCGACGGCGCCGAAGATGCATGGAGAGAAATGGATGGTGGGAGCTGCTGCATAAGTAGTAAAATACAGACCAGACATCTTTTATAGGTGCCGTTACTACTTACGCGGTTATTTTTACTATTTAGATTGTAAAGTCAGTTACTTAAGTAGTAACATCACGTATAATGTCTAGTCCATATTTTACTAACTAAGTGGTAGCTCCAACCATCTTTTTTTTCGGTGTGCGTTATAATGGCTGCTTTTTTGCACGACCAGAATTTACGGTGTCGTCCACCGCCCGTGAAGTGGGCTTTGCAGTTTTCTCGGTAAAAACTCCGCGCCAGGTGGACGACGCGTTACTCAGCCCGGCTAGCTGGCAACGTAATCCCGGTAGGGCACGGACTCGCCCAGAGGAGGTGGGCTCCTGCCTCCTTCCGCGCCTGAAAACGGGGATCGCGAAAACGTAGCAGAAAGAAGGTGCAGCAGGAAAACAATGAATAATATTATTTTATTAAAACGGATATTGGGCCTTCTTCCCCTCTCAATTTTATTATAATAAATCACAAAGGTGGCCCACGACCGACTTACATTCAATTTCGCTCCTTACAATTTGGCGTTTCGCCCGGGCGCGAAATCCGCCCTCGTCTGGTTAGACGGCGATTCCACGCGTCCTCGCGTGTAGCGGCTACTGCGGTCGCTCTCGTCCTCGACGGCTTGCTTTGGTTTTCGACCCGACTAACTTTATCTCGATCTTTACGATTTCTAACTCCTTCCCGCTCGAAGGTTGCCTCGACACTCCCTCACGCGATCCTTCCTTCTTGAAGGCTCAAAAAAGACTCTTTACTTGATACGCGAACCTTCCTCTTTGAAGGCTCAAGACTAACTCTCGCGATCCTTCCTTCTTGAAGGCTCTAAAACGACTCTCGCGATCCTTCCTTCTTGAAGGCTCAAGACTGACTCTCGCGATCCTTCCTTTTTGAAGGCTGAAAAACGACTCTGTCGGCGGTTCTCTCCGCGGTCGCGTATCTCCGTGCGCGCGCCGTTGCCGGCGGCGCTCGGTCATTTTCGGGGCCGTTCGTATCTGCAACGATCCTGCTATCGATTGATTCGCACTATAATATCACTCCTCGCTCTCGCGACCGCGGCACGACTCCTGGACAAACGTAACGTCCCGTTACAGTGTATCACAAATAAAACTCAAGTTTAATCGCATAAACTAGACTACAGTTTATTAACACTACACAGCAATTTGAATGGAACCCAAAAACTAAACCATTAATGTGGTATATATGCTTCTGGTGATTATATCGAGTTATGATTTATGTTAGAAACACATCCCGCGAAAATCATAACAATAATAATAATAATAAACAATACATAATTTGTTTGATTTTTTGAAATATATTAAGTTCAAGTGGTCTGTGGACAGCTTAAACTTGTTTTTTCAAGTTTGGAACCTTGGAGACTTTTTATTAAGACATCTCAAAGAGTATTTTTACATGGTTTATTTTTTATTTGACTGGGGCCACTTTTCCATTTAATTAGTGCGTGGTCCTTTGTGATCTTCCACATTAATTTGGTCCAACATAATGTAACAATTTCGATTCAGTGTTTTTCAGTTTGTTTCGTTCTACTATTTATAAAGTTTTCCTGTCTTTCGTTTTGACGTCACCGAGTCTCCCAATCATCTTGCCGAAATCACTGTAACATCCCGTGATCATCTATCCGAGATCACTTATTTATCTCTCAATAAACTTAAAAAATCTAGTAAACATCTCTCTTTTATCTCTGAAACGTCCTGCAAAAACTTGCGTTCGTCTCTCCGACGTCTTTGATTTATCTTCCTAATATTTCAGTGCTGCAGGTATGATTCGTCTCTCATATGTCTCGTTCCGTCTCATATGCTCATCATTATCGTTTATTAATAAATAATAACTTATTTTTTCTGCAAATGAACCACAATGCAAATTATTATCGTTTATTATAATAAATTATTCCTAATAAATTATTCTATTTATTGTGAACCTCTTAACTTAAGTAATTAAAATAACATTGCTCTTTTTCGAATAACGGTCTAAGACGACGAAGTATCCACATTTTCAGGTATTATAGTAAAATAACTTTTCTATCCAAAATTTACGTTTCGGCCTCCGATATGGGCCATCTTCAGAAATTCCTTTATTAAAAAAAATTATAACATAATGAGAATAATGCACAAACATCCAAATAGTACAATAAAAATAAAAAAAGAATAACACCATAACTTCACAATTAACTGTTAATTGCAAGATCTTTAAGTCAAAATTACTGCGTTTTATTTACCCAAAGTTTTCACCTACACACTGATCCTCCTTGCCGACATTTATTTATGTGCAATAATATTAATGCTGATTATTAATTGTATTATCAGATGTTTAAATAATTTCAGAAATATAATTTATTTTTATATGTAACTTCTGTTCGCTCGTGCAGCACCGGCAGCACTATTGGGTGGCTCCAACTCAGGTGCGGTTTCAGACTCGAGTGGTGGAACTTTATTTGGCGTACTATTGCGAAATGTAGAACACTCTAACGACTCGCGATTTATTATTTCGTAACAAACTTAACGTGTGAGTGGCAACTCGCATTAACTGCTGCGACAGTTTCGCGAGGTGCGCGACGAAAATGTGGAAAGCCAATTTCCACAGAAATCGCGAATTTGTAAGGCGGCTTGCAATTTCCTCGCGATTTGTCACCCGATCACTTAGCTAAAGTGAGGCGACTCACTTGCACGGAGAGAAATTTCTAGCTTTTGTTGCATGGGCAGGTCGATGAAACAAAAGCACGGCCCTTTCCATGCGAACCTGGTATGCGCTCGTGCAATAGTCGCTAGCGCTCATGCGTTTTCGTACAGCCCATGCAATAGTTGCATCGACGGTACCGTGCGGCAAAAGCTAGAAATCTCCGTGTCGTTGGGAAATTTTCCGCGAACCAATTTTCGCGAAGTTAATTATAAAAAAAGCGATTTTTCTGCTTGGCGATAAAGGGCGCGAGTCGCACGTGGTTTTTCGTTACGAAGATCTGACCGGAAAAATCTCTGCCGATCTATCCGGGAACTGAATGATTAACGCCGCCGGTGGGCTTGATTAGAAAGTAATTTCCTGGAAAAGTCCGCGTTTGACATAGAGGAATTCTTAATTTTTCATCATGATTTTTGAAGAAAATAAATTACTATTTTAAATTCGTACATTCGCTCAAGAGATGGCGCGAGTGCGCCGTAATCCGCGGCGGCATGTTCCGTTCTATTGCTGGTTCGAGCAGCGCGTCCAAACTGACCAACATTTCCGATCCTACTCCATACGCATTTCTTCTCCCACCGCTTTCAGCCGCGTCACGCGAGACCCCGCCTCTCGAGCAATTAGGCGCGAGCACGGAATCCGCGGAAGTTGACTGCCAGCGCGGCGCGGCGCGGAACTCGCTTCGTTTGATATGTAAAAATTCACAAGAGACATTTCTTATTCTGAATGACCCAAAAAATATGAAAAAATTTGTTTCGGACCGAAAAATTTAAATTGTTGACGAAATTTGTTAATAACAATTAACCTCACTACCTTCTGGATTTCTATCTAAAAAATTCGTATTCAGGGGCAGAAAATACACAGAAATCAACTTCATTTAGTCGGGGACATACAGGGTCATCGAAAAGTATCGGACCCCCCTAATATCTTCAGTTAGAATGCACTTAGGAGAAAATATCCAATAGCAAAGTTGTATGGTTTCAAGCGGGGAGTAAGATGATGACCTTGACTTTGACCTTGACCATGTCCTTCAAGGTAATTTCAAGGTCAATCTTATTTTTTTAAATACAACCTCCTACATTTTATTGCATATTCTTATAGCTTATCTCGAGAGCTTTCCAAAACACTATAATAAAATATTTTTTTATTAAGTACTTTTTGAGTTATAAAGGTTTGAAGTTAACAATTTTTTGACACAAAATGTAGAATATCTTGTAAAATATTATTTAGTTTTCAGTAATCATAACCTTAATACTTTTGTGCGCGGAATAATGAGACCAATTAATTGGTTTAAAGAAAATACATTAATCGGATCCCCCTAATATTTTCAGTAAGAATGCATTTTGGAAAAATGTCCAATAGCAAAGTATTGTACGGCTTCAAGCAATTATGCTAATAAGCTCTGGCGAAAAACTGCCCGAACGTAATCGCGAGAAGCTGCTCGAATGCGTGATTTCCGAAGGCGTTAGCGGGAATCTGACCGAAAGCGTTGGCCAATCTTTATTCTCTCACTCTCGCAGGCACCAATGTACGAGCTCTTGAGCAAACAATACGGATCACTGATTTGAAACTTTGATGCAGTGCTGTCTTCTTCTTAGCGAGCAGCAGTCACCTCGTGGAAGAAAACGAACAGCCTCAAACATTTTTTCTGTAACAAAAGAAACCATTGCGCTTCAATTGATTATCCCAAACATCTTCATTTTGTTTCCAATAGCCCAGAAATTTTTCGTAAATATTATTAATTGATCTATTAGATTTTCAGTTGCTCAACGAGCTTTTTGCTAGAGCTGGTTAAAATAAACAAATCGATAGTTGGACCAACACTTAATAATTAGTATTTTTCTCTACTTAATTATCTAGATCAATTTCCTATCACTTACCTGATTAATTCTTATTCTCTCTAATTAAGAAAGGCGGAGCTTTCTGAAAGAGATCGAATAACACTGTTAATGATGCGAGGATGGGGAGATCAACAAAGAGGGTATAAAACAGTAACGCGATTATTTAATGAAAATTTTCGGAATGAAAATAATAGGATCTCCAAAAGTACTGTAATCCGTACTATTCAACGTTTCGAGGCCATTGGTAGCGTTAAAAGCCGCCCAAAATCTGGTAGACCTAAAACAGCAACAAATAATGATAAGGCATTAGATGTTTTACAGTCTTTCGTTGAAGATCCCCATATTTCCATCAATCGCGTTGCACAAGAACACGAAATCGGTCATGCATCTGTCAGTAAAATTCTGAAATTGAATAAATGGCATCCATACAAACTCCATTTGGTCCAAGAGTTGTCCGAAGACGATTTTGATAGACGCATCGAATTTTGTGATCTTATGATGGAGATGATTGTCGACGATCCTCTATTACTTGATAATATTGTTTTCTTTGATGAGGCAACATTTGAACTGACTGGAAATGTAAATAGACACAATTGTAGATACTGGAGTGACGTTAATCCTCACTGGAAAAGAGACAATCATACTCAATATCCACAAAAAGTTAACGTATGGGCTGGTATTCTTAATGGTAGACCAGTTGGCCCTTTCTTCATTGAAGGCAATTTGACAGCACAAGTATACCTAGTCATGCTTCGCGAACAAATTGTTCCAGCTATTCGAGACGTAGCTGGTGGAAATATGGATGAAATTTATTTCCAACAGGATGGAGCTCCACCTCATTATGGTGTCATTGTCCGTCAATATTTGAATGAGGTCTTTCAGGATAGGTGGATAGGGCGAAGGGGTCATATTGAGTGGCCACCTCGGTCTCCGGACTTGACCCCACTTGACTTTTGTTTTGTGGCGTTACTTGAAAAGTAAAGTTTATGCCACCAAGCCTCAAGATTTAGATGATTTAAGAGGGAGAATAACTCGAGAGATAGAACTAATACCGCCAGAAACGTACCGGAATGCGGTTTCGGCTGTTTATAACAGATTGGCACATTGCCAGGCTGTTGAAGGGCAACAATTTGAACATTTGTTGTGAATTGTTTGGTACAATTAAATATTTTGCCCAAGCTAACCAATTGGAATTAAATTTGCCTTAACTGGCCGGACTCACACACCACTCTTGCCTTAACTGGTCGGACTCGCACACCACTTAACAAATTGTTAACTTCAAACCTTTATAACTCAAAAAGTACTTAATAAAAAAATATTTTATTATAGTGTTTTGGAAAGCTCTCGAGATAAGCTATAAAAATATGCAATAAAATGTAGGGGGTTCTATTTAAAAAAATAAGATTGACCTTGAAATGACCTTGAAGGACATGGTCAAGGTCAAAGTCAAGGTCATCATCTTACTCCCCGCTTGAGACCATACAACTTTGCTATTGGACATTTTCTCCTAAGTGCATTCTAACTGAAGATATTAGAGGGGTCCGATACTTTTCGATGACCCTGTATATTCAAATTTTAAGCCGCAAAAAGGAACAATTTAATTGCTTGCCTCTTATCGTGTGCTTGAATTTCATTTTCGCTTTTAGGGTGGCGTTTCAGAATTAATAATTTTAAAAGGGAATTTGCCTAAACTCAATTTTCGAGTGCTTTTATTTATGCATTTCGATTTGTGGTATTGGGAACCATATTGAAAATTGACGCAATATAATATATACAAATATATAATATATACAATGATGGCAAAAAATCCGGGAACGGTCAAATATTTCGAAACCCATCCATAGTATAAAAGAAAGCGCTAAAACCCGTCACATGATTTTTCAAAAATTTCTTGGAAACACCTTTCAAATCAGATAATAAAAAAGATAAATATTTTGTAAAATCGGTTCACGTGTTAAATATCGACGGTTTTTAAATGCTAGCACTCCTCGACTTTTTGTCAATATTAGAATTAAATAATTTAAAAAGATATTAATTAAATTCAAAATGAAACAAAACTCAATATCATCCCATAATAATTATTAGCTGAGTTAATTGAAATTGAATGCAGATTGTAAAAGACCCCTAGATTTTTTATTGATTACCTATATGAATTTCAGAGGCATATTTTTATTGGGTCCTTAAAAATTATAACCAACGTGCATACAATAAAAAAAAATTACCATGATGCATGAAATCAATTTTATGTATTTCATGAGACAAACATTAGATTTTAAAGGTTGTGACGAAACCAGTCACAAATCGGCACGCTGGCCGAACCCCGCGCCATCTATTGAGGCCGGCGTAACCCCGCCATGAAGTCCGCCCCTCCCGGAGGAGGAACGGTTTTTTTTTTTTTTTTTTTTTTTTACCGGAGCGCGCCTCCACTCGTCCTCCCCCACTGATCGTGCCGCAGTCCCCGCAGGGGACTTGTGGAAGAGAGCGGAGCGGGTTATCTCCGTCCACAATTTTTGTGGAAGAGTGAGGGGTAGAAGTGCCCGAGCTCGAAGAGGAGCAATGCTTTAGAAAGATCCGCTTCTCTTAGCAAGTTTTGAGAATTGACGACCTCACGGACCCGATCGTTCGGCTGGTCTGTGCCGACGAATGCCTGATCGTGAAACGACTCGAGAGACCCACCGTACTGGGAAGCTAGGGTACGGTGTCAAGCCCCTGCCGGCGGGTTCCACACGGGAGAGCGCTACGGCGTGCCGTGTCCGTTAGGCAGTAACCGCAAAGAGGGTTGGCCTCTAGCGGGCCGTGGCAACGTTAGAAAGGTTCTCTGAACCAACAGAAGCATCAAGGCAGGCAGCTTGTTGCTAATAATGTGGTAGCTGACTTGTTGTATACCTGGGTGTGCACAACCAGCGGTGCTGGCGCATCACCCAAATTTGGCCCCATTCCCCCGGGGGGGGGGGGGGGGTGCCTTAAACCCGCAAGGGAGGGAAGACACCTTAAATAAACAACATTCAACTGATCGTGCCGCAGTGCGACTCGAGAGTTCCCGAGTAACGGGCCTCGGCCACCGCCGCCGACCTCTCAAGCGACAGCTAGCCCGAGACGAGACAGGGACGCACGAAGCACTTTTCAGTGCTCCGTGTCGTCCCCTCCCACCACGAAGACCCCGAGGACGGTGCTCGTCAACACCCCGACGAGTACGTCCCCCAGATAGGACCCCCGGACGAACCCCTGCGCACCGCCACGCAAGAGACGAGACGAGACAGACAGTATCAGTGAGGCTCTCGAAAATAGCTTATGCTTGTTCGCGCCACGCGATAACGTAGAAGTTCCCGGTATCGAAATCGTCAAAGGAGAGACGTGCCCAGCAGAAAAGAAAGGAAAAGGAAGGACGTGCCCCGAAGGATTAAGGAAAACCGAGGCCAGTTTTTCAACCGCCGACCCAGAGAGGAGTGTCAACCGAGTCCCCTGGAGCAGCTAACCGGTCAGCCGGAAGAATCCCCGTAAGTAGTTTTTTATTAGTACCCCGATATTACCAGAGAAATCAGTCCCGGTCATTTTTAACAAGAAGTTCCGCCGTCGCGAGATTTGAACCCGCGCCCCCGTCCCCCTTTTTTAGTCGTGCTAACAAAAAGATGAATCTGCCTCGTCCTTTTCCGGACAGAGGTCATAAGGTGAAATAAATTTAAAGAATAAATAGAAATGGTTTGTTCAATTTCTGCTTTAGATAAATAGATATATTTTAAACAATTTTTTTTTTCATTATTTGAGTCATGAAAGAAAAATATATCAAAACTATTAGAAAGAGGATTGTTTTCCTTCTTATGGTACCTTCTAGTAGACTAGAATGTAATACGTAACATAGTAAAATGAACAGTTAATATTATACGTTTAATAGTAAGAAAAGAGAAATATTTAATAAAGCGCATTGAAAAGATTTGGGGGGTACATATCAAACGAAGCGAGTTCCGCGCCGCGCTGGCAGTCAACTTTCGCGGTTTCCGTGCTCGCGCCTGATTGCTCGAGAGGCGGGGTCTCACGTGACGCGGCGGAGAGCGGTGAGGGCTCCTTCACATGGAGAGGTTTCGAGCCGCGGATCGAGGTTCGCGGAAGGGCGGCGGATTGATTTACAACCAATCACAGAAGATCAGCGGTTTTCGGCAATACGCTCCGCCGAATCTCAATTCCCGGGTTCACATGGAGCGGATTTTAGGCGGAATACGCCGCGTATAACCAATAACAATACAGCTTTCATGTGGCGCGTCGTCATTTTTAATTTTCTTGAGCTCATGATTGGTTATACGCGGCGTATTTCGCCTAAAATCCGCTCCATGTGAACCCGGGAATTGAGATTCGGCGGAGCGTATTGCCGAAAACGTTATATTTATTTTTTATTAAAACCGAAAATTTACAATTGAAAGCCCAAAAAGCTCTTGATAACATGATAGTAATGATTACTAATCTTACCGCCAAACACGCAAAACTTCGAGGTGCATTTTAAATTAAACCATTTAAAAAATAGAATTTCAGGACTTAAAAAGAATATTTTTGAAAATGAAAACAAACATACTGGTTTAACTTCTCATAGAATTAATACAGGTCACGATTTTGATTATGAAAATGTTAAAATTCTAGCTGCAGAACACAATTTATACAAAAGAAAACATATCGAAAATTATTTTATTAAATGTAATAAAAATGCTGTCAATATAAGATTTGAACTATCTCAGCTTCCAAACACTTATTTTTCTCTTATTAAATATTAATCAATTTTATCAAAATTTAAAATAAAATCTTAAACAAAAAATTATTCTGTTAGGTACGTTCACACATTTAAAATTTCATAGTATTCATAGCACATCGGTAAATTTTGTTTATATTGACTTCTATTGGACATATTTTCAATCAAATGTATATTTTGAATGTAAAAGTTCAAATAACTTTCAGTATATATATTTCAGTGATCAACAATAACCTTTTAATTTTTTAAATAAATCCTTTTCTTGCTTTTTTTTTAACTCCTTACTGAGTTCATATAAAACTCACAGTTATTTTATATTTTTCAGGTTTATAAAAATAATTTTTTTCGGTTTTTTCGTCGACAAGTTTCAACAAGGATTATAAAATCTCTCAAGCCATAAAATTCCATATGGCAATTAAGGTAAGGAGATTTCCTTTTTTACACACTGAACGTTATTAGAATTTATAAATGTTTTTTATAAAAATAATATGTATCATTACCGAATTTACAAAAACAGTTACTTTCTGATGAGGACCTAAATAAAGAGTCGAAACGTCGAAGATTTTTTAAATTAATTTGTAGTCGATTATTTCCGTCATACCAAGAAATTAAATTCATACAGGAATTTTTCACTTAAGAAACATTTACGGAAAAGAAGAATTTATTTATATTCGAGGTGCATATAACAAACTATTAAAAAATAGTTTTTATTAAATTGATTAAAATCCAAAAAACTAGGATAAAGCCAAGAAACTGCTTACTGAGTCTTTCGACCATGTAAAGGAAAATTCGAATGAAAAATATCAGAGAAACAAGAATGGCCTAATTATCGAAGCGCCTATGCTAGAAGATTTAGACAAGTTGCCAAATAACAAAAAGTTGCTCAAAAACACAGAAAAACGAAAGGGACTGAATAGGAACTGCTAACTACAAATATAACGAAACAAAATAGTTTATCAGCCTAAAATTTAAAACTGGCCGTAAAAACGATTCACCCAATTCCCATCGGGTTCTAATAGTTCTCCAGAACTTCGGAAACGACTTCTGAGCAAAAAAAAAATTGTACATTGGATGTGCTTCGTGTAAAGTCTAAGACGTTATCATGGTGACAAGATGTTACAAATGTCAAGGGTATGGTCACATATTCAAGTGTTGTGCCGCTGATGAAATTTGTGTACATTGTGCAAAAGTCCCGAGCATTTGGTGTTCAACTCGCGGTGATAGTGGGTAGATAGGACAGATAACCCGCTCCTGACCAGTGGGGACCGGTCCGCGTGCAGCATTGTCGTGTAAGCTTGAGTCACTGACTTTGGTAAGCCCTTACAACTTCCCAGCCAAGTCCTTCGATTGGGCTGCCCATTCGGGAGTGTCCTCAACCTGCAAGGAAGGGAGGACACTGAAAACAAATTCGGAATATAGCTCCAACGTAATATCGCCCAACGCATTGCGCTACGTGTATTAATTCGATCCTGCCACACAGTATCCGAATGGGAGAACTGGATTTTGTATTACAGTATACCACTACTAAAGGAAGCCGCCAATGGTGGAAACGTGGATTTATTTATAAAGACACAATGTATTTAATGAGTTTGAATGTTTTCTTAAATTGTAAAATATATGTTGCATAAATTGGAGTTGGTAGACATGTATTTAATATGAAACCCTTTACCCTTTACCTTTACCACCAGGCACCATTTACCTCACGCATTTTCTAACTGAAAGAATTACTCCATTATAAATTATAGAGAAATTGCGTGCAGTTCCGGGGTGGTTATATTCTTGAGGTTCCGGCCTGAGATCCACCTGTTTGTATTAACCGAACCTCTAACCAATAAGAAGTACGTGTGATGATAATTCAATCAACGTACAATTTTAATAGTAATTACTTCTGTACATATTAAAAGCAGAATGGTCCATCCTTTTTTTTTGAGGTTACCGCTGAAATTCGGAGAAGATGCATAAAATATTTTCTGCACAAAATTTTTCGCTCTACATTTTTTATTTGGAACATTTTTGAAAACTTATGTGCTTTTGAAAATAACACGAAATTCGGCGCTTTTTTTACGACGGTGACTTTAGTTTGCCTCATCGCCAATTGTCATTGTCATAAACCATTAAATTTGTTTAACGATCAAACTCGTTTTCTGAAATTATAGATGTAACATTTTATTTTACATCAAAACATGTTTTTAAGATACATTTAATTGACAAACAAATAAATGTTCATTTTGATTTTTCGTAGCACTTAAAATAGTACATTACCTAACTAGGGTGTAAAGTATACTTTTACGCATGGGACGGGAACCATACATACGAGGCGCCGAGTGATGTGTAAAGTTCCCGACCCGTGCGTAACAGTTATACTTTACACACGTGTTAGGTATCCTATTTTTTGTATTTGCGCGCGTAAAGTGAGTGCGTAAAGTTTTGATGCCTGCTTAAGTGCGTAAAGTATAACTTTACGCACGACCGGTCATTTTACGAATTTCGTCGTCGGGAGTGCATAAAAGTTTACTTTATGCGCGAAAGATAGGCATCAAAAATACTTTACGCACGAACTTTACGCCCGCAATTACAGAAAAATTATTTTCTCTAAAAGAATCGAGTGATTGTAATTCGTCATTGTGAAATGAATAATTTCACTGAAAGAAAACAAATGCCAGAACGACTTTTGCTTACGGCTTATATTTTCATAATATCATTAAGAATATTTGTGTGCAATTTCATAAGTGTGTCGTTGTTTGTATGCTTTGTAAACGGCGATAAAAGTAAAAAAAGTCAGCATGTTTTGTATCGAAAAAATGAACTGAACCTTTTTTGGAAATTACAAAATTTCCTTAAATAAAGTCAGAGAGAAACAAAAAAACTTTGCATTTGCATATGTAGTAGTTTTTTAATATATAATAGGCCAAAATAATGAACAGCCCTTAATTATTTTATTGTTTTCCAAGTTTGCTCGAGGGCAAAAATAGATATTGAACTGCAAACAAAGTTGTCAATTACGTCAATAACGACATGAAAATAAAGCAAACGTTAAAGTTGCCTATAAAAATAGTGTATTATAGCTTATTTGTCTATATAATACATAATATCGTATGCGCAAATACGTAGTATCGAATGCCTTATGACTGTAGGAAAATCTATCATTATAACGGGACCCGTTAGCGTGACGCGTAGAGCTGCAAACTACGCGGCGGCACCTGTCACAGAAAACCCGAACTACTTGGTTTGAATGCGGAAATAATCTCCATAAAGGGAGAAGCAGACTACGCGTATAAATCCATCGCTTGACGTGATCTGTACGATGTCAATTTTAAATATTAATGCTTTATGTGTTCATTCCATTATAACACTTTTTTGAAGCTGCATATTTTTCGGTGGAAGCTTTTGGTAACCAGTTGTTAATTTTTTAAAGTATATATAATATTTATGCACTCTTCTTATAACTTTTTCCTTTATTTTAAATAATATTATTGAATAATATTGAATATACTGCATAAATTTGATTAATATAATTGACTTTTACTTTATTTATTTACCTTAAGAATGGTCTATCTTCACTGTGTATAATTTCACAAATATTCATATTGAGTTTAATCACAAGTTAAACTAAAAAAATATCGAACACATTTTCATTTCAAAACCCTTGTTTTTTTAAATTTATTACGTAAAATAATAACGAAAAGATGGCACAGCAAAATAAAATTTCTTATTAGTGTATTTATTTATAGGGAGTGAAAATACAACGTATTTATATATATTGTCGGTGCAAATCATCGATATGTATACATATGTGGGTAAGTGACTAATTTGACAAATTCTTGTACGCGACAATTATGTTTTTTCTTCAACGTTCGCAATATTTCTTCCAACGCTTTGTATGCTCTCGTGCTTACAGTGCAAGTAGTCGAGGTCATAAGGAAGTAAAGAATCCTGTAAACAGGGATGTACCTTTTTGTCAGAATGAAAAGAGAAACACTCAAAGTTCCGCGATAACTTTTGCAAAATTGGACTTTTTCATTATTCGGCTGCTGTTATATTTTTAACATATATTTCTTGAATACTAAGAAGTGACTTGAGCACCGGCAGAAACGTGTGTCACTTGAAGATGAATAATTTTAGTACCCTCAAATATGGTAAATTAAAACGTGGCTTATAAAAAAATGTACATAAATTGTTTGCATGTGGTGAATTTAGTTTTTAAAGGCTTAAAAGTTATTGTGAACTCTTCTTTCATAATAGAATGATACGATTTGTGAATGTCATGAGTTTACTTTTAAATATATGTAATTTGTAATAAATGTTTATTTATTTTCATTTGTTTTTCAATAAAGAAATAATTGATCAATATTATTTATTGATTTTATTTCATATATTGAAGGTGGCGAGGTTAATAGTTATTAACAAATTTTGTTAAAAATTTAAAAATTTAAACATTTTAATTTTTCGGTCGGAAACAAATTTTTTCAGATTTTTTGGGTCATTCTAAACAAGAAATATCTCTTGTGAATTTTTCGAAAAATGCATATTTTCGGAGATAAAAATTGCCAATCTCTAAAAAATGACATGTTTGCTATATTCAACATGTTATTAATAAAAAACGGTTCGATGAAATCTAATGTAAGTGGTCCGAAAATCTACCGCATATTGTACACTTTTAATAGAAATTACATTCCGTGCGCGAATATTATTGTGATGCCCATGTGTTGAATTATATGTAGCTACATAATTAAATTATGGATACAGCTTACGTGTGTGGCGCATTAGGACGCCCGTACTCGAAGTTTACTATAGTAGTACTAGTGTTTGGTGTAGTGCACTCAAGGTTCTCAATGTCACGTTGTTTTAATAAGGCATCAGATGATTTGGTCGAAGTTAGTTATTTATTTTAAATATTTTTACACGTGTCTGTTTCTTTAGATTCGCAAAACGAACAACGATTGAGCCCAGCTGTACGCACGCACGCATTATTTGATATGGCGATGTGTGTGTGTGTGTGTGTGTGTGTGCGTGCGTGCGTGCGTGCGTGCGTGCGTGCGTGCGTGCGTGCGTGCGTGCGTGCGTGCGTGCGTGCGTGCGTGCGTGCGTGCGTGCGTGCGTGCGTGCGTGTGTGTGTGTGTGTGTGTGTGTGTGTGTGTGTGTGTACATAAAAACATATCTAGTTGGAAATCCTAAATAATATCTACAGGAACCATATCAAATCAGCTCCGATATAAAGGCCGATTTATTAAAAAAAATCGCGTGTTCACTCGTCAAAAGAACACCTAACCCAACTGACATTCCATATGTATTGTACATGCGCAAAAGGTGCCGAGTGCGGAACATTGCCAAATCAACGTTCTGACGTGATCGAGAAAATTTTGCCACAAAATCACGAGTTTCTAAAAGTTATTATGAAGAAACTATACGGTGAATTCTATTTAGCTATAAATATTATGTTCTTAATAGTTTAATCTACACCCATACCGTTTTTTGTTCCGACCGTGAATGTAATAAAAGAGTTTTAGTAAAAAACGTCACATTTTGAGGTCTGAAATCATGCATCCCCATAAGCTGTCATAGTAAAAAATCACATTTTATATACGCTTTTTCTCAGTAACCACACGGTCAATGACTCTCAGATTTCACACAGGGACGCATTACGTATTCAAATATTTTTTCTCTAAATTTCGTGGTGATGGTGAATAAACGGGTCCGTAAGAACTACCTTCAGAATAACACGCATGTCCATAAAAATTACAGAATTTTTTACCACACTACTATTCCACATCTAATATTTGTTAACCTTAAGAATTTCTGGAATAAATATTTCTCATTTACTTGTTTATTACTTCGACCCAGACTAAGTCTGGACGAAGTATTGAATTTGGTCACTTCGGGCATAAAAATGACCCTATAGTTTTTCACCAAATGTAGACGTTTCAGACCCTAAGGAACCCAATCAACAATAAACAAAATTGTGTTCGTGATTCTGTACGTACGTCCCGTTTTTTGTCTCGCGATAACTCGCGAACCGATAAGCGTATTGACATAATTTTTTTTTTTTGAAATACGCATCTTAGCATAACTTAGATCTGATTAGATTTTGGCGCAGATCCATCCGTCTATTGCTAAAAAAAATTAGCCCCAATTAAGTTTCTTCATAGTTTTTTGCATTTATTTTGAAAAATACACATTTTATTTAAAAATGTTTCAAACAAAAAAGATAGAGCATGAAATTGTCTACAAAAAAGGTTGTATGCATTTTCTTCCTAAAGTCAACGATAATGCCATAAAAACTGGTTTAAAATGTTTATGACTATTTTCTAAAAAGTATTGAATTTGGTCACCTCGGCAAAAAAATTACCATATAGTTTTTCATCAAATTTCGACGTTTCGACCCCCTACCCCCCAGCGGTAGTCTTCGCCAGCCCCTTGGGCGCGGTGATCACCTATGGGCACATAAGTTCTTTTACGCCCTTGATACGAAAATAACTATTTCGATATATCTAAAAGATGTCTTATAGTATCTAAAAGATATCCGTCAGAGATCTTTTCGACACTTTCAAGATATCTTTGACGAATTGTATGTATATAGATTGTATATATATATATATATATATATATAACATCATAATGATACAGCCGGTAATTAGTAAACATGTAATATGCATCGAATAGTCTATTACAATACCAGTGCACGAAGTAAGCGTTTTGCAACTTTTATTTATTAATACTACGGCTGGCCTGTTGTCGGGGTCGAAGTTTTGAAAATGCTCATTTTCAATTTTCATACATATAAAAAACACTACATGGTTGTAACATATCGATCGAAGCCACTTGAACCTAAATATGATTGGACCCCTAAATATCAATATAATTGTATAATATAATTGAAAGCTGTTAGTAAACGAACTAGTATTAAGGAATAGCCGACTCTCTACTGGGTCGAAGTTTCTGAACGAGCGAGGCACCACGCCAACACTAGTTTAACATATCATTATTATTTAATTAAAAATTTGTTAATCGTAAGAAATTTTAGAGTAAATTTAGTACTTTATATTGCAATTATTTTTATATGAAAATTTATCAAATAGCAGCAATGTGATCTGATATTTGATCAGTCTGTAACAAAATAGTACTTTTCAATACAAGTGGGAACAAGTTTTTTCTACGAATGTAAGAATGCACATATCAAGTGCGAAATAAAAATAATATCCCGGGTCAATCTTATTTTTTTAAATAGAACCCCCTACATTTTATTGCATATTCTTATAGCTTATCTCGAGAGCTTTCCAAAACACTATAATAAAATATTTTTTTATTAAGTACTTTTTGAGTTATAAAAGTACTTAATAAAACTTGCCCAAGCTAACCAATTGGAATTAAATTTGCCTTAACTGGTCGGACTCGCACACCACTCTTGCCTTAACTGGTCGGACTCGCACACCACTTAACAAATTGTTAACTTCAAACCTTTATAACTCAAAAAGTACTTAATAAAAAAATATTTTATTATAGTGTTTTGGAAAGCTCTCGAGATAAGCTATAAGAATATGCAATAAAATGTAGGGGGTTCTATTGAAAAAATAAGATTGACCTTGAAATGACCTTGAAGGACATGGTCAAGGTCAAAGTCAAGGTCATCATCTTACTCCCCGCTTGAAACCATACAACTTTGCTATTGGACATTTTCTCCTAAGTGCATTCTAACTGAAGATATTAGGGGGGTCCGATACTTTTCGATGACCCTGTATATGATTCATATATAATCATATTTAATTCGTATATAATCCAGATATGTTTATATATGCTCGTATACGGATTTTGTAATAATTTTGTAAATTACACCAAAAATTAATTATCTGCAATTTATAAAATAGGTATATACATCTATATGTATTATATATCATCAAAACATCTTTGTTTTTTAAAATATAACAAATAATAAAATATCCAAAATATCCAAAATATCTTGAAAATATCGATAATATCGAAGATATCGATATGCAAAAGAATAAAAGCAACAAGTTTAAGACAGTTCGTTTATTTTTATTTCTTTTATTCCGATACCTTCATGTAAATTAGAAGCAAATGCGTTCTATGCTATTTTTAAAATGGCTACAGTATCAGTATAATTAAAACTATCCAAATTTAAAAGATATCAAAAATATTAAAAATATCAAAATATTTACTGGAAATATTGATACTATCGATAATATCGATAATATTGATAATTTTGATATATCCATATTTCAGAACACTCATATCGATATTTTGATGCAAATATATATTCATAATACCAATCCGAAGTCAGCATTTTTGAATTCAATATGGCGGGTTCAATATGGCGGATATTGATATGATAACTTTTAAAATTGCAGTGACAAATGAATTAAACTTGGTGTACTTTTTCGAGGTGGCTGATTACGAATTTGATGTCGAAATTGTCCAATTCAAAATGGTGGAACCAACATGTCGATTCTTGATGTCGAAATTGTAAAGATGCAATTAATACCGGTAAACAACTTCGTGTAGTCCGTTATCCATTATGAGCACAACGTTTCCCAGCTCTCACCGCGTGGAGGTGAACGTGCAAGGAGAGCTTATTTTATTTTATTTTTTGTAATAGAATTCAACTAAAAGAAAGTTAGAAGAAGATCATAGATATAATTGGAAATTAGGAGAGAAAGTATACAATACATGTCTTGAAAATAAACTATTATTATCAGATGATGGTAAAAAACAAATTCAATTTGTTATTTGTTATATATTGTTAAACAATATATTATTGCTTCAAGGCTAGAAAATGGCTCAGACCTAACACTTCAAGAATTAAATACTTTTTCAGGTATTCTGATTCTATCCTGGTATGCTCACGGAGTCCATCATTTACTATTGTTCTAATGTCTTCTGACAATAGCTTAGCCAGTAAAGGGGGTTTCAAAATGCGATGATAAGCCAATTCACGGATGTGTTTTCCATCGTCTGCTAGCATAGCAATATGGAGGTTTTCGTGGTGACAAAAGTAAACATTCGTGTCAATAACCTTATCCACTATCTTTCTCTGGTCCTCTGGCAAGTATCTCGTATCACGAATGGCAGCCCATACGTGCCTTGATCCTTCAGTACAGGAAGGGTTTTTCTTAATACGGAACCAGGAAGGAACATAAACTTTCAAAACAAAAGTGACAAGGGCTTTCAACTCTGGTGTGGGATTATTTGTGCAAACGCACAACCTTAACAGTTTGCTAGTAGTAGTTATCCATATGGCATGTGATAAAGGACCTGGTTTTTTGAGGCTTTGATCTTGCGAGCATTTGTCTGTTTTAACACACATCGCCATATCAAATAAGTACCGCTGATCAGAACTGACATCGACTGACATCGGCTTCTGCATTTTAAAGTTTAACAGAGAAGTATGCAAATTATTCGCAACAGCATTGTCAAGAGTACAATGTATGAAATTCAGACTTCAAGAAACAGATAAAACGAGCAGAACACAAAGTTAGTATAGCTCAAATTTTAATGTATTATTTATATAGACACTTCTCCGCATAAGACATACATAAAGTATGCATTAACCTTTAGAGGACGGGGAATTTGGAATTTTCAATTTCTCAGAATTTTCTATAAAAAACACATAATATGTTTCTCTAATATTGGTAAATACTCATATGTAAAATGTCTATCCATGGCATTGGATTTCCAGAGCATTAAAGCAAACATCAAGTCGACACAAAAAATTGTAATTCTTAAAACCAAAGACGCAGAAATCCAAAAAAGCCAGAATAAAGCGGAGAAACTACTTACTGAGTCTTTCGACCCATGTAAAGAGAAAATTTAAATTAAAAACGTCAGAAAAACAAGGAATGACTAATTCGAAAAGGTTTAGAGAAGTTGCAAAATTACAAGTTCCTCGAAACTTTGAATGTGAAAAACCGACGAAAAAGTTTCCAAAGCTTATTATATATGACGTGCCGGGAGATATTAAAGAGGAACCTCTAGCTGAAACCATAACGAAACAAAACAGCGACGACGCTTGTGACGAAGCAATCAGTCTGAATTCTGAAATTTAAAACTGGCCGTAAAAACAATTTACCCAGTTCCTATTGGGTAATGGAAGTTACATCAGAACTTAGGAAACGAATTCTGAGTAAAGAAAGACTGTACATTGGACGGGCATCGTGTAAAGTCTAAGACTTTATCATGGTGACAAGATGTTACAAATGTCATGGGTATGGTCACATATCCAAGTATTGTACCGATGATGAAATTTCTACATATTATGTAGAAAGAGGACACAAACGGTAGGATTGCCCTAAAAAGAGCGAACCGCCGATCAAAAAAAAGCATAGAACAGACATGAAATCAAATTAACCCTCTGCAGACCGACTTCAAAATCCTCCCGGGACAGACCGACTTGGGTATGCCATACCCAGCGATTTTCAAAACGTCATATCTCGGGCTGCGGTGGACGGATTTTGACTTTTTTTTTCAAAATGTGCAAAAACTTGTCAGAAATGCAGTCGAACTAGTTACAATGCTCCAAATTTAGTACAAATGAAGATATTTGAAAAAAATGAACAAGGTTCGGCCAAAAAATGTCAAAAAATCACTTGTTTTTTAAAGGACTGTATTGTTATGAAAAAAAATTTATTTATTTATTTTTATAAATACAGCATTGGAAAGCTGACGATCTGAACTTTACGAAACCGGGGTCATTTACTCGATTTGTAAAAGAAAACTGATTGAATAAGAGTAACTGGCTCATATAAAACCATATCAGGCATGGCAGCTCAGGTTATCGCTGGATTAGTACCAATAGATCAAGAAATCCAATACGTGTAGGCATCGCATATGAAATTATTATCGTTATACATAGCCTTGACTACAAAATTATTTTACTATTGGGAATACATGGATACAAACATTCTACTTATGTGTTACATTTTCAGATATATCGGCCGTCATATGTTTATTTATTTTCTTTGTTTGCTTTTGTAGTATGACACCGCTCTTACCAATAATACGAATATTACATTC
This sequence comes from Trichopria drosophilae, assembly GCA_030407085.1. Taxonomy (NCBI): domain Eukaryota; kingdom Metazoa; phylum Arthropoda; class Insecta; order Hymenoptera; family Diapriidae; genus Trichopria; species Trichopria drosophilae. The sequence goes on from CM059587.1 coordinate 69,230,453, forward strand.
TTTTGTATGTTTTATAAATAATTCCCAAAAATAGTTAAATAAAATTATAATAATATTATTCAGTATGCTTATTTTTCAATGCAGTTAATAATGCAAGATCATCTAATATTAGTTAGTTTAAATAGAAAATATATTGATATTTAATAGTTTAATTTCCGTGCCTATTTGCGTGTAAATAAGTCAAATAATTCCCCGTTTATTTTAGAAAAATATATTCCGCACTCGTTAGTAAACAACAAACAATGGGTATCCCTTAAATTTAGCCAATTTTCCGAGGAAAAACTGTTCCGATATTGCGAAAATTTTCTTATTCGTTTGCATGCTGGTTGCAGTTATTGATAAAATTAATGCCACATACAGTTGGAATAAAGCCATGCAAAAACATACCAGCCTTCTCCGTCGCAAGTTATGTTTTAGAAAACAGCGAGTTATGTAAATGAGCTTACTTTTACTGTATTCCGTGCGATGTTTCATAGGTGGTGTTCCATTCGATGTTTCGTGGTAAAACTTTACCTCTAATGAAAACGATGTGCAACCGGAAACTGTGCAATACACTAAAACAATACAGGAGAACTCCTAAAAATATCAAAGTTAATTAAAGGCTTACAAAAAACGGTATATAACCGAAACGTATAAAATGATCAATGTGTGTACAGTCAATGTTATAGATTTCATTAATGTTATGTACACAGTTATGATGCGTTAAATTTCTGCCATATTGCAATAAAATATAATAAAAAAATTATCTCTAAATAAAGGTTACTTCTGTTTTTATTTGATTCGTCTCGTATGAAACACTGTCCTAAATTAAACATTGTAGGTATTATTAGCTTGCTGTTTCGTATATTAGCACGGGCATTCTGCAGTTGATTCGTTAAACTCGCTTATATCACTTATCACAAGGATTTTAAACAAATGAGGTACAATTGGTAGTAATATATACATACGCACGCGCACACACCTATACTAGCATGCGTGGGGCCCAAACTTTTTCGTGTGTTTGGATCTAATATGTACGTATTAATATTTAATGTATGTTTCTTAATATGCATATATTACGTACCTATCTCGCAATCATTGGGCCCTGCTATTTCAATTGCATCGTGTGATGGGGAAAATAATATTAGTACTAATACTATACCGTGTGAGTTGATACTGACTATCAAGAAACTCGAACGCACTGGCGATTGAATCACGGTAGAATAAAAACGGAAATGAAATAAAGAGCAACAATACAGAAAGTGAAAAGGGATACAAGGAAATGTGAAATAAGAACGGGAGGGGTAAGTGGCAGTTAAGGAGTAAGACACACCTGACGACCTTGACCTTGGAGTGGAAAGGTGCAGCTCTCAAGTCAAGGACTTGCATGCGAGCTTTTGTTGACGATCGATTACAACATGGGCCAGAGTATACGTTTCATTGCGCAGTTTTTCCCCGTTGAGGATATCGGATCCTCGGCACTCGATAAACGACCACCGTTGAGCCGTCTTAACGAGCTTTTGCATCGTTATGCTTGCCTTTCCTCAGCTAGTTTAGAAGTAAAAACTATATCCAAGTGATACGCGTCGACTTTTCTGAAATTTGGATATGTTATAGCACACGCATAACTAAGGGACACGGATTTTTATTCATTAGCGGTAACCAAATAGAAAAATCTTTGAGAATATTGAAGCGAATTGAATGATTTTCAATACAAAAGTTTCAATAAAAAATGAAAATCAGGCTAGGTATGTTGGATGGGGGAGAGATGCAAATTAGAGGGGTAAACTGCCCCTAAAATAAAAAATTTGTTGCATAAAAGCGATAAAGGCCGGGTTTTCTGAAATTTTGACAAGTAATCGCACACGAAAAACTAAATGAAGCGTGATTTTTATTAACAAGGGTAAACAATTTTTAGGGGCTGAAACATAAAGATAGGAGGTAAAATTTAAAAATTACGGTATGTTTGAAATTAGTGAAGCGAATTGTTTACGCTTTTCATTTTAAAAGTTATCGCTAAACCCAAATTTGATAACAAAAACAGCGGAATCAAAAAAAATAATGATGAAAATTTTCAAGATCACTGAATTCGAAGTAACGCTGACAGTGAACTTTTTTGATATTACTCTTTTAACGTTGTATTATCCGCTCTCTGCTGTCAGAATCATGAACGAAGACGTAGCGGTAAATGACTTCATTTTTTTTACATTGTTATATTTATTTTGATTTTGTTTTGATTTTTGTTGTAGTTTTATTTATTTTGTTTTCTTTTAGAATTTTTATTTATTGTATACAAGCATACAGACACCCAACCGCGTCGTTGTATAATTATATCACGTTCGGCGTTTGCTCGAACATTATCTGCCCTGAATTTGCGTATTTTTTAAGTTGCAACTGTAAATTTTATATGTCTAATGCTGCAATTTTTCTAATCGGGCCTCGTATTTTTATAAATTACAGTGAATTAGAGGTTCGAAAAATTACACATGTACAACGTAGTGAAAGTACACGAACCAGCAGGATCCCCATGCTCGCACCCTAGTAAATTTACAACTAACTGTTTAAGGTTAACCTCAATTCTGTAAAATTTCAACGCTCAACGCAGTATTAATAAGGGGAATTTTATGCTTGAAAAATTACCACTACTGTATAAAATTCATTTTTTACAGAGTACGACTGCAGTAACAAACGTATTGAACGTACATATTTCACAAAATAATTGTGCTACATCAACAACTTCAAATAAGAGATCGAATGAAAATCTAATCGACAAAAATAAATAATTATTAAACAATATAAATTTAAAATACAACTACAAAAATGTTAAAGGTATTGTTTAAAATGGGGTCTTAAGTGGCGACGTTTACCAGCTTTCAAACGCACCTTCCCTTAGTGGCAATTCAATAATACTTGCGGTATGGCCGCAGATTATGAATCCATTATCAGATTTTCGAAATTCAAAATGACGGATGCTATGCGGCATCATGTTGTCCTTGCCATTTTGTATTTTATAAATCTGAGAACATTTTCTTAATCGGCGATCCGGAAAATCGTCAGTACTGAGATTCATCGGAATAGAATAAAGTTTCTAATTTTGGTTCGCCATGTTAGATTCACTATTTCGAATTTTGGAATTTTTATAACAGATTCGTAATCAGTTCAATAACTCCGGAGTACAAAATTTCAATTTATAACTTTCATTTTTCACGAAATCGAATTTATGAAAATAAAAAACTTGTTTCGTAGAATTTTATTTGGATTAATAAACAAATAAGAGTATTATACTGCATGTTATTATTTAAAGTCTTAGGATGCTTTATTTATTATAATTATTGTCGACAGTGATATTGATTTATATGAAACAAATCAGAAAATAACATTGTTTACAGACCGGACTGTGAGACCCGCTGTGCAACGAATAATTAGTATATTTCAAATTCTTAAGAAAAGAATTTCGTTGTTTCTCGGCGTGACGGTCCAAAATAAAAACAACGAAGTGTGATTAATTCATTTTTCTGCCCTCGTCAGACTCGGCTTCGCCTCGGCCAACAATTTCATGTGATCTGAAGCACTTTCTTTTTTACTGGCCTAGGATCGTAATCTACTATTCATGCAAGCGGATCGCAGAATCTCCAAACGAGGTCGTAAAATTTTGCGGCCGAGGATAGAGCACTATTTTTTTATGCACTTTTCGCAAAGTAGGCACTTTACCGACTGTTTTTAATCCGTAAATGAGTTCGTAAAGTGTCTACTTTCCGGACACGTGTATCAAAAAGAAAATTGTTGGAAGATAACTATAATCAGACGTAGAGGATGTATTACATGATATATTATAGATTTTTGGTCGCTCAAAACAAAATTACAATTACCGGATAGGATTTCTGGAAAACCTGACGTGATGGCCCAAATCCCCCATCCCAATAGAATTCTTGTTTTCTTATTTATGGGAAATAAAATTTATCTATCTATCTATCACCTATATTCTGGTTATATTATTGAAATACGGCCTATATCCATATTGAAAAAAGTTATTGACAAAATCAACGCTATCCGTATCATTTTTATTAATATTTATATTAAAATATTCAATAACATTTGATTATTAATTTTATACTTTTGTAAATATACATATATGCCACGTATAAATATTTTTTTCTTAAAATGCTGTGAACGATATAGTGCACTAATAGTAACTTTTTATCAGAATTCAATTTTAATTCTACATTTAACAGACCATGCATGCAATGTATTGTTTGTAAAGGTTTTGTGTTTCAACAGCGGTAGATTGTGGCATTATTCACCGAAAATAACCTGCTTCAAGTTAGGAGTAGAGGAGGTTTGGTTTTTCCCAGCATGTCAGTCGTGAATTTATGTGCTCGGGCAGAGGTGTTATTAAGAAAAGTTCGCAACATAAATAATAGCATGCCCATACTTGAGACAAATTTTCCTACATTTGTAAACGATGTAGTTGTTCGTTCCTCTCCGATTACTGAGACCTTGATCGCGGTGGAAAGGCTTTTGAGTCTCGATGAACTGTGGGGCTATACCGGCAGGGAGTGTGGTACGGCTCTCCCCGGTAGATTCAATCATGCCGGAAAGACTTATGGGGAGAGACCATACCAAGTTCAGTAGAAAAATCCTAAGGCTAAAGTGTGGAGACACCGTGCACAGGGCATGCATGGCACAAGGATTGATGGGTCGCTAACGGTCCCTCAGTGGGACCCAGGGGAGCTCGCTGAGTACGCAATTCCCTAGGCCGGGCAAGAGGCTGTGTCCGGCTGGTGTGTCCCATCCTCATTACTCGTGGGAATAAAAATGGATCCTAAAAGCACACAAAAAACAAAACCAACTGGACCGAAATCAAAGGTATCAACAATGGCAACGGATCAGGCTATGAGTAAACACCCAACACATAACAAGACTGGAAACAGAAATACAGAATCTGGCAAAAACAGGGATACACAAAAAATAACAAAGGCAAAAACAGATAAGCAGCAGAGAAATCGGAAAAGAAAATGGTGCCCAAAGATGATAAACAAGAGGGCCGGCATCCTGGCTACTCTCAGGTAAAGGCTGATTGGAACGTTTTCAACAGTGCATTTAGCTCTGAATGGAATAACACGGAAATAAAAACAGATATAAAAGCTTAATTCAACAATAAGAGGTCTAAGCCGAAGTATAACTAAGGCTATCGATCTTGCTGCACCCAAAAAACGAAATCTCTTTAAACGGGCGCCGTGGAGGAGCGATGAGCTAACAAAGGGCAAGAAAAATACATATAAGGCAAGGCGAAAACACAATGCGGAGAATGACCAAGACCTGAGACAGGCGTATCATCGGATCCACCAAGAACAAAGACGCAAATATTCTAAGCTGGTTAACCGCACAAATGTTGAGAGAAGGAAGAATTTTCTACATACGAAGGTAATGAAAACCCACCCTAATAGCACAGAACCTTGAGTTAATGATACAGGAAGGTTACAACGTTAAAGCTTAAAACGAAACATTGTCATAACGTTAATAAAATGTTTCCAGAAATGTACCTTAATGTGTAATGTTCATATAATATGCCACTAATTTTACAATAAAGTTTCATCTATAACATTACTGAAATATCCACACAATACACTATTAAGTTTAATTTAATGCTGTTGCCAATAATTCGTCTTAGAAGCTATAAATACGGAAGCGACAACTAGCGGTGAAAAAAGATACTACTCAAATATTTTCTACTAGGGAACTGCATACTTTTAAATCACATCATTGATTTTTTGTAACACTTTCAAAGTGTTAGCTTGTGATGTTTTATTTATGCCAAAAATATCGAATTGTTAATAGGTTTGATTTATTTACTTTTTTAGTATAAATCTTATAAATAACTAACAAATTATTGGTACTAATGCAAACAAATAAATATGATATAAAATAATGCATGATTAGAATAACTTGTAGATAATAAATATAATTGAATATTTATCAGACATAGCTGTGTTTTTCTTCGTTGCAATAGATCATACTGTGTTTTTCTTCGCCGTAACCAAGCACGTTGTGTTTTTCTTCGTCGCACCTTCAGCACTGTGTTTTTATTCGACATAGGACAAAGGACAGGTTGTTTTCCCCGCGTTAATGACATTTAATCCGCTATTTGCGGGTCGGCTATATCAATATAATTTTATAATATAATTGAAAGCTGTTAGTAAACAAACGAGTATTAAGGAATAGCCGACTCTCCAGTGGGTCGAAGTTTCTGAGCGAGCGAAGCGAGATAGACACCACGCCAACCAAACAATTATTACTATTAATAATAATTATTTAATTAAATAATAACTTAATAATTAAATTGATTATTTATATTCTTGATTCTATCGGTTTAAAAATGAAAATTGACATTATCTCGCAAAAGGGATCAGCTACGATTTTAACCAAGATGGATTTTTAATCTAAAAATTATACAGAAACTTTCCCTGAAAGTAGATTTTGGATCCATTTTCATCAAACCTAAGCCTGCTTCAAGACCACCGTGTAGTGATGTTGTCTCTAGAATCGAGTTTGTATTTTTGAGTTTTTTCCCATTCGGTTTTAAGCCTTTTGTTGAAAGCCACCCAGTCGGCCCTACCCAAGGCATACCCGCAATATGGTTCCTCGCTCCTCCAGTATCTTTTATTCCTGTTTGTACGATTCTGCACACTGAACGTTATGGGAAGGTGATCGCTGGAGATTCCCCAGTCCTCCACGTTCCATTCCCTTATTTTAGTAACCTCCTTTGTTGTCAGAGTGATGCCGATATTGCCTGTTCCCTTTTAATCTCTAAGTGTGGGGCCACTACCGGGAGTGTTGGATATTACGAGGTCCCAATTTTGGATAAACGCCTCAAGCAGTCTGCCGTTTCTGTCTATGGTTTTCGAACCCCAGATGGGTGACTTTGCGTTTGAGTCAATGCTTAAGATCACTTTCTTGCCTTTTAGTAGGGTTAGTGCCCTATCTAGATGTTGTAAAAAGAGCTCTATTGGTTTGCTCAGCTGGAAGTATCCGCTGCCAACATATATACTTATATTTTTATATTTGATCTCAGCAATGACGATGTGCGCGTTGCATAGGTTAGTCAGCTGGGTTGCTTTGATATCATTATTGATAATGGCTATTGCTGCCCATGGGTGCTCATCTTTGACTTGTACAATACTCGTTCCAAAGCCCAATCCACATACCTTGTGCAAGGCAGTGCTTGCGTACGGTTCTTTCTGTCTAATATCTTTGGAGTCAACCTGGATCTTAATTTCGGGCATAACTCTGATGCACCGTCTACAGTTCAGTTGAAGGACATTAATGGATGGTGGTTTAGTCGCCATAGTTTGTGGAGCCCATTTTGGAGGCATTTCTTTATTTCAGGCTCTGCCTTTTTTGGGCAGTTTTGCCTGCTATGCCCTATTTCAGCGCAGTTCATGCACACATCTTGCGCTTGACAATGCTTGGAGACATGACCGAAGCCTTGGCACTTAAAGCACCAGTGCCCGTATTCTGTAAGTCGGTATTAACAATAACGTTAACGTTACTGTCGATAACGACAATATCCTGGACCGTGGTTGGTTGGAATTGTCAGAACGTCGACGTTATTCGTAATAGCGACTTACAGAATACGGGCACTGGTAACAAGGATGAAGTCCTGTACTTTGCATGACGACCATCCAATGTACAACCTCTGTTTTATCAGGATCTTTTTCCTGACTTCTGGGCTCACCTCTATCACCCAGTTGCTTGTAGTGGAATCTTTTTTTCCAGTTTTGAATTTAACCTGCAGATGTTCTGTGCAGTTATCTTGGCTTATCTCAAGATCGTTTTGAGTTATTATTGCCTTGAGCAGCGCTTCATCATCCACTTCCCTTGGCACGTCGTATACTATCAGCCTAGGCTGTTTTTTCTTAGGTCTTTTCAGTCGTGAAATGTTTGGATACGTTTTCGTTAGTGATCAGCTTTCTGAGATCTTCTTCCGTTGGCGACTCCACTATGAGTCCGACTCTTGTCTTTCGGACACTGTTTATTTGCACCTTTGCTATTCGAGGATCAAAGGTCTTGTAGAGTAGTAATTTGGCTTTGTCCTGATCCTTGCCCAGTTCTGGATCTTTTGGTTTGCGGATTATGACTTTATTGGCTGGTTTGATCGTTGTTTTTTAATTTTTGTGCTTTCGGGGCTACCAAGCATCTCGCCATTGCAGCATAAGAGATCTGTTCCTGATTGTTTCCAGAGTCTGTGCTCTGTTTTGGTTTGCTCTTTTCATTTGCGTATGCGCCTTCTAATTTTGCATATTTCACAGTCAGCCGAGTGATCGTATACATCAGCTGATCTAGTGCTTGTTGAGCTTTATTTTGAAAGTTTTCGGACTCTGTTTTGTTTATTAATACTTGTAGTATTCCTTTTGCTGCGTAAATTGCTTTTGGCATTTCCTCGATTTTATGCACTTTAACTTCTTCTTCCTCTTCTTCATCAGAAGAGGCGTCCGAGTATTTATTTTTGTCCTCTTTTTCCTCTATTTTCTCCTTTTTTCCCTTGGTTTTGTTATTTCCATCGTCATCGCTGCTGCTATCAGTGATGCGATTGGTGCTTCTCTGTCTTTTGAGATTTGGTTTATCAATCTCCATGTCCGTTTCGCTCAGGGGAGTTTCCCTGGCTTCGGATCTCTTTTAGCTGTCATATTTTCCTCAGTGCCAGCCGACTTTGGTATTCCAGTCTTTTTGTTACTTATTTGTTTCTTTCTAATAGTTATTACTTTAGCCGTTTTTTCTTCTTTATCTTTTTTTGTAGTAGTTTATGTCTAGCTTCTGCTCTCTGTGCGTTTGTTTTGCGGTAATTTTTGGTTTTTTGTATTTGTGTTATTCATAGTGGTCCCTGCCCACGAGTATTGAGGAACGTCCGACCGGCTGTGCAGAGCCTCTTGCCCAGCCTAGGGAATTGCTTACTCAGAGTGCTCCCCCGGGCCCCTCTGAGGGGTGTCCGTTTTCGATACTACTGCCCCAGTAACATGCATGCCCTTAGCACGGCCCAAAACACTATTGCATTCGGGTGTGTACAGCCTTAGTCTGTTCTCATCACCTTCTGCCATCCCGGCATGGTTATACCTGCCGGGGCGAGTTACAGCCGTAGCTCTTTCAAGCTCGCCCCGCCGGTGTTGCCAAAAGGATCATCAAGACTCTCAAGCCCCCCCACCACGTCAAGGTGGCTGCACCTGGGGGGGGGGGGACACCTATCGGCAATATGAACTCCAGTTCACTATTGTCTCTGAAGACATGTCCAGGCCATTGATGATATAATTCCACCTCGGAACTGGAATCCATAAGAAGTGTGCATCAAAAATGCATACTATCGAGAGGGGAAGTCGCGTATGGTGTAACCACGTACCAACTTTTACATTTTGCGAAAAGTTGCACTGTACCGCCTTTTTTTTTATTTCGGGCCACCATCTTGCGATATCAAAATGAGAAGGAATTATTATCGAGTTCAACCATCGCATTACACTTTGGGCACTTTAATGTGCTTTTAAAAATACCGCGGAAAAGTAAGAAATCCACGCATTATTTCTCACTATACGCAAGGTGAACGAATCGACTGTGCGTAATTTGGTAAAAAATGCACCTTCTCTTCAATATCTGACATTTTGATGGCAGCTTTCAATGTAGCATAAGCATATAATAAACGCATCAGGGCGCCCGCATATCAATCAAACTAAAATCCACTATCGAGAAAATTAGTTAAAGATACCCAGACGAATAATTATTCACTTTCATCACTATTTTTCGGGATTCCTGTTGCGATTAGGACACAAATGTATTCAATCTTTTTTGTATAGAATTTCATGCTCTACATTTTTTTGTTTGAAACATTTTTTCGCAAGGTTCGTACATTTTATGATATATGCAAAACACTAAAAAAAACGCGTTTTTTGGTTTTTTCGAAACAGCGGCCAAGATACGGCCGAGCACCAAATTTTTATATGATATTCGTTTTCAGGAGGCCCAAATACATCAAATTCACCATGTCGATTTTTCGTTTTCGAACAGGTGCGTCATCCGAAGGTTTACCGTGATAGTCTTCGTCCCGCGCGTTGATATTATGTGTGATATAGTCATTTTAAACATATAAATTTCTTCAAAGCAAAGAACATAGAAAAGAGCGAATTTTGGACAATGAAAAATTACTGATGATAATTTTTTCTCGGGGGGTTTAAATAAATAAATTAAATATAGTATCATACTTCATGAAACAACTTGTACATTTAGGCGTTAAGGGATTAATTTAAGTAGTTTTTTTTCTCTTTATGTGTAAAATAACATAGAAATATAATAATAACTAATGTTGGCGTGGTGCCTCGCTCTCTTCGCTCGCTCAGAAACTTCGACCCAGTAGAGAGTCGGCTATTCCTTAAGACTCGTTCGTTTACTAACAGCTTTCAATTATATTATAGAATTATATTGATATTTGGGGGTCCAATCATATTTAGGTCCAAGTGGCTTCGATAGATATGTTATAACAATATAGTGTTTCTTATATGTAGGAAAATTGAAAATGAACATTTTCAAAACTTCGATCCCATAACAACAGGCCAGCCGAAGTATTAGTAAATAAAAGTTGCAAAACACTTACTTCATGCACTTGTATTCTAATAGAATATTCGATGCATATTACATATGCTTACTGTGTTTTTTTCTAATTACTGTCTGTATCATTATGATCTTATATATATACAATATATATACATATAATTCGTCAAAGATATCTTGAAAGTTTCGAAAAGATCTCTGACGGATATCTTTTAGATATCTATAAGACATCTTTTTAGATATATCGAAATATTTATTTTCGTATCAAGGGCGTAAAAGAACTTATGCGCCCATAGGTGATCACCGTGCCCAAGGGGCTGGCGAAGACTACCTCTGGGGGGTAGGGGGTCGAAACGTCGAAATTTGATGAAAAACTAAATGGTAATTTTTTTGCCGAGGTAACCAAATTCAATACTTTTTATAAAATAGTCATAAACATTTTAAACCAGTTTTTATGGCATTATCGTTGACTTTAGGAAGAAAATGCATACAACCTTTTTTGTAGACAATTTCATGCTCTATCTTTTTTGTTTGAAAAACTTTTAAATAAAATTTGTATTTTTCCAAATAAATGGAAAAATTACGAAAAAACTTAATTGGGGCTAATGTTTTTTAGTAATGGACGGATGGATCTGCGCCAAAATCTAATCAGATCTAAGTTCGCGTATTTTAAACAAAAATGTATGTCAATACGCTTATCCGTTCGCGAGTTATCGCGAGACAAAAAACCGGGACATACGGACGTACGTACGTACAAGATCAAGAACACAAATTTTTTTATTGTTGATTTGGGATGCCTAGGGTCTGAAACGTCGATATTTGATGAAAAACTATAGGGTAATTTTTATGCCCGAAGTGACCAAATTCAATACTTCGTCCAGACTTAGTCTGGGTCGAAGTAATACAATTCTGCATTTCTTTTCGTAGTGAGGAAATGGTTTAGCTATGCTCCATTTCCCCTATTATTTCGGAACACATCTTTTCGTCCAGTAGTTCCTTTGCAAAGCAGGAAAAGGTTTCATATTTTTCCCTATCCTTGAGGATATTGGAAAGACTGATTTCTATTTCGTTTATTTCTTGTAAATATTCTTTCCAGATTTCTGTATATTTATGGCATTCTGTTTGTGTGTGCGTGTGCGTGTGCGTGTGCGCGTGCGTGTGCGTGCGTGCGCGTGCGTGTGTGTGCGTGTGTGTGCGTGTGTGTGTGTGTGTGTGTGTGCGTGTGTGCGTGTGTACGTGGGTGCGTCTGTGCGTGTGGATGTATCTGGTTGTCCACATGAGCATAACTCTGTGGGTTTATCTACTCCAATATGGTATTTCCAGTGTTTAAAGTTACCATGTCCCGTGAGGAACTGGTTTAGCCATTTATTTGGTTGAATCCATTTATATTTCAGTATCTGCTTTGCTCTAGGTACGTATTTGTACGTAACTCTTCCTTCGTCTGTTGCATCCCAATCATCTTGCCATTAATCGATGAGTGTTTGAAGCACTCTACTTCTCGCTGTACGTTAATGCTCTTTTTAGTTCCACTCAGTATCATCCCCAGCCGGCGTGTATGTACATTCGTTTATGGTGAATTCTATTTCTTGCCGCATTTTGTAATTGGCGGCACGTTTATGGATTTGTGCATTGATTGGTAATATTCCAACAATAACCGGAGCAGTCACTCCTAATAATGTCTTATACACGCCGGTGACTCTGATGAGAGCAAATCTCTGCGCGATCATGAGTTTTCTCTTGTCGTCAGCTAGAAGCCCGTCTTGCCAACCGGATGCTGCATAGGCAGCGATCGGCACGAACAACCCTCCGTAAATCCTTCTCAGAGTCCCAAACCTGAGGCCCCAATCACTTTTAGCTACTTGGCCCATGAAGTTGAACAGTTGCCTGGTTTTTATTGCAATATTGTTGACGTGTGTGTGCATTTTTAAGTTAGTATGAAATGTCACTGCGAGATATTTGTGTTCTTTTACTATTTTAAGGACTTTATTGTTTAGTTTGACCGTGGGACTTCTTACAAGGTGTGGTCCTTTCAGCATTAGTAATTAACATTTTTTGGTTGGTAGCAGTGGCTTGTTTAGTTGTGTCCATTTTTCAACTTCCTCTATTGCGATTTTGGCTTTCCCTTCCAGATCTAGGTTGCTTCTACCTTCAATCAATATGACTTGATCGTCGGCGTATGCTATAGTTTTAATGTTCAACTCCTCTAGTCTTTTCAGGTTAGGGTCAAAGATTAGGTTCCAGAGGGTCGGTCCGTAAAATTTTACGGCTGAGGAGCGAACACTATTTTTTGATACACTGTTCGCAAAAGTAGGCACTTTAACGACTGTTTTTAGTCCGTAAAGTGCAGAGATCAATCCGTAAAATCACACTTTACGGACTCCTTTTAGTCCGTAAAGTGTCTATTTTACGGACATGTGTATCAAAAAGTCTGTTTAGGACTTCTCCAGCCGTAGTTTCCTAGTCTAAAGTGTGACGGTCTTCCATCCTTAGGTTACTGGCCACTCCTTTGACTTTGATTTTTTCTGTTTGCATTTTATATATTATACTCCAAGGGTTTTCATTCCCTTTGTACCTTGCGAAATTCTTCCAGCTTTTTGTTTTCGTTTGTCTTGCCAGCCTAGAGTACTTGCGTCTCCGCTCTTGGTAAGCACTCTCAAACTCCTGCCTAAGGTTTTGATCTCTCTCAGCTATGTAGTTGCGGCGAGCTCTGTATGTTATTTTCTTTTCTTTGGTTAACTCGTCGTTCCACCACGGTGCCAGGTGAAGCTTCATAGGTCATTAAGGTACTCAAGCCCCCCCCCCTCACCTCGTCCAGGTCTCAGTCTTGGGGGGGGGGGGGGTTAGTTAAAGAATACAAATATCTCGGGGTCACCTTTCAGACTTAACTTAAAGATGCATATACACGTCAACAACATTGCAATAAAAACGAGGCAACTGTTCAACTCCCTCGGTCAAGTAGCCAAAAGTGATTGGGGCCTCAGGTTTGGGGCTCTCCGAAGGATTTACGGAGGGTTGTTCGTACCGATCGCTGCCTATGCGGCATCCGGTTTGCAAGACAGACTTTCAGCAGACGATAGCATGAAACTTATGATTGCTCAAAGATTTGCTCTGGTCAGAGTCACCGGCGCGGATAAGACAATATCAGGAATGGTTGTTCCAGTTATCGCTGGAGTATTGCCAATAAATGCAGAAATCCATAAACGTGCCGCCAACTACAAAATATGAAAAGAAATAGAATTTACCATAACCGAATATACATATGCGCCGGCTGATAATGAATAGAGCGGAAAGGCGCATCAACGAACAGCGAGAAGTAGAGTACTCGAAACACTCATCAACCAATAGCAATATGATTGGGATGCAACAGACAAAGGGAGAGTCATATATGAATACCTACCAAGGGTAAAGGAGAGACTAACATACAAATGGATCCGAACAAATAAATGGCTAAACCAGTTCCTCATGGGACATGGAAATTTTAAGCACTGCAAATATCACATTGGAATAGATACAACCGCAGAGTTACGCTCATGTGGCCAACAAGATGCATCAAAATACACACTCACAGAATGCCATAAATACAAAGAAATAAGAAAAGAATATCTACAAGAAATCAACGAAACAGAAATCAATCTCTTCAATATCCTCAAGGATAGGGAAAAATATGAAACATTTACCCGTTTTACGAAGGAACTGTTAGATGAAAAGATGTGCTCAGTAGTAATAGAGGAAATGGAGCCTAGCTAAGACATGTCCTCACTACAAAATGAAATACAGAATTACTTCGACCCAGACTAAGTCTGGACGAATTATTGAATTTGGTCACTTCGGGCAAAAAAATTACCCTATAGTTTTTCATCAAATGTCGACGTTTCAGACCCTAAGGAACCCAAATCAACAATAAAAAAATTTGTGTCCGTGATCTCGTACGTACGTACGTCTGTACGTCCGTACGTCCGTGGGTCCCGTTTTTTTGTCTCTCGATAACTCGCGAACGGATAAGCGTATTGACATAATTTTTTTTTTAAAATACGCGTCTTGGCATAACTTAGATCCGATTAGATCTTGGCCTAGATCCATCCGTCCATTACTAAAAAAAATTAGCCCCAATTAAGTATTTTCGTAGTTTTTTGCATTTATTTTGAAAAATACAAATTTTATTAAAAAATATTTCAAACAAAAAAGATAGAGCATGAAATTCTCTACAAAAAAGGTTATATGCATTTTCTTCCTAAAGTCATGGATAATGCCATAAAAACTGGTTTAAAATGCTATGACTCTTGTCTGAAAAAGTATTGATTTTGGTCACCTCGGCAAAAAAACTACCCCAGGGGTAGTCTTCGCCAGCCCCTCGGGCGCGGTTATTACCTACGGGCGTATAAGTTCTTTTACGCCCTTGATACGAAAATAACTATTTCGATATATCTAAAAGATGTCTTACAGTATCTAAAAGATATCCGTCAGAGATCTTTTCGACACTTTTAAGATATCTTTGACGAATTATATCTATATATATATATATTGTATATATAATATCATAATGATACAGACAGTAATTAGTAAAACACTGTAAACAAGTAATATGCATCGAATAGTCTATTACAATACAAGTGCTTGAAGTAAATGTTTTGCAACTTTTATTTATTAATACTTCGGCTGGCCTTTTGTCGGGGTCGAAGTTTTGAAAATGCTCATTTTCAATTTTCATACATATAACAAACACTATATTGTTGTAACATATCTATCGAAGCCACTTGTACCTAAATATGATTGGACCCCCAAATATCAATATAATTTTATAATATAATTGAAAGCTGTTAGTAAAGAATCGAGTCTTAAGGAATAGCCGACTCTCCACTGGGTTGAAGTTTCTGAGCGAGCGAAGCGAGCGAGGCACCACGCCAACACTAGTTTTTAAGATTGTAAATAATAAAAATTGTAGATAAAATAGAAATAAAAATTTAGTAATAGAATTAAACTACCTTCCTGAGAAAGGAAACCTAATAAAAATAATTTTTATTAATAATTTTCATTTTTGAAGTAAATAAAATCGCGGCAACTAAAAGTAGTGGTTCGGAATCCACTATAAATCGTAGGCCCTGCACGGAGAGAACTTTCAGATAACAGTCGCCAGGGCTATAGCAGAGCGCTCACCCCTGCCTTCTAGCACGGCAACCGTGCCAGACTCGCGACAAATGTCATACGTACATCTAGCAGCATTGCCGTACTTCTCTCTTTTCTAACGGCAGCGATGCCAGACTTTCGTACGACACTTGTCGCGGTCTTGCACGGCTGCCGTGCTAGGGGTGCTAGGCAAGAGCAAAAGCTATACGAATCGCAGAACAAGAGAGGCCACACATTTCGAGTAGCAGCTCTGTTTACAAACACAGTATACGCTCGAATGTTCTCTCCGTGTGAATAGACTTCTCAACTGCTAGTTGGGTACAACAAAAACAAAAAATCATTCATGAATGACAGGAAATTTTTTACAGTTCGAAATAAAGTCATAACGGACAATATCACTGGGGTGCTGAAAAGCGGTGGACGGTGGCGTGTGTCTTTCCTTCAAATAGCAATTATTATAAATTTTTCACTGTTTCCTCATTATGATGTCAATTTCAGCCCAACCTATGCGTGTCCTATCCATGTGTATAGATCAGTGGCTTAAACTATACATTTTAGGATAGGGCTCTCTGGGACTTTTTTGTAGGATATTTTCTTCCCTACAAAAAAAGGTTTTGTCAATGTTTACTGTATCTTGTACCGTTTTCGATACCGAAGCGATAGAGTGACAAAAAAAAAAGACTTCGGCGTCCGCCGCCATGTTCTGAAAATTCGTTGTTTTTCATTCTATCACTTCCGTATCAAAATCACTGCAAGATACGGGAAAAATTCACTAATTCACTAAAATGTATAGTTTAAGCACAAGTGAGCCCTAACGATAGAAAACGGAAGAATCGTCCACGGCCGGACAGGAACCAGTGCTTTCCAGACAGCACTCACAAGTCAGTACTGTCTGCTTCTTTCCGTGTAAACAATATTAGCACTAATTGAAATATGATATTAAAATGACGTCACAGTGACGTGTTTTCGTATCGAGGGTGTGTTCTGGAAATTTTATACGAATCTAACAAAATTGCGAGTTCAACCTTTATCCTCCTGGATACCTTTGCGCTGCATAAAAAAGAATAGCTAATTCCTTTCAACTATCCCCTAAAGTTAATAAAATGGGCTTCGTGGCTCAGGCGGTTAACGCTCTGGACTACGAAGTCGTAGGTCGTGAGTTCGATCCCCGTTGGTGAACAATTTTTCGATTTCGTTTTCAAGCATCAGCTCGCTGTTGGTAAGACGAGCCTCGTTGTTTGTTTATGTTTCGAAAATATTGTTTATCTGGCGGAAATCGACTCATGACCGCTGCTGTACTTGGTGTAGGTTTCTGCAGTTCCTACACGGAAATAACTGTGGTCAGTGAAACCTACCACGCGAGGCAAAAATTTAATTACCACACATGTAGATTATACCACGCACTATGCTCGGTGTGATTCGCTATGCGTGGCGGGAAAATCTTACCAATATCTTGGCGTATATATTTTGCTGCGCGTGAGTGATTACATCTACCACGCTCGCGACCGTGGTTCATAAATCTGGCCAGAGTTGTGGTTAGAAAATCGCCCCATGACACACGAAACGATTCGCAGTTATTTTGTGACGCCGGCCGGCCGGCCTTTCCAGAACTAAACCTTGACCTTAGTACATAACATGTGTCTTTAACGTTCTGTATTACTGTGCCAATAAAATTTGTGAAGATCTGCTTTCATGATTTTTGATTAATAAACTTCTGATAAAGTGGCAACTGTGAGCGAGTGTATACTCAAAAAGCGAGTCAAAGTTTCACTTGTAGATTCTGGTAAGTAATTTATTAATATATTCAATTAATACGACTTGGTCTAAAAAAACAAGCTCTTTTATCTCATCTTTCGTTATTCGTTTTTATTTACCATTTTCATCTATATATAGTTCGCTGTACTTTACATTTTATTGGAGGAGATTGCGTCAAAAATATTTCTGGTATTTTTGTCGTTGCTAACTACAGTAGGGTTGATAACATTATTCATCTTGATCTCTTACATGTTGAAAGAACTTATATGCAATAAATATAATAATAGAAAACTAGTGTTGACGTGGTGCCTCGCTCGCTTCGCTCGCTCAGAAACTTCGACCCAGTGGAGAGTCGGCTATTCCTTAAGACTCGTTCGTTTACTAACAGCTTTCAATTATATTATAAAATTATATTGATATTTGGAGGTCCAATCATATTTAGGTCCAAGTGGCTTCGATATATATGTTACAACAATATAGTATTTCTTATATGCATGAAAATTGAAAATGAGCATTTTCAAAACTTCGACCCCGACAACAGGCCAGCCGAAGTATTAATAAATAAAAGTTGCAAAACACTTACTTCAAGCACTTGTATTGTAATAGACTATTCGATGCATATTACATGTTTACTGTGTTTTACTAATTACTGTTTGTATTATTATGATATTATATATACTATATATACAATATATATATATATATATATATATATAATTCGTCAAAGATATCTTGAAAGTGTCAAAAAGATCTCTGACGGATATCTTTCAGATACTATAAGACATCTTTTAGATATATCGAAATAGTTATTTTCGTATCAAGGGCGTAAAAGAACTTTGCACCCGTAGGTGATCACCGCGCCAGAGGGGCTGGCAAAGACTACCCCTGGGGGATAGGGGGTCGAAACGTCGAAATTTGATGAAAAACAATAGGGTAATTTTTTTGCCGCGATGACCAAATTCAATACTTTTTCAGACAATAGTCATAAACATTTTAAACCAGTTTTTATGGTATTATCGTTGACTTTAGGAAGAAAATGCATACAACCTTTTTTGTTTGAAACATTTTTTAATAAAATTTGTATTTTTCAAAATAAATACAAAAAACTACAAAGAAACTTAATTGGGGCTAATATTTTTTAGTAATGTACAGGTGGATCTGCCCCAAAATCTAATCAGATCTAAGTTATGCCAAGACGCGTATTTTAAAAAAAAAATTATGTCAATACGCTTATCCGTTCGGGAGTTATCGCGAGACAAAAAAACGGGACGTACGGACGTACAGACGTACGTACGTACAAGATCACGGACACAAATTTTTTTATTGTTGATTTGGGTTCCTTAGGGTCTGAAACGTCGACATTTGATGAAAAACTATATTCTAATTTTTTGGCCCGAAGTGACCAAATTCAATACTTCGTCCAGACTTAGTCTGGGTCGAAGTAATAACCTTTACAGTTTCAAAATATTCATAGTCGATGGGAGTTCGGTATGTTTACAGTGGGAGTAGGATGTTTACAAATTTCAACGACTTTGTAACACACTCGTAACCGTACACTCAATTTTAATGTTGAATATTATGTTTTCTTGTACCATTCTCATCCATATTTTAAAATACATCTCTTGTACAGATTTAATACTAACTGGAGTCGCATTAAACCACGTTCGTCATATCTTTTCTCAATACGCTGTAAAAAATCGCAATGTAAAGAACCTACGTTTAACGGTAATTTTACAAGCTCGTTGTAATTTCCCCACGCTTAATGTAGTAAATTTACCTGCGTATGATGGTAATTTTACAAATTAGTAGTAAATTTACACACGTATAACGGTAATTTTACAAGCTCAGTAGTAAATTTACTACATTATGCATAGGGAAATTACAACGAGCTTGTACAATTACCGTTAAACGTAGGTTCTTTACATTGCGATTTTTTACAGTGTATACCTAAAACTAACCTAACCTAACCTAAAATCAATGATATCAAATTTTATTTTATTTTACAGTTGTTGGACTTAGGCTGAATTTCACAGTCAATTCTTATGATTAAGTAGTACTTAGCCCTATTCTTTTATACAGAGGTAAACATCGTACAGATCTTAAGAAACGACTATGAATTCTGCTCTTAGTCTTGTTGAAAGTCGACGCCAAGAAACATTAGTTACACGGTAGTAAATTGTAGATGATTATGAACTATTACAGTATATACAAAACCTCTTTATATTATATAAATGTTTTGTATAGACGAGAATTTCACAAACGCACATATTTCAGTACAGGAGCTAGAATGGTATTCAAAAAGCTATTTAAAGCACACGTACATCTGCTGTGAAAAAATGAAATGAATTTTATAACATTTATTGCATTTGGCCTATTTTAAGTTTATCGACTTTACTTTATCTATTGTATAACTGATGACACTGAAACTAGCAGCTACTTTGAAATGTAATAGTTCTGTTTCGTATTATGTAGCAAATTACACATTTAATCGTACATATAACACAAAATATGTAAGTGTGTATTGGAATTATTACAATAATGAGAATCCTTTTACCTCAATCTGCTAGCTGCTAGCTTCAGAGTCATCAATTTCAAAATAAGAATTATATGCGTACAAAATAGTAATTTCTACATTGCTTCATTTTTATATATCATTTTCCATTGGAAGAATTAAGCACGTACTGTGTGAATTCAGTACGTGTCATTTAATAAGGAATCAGTTCGTTGAAATGAGGAATCAGTGACAAAGCCAGATACCACTGGAAATAATAAAATAAAATTATACTACAATTATTAATTACGACTAATTTTTTGTTTATATGTGGAAGAACAAGCTATTGTGTGATTAGGAGATGTATGGAATAAATGAAATTTATTAATCGATGCTAAATAAAAGCAGAATTGCTTTTACTTAAAGATATGTATGACTAATTTTATATTTTTATATATAGCAAGATGCGAGGTGATTTCTAGTATCGCTAAAGATTATTCGATGAAAATAGTTTTATGAATATAAAATTAGTAATAACACTATTTATGCATAGGCAATTTTGCTTTGATATTTATGGCATTTTTCACTGACTTCACTAATGCGTACTGAATGTATCGCTGTCTCATAATTTTACATGTCTTGAAAAGATACATACACTCAGTGCGCATTAATTCAGTCAGTGGAAAACGCCATTAGTGTCAATTAATATATTTAATTAATTTTACTCGGTGCGAGATGATTTGCAGTAGAGCACCTTCTAAGGGTAAAAGTGGTGTCGTACACGGAGAAAAATAATCAGCAAAATCAGCCGAAAAATCAGCAGATTCTACTTGATAGCAAATTAAATAAAAACTTACACAAAACTTCTTTAAAATCGTCATTTAGATGTCATCATTTGTTTATGTCCACAGCTCTTCATGTGTGTGTTGTATAGTTGTATATCATATAATGTCAGAGATCGAAAAAACAATTAACCCAACTATTAATAATGGCAATGAAATTAATATGTCAGCAATTGATACGGATATCTCGAAATCATTTGAAAATGATATCTCAACTGATGATTTACAAATTGAAAGTATGGAGATAATAATTTTGGATGCCGAAAAAAAACCATTAGAAGCCTCAAATGATTCAAATCGTGCACTACTTGTACAAAAAGGTTAATTATTGTTATTACTTAAATATTACTTTTTGAGATTTTATAATTAACTCTTCGTGTTCTTCTTAATGATTTCGAATATATTGAAATTTCTAATGTCGTTTTTCACTGACTGCACTAGTGAGCACTGACTTTATCTCTATTCTTTTGTAACGCATGTATATAATAATTGTGAGACAGAGATGTGAAAACTTGTGCAGTCTTAAATGCTTGTTATTAAATTTGTGGAACATTAGGTCATGACACTAATTTTTTTATTTGAAAGCAGAATGATATAATACACAAGCCGAACAGATCTATTGATTCATTATTTCTGCTTCAGTGTATTATTTTCAAAATAAATCAATATTTTAGAACCGAATTGCCATAAACTACTTTGAGATGAAAATATTTCTATAAGTACATATCAACCGTTCGCTGGAAAAACGGCGTAAGTCGATTTTAGTCATTTTGAGAAAACTTCAATTTAAGATTCATTTGGAAGTTATAAGTCATTTAACGTATTATTATCGGCATTATTTTTTCCTACTGCAAATGTTTACTATTGGTCAACACTTTTTCACCGTTACAGCAAAGATTTGTTTATTAGTGTTAGGGTTTTAATTTAAATAGCGCGGTTATTCACAGGAAATGAAATGTGACGCGTTCTGAAGAAAGGGACCTAAGCGTCCGAACGATAATTGTGCAGGAGAGGGAAAATATATGCTACCAACGGCTCAATTTTCAATATTTTGCGCTGAAATTTTCAGCATATCTTCCTAACTCGAGTTAGTAGTGTACAGAAAGAGAGTAAGAGAATATCGGAAACACTGCGCCGCAGTCTTGCCTCTTCTTTTCCCTCTCCTTATAATTGCCGCTCGGACGCTTAGGTCCCTTTCTTCAGAACGCGTCACAAATGTAAATAATTTATTTATTATAAATATAGATGGCGTTGGAATAGCCACGCGGCACGATATAGCCTTGTAGCTTTCGGAAAGGTGAGACGTGTGTCGGCCGTTGGCGGCGTAAGAAATATAGGCCGTGTGCGGCGTAAAAAGTATAGGCCGTGTGCGGCGAATAAAAGACGATAGTCATCGTAGCTGAAGTGAATATATATATATATATATATATAATAGAGTGTTCAAAATTAAAACTGTTCTCCAACTTTACAAGAATTGGAGTGTTTTATTCCGCCAGTCCAGTTTTCCAACTCCTTTGCATTATCCAAGCAAAATGCCCTCAAAACGCGGGTCTTAGAGATAATTCTTCTCTAACCCCGGTCAGAATTTATCTAACAACTCATCCTTAATATTTTACCTAACATTAGTATTAATTAAAAAAATTAAGAAACAAAAAGAGACTTAAACGAAGTTTTTCCGAAGATCGAATAAAATATTCAAAAGTACACGACTTCCGATGGCTCCCCTGGACTCAATTTTCAACGAATTAAAACGAGTAATATCTCAATTTATAGGTATTTTTAATACCCACAACTTTGTCACTGGTGGCATATTGCTATCTATTAAGCGAATCGAGATAAATGTAAAAAACTGCGAAACATCCTGTTGCTACTCACAATTGGACGATTCGAGCGCCTGGACAGATTTTAGCTTGTCTAGACCCTCAATTTTCCGCAACGTAGCAATTAGAAAATCGAATTAAAACCATACAAAAGTTCGTAAACGAACAATTGTAATGTAACATTATAGTTTAGACGATAATTAATACGAAATGACAATCTTTGGAAAAACGGCTTAAGTCGACTCAAGCCGTTTTTCCAGCGAACGGTTTATATATATTTCCACCATTTGCGATGAATTAAAAGTGATGATCTGTCTCGAAATTACATTAATTATGACCGAAATGTATTGAAATCATATTTTTTAATTTGTATATTATATATTTCTAAAGATCCTGAAAATTCCGCATCTTGCTGTATTCAAAGAGATTCATGATGTTAAGAAATTGAATAATTGTACATCAAATTCTTTTCTATTTTCTTCAATCCTTTTGTTTGATTTTATTACATTTTTTTTTATTTTTATTTTATGTTTTGCATTTTGTTTTATTTGTTTGTATTTTTATTTTTATTTAATTTATTTATTAATTTATTATTTATTAATTTTATATTCGTGAGCGCCGGTTTTCGATGTTGTAAAGAATGTCTTCTTAGTGAAGAGTCATTTCTGACAATTAAAAGTACGACTTTGGCAATTTGGAACATTTTGCAAAAGTAAATTCTTAAATGTCAGAATGAAATATGATTGAATGATATAAAATGCTTCCATGTATTATTAAAATATTATGGTCAATACAGTGAAAAATAAACTGTTATATTTAATTACGTCTGTTGCTTTTACGTACATGTAATATCTTTTGCAATATGTAGGCACCGTACAAACTGTTACACGATCACGAAATTCTGTTTTCCATGTGCTCCATGATACTTATAGAGGAGAATTTTTTATGGAAGCGTATCGCACAGATCAACGTATGTTTCAGTCAATAAAAGAAGGCAATTTATGCGTGGAGTATAAAGAACAGTTTACAAGAAATAGCCTTGCTAATATTATTTTAGAAACCGAATTCCACAGAACAAAAAGTTATGAGTAAGTATGTCTATTATACATATGTAGCAGAAATGAACGATGTTCGAGATGAAATATTCAGACAGACAGATTGCGCTATACTAAAGTAAAACTCTAAATATAAAAAAGAGTAAATGATTAGGAAAATTGGTCTTCAGTAATATACATATATGGGGCATTCTCTGTCAACCAGACCTCCTGCACTGTCCATAATTCATGTGCTCCAAAAAATATGTTCTGGTCGGAAAATTTAGTTAAACATGTCTACTTTCGTTTGTTTATGACTTTTTTGATAATTCGAAATGTCTACCGGATCACAAACGAGCTAATTATCAAAAGAAGGCCTTTGTGTTAAAATTTAATGAGTACTTCATCCCTTCGCTTCCTTCATCTATCACATATTATTGTTTCACAATTAATGCTTATGAATAATGTTATTTTGTATATTTTTTTAACTGAAAATAATTTTTTGCAGCATTACTCCTGACAGATTTACTTTTTTAACGGAAGAAAAAAAAGAAATTTTTCCTAAGGAAATTTCTTCTGTTTGGTATTCCCTCAGTTCAAGAGACGAAAGAGGACCTAAAAGTGCCAAAGGTATTTTATACGAAAGGTATAAAGTTTTGAGATTGGAAGCAGAACAATTAGGAAGAAACGTGGCAAGAAAAAAGAAAAGAGCACTCAGCTCTTGTGAAGAATTATGTAAAAATTTAGTCTTGTTTTTCTTTGACATCAATTGAATGTAAAATACATAAAGTACAGGTTCCAATTATGGAACAAATTTTGACAGCACAGTTTAATAACAATTTAAGTAATGAGGACTTTAGATATGACCACTTTTGGTTCAATACTATAGCTTAAAGTATCAAAATGATCAAATTTCTTTCAAACTTATTACTCGTGAGATTTGAACTTTTTCCAAAAAATTATCATTATATTGGTTCAGTCATTTTGAATTTTTAACTTACTCTATTTGTAAAACACACATAGACATTGTTTCATAATAAGTACCTTTATTTTAGTTTGAAAATATGAGGCATACAAAACATAAAAATAATTGTAAATGTTCAAACTTAGCATCAGAAGACATTTTGCAAGGCATTCGTGGAAATCCAACTATAAATGATGAATTCAAATCAATATGGGATTCTACGTACCAAGAAAGAAAAAAATTGTACGCTTCTTCAACCCTAGAACGTATAAGTCAGAATTTGGTTGAGTTAGTAAATACATTATTAATCCAAATGTTATAGCTTATATTAAAAATTTTTTAAGGCGCGCGCGCGCGCGTGTGTGTGTGTGTGTTTTTTTTTTCCCCCGAAGTGACGATGGAAAGCTCTACCAGCCATCCCTGCCGGCCGGTGCCAGCAGGAGTGCGGGGCTCCCACCCGCTAAAACCACTTCCGCTCAGACTGTGATTCCCCGCTCGGAAACCGCCGCAAGGCATAACTTCGAGGGGGGCAGTCTTTGCCTCAGTAGGCCCTCCGCCGATGTTTTGGCTCTTCAAGTCTGGGCGATGTTGTTGCCTCTTTCGTCTTCTTCACTTCTGATGTCATTCAGCCTATCGATGATGGAGGTGGCGTTGATGACCACCGCATCCCATCCCTCCTGTGAGGCGAGCAGACATTCCCCAATGCCCTCAGGTGTTAGTGGTCCTCCTCCCGAGATCCGGAACTGTTCTCGTTCCGCTGCAAATCTCGGGCAGTGGAAGAGGACATGGGCCACGTCTTCGTCGACACCAGGGCATGCCGGGCACTCCGCACTTTGATAAATGCGGAAACGATGTAAGTAACTGCGAAAGCAGCCGTGCCCGGTGAGCACCTGGGTGAGATGAAAGGTGGTGTATCCGTGTTGTCTGCCCGTCCACTTTGCTACATCTGGGATGACGCAGTGGGTCCACCGCCCCGAATCCGCTGAATCCCATCTTTTTTGCCACTCTTCTATGGTCCTCGTGGACCATTTGTCGTGGTTCGGCTCCTGGTCGGCGATGTCCTGCCTTATACACCTGCCTTCGCGGTGTACTGCTGCCCTCTCCATAGCAAGAAGGTCTATGGGAGGGAGTCCCGCGACCACCGAGAGCGATGTCCGATACAGAACGGTAGACACGGGCCACTCTTAGGGCCGCTGTTCTATAAGCCCGCCGGCAGGTGGCTCCGTAGCACTTATGGATGTTTATGGCATCAGCCCAGATCGGTGCCCCGTAAAGAATAACGGAGCTTACTACCGATGAAAGGAGGGACCGTCGCGGCTGTTTCGGCCCCCCCCCCCCCATATTGGACATGATGCTGGAGAGCATACGAGCCACTTTGGAAGCCTTTGCGCCTGCGTTCATCAGGTGTTGTTTAAACGACAGCCGCGCATCTAGAGTGACTCCAAGATATCTAATAGTGTCCACCGTACTGATCTGTGTATCTTCCACCGTGAAGGTGGCGTATACCCTTTTCTTCGTTCGAGAGATGAGCACCGCCTCCGTCTTCTCAGCCGCCAGATCTAACCCATGGTTGCTCAACCACCTAGCTACTACCTCGATAGCTTCATCTCCGCTAAATTGCACCTCGTCGATGGTCTTCGCGCCGACGATTAGTGCAAGGTCGTCTGCGAAAGCTACCATGGACACCCCGTCTGGAAGGGATTGCCTGAGCAGTCCGTCATATAAGACGTTCCAGAGCAGGGGTCCCAGAACCGAACCCTGTGGCACGCCTCCCGTGATGTTGTAGGAGTGCCTGCCGTCATCGGTGTCATAATACAGGGTTCGTTCTGTCAGGTAGCTTGAGATGGTTTCTCTTAGGTAGAGAGGCACCTTCAGATCTTCGAGTGCCTGCATGATGCAATCCCACCTGGCCGAATTAAATGCGTTCCGGATATCCAGGGCAATGATGGCACACATGCACCTGGTGTTTCGGCTGCCACTGATGGCATCCGTGGCTATTGCTTTCACTCGGCCGATTGCATCGATGGTTGAGCGCCCCTTCCGAAATCCGAACTGGTTTTCGGAAAGACCTCCGGCATTTTCGATGGCTGCTTCCAGTCTGGCACAGATAACCCTCTCATATAGCTTCCCGGAGATGTCAAGCATGTAGAGCGGTCGGAATGAGGATGGGTCGTCCGGGGGCTTATTTCCCTTAGACAGCAGCACCAACCTCTGTTCCTTGCACTGCGCCGGGAAGCTTCCTTCCTTCAGGCAAGCACTGAATGTCAATGTGAAGATGGTCGGACCATTCAGCGCTGTGATCTTCACTGCCATTCCAGGTACCCCATCCATTCCTGGGGCCTTACGGGTGGAGATCTTCTTAGCAGCGATCATTACTTCGGCTTCGGTAACATCTGGCGGCTCGGCTGCACCAGCAATTGCCATCAGGCCAGTGCCAATCGGCCGTTCCCGCTATTCTGGGAATAAATGGCCGACGACTTTGCCAAGGAAGGATAGACAAGATGGTGCGTTGGGTCCCCTGGGCTTGATCTTGTTCATGACCGTTTTATACGGTCGCCCCCAGGGATCGCGGTCCACCTCCTCACAAAAGTCCTGCCAGCACTTTCTTTTCACGGCCTTGATGGCAATCTTGAGCCTCTTTCTCTTTCTTTCATAATCCGCGGCCAGTTGGTAGTACCGGGGCTTATGAATTGCTCTCTGGTGCAGCCTTCGAGCCCGAAGGCACTCTCGACGGATATCTGCGATTTCCTCGTTCCACCAGTAAACTGGGGGTCGGCCGCGAGGATTTGACTTCACGGCCATAGAGGCATCGTAAGCCGCTATTATGGCTCGGGATAGGCATCGGGCTCTCTCCTCTGCTGTTCCCTCCACCTCCGTCTGTTCAAAGCTGTAGAGGAACATTTCCCGATCGAAAATGACCGATGCCCATCTCTCTTTGCTTGCGCTCTGCACCTTTCCTGCTGATCTGCCGGTCAGTTGGAGCTGGTACACCAAGGCTTGATGGTCACTGCCCGTGTATCGGTCGCTAACTTTCCAGCCCAACCCTTCTCCCATCAATTTTGGGTCGACGAAGGTCAGGTCGACTACGGAGGACTTGCCGGCCTTGGAGTAGGTCGGCTTTCCCCCCGTGTTAGCAATCTCCAACTCCAGTAACGAGAAGGCCTCAATGAGGGCATTTCCTCGATGGTTGGTCTTCGCGCTACCCCATTCTGTCGCACATGCATTGAAGTCCCCCCCCCCGATCACTAATGGGAGTCGGGAGGTTCTTGCACTGGCGACGATGGCCTCCAGGGATCCTTGGAACTCGTCGATGGTAAGACTGGGAGGGAGGTAGCAACTGTATAGTCTTATACCAGCCACCTCCACCCAGGTGAAGCTGGGCAGGGGGTCGGACATCTTATTGGATATGTGGAGATTCCCACACACCCAGATGGCCGCCTTGCTGGTGGAATCCTTCACCCAGCTCGGTTTACAAAGATCCCGGTAAGCCTCGCTGATGACGGCGATATCAGCCTTCTCCTCCTTGAACAGTTGAAACAGCAGGTCCTGGGCCACCGCACAGTGATTGAGGTTTATTTGGAGCACCTTAGCCATTGTTGGTCTGTGCTCCAACCTCCTGCGTTGCACGATGTTTGGCTACGCAATCCTCAATCTTGTGGCCCTCCTTGCCACACCGGAAGCACTGCGCCGAGCGATCGACCGCGCTCTTACAACCCCTTGCCAGATGTCCGCTCTTGTGGCACCTGTAGCAGCGCGGGGATCTTTCACGCAGTCGAACCCGGCATTTAATCCAGCCAATTTTGAGCTTCCCCTTTTGCAGCAGTATGTTCGCCACTGCGACGGGAAGCAAGATATTGGCCGCCTGCGTTCCACTATATGCTCCCCTGAGCTTGATATTCTCAGAGGTCACTGCTCCCGGTGAAGTCACCTCAATGATGGCCTGTGTCACCTCCTCCCTAGTTGTGGCCTCGTCCATGTCTTTGATGATGATGACTTCCTTGTGGGACAGTGTCTGTATGACAGCTGTCCTTTTTAGTGTGGACGTGGCCGCTGCTTGGAGGTCTTGGGTGCAAATGCCAGGCGTCGCAAGCTCTAGGAGCAGTTCGCCTGCTTTCGTCCGCCTGATTGCGGTAACCCTTTCTCCTAAAGTTCGTAGTTCTGGTGCTGCTTTTATTGTTTTCAGAATGTCGACATATGACCCACCTTCTGCTGCCTTGATCTTGATGGCATCAGGGCGGAGGGGTCGAAGGCCGGATGTTGACTCCGGCTTCCCCCTGTGTCGTTTGCCGAAAATCCTTTCCCAGCTGCTGCTGATGTTGCTGCTGCTGCTGCGGCCGTTGTTGCTGCTGCGGCTGCCATTGTTGTTGCTGCTGATCGGCCTTCTTCTTTACGCCTTTCTTGACCACCGTAACCCAGTCCTGGCCTTCGGACTGGGCTTGCCGCCGTTGTTCTGCAGCTGATGATGATAGTACGGGGCGTTCATCTTCTGCTCTCCTGACCCTTTTTGTCGCTGGCAACTTGAGCGGCGAGGGTCCTTTACGCTCGGGAAGTTCTGGGGGCTTGCGGAACAGGGGCGACGTTTAGCTCGCCCCGTCTTTACAGGTGATGCACGCCTGTGAAGCCCCCGAGCTTTCGTGAGCTGAAGTTTCTCTTCAAGGCGCTCGAAGCTTATAGACTCGTGCGCCTGTCCTGACAAAATGTCACTTGTAACATTTAATGATGTTGCGGCCGAGTGACCAACCCCAACAACACCTCGGTTGCCTGATAACGACGCCGGAGAGCCCGCTTGCTCACTCG
This sequence comes from Trichopria drosophilae, assembly GCA_030407085.1. Classification (NCBI taxonomy): domain Eukaryota; kingdom Metazoa; phylum Arthropoda; class Insecta; order Hymenoptera; family Diapriidae; genus Trichopria; species Trichopria drosophilae. The sequence goes on from CM059587.1 coordinate 69,259,849, forward strand.
TACCCGACGCCGGTACTGGGGATCCGACCCCTGCCCCGTAAGCCCCGTGTGTGTGTGAGTGTGTGTGTGAGTGTGCGTGCGTGTGCGTGTGCGTGTGCGTGTGCGTGTGCGTGTGCGTGTGCGTGTGCGTGTGCGTGTGCGTGCGTGCGTGCGTGCGTGCGTGCGTGCGTGCGTGTGTGTGTGTGTGTGTGTGTGTGTGTGTGTGTGTGTGTGTGTGTGTGTGTGTGTGTGTGTGTGTGTAATGGGGTGACCTTTCTGGCCACACAATAGCTCCTCTTCTGCCAATCCATGGATTTGGAAATATCTCGTTGGGATAGTTTCGTATTGCTACCCTCTAATGCGGTGGGGCTCCATCCTATTGACAACAAACATTGTCGAAATCGTCACCGGCTTTGTCAGTTATAGATTATTATTTGATTTCTTAGCATTTCTTCATGAACAACGGCATTCCAATTGCCATCTATAAAAAATGGCCCAATTAAAGTATTATTGTAAATTCCGGCCCAAAAGTTCAGTTTCTGAGGATTTTGCGTGTGTGCGTCTAGAGCACAATCAGGGTTCTCATCGGTCCAAAACCGACAATTTTGAGGTCACTTGACCGTTGACTGTAAATGTTACGTCATCTGAAAAAACGATATGGAACAAGAAATCAGGCTGCTGGTCTATTCGTGTCATTACCATGTCACAAAATTTAATACGGCGATTCTAATCATCATCATTTAATTCTTGAATGAGGTGAATTTTATAACGATGAAACTTGATAAATTGTAGTTTTTGTAGAAGTTGCGCTAATTCCAAGTTCCTGCGATCCTCGACTCACAGAGAGTCTTGGATTCTCCACGCAAGCTTAAGCAACTTCCAATGTCTTCCTTCTGTAGTTTCACTTTTCGGTCTTCCAGATTTTTCGCGATTTTTATTTGTTCCTGTATCCTCGAAACGCCTAATTGTAAGTTCAACCGTTGATTTTGAAATACCGTTACCTTGATTACGAAAAGTATTATTGAAGAGTGTCTTCACTTGATCATACGGTCTTTGTCGGTAACCCCATCCTCTCATCATTAAAGTCCTTACCCGCTCTCTTTCTGAAAGCTGAGCAATGATTACTCACACATGAGGAACAAATTAAATGTTTTTTTTTGTCAAATATAAACCCATAAAGTCGCCTCGATGGACTGCATAAACGAAATAAGTATGACACTACTTTATGAAAAACAGTAAATTGCGATGACTAAAGCATGAAAATGTCCTAACAGTTATGGGAACGACACGTCCTCTTGGTCAGAGGACCAGTTACCGTGAGAAAAAATAGGGATTTCCATTTAAAAAAACAAACTTGACCTTGAAATAACCTTCCAGGTCTTGTTTAAGATCAAATTCAATATGGCTATTAAATAGCCAGGGAAAATCCTTCAACTTTTGTCTGAAACATTTTGCCAAAAAATGCACTCCTGCTGAGATATTTGTCCGTCCCGGGACTTTTGGCGGACCCTGTATATCTAAAATCACATTTTTTAAAAAGTGAACCCAACAAAATCGTTCAAACTACCTTGACAGTCTCAAAGCTATTGCTGTGGGAGACATAGCGATAATAGTATTTGGTTTTGTAGCCATAATTGTTTTTAATGGATACAGTACAGTTAGTGTATGAGAAAATAAAAAAAAGTATCTATATGTATTTTAAATCATTTACGAATATTAACGGATACCTCCTTTACACCCTGAAATAAGGTTGCCGAGTAGGAAGTACTTGAGTGGCGCTTTTTACCAGAGTTGTACAACTCGGACGAGAAACAAACACCTCCTAAATTTTTACCAAGTTACAATACCTTGAGAATCATTAATGCTTGAGAGCCTCTTTCAAGCTTTACCACCGTCGAAGATCACCCCTATGGTTGTGATTACCATGTTGTAAACAGAGATAACCATAATTTAAGAAACAAGGGAATGGTGCACTTATACAATAATAAAACAACGTTGAAAAACATTTTATAGACTAATAGGATATTGGGTTCGTTAAAATACAACATAGATTATTTACATCAATAATATTACAGTATGACGTAAGAATACAAAACAAAAGTAAATTTGCATCAGCTTCCGCGGCAAATTTATAACGTGTAGAATAGCGTTTAATACTGTAAAATTACAACACGGCTATTTTGTACAGTTCCCAGTTTATGTTCCCATGGTTATCCTAACGAAGCGAAATGCAAAAGATACAGAAATGAGTAACCATAATCAGGCACTTTTACTTCAATTGTATAATGATTGAATTCAGTAACTATAATGTAAAGAGTGTTATTATTATTACTTCGACCAAGACCATAGGTCTGGCGAAGTATTGAATTTGGTCAGTTCTCGCCAAAAAATTACCCTATAGTTTTTCATCAAATGTCGACGTTTCAGGCCCTAAGGAACCCAAAACAACAATAAAAAAATTGGTGTCCATTAGGTTGTACGTCCGTCCGTCCGTCCGTGGGCAAAATTTTGTATACGCGATATCTCGTGAATGGAATGACGAATTTAAAAAGTACAAAGGGATTTGGGTTTCTCTTGGCCAAACTTAGATCTGATTAGTTTTTGGAGACAATGCATACTAGATTATGGGGAGGTTTAACAAAAAAACACGTTTTTCCATTTTTTAACAAAAAACACAAATTGTACAAAAAAATGTTTCAAACAAAAAATATAGAACATCGAATTCTCTACAAAAAAGTTTATATTCATTTCTTCATAAAATCAACGATAATGCCGTAAAAATCAAATTAACATGAAATTAACATAAATTGTACATACAGATATACAAAGCATAGGTATGTATATTATATACATTACATGAAAAACAGAGACACAGAGGAAGCAGGGGAGTGAGGCGGGTATCAGGGCGAAGGGGGGGGGGGCATAACAAAATATTCACTGTGATGTTGGTGTCAGGTAGCCATGGGGAGGTGGTATCGGGGAGGGGGCATCTAGTATTATTATTATTATCATCAATATTATGTATATATAATGTATTTAAAGTGGCCCAAAAATAAACAGGAAAATAAAATTTTTAGAATTTTCATGTTGCCGCCCCCAAGAATGGTAAAAGATGTGAAACAAACATACTCGTATTTTTTCTTTTTCCAATTAGATAATATTTAATGGCTTCGCCGAGCCACTGAAGTTTCCCAAGTATTCTGCATGGGAAATAAACTTATTTTCGCAGATTGAATAAAAAGGCATTAAAACTGTCCGTTTTCTTAATGTGCCAACCACATTTCTGTTCAGAAATTTTCAAAATTTGAGATTCTGATAATTATTAAGTGAAATAATTATGTTAGCTATGTTTTAGGGTGGCAGACAACGAAAAACATGTAAAACATTTCCTTCAATGTATAAAATTAATTATTTATTTATACAAATTTAATTTCGAATTATTTAAAAATTCTGGGTGGTTTTTCTAGTAGCTGAAGTATTTATCTATAATATTACACCACTAATATTTAAATTTAATTCGTTGTAAAATTTTTATAAATAATGAAATATCAAAGAAAGCAGTTCTTTGGAAAAAAAGCGTTTTCCAACTTATCTGGGGTTAGTACTCAATTTTTATGTCGATCGAGCAACTTTTTATATTTTGGTCCGACAACTTGGATTCGCCATTTTGAATTTTGAATTTAGAAAGAAAAATGTGTGCTTCAAAGAATTAACAAATTATTATTGTTGTTGATTTATTCATTCATAATAGAGTTATAAATTCGCAGTTTTTTCTGAATTTTACAACTTATCTTTCTGATTACCGTACCATTAAAAATTAATTATCAAAATGTGGAAATAGAAGTTTAAAACAAATTGTTTTTAACAAATTACAACATTTTTTTTTCACATATTAATTTGTGTTGAAGGTTCTCCATAACTCTTCCGTAACACTTGTAATTATAACGTTGTAATATTCGCGGCGTCATTTGAATTCCGCGCGCAAACTACGCTCCTGCGTGAATCGTTTATTCGCCTGGGTGCCCGAGTCACCGTCAGTGTTCTCAGACTTCGATGCAATCTCGCGCAAGCGCGGTACGCGCCGTCCGCGACTCCGCGCTGGTTGGCCGGCTGATTCTCCGCAAAGCCGATGGATTTCAAATGGCACGCCGGCGGATGAGTGCCAATGCAAAATAGTCGATTTTGACATAAAAATGCATTTAAATAAATAAAATAAATAAAATAAGTAAAATAAAGAAAATAAAGGAAATAAATAGTACAAAATAAATACAAAAAAATAAAATGAATAAAATAAAAAAAGAAAGATAATCGGGTGAGGATGCGAACCTCCAACTACTACATCACCAGTCAAAGACCGCATCATCGGAGTCAACGAGATGGACATGGAAACTGTGGAGTATTTGTCGCATTTGATCATCGGACAACCGGATAAATTTTTCTATATTATTATTAAGCAATTAAAGTAATTTACTTTCAAAATACTTTTAAAGAGTCATTTTTATCACATGATAAAGAATAATATTACAATCACATAATGTGCCGTATTTGCGATATTATTCTTCTTATAAGATTATTTTCAATAAAATTCAACACAGCATACAAGGGAATAATTTATTTTTCAATCTGGGAGTGTATTTTTCAATTTTTATTGCTTAAAAGTACGTATCGCATACAATTTTAATAAAAAAACAGGAATTTTTACACCATCATGCTCACAAAAAAAATATTTCTTATAATTTCCTAATTCTTTCTTCAGTATTTCAGAAAGAAACATGTCTTGCGCCGACTTGGCTAAAAACCCGAATTTTTTAAATGCATTTTTATGTCAAAATCGACTATTTTGCATTGGCACTCATCCGCCGGCGTGACATTTAAAATCCATCGGCTTCGCGGGGAATCGGCCGGCCAACCGTCGCGGACGGCGCGTACTGCGCTTGCGCGAGATTGCATCTAAATCTGAGAACACTGGTCACCGTTTGAATCTCGCGCGTAAAGTGTGCTCGCGCGCGATTGGTCGTTCCGGATCTCGGGCTAGTGTTTGATAACCGAGACGATAGAGGCATTCCGGTGGTGCTGGCATGGCGTCCGTGTGTGTGGGTAGTCACGTGGGAAGTGTGAGGGTCGTCATGGAGTGCGAGAGAGATGGGGAGATGACAAACACGCTGTTCCTGTTACCGATGTGCAAGTCTATAAAAGGGCCGGTTCGCGGACTTCCGCCCTTTTCCTTTCCCGATTACGGCGAAGACCATACGCGATCACAGATTGCTCGAGCGACTCGTAGTGGCGTGGGTCGGAGGATCACCTCGTGGAATAGGACAACGTAGCAGATCGGTGCCGACTGGGTAAGTTTCCACCGTTTTTGGAGTAAAGAGGGGTTGGTGAACGCCGGCTACAAGGTGTTCGATTTTGCAGCATTCTCTGTCGCGGAGGACCGTTTCACGTTGTTGCTCCAGTGCAGTCGCTGACTGTTGCCCTCGAGACGACTTCGTCCTGTGACCGTCATCGTTGTCGCCCCGAAAGTGCCCATGGTCCATCGTCGTGAGACGCCGGAAATCAACGGCTCACCGTCGTGAGGTAATTGGGGAGGAATTTGAAAATTGGATTTCGCTCCGAAGCGTGGGGACAGGTGCTTTTCCCGGGATCAGATCGCCTGGTGGTTGATTAGCATATTCCACTTTTCAACGGAGAAGCTCTATTCCAGGAGAGGAGGAATACGTTCCTGACCTCGACATCAGTGCGAGGTTTCCCAGAGAGCGGAAGAAACCTTTTCGTCGCAGCATCTTCAAACTCCAGGTAACAGTGTTGTGTAAAGTGTCCCCCAGTGAGATCTTGGCGCACACGTACCGAAATCCTTTTGGTCGTGATTACCTGGCACAACAGATTTTGAATAAAGAAATATTGTAATATTGGTTGTAAATAAAGCATTTAGTTTATATAAATAAAGATCCGTTACAACGTATATATAGCTCACGTAACATAAACTTATTATGTGTGACTGTTATGATAAATATTATTGTTTACTCGTTGCATCTTTTGTTATGAATATTTCCCGTAAAGTTTATTTAAAAAAAATAATATTTTGGTATTTCTTTAAAATTTAATATTATTCACGAATACTGTCATACATTCCATCAAATAATATAGATTAGTTTAGTTTTTTCTTAAATCGTTTATTCTAGTTATATTTTATTGAAGATTGAATTTTATAAAATATCCACTATATTGGATCCGCAAAAATAAAATTTGAAAATCTGCTGTTTTGAAAGAGCAAATAAATATCAACAATAATTTGTTTAAATATCTATAAAATGTAGTACAGCATCAGTAACAAAACATTTCTTGGTAGAAAAAGAAATCTATGTACGCAAAAATAGTACATTATGATACATGTGCGGAAGATTAGTTCTTAATTGATTTTATTAGTAGAGAACCTCGCACGAATGTGGGAATTACTAATCCGCATGCGTATCATATACTATTTTTTCAAACATTGTGTGGAAAGTTTGTATGACCGATTGTAGTCATTCCTTCCGCACGATTTTCAAATTGAATGGAAATTAACTGTTTTCCACACGATTTTCCGTGCGGAAAGTACACACTTTCCGCACAGTGTTTGAAGAAAATATTAAATTGTTAGAAATACTTTTAAACATCAAAGGAAGCTTTCTACATGTATTGCGTTCTTTGCGACCCAGGAAACCGTAGTAAACATAATTTTTTAATTAAATAATTGCCAGAATCTCATTTTTTGAACAGAAATATGGTTTGCACATTTAAAAAACTGACAGTTTTGACGATTTTTTATTCAATCTACGAAAAAGTGTGTTTCTCTCCATTAAGAATACATAAGAAATTTCAGAGGCTTGGCGGCACCATTAAATATTAACTGATTGAAAAAAGACAAAATACACGGAGAGAACTGTGAAAGGATGAAACTGTAGGTATTCCTTCACCACTGTACTAAGATTTCGGAGCTGGTTCTGCACCATGTGTCGCGTGATATCAGTCTAAGATATCAATCTATCGCGGACTTTTTTGTAGGAAATGTCCACCTCTACAAAAAAAGTTTAGTAAATTTTTGCTCTATCTTGCATTATTAACGCTCGCAAATAAATTAAAAAAACCTTTCGGTCGGGTGGGATTTGAACTTGCGACCCTAACATCGTAACGCATGCACGCTAGCTACTACGCTACGCTCTACGTTATGTATTTATTTATAAATAAAATTATTTAAAAATAAAATTTCAGAACTTGTATATTAAGATCGTAGATGGTCATTGTTTTATGTACACATGTTTCCCGTATCTCTGGGCGTGTTTCAACATAATTAAATATTTCAAAAATAGTGCTAGCGCTATCTTTTTAATGTATATTATCTTGATATATTGAATTTGGTTATAGTTCGGATTAATTGATGTGGCATACGAAATGTAATTATTTAATTTCGATTAGATAAGTGTGTTTCTCTGTATTGCGACCGATATCAAAGTAAGTATTTATACATTCAGATTCGTCTACTTTCACTGTACAAAACCACCGTGAGAAGTATTCTAATATTTCTATATGGGACATTCCACGGACGGCCGTCCAGTCATTTTGCCTCGTCTCCCAGATTTCTACCAACTTTTTATATATTTTAGTACTCGATGAAAAGCGTCTAATCCTAGTAGCATATCCCTCTATCTCAAACATTTTTCGAGATCCACGGACTTGTGTGATTTTCAGTGAAAATTCATTAATCGACTGCCAGCGATAGAAAAAGAAAATTAGAAAAAATACAAAGCAGCATTTTTGTTGGAAAAACTCTGAATTTTTTTGAAAAAAAATCATTTATTCCATTTCAAGGAGTTTTTCAAGGTCAAATCTCACTTTGTTGTCTTAAAACGCGATTTGACCTTGTTCCCCAAGTTTTTTCCACAATTTTATTTTTTAACATCAAAATACTAGTTTCCCCTCAACTTTCAAGAAAAAAACAAAATCCCCCTCCACCGATATCATCATTTTTTAATTATTTGTCCGGCATATTAGATCCGCCATTTTGAATTTTGAAAATTTGACATCGGATTCGTAATAAGCGACCCCGAAAACACCTGAGTAATAAATTTTGTTCAAATCGAGGCATTTTTAAAATTTTTGTCCGCCATATTGGACCCGCCATTTTGAATTTGGTAAAACTAATGCCAGGTTTGTGATCAGCGACCTTAAAAACCCCCGAATAACGATTTTTAACTGAATTGTATAATGGAAAAGTGCGCGACTGAAAACCCTTTGCCTCGATTTGAACTAAATTTATTACTCAGGTGTTTTCGGGGTCGCTGATTACGAATCCGATGTCAAATTTTCAAAATTCAAAATGGCGGATCTAATATGTCGGACAAATAATTAAAAAATGCCTCTATTTGAACTAAATTTATTACTCGGGTGTTTTTGGGGTCGCTGATTACGAATCCGATGTCAAATTTTCAAAATTCAAAATGGCGGATTGAAGATGGGGGGAACTCAAGTGATCTTTTCGTTTCTTCGTTTCCCAATTGAAATATCGCATTAAATGGTAACAATAATGAATATTTTATTTAACTAATTTAACAATATAAGAAGATCACACTATTAAAATGTATGTCCCTGTAGCAGAAATAAGTTTTTTAAATTTTCTACTGTGTTATGCGAATTTTTTTAGACGTGTGGCAATAGCTAGTTTTTTTTAAATTAGGAAGTCAGTTGAATTTGTGGGGAGGACACAGTGAAAACTCATCGTACCTTTCACACTTTTTGATTGAACAAATCGAGCGCATAACTTTGTTTCACAAGAGGCACAATCCTCCGACGTACAATAAACAAATTTTACGTTAGGTATATTAGTTTGACACCACTCAAACAAATCTTTGGCATCCAACATGTGGTTTGTCGTCATTCTCAGGCTCGCAAGTCTGGCTAGTCGTTTTATTAAACCGCCAAGTCCATCACTAGGACCCTTGCCATGAGCAGTTGGAAAATAATTCCACTCAGCGGGTATGCCAAAATCTGTTGAGTGATGTGCCAAATTAATAAAAGATTTTCGATTCTTAAATTGCGAAGGTGCGCCGTCGGTGAAGTAGATAATTCTTTTCATCTCCGTGAATTTTTATTTCAAGAAATCAATTAATTACTTCGACCCAGACCATAGGTCTGGCGAAGTATTGAATTTGGTCAGTTCTCGCCAAAAAATTACCCTATAGTTTTTCATAAAATGTCGACGTTTCAGGCCCGAAGGAACCCAAAGCAACAATAAAAAAATTGGTGTCCGTTAGGTTGTACGTCCGTCCGTCCGTCCGTGGGCAAAATTTTGTATACGCGATATCTCGTGAATGGAATGACGAATTTAAAAAGTACAAACGGATTTGGGTTTCTCTTGGCCAAACTTAGATCTGATTAGTTTTTGGAGACAATGCATACTAGATTATGGGGAGGTTTAACAAAAAAACGCTCAAAAAACAAGTTTTTCCATTTTTTAACAAAAAATACAAATCGTACAAAAAAATGTTTCAAATAAAAAATATAGAACATCGAATTCTCTACAAAAAAGGTTATATTCATTTCTTCGTAAAATCAACGCTAATGCCGTAAAAGCAAATTAACCTGAAATTAACATAAATTGTACATACACATATGCAATGCATAATGTATATTATATACATTACATGAAAAACAGAGACACAGAGGAAGCAGGGGAGTGAGACGGGTATCAGGGGGGGGGGGCATAAAAAAATATTCACTGTACCGCTGACCTGCGGTCGGGGTCGAAGTTTTGAAAATGCTCATTTTCAATTTTAATATAGGGTGAATATGCCAATGAATGGACGACTACCAATGAATGGACGATTTTCTATATATTTCTATTTCTTATTAATGTATGATGCACAACATGCAACAAAATACATATTTTTATGTTCTTTGAATATTCAAAACGATATTTACAGTACTATTGATCTTCCAGTGTTTATTATTTTATAAAATCAAAGCAAAGTTTTAAAGCCATCCAAAACTGGTACTGAAAACGTCCCATTTGATTTAAACCGTCTATTCATTGGGGTTTAGCGGATTTTTTTACAAAGGTATGAAGACGAGGTTAATAATTAAATAAAAGCAAAGGTTGAACTACACGGTCATAAAGAGCAGAGTCTAACGATTTTAATGGTGGTATCATAATTAAATTTTCATAAAAGAATTCAAAAGTTACAATTGATCAAAGTGTGAAAAATGCTTAACCGTCAATTCATTGCCATATTCACCCTATTTAAGGAACAAGATATTGTTACAATATATGTATAGAAACTATGTATGGAGTTTCGTTTTGGACGGTAAGTGGTGCTGACGTGTTTCGTTTCGCTCCGCATTTAAGTCTATATTTTTGTTCCTAAATTTCTTTTTTGCGATTTGTAATTGCAGTGACATCTCTCCGGAGCGGCTCGGATTGTGTTTGCTGTGAGCTGTTAAGTGTCCGAGTCATCATTCCGGAAAAAATCGAAATTTTCGTTCCACATCACATTCATTGAAGTGACAGTTGACCCATACCTTGCATACCGGCTCTCGTGGTGACGTCACGTACTGGGATAAGCATCGACGGGCCAATCACCGGATTACCCGTGCCGAAAATTATAAAGAAAATCCAAATGCTTGGACAGTCTCTTATTCCATACAACGGCAAGCTGTACCAATACTCCCGAGGAATTTGGACATTACTCATCAATGAGGTCGTATGCATTTCTATTCTGCATCTCGCAGCTGTCAACGAGGCATCAATTTTTGGGTAACAGTGGGATTTTCGTCGGGCTTCCAAGAACTTTCCGAAGTGCTACGCTCGCTTATCGGTGTGCTCGTTCTTTACACGTGTGAGGCCCACCACATGCACAAGGCGCTCAAGCCGCGCGCTTTCGAAGTCTGGTTTCGCGCATGCACCATCTAGAGCTTCTCCCAGCCGCGAAAATTCTTCGCTCACCGCGGATTCTTTTGGCTGATATCAGACGGCAGCACCTCTCGGGTTAGCGATTTTCGGCATATGTCGGACAAACCTGCTGACCAGTCGCAATTATCCGTCACGCCCGTCAACTCTCCCATTGTCGGGAAGGCGGTGCAGCCCTGTCCGCTCCTTCGACCGCCAACTCTGTTGGGTCGCCCCTCTACGGCATCAAAGTGGCACGCGCATAGAACGAACAGTTGTAGTTCCCTGGAGGAATTTGGCTTTATTAAGCGTAAGCGCGACTGTCAGGCAGCCGACGCCGTTTCGTTCTCGCCTCACTCGACCAGGCGACGCAAACTTTCGCCGGGACCTGCAGATTTTTTAAACGATCTGACACCCACCATGGAGACTATCCCAGCATCGCAAACTGCTTTTGACTCGCTGAAAAAGTCACTGTTATCGGCAATCAAGGAGTCGGAGCAGAACATAACGATCAATGTCTCGAAGGATTTGCAACCCGGGATAGACGAATGTGCCAGAGAAATCGCGGCCGTTCAGACTGCACTCGTCGACATCCGGACTGACTTTTCCTCCCGCATTGTCACTCTTGAAGAGAGAATAGAAAAGCAGGAAAATACAATAAAAACAATGGCTGCTAAGATGGAGGCGCAGGAGAAAATGCTAAGGAGGAAAAACTTAATTTTAACTGGCTTTCAACCTGGTCCAGCTCCGCTAAAGTTGGAAATTCAAAATTTTTTATCCGCGAAGTTTTCCCTGACAGGTTCAGTTCTCTCGGCGAGAACGTTACGCACGAACCCTTTAATTGTCTTAGCTGAATTATCTGCAGAGGAAGATAAATTTTTAATTTTATCTTAAAAAAAAAACCGCCCTTAAAAATTCGCGGGTATTTATTAATTCGGACTACACCGACAAAGAGCGCTTTATGGCATTCAAGGCCAGGGAAGCTCGCCGGGCTGCCATTGCTGCAGGCGCTTCTTTCAGGCAAAAAGACAATATGATTCGTCGGATGCTCGCCCGCCAAACGACGACCGGGGCTCGTCTGTCGCAGGTCAGCGCCTCTCTCCGTCTCCGGTTGTGATGGATACCGGCTTCTCTGAGCAAGTCTTCAATTCAAATTTTTAATTTACCCCCGTCAGCCGCAGCGAAGTCTTACTACGCCGAAGCCCAGCATTGCGAGATCAACCTCTCCACGCGCTACCGCGAACGCTAAGCGCTCTCCAGATCTCTTAAAAATTGTTTTTTGGAATTCCCGCGGTTTTACTAATTTAAAGAATAGCGTTTTTCTCTCGCCTTTTAAAATTGTAAATTGCTCCGAAACGTGGATCGGGCTACTGATGTCGACGGTTTAGTTCTTGGGCATTCAGGAGTTTTTTCTCCAGCTACCCGCCATAGCAACTTCGGTCGCTGTAGCGGAGGGCTCTTATCCACCATTCATTCAGATTTCTCTTTTACCGAACTTGTAATGGCTACCAACTGGATATTTTATCATCTTAAAACCCTCCCGATTAATGAAATAACTGGCTCTTTTTACTTTTCACCCAATTCTGACTTAATTTCCCAGCTTCATTCTCTTCAAACAGTTATAGATTCCCTGAATGCTCGGTATCCGGACTGTATTTTTGTTCTGGGTGGCGATTTCAATTGTCGGGTAGGCACGACAGACCCTTTCCACGATTTCGCACAAATTTTCGAAGGATCAGCAATCTGCAAGTCGAGAAGGTCACACGATGAACTCTGTTCGAGTCGCGGCTCCCTTCTGTACGAGTTTATGCAAATAAATAATTTTATACTGTTAAATGGACGTTGTCCGGGCGATCGCCCAGCACACTTTACTTTCCTTGGACACCTGAGTGTAGTTATTTAAGGTGTCTTGCCTCCCGTTCGGGTTTAAAACACCCCCCCCATGGGGGAATGGGGCCAAATTTTAGTGATGCGCCAGCACCGCTGGTTGTGCACACTTAAAAAAGATATACAACAAGTCAGCTACCACATTTATTAGCAACAAGCTGCCTGCCTTGATGCTTCTGTTGGTTCAGAGAACCTTTCTAACGTTGCCACGGCCCGCTAGAGGCCAACCCTTTCTGCGGTTACTGCCTGCACGGACACGGCACGCCGTAGCGCTCCCCCGTGTGGAACCCGCCGGCAGGGGCTTGACACCGCACCCTAGCTCCCCAGTACGGTGGGTCTCTCGAGTCGTTTCACGATCAGGCATTCGTCGGCACAGACCAGCCGAACGATCGGGTCCGTGAGGTCGTCAATTCTCAAAACTTGCTAAGAGAAGCGGATCTTTCAAAAGCATTGCTCCTCTTCGAGCTCGGGCACTTCGACCCCTCACTCTTCCACAATTAAATTGTGGACGGAGATAACCCGCTCCGCTCTCTTCCACAAGTCCCCTGCGGGGACTTTCCTTGGACAGAGGGGATTCAGCGTCGTTGATCTCGTGTGGGTTTCGGACATTCACTTGTCATTCATTGCTGATCTACAAACGGATGTTGACCTACGCGGTTCGGATCACCTCCCAGTAATTTTATCCCTTTTTTTGTATTCTGCGAACTCTGTTTCGAAGGCCTACGAGGCTCCGTCGGAACGCCGAGTTAAAATAAGATTTTCGTTGCCGAATGATGGGGTGCCTGATTTTCACAGTCTCTTAAATGCATGTCATAATTTATCTCCGTTGACGGATACTGACTGTCCAGACGTGGAATACGAGCGTTTTGTCACTGCCATCCGCGTAGCGGCGTCGCGGGCAGGTATGATTACGAGAACCGTTTTTTGTAACTCGCGAAAGCATTTTGATGGCTCGAAGGCCTGGTTTGATGGAGAATGTGTCTCTGCAAGGAGAGTTTTTCGCCACTCTCTCTACCAGTTGCGAAAGAAGGCGTATAGTTTAACTTCGACTCTTGCTTTTAAAACTGCAAAAAAACAATATCAAGATGTTTTGAAAAGGAAAAAGCGCAGTTATATCTCCACGATCTCTGAAAGGTTCGCGGCGGCTCGTAACTCGGCGGACTTTTGGAACGCGTGCCGTCAATTTCGAAAAAAGCCCGCCCCGGGTGCGTGGGTCTCTGAGGAGGCCTGGGGGGCATACTTTGCGGAGATTCCCCCCCCCCCCCCCCCCGAAGTTTGTTCCCCGCAGACATTTTATGGCACATTCGACCCTAGCCTGGACTCTCCGCTCACCCTGGCCGAGCTTGAAGATAGCATCAGAGTGCTGAGGGTGGGAAAGGCCATTGGTCCCGATGAGCTACCGGCCGAACTTTTCAAATTTTTAAACGGGCCATGGCTTTCCCGCCTCCTCCACCTTTTCAACCGTATTTTTTCCGCAGAAGCGTTCCCCACGGGCTGGACCCTAGCTACGGTTTTTCCTTTATTCAAAAAAGGTACGCGTGACGATCCTGCGAATTACCGGCTAATTGCGATAACCAACGTGGTGTCCAAAATTTTTTCACAAATACTTTGTAAACGGCTCTCCGAATGGGCTTCTGCAAGAGATTTGTTACCCGAGGAACAGGCCGGGTTTCGGGCTGGGAGGAGCGCAGAGGACAATATCTTCTCGCTCCTCGCTACAATTCAGATATCGTTTAGACGACCCAAGTCAAATATTTTAGGTCTGTTTATTGACTTTAAAAGAGCCTTCGATTCTGTCCCCCACGCACTTCTCTGGCGGAAGCTCTTAGGATTAGGCGTCAGTGCTAAGTTTATAAGAGTGCTTTCAGCTCTCTACCAGTCGGCTGCGGTGCGCTTACAATCGGACACTTCCGTCTTGCCTGAATTTAAAGTCACGAGAGGGGTTCTTGAAGGAGAAATTCTCAGCCCCCTTCTCTTCATTCTATACTTGTCGGACATTGTAAGATTCTTTCGTGCGGGAGACGCGCGTGGAGTGGACGTTTCGCCCACTCAGGACCTAATGATGCTGCTGTACGCCGATGACCTGACTATCTTCGCTTACTCTCCAGCGGACCTGCGCAGAAAATTAGTTCTGCTCGCACAATATTGTCAGGAGAACCTCCTTACAGTCAACACAGACAAAACGAAGATTGTTTGTTTTAGAAGGGCTGGTCAGCTGGATTCCCACTCCAGAATCCGAAACTCCTGTTCCACTACAGAGATGGTCCGATCAGAGTCGTGCCCAGCTACAGGTATCTGGGTGTCCTATTCGCCTCCTCGGCGCGCGGCCTCCGACCCACAGAGGATGCTGTAAGGCGTACAAACGCTGCGTCAGCCGCGGTTACGTCGTTAATTTTGACGACAAAAATGGATACATGGAAGGCTTTTTTCACTTTGTACAACTCCATGATATTGTCAGTCCTTCTATATGCGGCACCGTGTTGGGCTCTCCGATATTTGGACAGTCTGGAATCCGTGCAGATCGGCTTCTTTAAGAAGCTTTTTAGCTTGCCGAGGAACACCCCGGCCTACATCGTCCGTCTTGAATTTGGCATACCGCCCATCTCGGTTGAAATCTGCTCTAGAGCAATCAAATGGGTGGCTAAAACGCTTAGGCTGCCGGATTGCAGACTTCCCAAATTATTACTTTTGCGTTTAAGAGAATTGGCAGCAGCTGTTTCGTCAGACGCAACCTTCAACTGGACCCTTCAGCTGAAGGTAGTCCTTGACAACGCAGGGGGGAGCGTATTATGGGACAACTTTGATGCCGATTTCTGGGAGCGAATAGGACCGTCGGTGGTTGCTAGGTTTGCCGAGTCCTGCAGGAGGAACGATTTGAGGTCCTACTTCTCATCTGATTCTTTTCAACTACCGATTTACCGTCTTCCTGCGGACTCCGCTTACACTCTGTATCTTGCTCGTTCACCCCTGCGCTGCCTAAAAATTAGGATGCAATTAAGACTAGCGACTGTTCACTCACGTTCCTTTATGATTGCCGGACAACGCTACCTATATGATCGGACCTCGTCGTGCTCTCTCTGCAACTACAACGTGCAAGAAACGCTGCTGCACATTCTAACAGAATGTCCTCTGCTCGAGCCTCTTAGAGCCGCTGCACCCAGCTGGGGTCCTGCACTCACTAATTTGCGCTAACGACAACCAATCCGCGTCTTTATTATACAAATTTGTAGAAGCGAATTCCCGGAGGAGAGCTTTTCTTCTCGGCGAGTAATCTAAGTAGATATCTGTGCTGTCTTTTATTGCATCAGTTCGTGCCTGTATGCAGTTGTAATTTTATCTGTAAGTCAGCGCAGTTCCACCCGTATGCCAGTCTATTTTTACCTGTATGCCGATTTATTTTTTTGCCTGTATATCGGTCTAATTGTATATGTATAGCGGTTTATTTTTTTTTTAATGTATGCCGGTTTATTATATTAATGTACGCTTTTTGCGCCAAGCTCTGTAATCCGATAACCTCGGAACTCCCTCTCAATGGGCTCTGTATCCCCTAATTATGAGAGAAATATATTATCTACCTATCTATCTATCTATGTATAGAAACTACTCGAACCTAACGGTGCTAGAACTACCCTCTGCCGCCTTCTTTCCTGGCAGTGTTAAAATGGGAATATTCCCGGAAGCATCAGCCTTTCGTCAGGGAACTGCAATACGAATTTAGCCAAAATTGTAGGCACCCGGGTCGAAGGCATCTAGTTTTGATTGAAACATGTGCACACTAACAGCGTCATGCTTGTGTCAGTTTGATATACCTGTGAAAGATATGTGTTGCAGCTCATTGTTTTCCTTATAATACACAACAATCGGGAATAACGTGGCATGGTTATTATTCCAATGAAAACCTTGAGCCGCATCCTGAACGACAAAAGCATAATTTTCTGAGAAGTCCATGATAACGACTAATTCACCCATTTTTAAATTAGTTTTTACTTCTTTCAAGAAGCGACTCTGTTCATGTGCTACATGATCGTGCCACACAAGTTTGCTTAAATTTGCGCATAATCTCTCCGTAAATTCGTTAACTGAGCACGTAGTGGAAACAATAGTGCACCGGTCCGTCGTTTCCCACTGCTTGTACTCTGCTTCCGTAATTTTTTGTTCCTCAAATTTGTCATTAAATAAATTAGAAATATATGACATGTCTCGGCAATTTGTGCATGATCGATCATAACAATATTCTGTTGTATCGGAACAGACGATAGTATTCAGTAAGCTTCGGTAAGTTAGAGCTCCATCAGGTTCTTCGGAGCCAATAGATGAGAACAGTTCTGTAAATCGACATCCTGTGGAGAATGTACTTACTCAGATGTAGGAAATGACCTATTAAATTAGGAGAGAATAAGACAGGTTTTACCTTCCAACTGAAGCTTCACGTTTTGGTGAATCGTGCATACCGTGTGTGTTCCTGACGCTCCAGCTAATACGCAATGTTTAGGCCTTAAACTGGCGAATTTCGAAAAACCAATAATGCTGGTTGATTTTGCTCTTTGAATTTAAGGTATAACTCCTTGAGATTGCATAATACAAGACGTTTTTGCATTTTGTCTTTTCCACCACTGGAATTTTTTATCGACACACAATCTCTCAATCCGGGCAACTGTCTGGAGTTTTCATCATCTTCATAAAAATGTTTAACAAGTTGTTCAATATCTGCACTCAAACCTCGTTTACTATTTGTCGGCATAACATTTGGCTGTTCAGCAGTACATTTATTTTTCAAAACCACTCGGGTGAGCCACTTGGAAGCCCAAATTTTATCACGAACTTTTTCTGTGCTCCAATGTGGCGGGAGAAGACTAATTAATGTTCGTTTCATTTCTCTAAACAGTGAAAGTGAACAAATGTATTAACATTTCTAGGACAAGTTTCCCAAAATTATTAGGTACATATAATTGTAAAACTCACGTAGAAGTACTTTTCTTATTGTAATGTTCTTGTATCTGTGATAAAATATATTCATAATCTGCAATAATTTCGTCTTTTTCACTTTTCTCCACACTAATATCAAAGTCTGATTCAAACCTGGATTTTGCATATTCTTGTATTTGTTAACATTTATTTACTCGATAGGACTTGCATATTAATCTAAAGAATATAACGAATGAGTTCATAACGACTTTCAAACGTGAGATCACTTACAAAATTAATCAATTACTTCTTTCCCTTTACTGGGCTCAACCCAAATGCGACATGAATCATCTCCAACTGTCTCTTCGATGATGATGTTGGTTCATAATCATCGTCAAAATTACACAGTGACTGGAATTCTGATAAGGGCCTAATTTCGTCTGCTTCCTCCATCTCGGCTTCTGCTTCCTCCATCTCGGCTTCTGCTTCTTCTACTTGTGCTTCTTCTACTTCTTTCTTTCCAGAACTGGCCCACTCTTTTCGGCACGATGAACACAACCATGGTTTTTGTGGTACGTTTGGAAATTCCAGTAATTTTTCACGAGAGAATACGCGTAAATCATCAGGATTCGAAGAATCTGTATTTAAAAATCATACTCGCAGCTCAATAACGATGCTCTACATCAGCAAAGTTCTTTCGATGTATCGGCTAGTACTAGTATTTTATGCACAAAGGGAGTGGAGGAGGGACTTTTGAATTACGAGAGCCATTTTTATTATTTACATATTTACAGAGCGCGGGTAAATGAAAAAAGTTACGTGAAGCTAGCTTTTTAAATGGATTGAAACATTTCTTGCTTGTTTTCATCGTGCGATATAAATTTATAAGACTTTTTAGTTCTTTCAACACTGACTATTCAAATCAAACAAAAACTCGGACACTTTAATTTCTAAATTAGATCTTTAATCTCAGACAATTTTACTAAAGATTGCGAAATATGACAGACTAGAGTTATCAACAACCTCTCGTTACCCATAGCAACCGCTCGTTACCCGCAGTGTTGGCAAGTACACGTAGATGGGATTCATATTTTAAATACAAAACGTGGCAACAGTGCAAGACAAGGCGAATTAATAGATTTTTTTTTGCTAAATGTTTTATGTATTCATAATCATATCAGTTTCTTTTCTCTTTTGTCTTTGTTTGACAAAAGCGAAAAGAACTCTTAATGAAAAAAACACATGAGTAATAAATTTAGTTCAAATAGAGGCATTTTTAAAATTTTTGTCCGCCATATTGGATCCGCCATTTTGAATTTGGTAAAACTAATGCCAGGTTTGTGATCAGTGACCTTAAAAACCCCCGAATAACGATTTTTAACTGAATTGTATAATAGAAAAGTGCGCGACTGAAAGGGTCAATGATGATATCGGTGGAGGGCGGATTTTGTTTTTTTCTTGAAAGTTGGGGGGAAACTAGCATTTTGACGTTAAAAAATAAAATTGTGGAAAAAACTCGGGGAACAAGGTCAAATCGCGTTTTAAGACAACAAAGTGAGATTTGACCTTGAAAAACTCCTTGAAATGGAATAAATGATTTTTTTTCAAAAAAATTCAGAGTTTTTCCAACAAAAATGCTGCTTTGTATTTTTTCTAATTTTCTTTTTCTATCGCTGGCAGTCGATTAATGAATTTTCACTGAAAATCACACAAGTCCGTGGATCTCGAAAAATGTTTGAGATAGAGGGATATGCTACTAGGATTAGACGCTTTTCATCGAGTACTAAAATATATAAAAAGTTGGTAGAAATCTGGGAGACGAGGCAAAATGACTGGACGGCCGTCCGTGGAATGTCCCATATATCATTACGAATATTACGTTTTAAAATATAAAACTGGATGGGGCATGTTGGCGTGCTTTGCAGGGGGCACATCGGCGGTGTCATTATTACATGAAATAGTATATTGTGTATCTAGGGCGGAAAGGCGTATATTACGGCGCGGGCGATACTGCAGCTCAAGTCGTAGTCATGCCATAGACGAGGGATTCAGTATCGCCCGAGCGTGTAATGCATTTCCGCCCGTGGTAGATACGATACTTTTTGTCACACCTGTCGACAAAAATGCCACCTTACTGGCCGGCGATAACGAGTGGCGGGCTGTAATGAGAACAGCGGGCGGTAAAAATTGAAAAACGCCCGTGCGTATGCGCCATTGCGTCCTCGGCCATAAATGGAACTTTCCGTTCGCTTAACCTGCACGGAAAGGTGGCAGTTTTGAGCAGGTGTGACAACAAATATATTCTTATTGCAGAGAATGGTTCGAAAATATAAAAAGAAGAAATCTACAAATACAGTAACCGACAAAATACCATTAGATGCCTTACGAGACATTAAACTGAGGCGAGAAACATTTAAGCATACGAGCGAAAAATTTAATACACCTTTGAGTACCTTAGAAAGGTATGCTCAAAAAGTAGATGTTGAGGAACTATTGAATCCAACCATTCCAAAATTGACATTGAAGTTTGGATATGCAAAAATGTTTCAGGTAAATAAAATAGACAAAGTAGGAAGCAAATCGACGGCTTATTTCAGATACATTATTGTGAACGGGAGCCGTTGAAAAAAAGAGTAACGGACAATAAATAGTATACAAACAGGAATTGTAGCTAATGAAATAATTCGTAATTTTTTTTGCACAGATTTTTACGGTTGAGGAATAATGTGAATTGGCTGAATATTTGCTAAAGGCTAATAGTATATATTTTGGCGTATCAGTGTTAGAAGCTCGAGCACTACCTTTCTCGTGTGCTGTAAAATTAAACAAAGCCCCAGCAAAATGGATCAATAATAAAATTGCAGGAATAGAGTGGTTTCGAGGATTCATGCGGAGACATCCTCGTTTAGCAATTCGAACTCCGCAAGCAACCAGCCTGGCACGTGCTTCTGGTTTCAAACATCACTCCGTTTCACAATTTTATGACAATTTAGAATCGATATTAAACAGTTATGAGTTTGCCCCAATAGATATCTGGAACTGTGATGAGACAGGTGTAAAAACTGTTCAAAAACCGAATCGTGTTACAGCGCGACGAGGATTTAAGCAGGTGGGAAGAATTAAGTCAGCCGAATATGGAGAACTCGTTACTTTCATGGTAGCAGTACCTGCAAATGGGTCTTCTATTCCTCCATTTTTTGTATTTCCTCGTGTTAAATTTCATAATCACTTTTTAAACTGAGGACCGAACGGAAGTGTCGGCTGTGCGAATCCATCGGGATGGATGAAGGAAAATCATTTTCTAGAATTTTTAAAACATTTTTTGAAAAATACAAAATGTTCAAAGGAAAAACCAGTTCTTCTCTTACTGGATAATCATTCATCGCACATCTCAGTACCGAGCATTGATTATGCCAGAGATAATGGAATTATTATGCTATCCTTTAAACCTCATTGTAGCCATAAGCTTCAAATGTTGGACGTATCTGTGCATGGACCTCTAAAGAAATATGTAAACCGAGCTATGGATTGTTGGATGACCAGTCACCCAGGTCAAAGAATGACAATATATGGCATTCCTGGGATTATAAACGAAAATCTACCGAAAGCTTGTATACCTTCAAATATAATAGCTGGGTTTACGAAAACCGGCATAATGCCAATTAACAAGGACAATTTTGATGAACGTGACTTCCTATCATTATATGTTACTGACAGGCCAATGATGGCTAAACCTTTATCCACCTCAACAACACATACAACGGATCCTTCTGAAACACCTACAACTATGCATCAATCACAACCTTTAGAACGACCCAGCATCACCGCAATTTCAATGACAGAGACAAGACCTTCAGAGTTTTTAGGCCCCTCATCATCGATCATGATACCAAAAAAAAGAAAATATTCTAGAAAAAATAAAACCTCATCCAAAAGCTGCACCACAAAAAACTACAAAAAAGGTAACAAAGAAGACGAAGAGTGAAATTTTAACTTCTAGTCCAGTAAGAAATAAACTAGCTGAAAAATCAAGTGAAATTGCTAAAAGGAAACAAAATGCTGAAAATAATTGTGGAAACTACAAAAACAAAAAAACAAAAATCATCCAAAAGGAACAGCAGGCAAAAAGGCGACAGAAAAAAGAAGAAATCATAAAGAAACATTTATGGAAATAGTTATTTATTAATTTAATACAAAAAGTTCAAAAATTGTTCAAATAATAAAATATAATAATAATATATTATTTCTGATGTAGATGCCGTATAGCGATAGTGTAAAAGGTATTCCTTATACGTAGGTGTCCGTAAATATATTGTAAAATGTGTTCCTGGCATAGGAGCCTGCAAATATATTGTAAAATACGTTCCTAGCGTAGGTACCGAGTCCTATGAAAACCTCCACGTGGTACAGGATGGATAACGCTAAATCACCATTTTTAAATAATATGCTTAAGTTTTGCATTATTTCAGAAATAAGTAACCCACAAATATACCCGAAAACAAAAACGAGTGTTCACAAAGATTTGCACATTTTTATAATTTCGATCATCTACATTGGAAACGCCATTGCGAATTTTGGAAATCAGACATCGTGTTCTTAATCAGCGACCCCGAAAAGCCCCGAGTACCCAGTTTCATCTTGATTAACTATTTTAGAATTTGGCCCGCATTGTTGGATCCGCCATTTTGAATTTTGGAAATGTGACGTCATATTCCTAATCAGCGACCACGAAAACTCACGATTACCCAGTCACACCTCTCCTCAGTAAATTTAAGTGTCATCAAAATGGTGCCGAAAACTAAAAGGGCTATCTTTTTAAGCATGTCAAATGTAGCCAAATGCACTTTCGAATAAAATCCTAGCTCTTCGTCTTCTCGAAATATCGATAAAATAGTAGTTTTCGATACAAGGGCATATATAGTAAAGAACTTTACACACACACACACGTGTGCCGAAATATTGTTTACGTACGGCTTTTTCGTGCGTAAAGTATAATCGAGTGCGTAAAGTTTACTTTACGCACAAGTTTACTTTACGCACCGAAAAGACGTACATAAACGTTATTTTTTTTATCAAATAGTACTGAATTTGCTAGTTATATGCATATAGTTTATATATTCACCCACAACATTTATGTTTGAATATCTGACCCATACACATACGTGTATATATATTATGTACATACAGGGTCATCGAAAAGTATCGGACCCCCCTAATATCTTCAGTTAGAATGCACTTAGGAGAAAATGTCCAATAGCAAAGTTGTATGGTTTCAAGCGGGGAGTAAGATGATGACTTTGACTTTGACCTTGACCATGTCCTTCAAGGTCATTTCAAGGTCAATCTTATTTTTTTAAATAGAACCCCCTACATTTTATTGCATGTTCTTATAGCTTATCTCGAGAGCTTTCCAAAACACTATAATAAAATATTTTTTTATTAAGTACATTTTGAGTTATAAAGGTTTGAAGTTAACAATTTGTTAAGTGGTGTGCTATTGGACATTTTTCCAAAATGCATTCTTACTGAAAATATTAGGGGGATCCGATTAATGTATTTTCTTTAAACCAATTAATTGGTCTCATTATTCCGCGCACAAAAGTATTAAGGTTATGATTACTGAAAACTAAATAATATTTTACAAGATATTCTACATTTTGTGTCAACAAATTGTTAACTTCAAACCTTTATAACTCAAAAAGTACTTAATAAAAAAAAAATTTTATTATAGTGTTTTGGAAAGCTCTCGAGATAAGCTATAAGAATATGCAATAAAATGTAGGGGGTTCTATTTAAAAAAATAAGATTGACCTTGAAATGACCTTGAAGGACATGGTCAAGGTCAAAGTCAAGGTCATCATCTTACTCCCCGCTTGAAACCATACAACTTTGCTATTGGACATTTTCTCCTAAGTGCATTCTAACTGAAGATATTAGGGGGGTCCGATACTTTTCGATGACCCTGTATATATTTGTTTATATATGGGGCATTCTCCGAAAAAAGAGCCACCCTGGACTTTTTTTGTTCCGATTTTTTTAACAATCACATATATTGTTGTATATATCGATCTAAGATCTTTGGCCGAGTTATAGATTTTTTGCATCATAGGTTGCCATACTGTGAAGGGTCAAAGTTTTATGTAAAAAAAATGTCAAAAATTTATATCTCCGAAACGGATCGATGGATTTTCATAAACCAAAGCGCATTTTGTTCAAAATTTCTCGAAGTTTAAAATAAAAAATAGTTGAATATGAAAAAATAAAATTTCGACCCAAGAAATGCTTAATAATGTTTTTTTTTTATTTTTAACCCCCCCCCCCTACGATTTTTTTCAAAAGTATCTCAAAATGTTCCGCATTTCATCACCTTTTAACCCTAGCAATGGCGTTTTGGGACAGGAACAATTGTTCGTGATACAGGAGATTATATGACGCAGCGCAGCGTGCAGATCGTGCTGTGCCACTGTTCTGGAAGCTTGCATAAATGGATATGAAACTTCTGAAGCCCTACCTTCTACTACATAAAAAAAGTAATCTAACTGTGATAGTCGCGTCTCCTAAAAAGCTCATCCGCCGATTTTTGAAATCATTTAATTTAAAAAAACGTGTATTTTTTTAGTTTTTTGCATTTATTTTGAAAAATAGGCATCCGACGAAAAAATTTTTCAAATAAAAAATGTAGAACATAAAATTTTCTGCAAAAAAGGTGATATTCATTTTTTTCGTAATCGAAACAGCAAGCCCGTAAATAATATTTTGGAGGTGAGAAGCTTATGAAATTCAGAAAAGTCTTAAAAAAAGTCGAAGGTGAAGAGGTGGTAGAAATTGTAAATAAAAATTTTACAAATACTTATGCAAATAATTCAATATGTATAAATAATGGAAATACATTATGAAATATTATTATAAAAGGCATTTTATTGCTAGGCCTTATACCTTCAAAATGGTATATTACTTCGGCCCAGACCTTAGGTCTAAGGAGCCCGAATCAACAATAAAAAAATGTGTGTCCGTGATCTTGTACGTACGTACGTCCGTACGTCCCGTTTTTTTGTCTCGCGATAACTTGCGAACGGATAAGCGTAATGACATAATTTTTTTTTTAAAATACGTGTCTTGGCATAACTTAGATCTGATTAGATTTTGGGGCAGATCCATCCGTCCATTACTAAAAAAATAGCCACAATTAAGTTTCTTCGTAGTTTTTACATTTATTTTAAAAAATACAAATTTTATTAAAAAATATTTCAAACCAAAAAGATAGAGCATTAAATTCGCTACAAAAAAGATTGTATGCATTTTCTTCCTAAAGTTAACGATAATGCCATATAAACTGGTTTAAAATGCTTATGACTATTGTCAGGAAAAGTATTGAATTTGGTCACCTCGGCAAAAAAATTACCCTACTGTTTTTCATCAAATTTCGACGTTTCGACCCCTACCCCTCTTCGCCAGCCCCTCGGGCGCGGCGATCACCTACGGGCGCATAAGTTCTTTTACGCCCTTGATACGAAACTAACGAAGCTTTCAAGATATCTTTGATTATATGTGTATATATATTGTATATATAAGATCATAATGATACAGACAGTAATTAGTAAAACACTGTAAACATGTAATATGCATCGAATGTTTTATTAGAATACAAGTGCATGAAGTAAGTGTTTTGCAACTTTTATTTATAAATACTTCGGCTGGCCTGTGGTTGGGTTCGAAGTTTTGAAAATGCTCATTTTCAATTTTCATACATATAAAAAACACTATATTGTTGTAACATATCTATCGAAGCCACTTGGAGCTAAATATGATTAGACCCCCAAATATCAGTATAATTTTATAATATAATTGAAAGCTGTTAGTAAACAAACGAGTATTAAGGAATAGCCGACTCTCCGACTGGGTCGAAGTTTCTGAGCGAGAGAGGCACCACGCCAACACTAGTTGTATTAATTGAATTATACTGTATACGATTTTTAAAAATAGATTAACAATTTTACCGCCAACTAACCCCAGTCTCCCCTACTCTGAAAGTCCTTTTATATACGGGCAACTTATTGTTTCGATTATGCTTTCGTTAATAGTCGTATTCAAATTGTTTTGGTTTGTTGAATTAATAAAATTTAGACGTTTTTTGATACTGTGGCCAATTAATACGGACGGTTATCCGTTTTCGAGTAATATTGTTTTTATAAGATTTAAATTTTTTAGACGAAATTTAGAAGAGGACAGTTTTATTGCACTGTCGATTAAACCGTATATCATTCCGATTTTTTGAGATATGGGATGGATTGATATGTAGGGAATCTATCTACCTGACCAGGATTTTTTATGAAACCAATCAAGTTTCAGACGCCCATTGTCTTGAATGAATATTTTGATATTCAGACAATTTATGTGTTTGTGTTGTTCAATTTCTGACGAAATTTCAGTCTATTTTGAGAATGAAAATGATTGAATTCTAGTAGAATGTCCAATTCTTCGTTTTCCGGAATGTATGTAAGTATGTCATCGACATATCAGTAAAAAAAGTTGGAATATGATTTAGTTACATACTCGAGGACTAGATTTACGAGAACATAGGGGAGAGACGAACCCATTGACATACCGTTAGTTTGTTTATAAACAGTGTTCTGGAATTTCAAACAAGTCGAGTCTATAGACACGTGAATATAGCAATAATAAAATCGTTCTGATCTACTAACTTAATACTTTTAATGTCGCTCCATTTATTCTCAATACTTTTAACTACTAAATCATTAGAGATGATTGAACGCAAATTTGTCACCTAAAGAGATTATGTTTTGAACTTCATTCGGAATAATAACATTAGTTAAATGTTGAAACCATTTGTTTTGAAAACAAGATATGTTTTGATTGTATGAATTATATGAGTTCTGTAATAATTTATTTTTATTTAATAGACTATTTCGTTTGCATTGAAAGATTTTTGTAAATTTATTTTTTTCAAATAAAAAGAATTTTGTGAATATGTTATACGGTAGCTCATTTACGATTGTTGACATTAATTGATTTTTTGTTGATCTGGTCTCATATATTGTACAATGGATGTCTCTAATTACAAGATTTAAATAGTGTTGGCGTGGTGCCTCGCTTGCTTCGCTCGCTCAGAAACTTCGACCCAGTAGAGAGTCGGCTATTCCTTAATACTCGTTTGTTTACTAACAGCTTTCAATTATAGTATAAAATTATATTGATATTTGGGGGTCGAATCATATTTAAGTCCAAGTGGCTTCGATAGATATGTTGCAAGAATATAGCGTTTCTTATATGTATGAAAATTGAAAATGAACATTTTCAAAACTTCGACCCCGACAACAGGCCAGCCGAAGTATTAATAAATAGAAGTTGCAAAACACTTATTTCAAGCACTGGTATTGTAATAGACTATTCGATGAATATTACATGTTTACAGTGTTTTACTAATTACTGTCTGTATCATTATGATCTTATATATACAATATATATACATATAATTCGTCAAAGATATCTTGAAAGTGTGGAAAAGATCTCTGACGGATATCTTTTAGATACTATAAGACATCTTTTAGATATATCGAAATAGTTATTTTTAACACTCCGTGCGTAAAACTCGATTTTACGCGCTAGGGCGAAATTTTCATGTTCGTAAACTCGAGCTCTATGCAGGTCGTGTTAAAAAATATCGTATGGAACATGGGCGAAATATCGATCTCCGACGATTGTGAAGTTTGTCGCCCGAGTGAAACGAGGCCGGTGCGGAAAAGTTTTACCACCACAAAACAAGGTTCCATGAATTTTTTCAGATTTTTTATCATACTTTTATTTCTGCCGCATCAGTCATGAAGTTTAACATTAGTTTTAAATGGGGAAAAACATCTTTTTTAGTTTTTCTTCTGCAATTTCGAGGAAAAATTTCCCAACAATCTGTACTTCTAGATGTCTGTTTTCATATCGATTTTACGAAGAATAGCCGTTCTACAATACTCAGAAAAAATTCTGACTTAGTTATTTCATAATTAACATCCGTAATTTTTTCCTTTTTCGAAAAAAAATGATGGATGTCAATTATGAAATAAATAAGTCAGAATTTTTTTTTGTCTATTGTAGAACGTCTATTCTTCGTAAAACCGATCTAAAAAATGATATCTAGAAGTATAGATTGTTGGGAAATTTTTCCTTGAAATTGCAGAAGAAAAACTAAAAAAGATGTTTTTCCTCATTTAAAACTAATATTAAACTTCATGGCTGATACGGCAGCAATAGAAGTGTGATAAAAAATCTGAAAAAATTCATGGAACCTTGTTTTGTGGTGGTAAAACTTTTCCTCACCGGCCGCACAGCATTTAAAAAATAAATGTTTTTCGACCCACCCTAACGTACGTACGTACAAGATCACGGACACAAATTTTTTTACTGTTGATTTGGGCTCCTTAGGGTCTGAAACGTCGACATTTGATGAAAAAGTATAGGGAAATTTTTATGCCTGAAGTGACCAAATTCAATACTTCGTCCAGACTTAGTCTGGGTCGAAGTAAAATTTGTGTCCGTGATGTTGTACCTAGGTACGCCCGTACGTCCCGTTTTTTTGTCTCGCAATAACTCGCGAACGGATAAGCGTATTGACATAATTTTTTTTTTTAAATACGCCTCTTGGCATAACTTAGATCTGATTAGATTTTGACGCTGATCCATCCGTCCATTACTAAAAAAAATTAGCCCCAATTAAGTTTCTTCGTAGTTTTTTGCATTTATTTTGAAAAAGATAGTGCATTAAATATATATTTACTCATAAGGTAATTTGAAGGTCGACATTTGGTTATTTTTAACCGAAATAAGACAATCTGACCTAACGCTGGTCAAAATTTTCTTTCTTTGCTGCTTGGGTAGTTCACATATAAACACATACAACAATTTTCATATCAATGCATCCTATAAAAACCATTACATAGGATTTATGAAAAAATTATTACTTCGACCCAGACCAAGTCTGGACGAAGTATTGAATTTGGTCACTTCGGGCATAAAAATTACCCTATAGTTTTTCATCAAATGTCGACGTTTCAGACCCTAAGGAGCCCAAATCAACAATAAAAAAATTTGTGTCCGTGATCTTGTACGTACGTACGTTAGGGTGGGTCGAAAAACATTTTTTTTTTTAAATGCTATGGGGCCGGTGCGGAAAAGTTTTACCACCACAAAACAAGGTTCCATGAATTTTTTCAGATTTTTTATCACACTTCTATTGCTGCCGTATCAGCCATGAAGTTTAACATTAGTTTTAAATGAGGAAAAACATCTTTTTTAGTTTTTCTTCTGCAATTTCGAGGAAAAATTTCCCAACAATCTATACTTCTAGATATCATTTTTTAGATCGGTTTTACGAGGAATAGACGTTCTACAATAGACAAAAAAAAATTCTGACTTATTTATTTTATAATTAACATCCATAATTTTTACCTTTTTCGAAAAAAAATTTTTTTCTTTGAGTATTGTAGAACGGCTATTCTTCGTAAAATCGATCTGAAAACAGATATCTAGAAGTGCAGATTGTTTGAATTTTTTCCCTCGAAATTGCAGAAGAAAAACGAAAAAAGATGTTTTTCCCCATTTAAAACTAATGTTAAATTTCATTACTGATGCGGCAGCAATAAAAGTGTGATAAAAAATTTGAAAAAATTCATGGAACCTTGTTTTGTGGTGGTAAAACTTTTCCGCACCGGCCCCATAGCATTTAAAAAAATAGTATATTACTCAACGAGGGAGGTAAAATAAAGAATGTCTCAGACTGCGTGTAATTTTTACCCGAGGTGAAGCCGAGGGTGAAAAACATGTAGTCTGAGGCATTCTTTTTTACTTCCCGTGGGAAGTATACGATTTTTCTTCATGACAGGGAGGAAAAGAAGTAACTTTCGTCCTAGCTTTCGTCCCAGTGTGATGAAAAAATGTTTTTCGACCCACCCTAACGTACGTACGTACAAGATCACGGACACAATTTTTTTTATTGTTGATTTGGGCTCCTTAGGGTCTGAAACGTCGACATTTGATGAAAAACTATAGGGTAATTTTTATGCCCGAAGTGACCAAATTCAATACTTCGTCCAGACTTGGTCTGGGTCGAAGTAATAATTTCTTCATAAATCCTATGTAATGGCTTTTATAGGATGCATTGATATGAAAATTGTTGTATGTGTTTATATGTGAACTACCCAAGCAGCAAAGAAAGAAAATTTTGACCAGCGTTAGGTCAGATTGACTTATTTCGGTTAAAAATGACCAAATGTCGACCTTCAAATTGCCTTATGAGTAAATGTATATTTACAGTCTTTGTCTTGTGATAAGATTACCAAATTACGACTTAAAAATTACTTTGTAGTAAAATTGTACTACTTGAGGTATTTTTTTAAAGTCAAATGTTGCTAAATTTCGACCTCTGTTCTGACTTGATAAACAAACGGACTTTGAAAGCGGAAATAGATTGCGTTTTTTCATAAATTTGACCTCGTGAATTTCCCTAATTTTTACTTGAAACTCAGAATTTCCAAAAAGTTAGAATGATGCTATATTTTAGTTCTACGACTATGATGACGTTTTCTGTTATTACTTCAAAGTCAAAATAACTAAAAAAATTGCCCCTAAAGTTATATATATATATAGAATGGTTGGTCATAAAGACCAATAAACTAGACCTCATAGCAAATCTGACTATTCATATCTTAAACGCACATCATCGAACGCGTTCTGCTCTAATGGGCAGCATGACTTTTCAAAGACGCAAAAAACAGTATAGAATAAGTACAAGATTTTACAGAAATTGAAAAAAGTTTACAAATAAAACTGATAATGTAAGTAGAGAAAATACACGCAGGGCCGGCGAAATATGTATGGAAGGTATGAAGTATAATTGAAATTAACAGCGTATGGAATTCCATAAGTTTCGAAAAATTGTTCAGCTGAAAGTACTTCATAAACATACTTTTTATTACAAAAAATTAACATTAGAATTACAAAAAAGTAATTTTTATTGGCAATTTTTAATTTATAAAAAATATTATTTATTTATAACTTCTATCTAATGAAAATACCCTTTTAGCAAAATTTGTTGAAAAAGTTGTAGTAGAAATTTCAGTTAAATCTGATGAAAACTCTGCCGGGAGAAGGTTTTTGAATTTGTCATTAAATTTAATTTTTAAAATGTGTTGTTACTAAACAATTATTTTTACAATTTCTAACAATAATGTCAAAGAAAGTTCAACACTAAACTTTATAATTAAGCAACAAGCGAATCGCAGGAAACAGATTTTAATTCGCGCATTTGGGAATTTGGATTTGTGGCTTAATTATGAACTTCGACTATTAGGTCTAAAAATTCAAATTTTTTCACTGTTGATTTGGGCTCCTTAGTGTCTGAAACGTCAACATTTGATGAAAAACTATAGGGTAATTTTATGCCTGAAGTGACCAAATTTAAAACTTCGTCCAGACCTAAGGTCTAAGAAGAAGATAATTGTCAAGAGGATTGGTATGATGATACAATTCTTGAAAATAAATTAGATTTTGAAGAAAAAAAATTAAATGGGAAATTGTCACTTTATGGAACAACTAAGAGATTGGAACATTAAACCTGAAACAATATTAGCGTCAGTTACAGATCGGCTAAAAATATTACGAATTCATATGGCATGCCTGAGTTACCAAAAGATGCAAGAACACTTTTAAAAACTCCATTACACACCGATATTACTGAAATTGGAAGTGGAAAATGTTGGTACCGTGGGATAAAAATGAACTTGCATCTTTTCTACATGTAAGATTTCTCATCCATTGACAATAAAGCTTTTAAGTAATACAGATATTATGCTACCGTTTAAAAGT
This sequence comes from Trichopria drosophilae, assembly GCA_030407085.1. Lineage (NCBI taxonomy): Eukaryota > Metazoa > Arthropoda > Insecta > Hymenoptera > Diapriidae > Trichopria > Trichopria drosophilae. Next base: position 69,291,410 of record CM059587.1, read on the forward strand.
TCTTTGCATCAATTCTGGCCTATTTTATTAATTATCGAATGATATGCCTCATGTAAAGCCAATAGTGGTAGCAATTTCCTATTGTGACAGCAAGCCACCTCAGCATTGATAGAAATTACCTAACTATAATATCAATTACTTGACACCCTTTAAGCCTTAGCAATCGAAATGTCTCAAATAGCTAAATTTGTCTAAGAAGGAAAAACATTTGGGCATTTGGACTTCACTTTAAGGAAGTTCGACTTATAAGTTAAAATTTCAGGTATTTCTGACAAATAAGTCGAAAAAACCTATAAGTCATAAATTATCCATCCGCTATAGAAAGTCAATTTATAACCTACAAATTTGTATATTAAAAATAATCTATTTTATTGCCTTTTATTGATTTTAATTAAAAAAATAAGTAAGATTTCTAAATATTGGACATCAAATTATTGCAAAATAATTTTTTTTAACAATCCAATGAAAAAACATTTCTTTTACCGAATAATTTATAAATTTAATAATTGTTAAGTATATATTTCATTGAGCACGTTAATTTTTAATGATGTAGAATTAAAATTTAGCCATATAATTTTAATTCGTTTTGAAATTTACATCATGTTTCTTGCAATATTTAACTTTTCAAAAAGAACGTGTAAGATTGAATAATTACTTATATATGTATGCAAATCAAGTTTTTCGGGTCGGCATGATGAACATGATAGGTACGCATTATATGAATATACATATGTTTATTTATATTAGAGTCGCCATCTATGCAAATCAGTTTACGTGGATCGTGTATATATATTACATCCAAGAACGACTAATAGGGCGTAATTAGGTGGAAATTATAATAATATATATTTCCAATATTCGACTTACTATTGATCTATTTGACCACACTGGCCTGTGACTTACAGGTCCAACTGCCTTCTGTTTCTTAATTTTTATTTAAAAATTAAGTCCTTTTTGTCCCCACTTACTTCGAAATAAAGTCAATTGGAAGTAAAATAAGTCGCGGCCGTTTGGGCATTCGGGCCATTTTGAAGTCGAATTTACCTAATTTCAACCTATTTTACAGCTTGAGTATTGTATAAGTGAGGTGGTAGAAGTTTACTTTTTCTGCATCTTATCAGAAAAATACGCTGATTGAGCAATTTTGCAAGTGACACGTTTAATCGTGACCACTTTTTTTAAATCTGAACGGAACCTATCACCTTTAATTGTTGGGATCTAATTAAAAAAGTGATGGGTATAGTTTGTCTCCGGTGGTGTTTAATTGCATGTTTACAACAATAAAAAATAAACAATTGATGCCTTAATATAGCTGAATATTTTTAAACACTTTTTATTTGAATTATTATGTACATTTAAAATTACTCTTGCACATCCCCTGCGTCAGTTATTCCCGGTGCTCGCATTTAAGTAGATCGTAACCAACGAACGTCCTTAAAAGCGAAGATACGATAACGAGTGCACGAGTGTGTATCAATCATTCCTTCTCTAAGATCGCGGCCGTGAACCTTTCGCCTCGATCCATGATGACTGCACCTGCACGCACGCGACCAGCTTTAATGCCCAAGAAGTACCCAAGAATAACGTAGGTATATGCATAATAATCCGATCTTCGAAGTGCATCGACTACCGGAATTTTTACCAATTATGTGTACCTGAAATATTACTTCATGCTTAAATGTTGGCTAAGAAGCTATCGAGTTAAGGTGATTGTATGTTAAGTAAGTTATTCAATTGCGTGCTTGTAGAAATTCTGAAGTTCAGTGCGAATCTAAATGATTGCTCATAGAATTGATTTTTTATTCCAGCGTGGTTTTAAAATAACAAAGTATTTCAAGGTAAATTAAAACTTATTTTACAGTGTGCCTCATTCTTTTTAAGGTCTTTTTGAATTGAAATTCAAAATAGAAAGAGTTTTATGCTATATTTCGTGAACTTGAAAAGTATGTAAATTAGTGCACTAATTTAATGTGGAGTATGATTTTCATTTATATTATAACTAGAACATTCCACTGTTGCAAATTGTCAAGTTTGAATTCAATGCTGAATCAGAAAGGTTTAGAACTTATTACTATTACAATATTGTTTGCTAATATGTCGATCGTAGACGAACATTATATATATTCCCCTGCAGATCCTTAAATGGTCCTAAAGGTTAGGATGTAAACACAATTTACACCATCCCGAAACTAAGAAAATTTTCCTTAGAACAATCTCCGCACTGTGTTGTTTCTAATATTAATCTAGTAATTGTACCCGTACAAACATTTCTTGCAGCTTTTGTTAGCACGCTATGATTATTTCTTAACCCTTCTGTGTATCATGACGAATATATTCGTCAAAACTACATTGTTTTCAGACGGGAACAGAAAAACTGGTGTTCAGAAGGGTTACTAGAGCTATACTGAGATTTTTCTCATTGTTTTGTTTGGATTGTTTGCAGTGAAGAAATATCATTCAATTGAAAAGTTGAAGTCGTTTTTTTAATGTAAAGATTATTTTTTTATGTTTTTTAGATGTAAAATTATATACGTCAAAATTGACCATTTGTTAAAAGTTAAGAAATGTATACTTTCAAATTCACAAATGAGACCTGGGGCATTTGTCTTATATGATGTATTTATTTGTAAAACTCGCACATTTAAGACGACTTATAAATAATATCTTTAATTTATTTCTTTTCACAATAACAACTAGCGAATTACAATGGCACTCAATCGTTCTTTAAAAATCAAACAAAACATCCGTGTTGTCATTTGAGGTTGTGTTACGATGCGTTGTGACTCCCACCGTATATTCTGTAACTATTAAGAAATCATTACGTTATAGCTACAAACGTACAGTATACAAACGGTTTCTTAACTATTAAGAAATAGTTGGTTGTATTTGATAGATATTTCTTAAGATAGAAAATGCGTTGTTTACAATAAAGAAATGTTAGCTTTATATGAAATGAATAATTATTTCATACTTAAAAAATTACACGATTCGCCGTATTTAAATAAACGATTTCCTAACTATTAAGAAGCCTTCTTAATAGTAAACAATCCTTTCCCTCAGTGTAGAATCATAAATACCACATATCGAAAAAATACTTACAAAATTTTGCAGATTTTTAAAATAATAAGCGATCACGATATCCCCTTGTGTAAACTTCATCAATGTTATGAACAGCAAACATTAAATTTTCACTGTCCTAAAATAGTTATTTTCGTATCAACGGCGTAAAATAAATTTTACGCTCGTAGGTGTCCGCTGATCGCCATGAGGGTGTAAAAATTTACGCCCGTGATACGAACATAATTTTTTAATTGAGTAGATGTGAAAAATGGCCATTTTTCAGTAATTTTTAATAATGATGACTCAGCAAAATCTTAATACAGTGCTCATTTTACGCCTACTGAATCAAAAAATAATGTTCTAAACAAAATACAGCAAAAAATTGTTGAAACCCCGGTACAAAAATTGACTGATTTGTGGGCAGTATAATGTACTATGACACAATTGAATATTACTTTCAGGTTATTCATTGGTTGCAAAACCAAAATATGAGGTAAGATAATTAAAATATCAAAATGCAAATCCAAGGTGGCGATAGAGATGTAGTAATATTTAATTAAGATATATGAAAATGGATCGGTATTTTGGAATGTCAATTTACGTCCAGCATTTTTTATAAACACAGAGAGACACAATATAGTTAATAAAATCATTTTAGAAATGTGAAACCTGGAATTAGAATAGGTAGTAAAATTAACTATTTCAGTAGAAATCAAGACCCTAACGTTATTCTTCTGTTTATTAGATCGTTAAATATGCCATACAGCACATCAACTTTTACGCACTTGAGCGCCCCAATTCAATAACTCGTTCGACGCTCGAACAGAAGGAAAAGAATTGTCCAGCGAAACAAAAATATGAAATTTTAAAAAGTCAAAATTTTAATTTAAAAAAAATATATCCTTATAGATAACTAAAAAACTCAACTTTTTTCTATTTGAAGTTTTCCAATCCAACAAATATTTTTAATACTATAAATAAAAAACCAATAATTTTTGTCGCCTAATTTTAATTACTTTTATATTTATAAACTGCCATAACTCGGTCATTTTTTGATGAAATCCTTTGAAATTTGATTTGTATATGGGGTATGGCCAAGCGATGCCAATGAAACAGTGAAACATCACAAAAGTCTAATTTGTTAATAATTATTTAATTGTTGATTCGGGACTGTCGGAATCCGTGTATTGTTGACTTCATCATCGAAAAGTCAGTGGGGAACTTTCGAATTGAACAAACTTTAAGCGCGAGATTTGTTCCTTATACGTTAAAGAAGTTTTCTGGAGATTTTGAAGTCGATTGGATATAAATCTGCAAAGTTATGCGATTGTTAATACAGTACGCGGCGAAGCGCGGTGTAGTCTTTTAGCTCCGTGCCCCGGAAGCGCAAAGATGCGCGGTCTGCGTACTCAACAATAAATTTTAATGTTTTATCAATTCGATTTATTTAATTGTTCACTTGTTATATTATATATTAATAATTTGTACACCAATGGTATATTGTTTTTATATTTCTTTTCTAAAAAACGCAGTTTCGACATACTTGTTCAACAAATTGCTTCACATGCGCTTAACGCAGTGGAAAATAATATCTGCAAATGTAGTATACTTAACCTTGTTAACATATTTAACGTTCCTATTGCTAGTGTAACATCTCGTATATTAAATGTAAAGTAATAAAAGTGAAAACCATGACTGATGTTTTAAATCCGACGAACAGCGGTAGGAAAAGGAAGAGAAATGAAGACTCTTGGGAAAAAAATCTCAAGAAAGCATCAAAGAATAAGGTATTAATACATAACCTCAATATTATTGTTTGAGTAAATACTGTTCTCTCTACGTATAAAACGTAATTTCTTTAATTAAAAAATAAAATAAGTGATCGCATAAGAATAACAGTCAAAATTAATAACAAAATTCATAAAATTGACCACTTTTGCAGTATAAAAATAACGAAATTTTTGTAGATTGTATATCTTTTCTATAATTCATCGAAAGGCATTAATTTACCGCTGTTTTCGCAAGCTTCCTTGCCGAAGACGATCACCGAAAATAAAAATAGTTGGACAATATTCTCTAACAAACATACTGCAATAAAATTATGTATTTCGGTGAAGTGCCTCTAAAGGGGGTTCTAAACTCAATATATATAATACTTTTTTGGATAGATTAACATGGCCGTAGTGAAGTACATTTTATTCCGTCGTTGTAAAACATTGTACTGATTTTTGTGGTCGTATACGAGTTATAAAACAAATATTGTTAGAGAGTCTTAGGTTAAATGAACCAATTAAATTATTTGATTGAATTTTTTAACACAGTTGTATTGCTTTTCTTTTATACAAAGATATGTGAGTTCCATGCGATATTAATTTACATTTTTGTTTCGAATTCGGTTCCATCAAGTACATTATTGTGGAGTGTGTTAGCAACTAAATATATTATTTTAGGGTGAAGAATATATCTCTCAAAGCGGAAAAACAGTCGATGCAAAAGTATTTAGAGAAGTTGATGAATGTTGTACGTCGAAATGTTTCCTAAAAGTTACTGTTGAAGAACAAGAACAATGTCACAATAATTTTTGGAGACTCGGTGAATATCACCTGTAAAACGTTACGTTGAGCAACATGATGCTTCAAAAAATTCCGGCAGCTGCTCGTAATAATCCCAATAGTACAGTCATAATGTGGAAGTATGTTTTTCATTCACGAACAGAGACTATTACCGTTTGTATGAAATTTTTGTGTAAATTATTAGACATCAAACAAGGTAGATTTGCAACTGTCCAAAAAAATTAAAAAGTAATGAAAATTTGGATGACAAAAGAGGAAAACATCTAAATCATTTTTTAAAGTTAACTGATGAAATGAAGCAATTAATACATTTGCATTGTCAACTACTCCCTCATTCACCATCTCATTACCGACGTGAAAGTACAGACCTAAATTATTTTGATCATCCAGATTTAAACCTTACAAATTTATATGATTTATTCATAGAATACTATGCATCTGTTAAAGAATACACGAGTCCCCCAATAAGTAAAGAAACATATGCAAATTATTTTAACCATAATGTTAATTTCACTTTCACAAAACCATGTACCGATGTATGTAACATTTGTTATGAAAATGAGAAAAAAGGCAATTACGATGAAAGTTTCTTAGAACATAAGGCGAACAAAGTAAAATATTCACAGTTAAAAAAACAAATGTTATCCGAAAAAGATGTTTTATGCTGCGAGTTCGATTACGGACAAAATTTGCCACTTCCGAAAATCCCTGTGTCGGAACAATTTTATAAAAGGCTAATATGGCTGAATGTATTTAATTTCCATATTTTTAATGATGGCAATAAGCGAAGTTACATGTTCACCGCGATTGAAGGATATGCTAAAAAAGGGGGCAATACAACGAGCAATGCTGTATTATATGTCATTGAAAAAGAATATGAACTCTCCTATTATAACAAAATATATTTGTTTTCCGATTCTTGCAGCGGCCAGAACAAAAATTATGTTCTTTGTGCATTTTTATCGTTACTGTCAGTACATTTACAAATTGAAATAACTCATTTGTATCCAGTTCGCGGCCACTCGTATTGCCAGTGTGACAGGAATTTTGGGATGTATGGCGCTAAGAAGAAACGAAAAGAAACTATCGAAATACCAGACGATTACATAAATTTAATAAAAGATTCGAGAGATCCTTCATTCATAATGATTGAACTAGAGAACAAAATAAAAGATTTTGAAACCGTACTCCTCAAAAACATTAAAACTGCAAAAGACATCAAAATTAGTAAAGCAGTGAAAATTCAGTACCATCCGAACGTATCCGTAAGTGTATTCCAGAATTACGATAAAGATCCCGATTTACATTTTAATGAATTTTCGATAACTCTTGATGATCTAAACAATCAACCAACATCGGCACCAGTTGGTATAAGTGAAGAAAAAATAAAAGATGTTACATCTTTACTTCGGTTCCTTACACCCACGGGCAAACAATTTTATGAAGATTTATTTAAACACGTAAATCTAATGGAAAAGAAAATCAGAAAGAAAAAAGAAAAGATGTTACATCTTTACTTCGGTTCCTTACACCCACGGGCAAACAATTTTATGAAGATTTATTTAAACACGTAAATCTAATGGAAAAGAAAATCAGAAAGAAAAAAGAAAAGATGTAATGAAAACGTATGATTTATATATTAATAGTTTCGCTTTGTTTGTTATTAAAAATAAAACTCCTGCTATAGAAAATGATATGGTACAAATAAACATACACTGCAGTTATTTTTACCATATTATATAGTGAACGTAACAAATAAAATAAGTTCATGAACCGACTTTCATTACCTTCACTCTATACTGTAGTATGTATAATAACAATAAATTCATCAGCAAACGTTACCATAATATCTGTGGCGGTATGGAAAAAGGACATAAGTCCATTTTTTGAAAAAATTGCTGTAACAGATCAAAATTTGGATTCAATATCACATTTTAGAATAATTTAAAAAATCAAAATCAAATTTACACAGTTTTATATGCAAATCTAAAACTTTAAATGCGTTTTTCTCGAGTTTTCAAAAATTGGACTTATGTCCTCTTTCCATACAGCCACAGATATATATATTTGTGACTATATTTCACTCAAGTTTAAAGTCAATTTATGGTAATGAGGACTATAATATTCTCTTAGTGATAGAAAAAATAAATTAAACAATATTTGAGTTTCAGAGGACCGCGCGGCGTGCTAAAGCGCTTCACCGCGCTTCGCCGCGTACTTTATTAACAATTGCATAACTTCGCAGATTTATATCCAATCGACTTCAAAATTTCCAGAAAACTTCTTTAACGTATGAGGAACAAATCTCTCGCTTGAAGTTTGTCCAATTTGAAAGTTCCCCACTGACTTTTCGACGATGAAGTCAACAATACACGGATTCCGACAGTCCCGAATCAACAATTAAATAATTATTAACAAATTAGACTTTTGTGATGTTTCACTGTTTCATTGGTATCGCTTGGCCATACCCCATATACAAATCAAATTTCAAAGGATTTCATCAAAAAATGACCGAGTTATGGCAGTTTATAAATATAAAAGTAATTAAAATTAGGCGGCAAAAATTATTGGTTTTTTATTTATAGTATTAAAAATATTTGTTGGATTGGAAAACGTCAAATAGAAAAAAGTTGAGTTTTTTAGTTATCTATAAGGATATATTTTTTTTAAATTATAAATATCTGTGTTTTTAATTTATTTTTCTTTAATTAAATCTTAATTTTGAATTTGTTCTTTTTGAGTGAATGACCTACATACAGAAATATGTTAGTATGGATGTTCAAGTCGGATTCCATATGTAATTTCGAATTAGAAAGAAAGACACATTGGCATAGAAGAATGTGGAAGTAAATTATTTAGAAATATAATTTATAGATGAATATGTATTATCAAGTTAATTTTCTATGTACACGGAAAGAAAAAAATCGTTGATTTTACTATTTAAATAGCTGGTTGTGTACCTAATTTATCGAGATCACTATATAGATAAACAAAATTGGTAAACCTTCGGATTAGACACTTGTTCGAAATTGCAAAATGTACGATATGTTTCAGATGTATTTTTGCCTCCTGATCACGAATATGCCAATAAAAATCGGCGCTCAGCAAACCCTTGGCCGCCATCTTGAAAAAACCGTCAAAAAACGCGATTTTTTTGCGGTTTTTTGCATTTATATTGAAAAATACGAGTCTGACAAAAAAATGTGTCAAACAAAAAAGGTAGAGAATTCAATTCTCTATAAAAAAGGTTTTATACATTTTTTTCCTAATCGCAATGGAAAGCCCGCAAAATAGCGATAAAAGTGACTAGTTATACGTTTGTGTGCCTTTAGCTAAGTTTCTCGCTAGTAAAGTGGATTTCAGTTTGCCTTATATGGGAGGTTAGGTTAGGTTAGGTTAGGTTAGGCCTGGAATGTGTGGCCCTCTAATCACTAATGCGTAGACTTACGGGTGCTTGCGTGCTGGGGGGCTCCGCCCCCCAGACCCCCCTTTTTTATACTACCCTAACCTCTAACCAACAGATGTTAGTGATAATCAAACAGACCTGGAATGTGTGGCCCTCTAATCGCATAATGAGTATACTTAGAGGTGCTTGCGTGCTGGGGGGCTCCGACCCCCTGAACCCCCCTTTTTATAGTGGAGTAACCTCCAACCAACAGGTGTTAGTGATAATCGAACGGGCATAAAGTGTGTGTCCTGTAATTACCAATGCGTGGACATAAGAGACGCAAGATCGTTATTCTTAGGATTACCAACTTTCAGCGATATTTTACGGGCTTTCCATTGCGATTAGGAAAAAAATGTATACAACCTTTTTTGCAGAGAATTCAATTCTCTACCTTTTTTATTTGACATATTTTTTTTCAGACTCGTATTTTTCAAGATAAATGCAGAAAACCGCAAAAAAATCGCGTTTTTTGGCGGTTTTTTCAAGATGGCGGACAAGGTTTTGCCGAGCGCCACTTTTTATTGTTATATTCGTGATCAGGAGGCAAAAATACATAAAAAATGTGTTGTACTTTTTGCAATTTCGAACAAGTGTCTAATCCGAAGGTTTACCACAAAATTAGTTGAAAACGAAGAGTGCATTTTGTCCTACTATCTAGTTAGTAGTTCCACCTACTTCATTTTTTCGTGTAATAAATCCTCATAAAATACAGTTGATTTTGTTTGAATACATTTTCAATAGTCGTGTATTATACGAGGCATTTTCTTGTCTTACTTATTCACTTTTCTATGGTATTCATAGCAAGCTATGGTTCTGTTACATGTATACCAATGGTATGGACTCGTTTTGTGTATTGGATGTAAATACCAATTCGATGGCTTATGAGAGTTAGTAAAGATGCGACAAACAAGTTATCTGCGAGAGTATTCCTCAACTGATCCCTCTAATAGACCTGATTTTGAGATTAAGTAATTTACAAAAAATTAAAAATACATATTTCTTTCGTGGGGGATTCACCACTTTCGAGATACATTGTAATAATTTAGAAACTGAATATTTATTTGTCAACATTTACAAACATTTTTCTTAGAATTCACGTTTTAAAATAATATGTTTTCAATAACAATGTAAACAAACACTGAATAAATCCTTGCAAAATAGAAAAATAATCACTTTCTTCGTAACCATAACGAGAGAACAACGGATTCAAGGTAATTTGTTTCCAATATCATATAGATATATGTAGTTATATATCTCTTATCGGGGAGCTCCGCCCCCCTCCTCCGAGCTTCCCTGCGCCGCCATGCCGTCCGCATAATGTCGCATTTCTTGTTCAAAGGTAAGGTACCTCCGAACTTTACGCACAAAATTACAAAATCTACTATTAATGAACCGAACTTCACGCAACTCGTCACAAAAAATAGTATGCCATACTCATGCGTGAGCAGAGGTGATTTTTATTTCGTGTGATTGTCCTAAGTCAATTATCACTAAAACGACACAGAACTGGAATGCTATAACAAAAATGTGATTTTTTAAATTTTAACTATATTTTGTTGAGTATGAATCTGCCGAACTGCCACCGTTCCTTAGTCGTCTTCTTCGGGTACAAACTAACTGATAGGTGTCAACCGCATTGCTATTTATACATCCATATGCAGGCAAGACAATACGTACAATAAATGTAAATAAAAAACAATTGAAAGATTTCTTTTTTATCTATTCCTTATTTTTCTTTATATTCTTTTAAAATCCATGATTCTTGATATCCAAACACGCGATTACAATATTTAAAAAATATTGTTCTTTTAATTGTAATAGTTTCGTTTAACCTGTAATTAACGAAAATAAACGGTACATATATTAATTAATGAATTACAGTTTAGCAAATATGTCGTGTCAATTTTACACATTGCGTGTCTTCCATTCCCCTTTATCCTTTTCATCGGAAACCCGTTTTATTTAATGGGGTAATATTTATTATTCTTATTGACTGAAACGATTCTAATCTGAAAATCTGAATTGTTGCCCTAATAATAATGCTCGGTCATATCAATTTGTGATAGGCCAATTTAGCACCCGGGTTGCACTTTCCATTAGAAAATGTTATATCAGACGCATTTGACGAGTCTTATGCCCAGCAATAAGCTACCATATTTATAATCTAAGTGTACTTATTTTGTCTTAGAATGTAATGATTTAGCAAAGTTCACATTATTGAGTAATAGTACTTTTTGCACCAAGGGCGTGAAATTGCCCTAGGCGAGGGCCACCTTATCACCATGAGGGCGTAAATGCCACGCCCGTGTTGCAAACAATATTTTTCGATTCAGGGGGAGTAAAATGACCACGCCTAAACGTATGTTTATGGTCAGGGAGAATTTCGTTCAGAGGATAGGTGTGGGAGGTTTTGGTCCCTGCGACCATTAATTATTGATCTCAAACTGCAAACTGTAGCCAAACAATATTTATTTTTCCATTAATAGATAATCTATTTATACATATAAATATACATAATATAATGATCAATTGTGATTGTTTTGCAAAAATTTTAAATTTAATCGTATAACTGGAAAAAAAGAAACAAAATTATACAAATCTTACGTTTGCTTCGTCAAATTTTGCGTTTAACAAAAAAATATATGTAGATATAATACATATATAAATACATATACGTATTTCCATCAATGATTAACTAGAAACATAATATACATAAGAAATACGTACGAAATAAAGTAATAAACATTTTTACTAATAGGCGTCAAATTTAGTCACGATTAGTATAATTAACAATTGACATATTTGGTGATTAATGGGTTGATCGACTGGTTGATGCACTTGTTGTTGCCTCATTGACATTGTTGAATTGAAATGTGAAATTAAATGCGTTATGGTTAACAGTCGAGTGATCACCATCAGCGCTTGATTTCAATTTTTTATTCGTTATTGGGTTGCTGTCAATGGCATCTGTCATTTAATTCGAGACTTTTCGTTTGTTGGCAATGTATTCCTGTATATAGCCTTCTGCTACAGTTGTTGAGCGCCATCCACTCAAACGCTTAAAAGTAAAAAGTAATCGCTTATTAATTCTAAAAATAATTGTACTAAATAACAACAATCTGAATTATTTTAAAAGTGTAATATACGTATAATAACATTTATTTTTTAATTTTATGTTTATCAAATTTAATTATTTGTAATAGCAACATTATGTATAAAATACAATAAAATTGTATTATTTATATAAAATTGTTCTAAAAGCGAAAAGTTTGCTGGAGAGGAGGGTGGCAGGAAGAAGGGGAAGGAAAGGGGGGTTCGGGGGGCGGGGCCCCCCGATAAGAAATACATTTTTTCCGAAATGATTTATCTTTTCTAAAATTGAATACAAAATATCCTTTTATGTATTTTTATAGACTTGAATGTATAAAGGTATAGAATCAATTAAATATTTTAAAGATTTAGGAAATGTGGAGGTTTGTTTTTTAAATCCGTATATCGTGCAAAAAGTGTTTTCTAGAATTATTATTTTAAAATATTACTATAAATAGTTTTACATTATTTATTGTTACCTTAAGTGTTGTTATGCCGACTCCTGTGTCAGCTAACAGTGTAGCACCAGTCCTCCGGAAACTATGTCCTGTGAATGACTTCACGTCTGATAATTTTAAAAACTGCGATATCTTCAGGCATTTTCGCAATGCTGTTCTTTCCAATTGGCTGTCTGGTACACTTTTGTTTCTTGTAATTCAAGAATAAATTGTCCACTTTTGAATTGGCTGGCCTACAATCGATGTATTGTTTGATAGTCTCAAAATATTTTCCCTCGATGGTAAAGGTTCTTTGAATGTGAGTTTTAGTTTCAGGGATATTTACAATCAAAACATCATTAGTTGTTTTGATATCTTTCATTGTAATCTTATGTAGCTCGTCTCTACGACAAGCGCCGAGAACCCCCATGATTAACGCAACCTATAAACATAATAAAATGTTAATAGTATGTTATTTACATAATACTTTATATTGTGTAACATTATTAATATTTATATTTACGAATTTATATTCATCAAAGCAAATGCTTAATAAAGAAAAGAATAACTATCAATATTAATTTACTATTTAGTAAATAATATAAGCATTAAACATCTAATTAATTAAAAGAATAACTAATTAGTTGAAAATTTATAATATGCAGGTTACGTTTCTTTTTTAATTTTATGCTTTACAAATTTAGTTATTTTTAATTAAAATGTTCTTTATAAAACAATATGAAATTATATGATTATATAAATTATTTTTACCTTAGTGGGCAGATATTTGTCGTTAGGAGCTTCATCGAGGAATTTATGAATATCTTCTGCGGAGAAAACATTTGCCTTCTTTGGTCTGTATCCAGTGTGAGATTTCTTTAAAAAATTTCGAAGTTTTACGAACTTTCCAATTTCAACATTCTTTTCCATGTTTAACATTGATCTCAACATGGAGAATTTGGACCACAAAGTTGCAGAGCTGTATGTTTTCGACAATTCATAAAAGTACGCCAAGAAAATTTTTTCATCACAGGACTTTGTTTTTTTACTTCTCTCCATGCAAGGAATGCATCGTAGGTATGCACATGTAAATGCCTGGATTTATCTGGTAGGCCACATTTTGTAGCAATATCTGCAGCTTCCAATCTATCTGGTGGAATGAAGTTCTCCCCATCACTACTTTCGGCGTCACTCATTCTACCGCACAAAATAAAGTTGTTTACGATTCACTGCGACATGCAACACTGACTAGAGAGTTTATTTTTCAGTCAGTAATGTTTATGTTTACGATCGAAAATTCGTCTTATCCCCCGCTACTGCAGGTTTATTTATATTTACAATTGCTGTTTTCTACTGTCTCCCATCATTATCATCGTGTATTGCAATGTCGAAAACGATAAGAAATCATATTTGTTGTTTCTTTTTTTTCGTAAAATCGTTCATTTTCAGACGGTGTCTCATTAACGCCCTAGGGCGTAAAATGCCGATTTAACGCCTTGACGGCGTAAAACGGCAATTTCACGCCCTCAAAAGGAGGCGTATAATAGTCATTTCACGCCCCCTGAATCAAAAAAGTATTTTGCTATATAACAAACATTACTAAAAAGATCAGCATTTTACTTCGACCCAGACCATAGGTCTGGAAGAACCCTCGCCAAAACGTGTTACTTCGACCCAGACTAAGTATGGACGAAGTATTGAATTTCGGGCATAATAATTACCCTATAGTTTTTCATCAAATGTCGACGTTTCAGACCCTAAGGAACCCAAATCAACAATAAAAACTAGTGTTGGCGTGGTGCATCGCTCGCTTCGCTCGCTCAGAAACTTCGACCCAGTAGAGAGTCGGCTATTCCTTAATACTCGTAGTTTACTAAGAGCTTTCAATTATATTATAAAATTATGTTGATATTTGGGGGTCCAATCATATTTAGGTCCAAGTGGCTTCGATAGATATGTTACAACAATATAGTGTTTCTTATATGTATGAAAATTGAAAATGAGCATTTTCAAAACTTCGACCCCGACAACAGGCCAGCCGAAGTATTAACAAATAAAACTTGCAAAACACTTACTTCAAGCACTTGTATTGTAATAGACTATTCGATGCACATTACATGTTTACAGTGTTTTACTAATTACTGTCTGTATCATTATGATTTCATATATACAATATATATACATGGAATTCGTCAAAGATATCTTGAAAGTGTCGAAAAGATCTCTGACGGATATCTTTTATATATCTATAAGACATCTTTTAGGTATATCGAAATAGTTATTTTCATATCAAGAGCATAAAAGAACTTATCCGTCCGTAGGTAATCACCGCGCCCGGGGGGCTGGCGAAGACTACCCCTGGGGGTAGGGGGTGGAAACGTCGAAATTTGATGAAAAACTATAGGGTAAATTTTTTGCCGAGGTGACCAAATTCAATACTTTTTCAATTGTCATAAGCATTTTAAACCAGTTTCTATGGCATTATCGTTGACTTTAGGAAGAAAATGTATACAATCTTTTTTGTAGACAATTTCATGCTCGATCTTTTTTGTTTGAAACATTTTTTAATAAAATTTGTATTTTTCAAAAAATAAATGCAAAAAACTACGAAGAACATAATTGGGGCTAATTTTTTTAATTAATGGACGGATGGATCTGTGCCAAAATCTAATCAGATCTAAGTTATGCCATGACGCGTATTTTAAAAAAAATTTATGTCAATACGCTTATCCGTTCGCGAGTTATCGCGAGACAAAAAATACGTACGGACGTACGTACGTACAAAATCACGGACACACATTTTTTTATTGTTGATTTGGGTTCCTTAGGGTCTGAAACGTCGACATTTGATGAAAAACTGTAGGGTAATTTTTATGCCCGAAGTGACCAAATTCAATACTTCGTCCAGCCTTAGTCTGGGTCGAAGTAAAATTTGTGTCCGTGATCTTGTACGTACGTACGTCCGTACGTCCCGTTTTTTTGTCTCGCGATAACTCGCGAACGTATAAGCGTATTGACATTTTTAAATTACGCGTCTTGGCATAACTTAGATCTGATTAGATTTTGGCGCAGATCCATCCGTCCATTACTAAAAAAAATTAGCCCCAATTAAGTTTCTTCGTAGTTTTTTGCTTTTATTTTGAAAAATAGAAGATTTTATTAAAAAATGTTTAAAACAAAAAAGATAGAGCATGAAATTCTCTACAAAAAAGGTTGTATGCATTTTCTTCCTAAAGTCAACGATAATGCCATAAAAACTGGTTTAAAATGCTTATGACTATTGCCTGAAAAAGTATTGAATTTGGTCACCTTGGCAAAAAAATTACCCTATAGTTTTCCATAAAATTTCGACGTTTCAACGGTAGTCTTCGCCAGCCCCTCGGGCGCGGTGATCACCTATGGGCGCATAAGTTCTTTTACGCCCTTGATACGAAAATAACTATTTCGATATTCTAAAAGATATCTTATTGTGTCTAAAAGATATCCGTCAGAGATCTTTTCGACACTTTCAAGATATCTTTGACGAATTATATGTATAAAACACTGTAAACATGTAATATGCATCTAATTAGTATATTACCTAACAAGGGTGTAAAGTGTACTTTTACGCACCGGTCGGGAACTATACATACGAGGCGCCGAAGGCGCTGAGTGATGTGTAAAATTCCCGACCGATGCGTAATAGTTATTCTTTACACCCACGTTCGGTATCCTATTTCTTTGTAATTGGTTGCGTAAAGAGAGTGCGTAAAGTTTTGATGCCTGGTTGAGTGTAAAGTACAACTTTACGAACGACCGTTCAGTTTACGAATTTTGTCGTCAGAAGTGCGTAAAAGTGAACTTACGCACGAAAAACAGGCATCAAAAGTACTTTATGCACTAACTTTACGCACACAATTACAAACAGTCTATTACAGTACAAGTGCTTGAAGTCAGTGTTTTGCAACTTTTATTTATTAATACTTCGGCTGGCCTGTTGTCGGGTTCGAAGTTTTGAAAATGCTCATTTTCAATTTTCATACATATAAGATACACTATATTGTTGTAACATATCAACAAAGCCACTTGGACCTAAATATTATTGGACCCCCAAATATCCATATAATTTTATAATATAACTGAAAGCTGTTAGTAAACAAACGAGTATTAAGGAATAGCCCATTCTATACTGGGTCGAAGTTTCTGAGCGAGCGAAGTGAGCGAGGCACCACGCCAACACTAGTTTTAAATTAAAAAAGTATTTGCAGCAACCTTTTTCGAAGTAAGTGAAATAAACTATGCAAAATGCGACTGGTACAATGACGAGTTTTGTAACTTCCCTAATATATAAGACTCGTTGGAATCTGTTTGACGCCGAAAATCAAATGCCGCAAAACTTGCATGACACGCAATCGCTTGAATGACATGCTATACTACGACTCGTTCGTTTAACCCGCAATAACAGCGATGCTAAGGATCGGAGTAGAACCTTGGTTTAGCTTAATTTGTGCATATTAATACTCCCTCCTTAACACGCACAACTAGTGTAACGCCCATTTCACTTATTTCTATTTTGTGTGCTGCACCTTGATTTTTCTTTTCAGTCGTTTTCAAAAAATATACATTTAAACTTAACAGGTCAATTAAAAGTATTAAAATAAGTAGATATTTGTTGAGCTACGATAAATAATAAATTGATGTGGAAGTAGAACAAATAGGATATAAACTGTAAATATTACGTTCGCCAAACAAATCTGATGGTTTGCATTAAAAATTTATTTTTTACTTAACATTATTATATTGTGGTTTCACAGACATCGCCTACAGCAGCGGATAAGAAATTCTGTTTCAATAAGATATTCATTAAACGCAAAATTATAGAAATATTTTTTACTCTAAGAAAGACTCTTGAAATGTATTTCTACTGTAAATAAAGCATTCCAAGTAAAAATATTCTATGTGCCATTAATATTTCATAATTTTGAAGCATAATAGTACATTGCGATACGAGTGCGTAAAGCAAGTGATTTTCAGTTGAGCGTGAAAGGTGACAATCAGGTTTATATATAAGGAATAGATACAAAAAGTCTTTCAATTGTTTTTTATTTACATTTATTATACGTATTATCTTGCCTGCATATCGATGTATAAACAGCAATGCGGTTGATACCTATCAGTTAGTTTGTGTCCCGAAGAAGACGACTAATGATCGGTGGCAGTTCGGCATATTCATACTCAAGAAAACCTAGTTAAAATTTAAAAAAATTATTTTTGACAAATGGTATCATAAAAGAAATGGGTGTAATACATTAATTTTTTGTAATAATAAAAAAAATATACACGGTATTGCAGTGATGCGATGTATAACTTTTACACTTTCGATGTTAATTTGCTAGATTTATAATCTACAGAAGAGATATTCACATTCAATCATGCAAATCAATCTTGGTTTCTATTTTTGAATGAGACGTTATCAGGGTCCAAACTAAAAGAATTACCGACCTAACCTCAAAATAATAAAAACATGAATAATAATATAATTCATAATAATAGAACATAATTCAACGTATTGTATGTTTAAAGATATAAAAGGAGTGGAGTTTGTCAAATAAGAATTTTTTATTGTAGTTTTTTTCCATTAGTCAAGGAAACATATATTTCCTTGAATGCTCTCGTTTAATTTCAGTAATGTTTAGTGCATTATCCCACGATTAAATATTTTAAGTTTTTTGTATTTTGAATTTTATATTTTGAAAATATTTCAAGTTTTTAAAAAAGGATCAGTACCTATATTTTAAGAAGCACTCTTGACAAACTTTATTTCCTACTAACTAGAATTTACCATTCATAAAATTTGAGTAATCCTTTGATTTAACCATAATTTAAATTTACCTTAAACTATACCTGTACATGCTTATTTCTCTAATAACGGATAAATCTGCATGTACATTGAGTCAAGCATTTCACCAATAGCGTAAAACCGTTTTTCGAATTTCATCAATTTCAATATTCCTTTATTCGCCGTTTGTCCGTGTCTAAATTTGAATCGACCCCGTTCAGTCACGAATTCGTTTGACAAAAATCCGGATTCAACAATTATAGGGCCGGCGAAAATCGTCATCGGGTGTGAGTGCACCCGTATTAGCGGCGTTTGCGTTCATCGAACGCACCACAACGCGAAGAGACTCGTCTCTCTTTCATTCTACCCCCTACCTCTTCCTTCCGACGCGTCCGCGGGCGCCCCTGCCCTTATCCTGGCTCGTGCCATCTCGCTCCTCGTACCCCTTCTCTTCCACGATTTTCCCCCTCCACTCGGAATTTTTTAGGACGCGAGGAGAATGCGAAGCACCTGAGGGTTACCGGAGGGTATGTACCTCATGCCTTACGAGACTCCCGGTGGAGAAAAGCGCGTTGAAGCGAGCGAGAAATCCGCACCCAAATAGGAGAGGGAGAGGCGCGATAAAAACAAAAGTATATTCAGCGAAAAATGTAAGAATTGCACAAGAAACGAAATGTAGGAGTTTGCGAGATAATAAATATAAGAGAGGGACGTCGTACGAATCAACCCCGGCAATAGAAAGAGGGGCAAATCTCGCAGACCAACACGAGACCAGGAAGAAACGCGAAGGACCGACGAACTCGCAGGGGTTTTCCCTCGGAAAATCGAGATAGAGACGGAGGTAAATGCCGGATTCGGTTTAAGGGAGAAAAATCAAGAGAGAGATGCGAAAAGAAGAGGGGCGAAAGAGAGCAAGAGACTAAATCTCTCCATCTTCGTCGGGAGAGGGTGAGGCGAGGGTTGGAAGAGATCGAGCGAGACTCGCGATTACTGGGCGAGAGCTCCGACTGGAGAGAAAGAGAGAAAACGCACGACCGAGAGAGGGAGCGAGAGAACAGAGAGGGGATGTATCATCAGGAGGCCGAGGCTGCGGCGTAGCCTCAGTGTCGGCGCAGTGGCCGGGCCATCGTGTCCTGCGCCCAGGTCTCGTGCTCATTTTTTTCTGGCCTTCTCTTTGCTCGCGCCAAAAAATATCTCTTGGAATTTTGCTTCTGCCTCTCCTTCCGCTTATGCCGTCTTCGCTGCAGTTTTCACGTGTCTATTGTCATTCGCGACTCGACGGACGTCCCCGGTACCGGTGCTTAAAAAACAACAATAACTCAGTCACATTATAGATAACCACTGGTGGTCCTGCTGTAAATTTTTTAAACGAATGATCTGGTGCTCAAAGAGCCGTCAAAGACTAGTACCGATGCCGGGATTCGCTCGTGGAACCGCAATGGGCAAATTGTGAATTCATGTCTAACTGGATTCCTAATGTATGTGAAAATTGATTTGTGAGTGAATTTTTCTACGAATTAAATGTGTTACTACATAAAAATCGAGTAGAGCACAGGAAATCCTAGGAAAAAGGAGGGAGCCATGCCGCCCGGGCTTGCAGCTTCCTTTACCGTATCCTCCCGTGTTGCTGTTCTCGCGTCCCTGGAACTTCGACGCCGGTTACGGTCTCCTCGACCCTCTCCTTAAGGTGAGCTTACATCGTGTTTATGTTCAATCAGTATTGTCAGCAATGTCAGTATTCAAACTTCACTCACAATCAAGAATATCTGGAAATAAAAAATTAGTAGAGAAGATTAAAATTTCAAAACAGTCGTGTCAAAACACTGTAACAGTTTACTAATAACCCAAATCACGCAGGAAATCCATTATTGGCTGAAAAAACATCAGTGTTACGTTTTCTTAAGTCCCACGCTTTGGCATCATGTTCAAATTGTCCCTGAACAATGCGACTAAAAAATTCAAGTCGAATTCCCAAAGCACGTTGGGTACGTCTGAGCAGACCAAGTGCACGTTCGAGAGACCCTAAGATAAAGTTTGCGAATCATCGTCTCTTGCAAATTTAATTTATTTTAAAGCTCGTAAAAACCTTGAGACAGCGAGGCATGATTGTCAAGTGTTGCTTTATGCTAAAATTTGTAGTTCTCTTACGTATTAAATATACATTGGTCTAGTCAGGTCAATTTCATAGAAATTCATCACTAGAATTTTAGAGAATCTGTACGTTTAAGTAATGGTAGCATGGCGATGTATATTCTTGAAGCAAGTAAATTTTCTTTTATTCAATTTCTTATGACATTTAAAAAAAATCAATTCCATTGATTCAGTCAATTATTAAAGCAATTGAGAAACTTAGCAATGACATCTTCACTTTTAAGTTTACTAGACTCAATCAATATTTTCATTGTGATTTTGAATTCATTGAAATTGATCAATATTCAAATTCTGAATTTCTGAACAATAGACCGGTACCAAGGATTAAACCAGAACGGTAAAAAAAAAGATAACGTTTTGAAGTCACTGGTGAGCCAGTGTAGGAGAGAGTGGTTAAATAATGCGGAGTCGGCTAAAGAGAACGAGAGGCAAAAAATTTGCAATCGTCGAAAACGCGGAAATGGAATGAAGCGGTGCTTCCAACCTCATCCCTAGGGTTCAACGCAACCAGGATTGCGTCGTATATTTCGTCTCTTCCGATTTTTTCGAAAGTCTTTTTTATCGTGTCGGGGGCAGTCATTGGTGCACGTGGGATCGCAGGAGATCCACAAACACTGACAAAATAAACATGTTCGTTCATTTGTCCGTTTAGTTGCTTTATAAGATTAGTGGAAACGGTAAACAAGAAAAGCGGGAAAACGTTCGTTTCCAAATCTTTCTAGACTTTGAAACATTTTCCAGTGGGGAAAGGTGAAAAATAACCCGCATATGTCTAGATCTGCCAATTTTCCGGTAACTTCCGCATCGACAATGGTGATGACAGTGGCGCATTACGCAAGCGACTAATTGAATTGCTCCTCGGTAGGAAGTGGAACCGAATCAACCGAGAGTGGGACGGAAACCCGAATGAGCGTTGCTCTGCGTGTCGTGAGATGTGGTGTGTTGGTGTCATATGTAGTTGAGCGCCGCGCCGCGAAATCGTTAGTTCGCGAAAAGCGTGTAAGCTTGGAATTAACGTTATATGGCATTTAATTAAGTTCATGCCACGCTGAGCAAAAAGTGAGCATTCATATTTTAGCACAAAAACAAAAAACGCGTACAATACATATGTACAATAATTAAATTTACACTATGTAACCGTCTCTAGTCAAAATAATAAAGTTAACTCTTTAAAGATTTTTTATATTCAATTTTATTTCGGGGTTCAATTCTAATCGTTACTTTTGAGAAATTTTGTCACGTTCTAATTAAAAATATTTTTTTACGTTTATTGCACGTAGGAAATTGGTAAAACTTGATTGTCAAATCCAAAACATGAGTGTCTACTGTTGTATATTGATAAAAATGGCCCGTAAAATAGTATTATATAAAAAAGTAAAACTGCGATTATTATATGTGCGAACTATTTTGAAATAAATCCAGAAAACCTCATTTGAACATTATATGTATCAGTTTACATGTATATCCTTTTTCGCACAGTACGGAAAGTAAAATTAATATTTTTCACAATATTTGTATATCATCGTTCATAATAAAATGTAAAAATTAAATCATATACTACTATTAATTATTTCTCGTTGTGTATTTATTTTATATCAGTGCTAATATATTTTTGAAATAATTTATTATTCTAAACTATCAATTCCACATTTCAATGTTTACGTGGAAACAAAACACACCGTTTGCATGTATCGTGCTGTTTGTGGTAGTTTTGATAATTGTTTTTTGGAATTAATGATTTAGTATTTACAAAATGCTAACATCGAAACAAAAATATAAATAGGTTTTAATGTCCACCTCGTTGCAACTAGAGTAGACTCGATTAAGTTTTCGAAATCGTGTCATGGGCGTGACGTCACAGCGTACGAAAATATACGTTAGAAAACTAAAAGAAAGCGTTTTGTAATGTAAGCAAAAAGTTCTTGTTAAATAAAAATAAAATGAACGAAATTCTGATCAACTTTCGCATGAATATTGTTGTTCCGAAAAGAAAAATGAAAACAATGATATTCAAATTGTTTTAAATATTACAACGATTAACGCAGAGTTATATTTTGTTAATTATATAAGTGCGTATATTATTATTACAAATGTAACAGCAGAGAGAAGTGGGAATGATATAATTATTAGACTTTTGTTGATTTATAGTCTTATTGGTTGAGTGTGTTAATTTGAATGTTATTTATAACAACAAAGTATATAGAATTTTTTAAATTTATGCAATAAAAAAGATGAAAATGTGATCTTTGAATCTTGTTTTCAGCCCATCTCTTCCTTGAACAGTTTATTCTTGAAATCTGAATTATCCAATAACCACTAACAATGACATCATGATCGTTATTCGTTAATCCAATTACTAATGGTTTCTAATGGTAATTATTAATCTATGTTAATACACTATGGAATTACAATTACTTGCGTCTGCAAATTACCATGCCCACAATAAAAACTTCCGTAACGTTCATTAATTACCGCTTTTTATTTATTATTTCGCAAACAATTTAGTAGTTTTTCATCACATACTTGTAAATTACAATTTATTTCGTTATTGACTATGTTTTTCATGGGAAATCATTTTGCAATAATTTAGCTTTAGAAAGTATGACTGTGTCGTGCAAACATAAGTTACATGCGAAATTAAAGGTATTATAAAATTATCCTTCAAATTTCTGCAAAAATATGTTATCATCGATGTAAAGTTACACAGATTCAAATTGAAAAATACTGCATTATAATAAAAATATTGAATTTATGACATTCATCCGGAAGCCAATATTTATAATGATAGTAATAGCCGCGAAAACCGGAAATCTATATATAAAAAGATAAATTTCGTTAGTAAGTAATATTATAAACAGAAAATATTTTCAAATAATTGATGTAATTTGATTTATTGTAGTAATATGCAAAAAGCCAATTCATCCTTAATGAAGTAATAAGTGACGTACTTCTATCCAAGAGTGAATTTTCAATAGTAAATATATATATAGAAAAAATGCCACAATCCAATAAGTCGAAATGATGATATTAAATATAAATTACTTATTTTGAACGCTAGGTGGAGGTGATATAGAAGTAAAGTCGCAAGTGTCGAATTAAATTAACTAAAATTATAGTTAGAGGAGTAAGATTTCAAAAGTTTATTACACTAAATTTGAAAAATGCCTGGAATACCCAACTACCCAATAAACAAAAAGTACACAGAGAAAAAAAAGGTTAATGTAACCATGAAGAAATAGCAGAATCGATTTTTACAGTTCCATTTACTACCGAAATAGTTAATTTAAGTACTTGTTGATTTAGAGCAGAACTAGATTTTTTGTTGATCTTTAGGATAGTACCTACTTTTTTATAGGAACCTGAGACACATTATATAGTTAAAAAGTATTCAAATTTACTACGAATTTTCCTGGAAATTTTGTTAATGAAATTATTTTTAGTGGAGCTATTTGGCGGTTGCATTTTATCATATTAGCATATGCGTCTGAGTTTATTGCATAGTATCTTATTTTTGAATACTGTTTACCTGTCATTTTATCTGATAATTATTAACTTAGACAAAAATAGAAAATTAACTATGTCAACATAGTTATCTCAACTAAAAAGAATTTATTTTTATTTTTTCCTTTGAAGTGCCCAATGGTAATTTAATTTTTCAGGTAGATTATTTTAGTGGAATATATGGGTTTGAAATCTGCATTGACCAAAATTTGGTGCAGAAATAAACCAATATGTTTAACATACAAAAATAGCATTTTTAAATAACTATAGCACTAGTTCCATTACATTTTCTTAGCATTCTTTCCAACTTTGCTTAAACTAGCTTGGGAATTTATTTTCGATTAGTCATGCTGTTTATTGGGAGCATCAATGCAATAAAATATGGAAAACACGAAAAAAATTTATACATTTTCTGTTCAATGTTGTAACTTGAATTTGTATTAACAGCGACTGTAGTAAAAATATTTGCTAAGTATTACTTTTGCAATACGGTTAACCTAAGCGTAAAACTGACAGTACTTGTAATTTAGCCAAAAATATTAAGAAATTAAATAAAAAGTGAACGCCTTTTTAAGTTCGCTGTAACTATATCCAGTTTCTGGTGGAATTACCAATTGAAATAAGCATCATGATAAACCCGATAATGTTCTTGCAATAATTTATTTACATGGAAAAACGTGTTGAACTTTCTCATATAGTTCATTAAATTACTTAATTCATGATTAATCGTGTTCTTTTTTTTTAAAGTAAATTTATAAATAGTAAATAAATTTTTCTCGATAATTTATGTTTCCACAATACGGATTGAATCATAGTAGATTGTGCAACTAGGAACCACAATAGGTGTTCGCCGATGAGTGCGAGTTTGACGCAGGTGCGAAGCGAGGACAACACTTTGCATGTGCCTACAAACACCTATTCTCCCTTGTTGCACATACTATTTTCTCATACGACAGTGTGCTATTTTGCTGCCGCGACGTAGGGAGCAAAATGGTATTTTGGGATCAGGGTGTGAGAAACTTATTTTGCTCCCGGATAAATTTATTTTGCTCCCTAGAGAGAGAATGCGATATTTTGCTTCCGCAATGTAGGGAGCAAAATAGCATTTTGCGCACCGAGTGTGAGAATAGTATATTA
The DNA here is from genome assembly GCA_030407085.1 of Trichopria drosophilae. Lineage (NCBI taxonomy): Eukaryota > Metazoa > Arthropoda > Insecta > Hymenoptera > Diapriidae > Trichopria > Trichopria drosophilae. The sequence continues at coordinate 69,316,625 of CM059587.1, forward strand.
TGAAACTAGTGCGTAAAAGTTCATTCTACGAATGTGAAGGGTTGCGGCCCGAGCCGAAGGCGAGGGTCATAATCACATTCGCAGAATAAACATTTACGCGCATATTTCATACGATAATTCATGTCACTTGAGTGTGTAAAATGCGACCGAAAATGTCAAAAGTGTGTAAAATAGCATTTTACGCATCGAATGGCATAAAATATTTTACTAAGTCAATATTATATAAATCGCGCGGTATATCTATTATTTCAAGTAGGCATCGACAAATGATGTTTTTATATTAGCTAAGCTATCTATTTTCGTATTAAGCGCTTGTAATAAATGACGATTGAGATGTAGCCCTCTATTAGAAAATGATGGATACGTAAAATTTGCGAAATGTTAACTTATATACATAGAACATAGAATAAAGATTTAAATATTTATAATATTTATTAAACACTGTTAATTAAGTTAACAATGTAATCTTATATTTACGCAAGAAAATAGCAAGGCATTCAACATTTGTATTCAAAATTATTTACTTTAAGGTTCAAATCATATTTGAAGACACATTAACATTTAACTTGTAAGATTAGTTACGTCAAACGATGCCATATTTAGGAATGTTGGCAGCCATCTCCTCGTTTCTAATTTCGCATTAAAAATATACATCATAACACACAAATAGTTAAAATGCAGATCTCATAATAGTTCGCGTAACAACGAATATACTAAACTAAAATTGTGTCACATTAGAAATAAAATAATTGTTTTTTACACTTAATTATTGTTGAACTAACGTCAGGTCAAGTGTTCTTATTTAATACTAATTTAAAAAAGTAAATGTGATTTCAGATTTGGATGAAACGATTCATCGTCTAAACGAAAAGAATCCAAGAATATCGTAAATCGTAATAAATTTTCGTGGAGTGAAAAAATAAAATTTTCTCTTAACATTCAATTAGTCCGTGCAACGTAGTTTCAATAAAATCGCAATGTTCGTAAAGAATTGATAACCATAATAATTTTCAAATTTTTTGCATTTTTTCAAATTTGGCACCATATTGGAATTTCTGTTAGTCGTAATTAAATTTTAACCTCGGAATATGGAAGAGCGACCTAGAAAACATTAACATATGGCGTTACAATCCCATTCTCCGAAGCTTTACTAAAGTAATTAACTAATAAATACAACAATAAAAAGAGATAATTAACATATTTCAAGGTGTTTCTGACATTTCGTCTCAATTCAATAATTGATATTTCTACAAATTAGATTCATAAGAAATATGTCTACTTAAATAAATAAAAATATTAATTAAGAGACTGCGTTTAAATCAATTAATTTATCATATTTTTAGTCAACTTCCCCTTGAATTGTTTGATTTCGCAATTAGATAAATAGCTCGCGTTAAATTCTCAAAACGCGAATATGAACACTTGACTAGCATTCCAACGTGTGTAATATAGTCGTGTTCTACTGCACTCACTTGTTTTGATTAACGAGCTGTCCGATGAAATATGGATCTTTGAAACTTGTGTTTTGCGAATGTCAAATTGTTTACCAATATTCAATAACAGAATTAGTAATAAATGTTTTGGGATGAAATATCTATGTCCTTCTATATGAAGGATTAATAGTTACGAATAAAATGATAACATTTTTTATTGGTTTGTCATGAAAAATATACGCTGTTATCTTCAGTTTAGTAGAAAAGGCTTGTCATGTATTTTCAAACACAAATTGACATTCTGCAATCTAGTTATCTACATTGTTTAGTTATTACATAAATTAGGTATGTCAGGAGGAAATATTGAAAATATAGTTTTCCTGGGTCTCTTGCATTCTTTATAGTTCAGCAAAGTTCATAGATTATATTTTCAGTGAAGAAAATCATACAGATTTTATTTTGTGAGGTTATTTTATTTTATACAATAATATAATCATCCTTTTAACAAAATAATTTAATAATTTAATTCTAAAATCCGTAAAGACATTTTTCTCAAATTAATTTCTTAATTCGTGAACATTTACTTATTATTACTTTTTGCCGCTTAGGGTAAGTAATCTGATAACCGGACAAGATATAGAAGACGGAATTATTTAGTTAATGCAAATAAGTGAAAATGATTATTGAATAAACCTTATTTCCGTATTTGTTAGTTTCTCCAAGCAACACGGAGAAAAATAATCAGCAAAATCAGCCGAAAAATCCGCAGATTCTACCAATTTTATCCTATAGGGACAGCGGTTGGAATTCCGTAGTGATAGCCGATAATTTCAGCTAAATTTACTGAAAAAGTCCGCAAATTTAACGGAACAAATCTGCTAATGTAGCGGAAATTTAGAGCTAAGCGCGAATTGAGTAGGGTTAAGGCTACATTAGCGGAATCAAAACAGCTAAAATTGCATATATTTTCGGCAATTCCAGCCGAAAATTTTAGCTGATATGAATCAGCTAACCCAGCGGAGTCATTTTTCTCCGTGAATGTACTCGTATCCCCATAAAGTCTTGATGTTCGTTAAGGATGTCTGTAAACTCGGAATAAGTAGGTATAATAGAAATATATACAGACTGCCCGAAAAGTATGAAAACGGTCATGTAACTTTTGAAAGAAAAGATATTTCGAAAATCGCTGAAACACGTGAAACGATTTTTCAAAAAATCTGTTTTTTTCCGCGGGGTTCCACCCCCCCCCCCCCCGCCCAAGGGGGGGGGCGTGGGGCACGAGGGGGATGAATATCTTAAATGGCAACATGGGTCGAGTGGGGGCTCAGTTGAAAGGTCTTTTCGAGACGAATACAAAAGGCATAGACAAAAATACTAGGCATAGATGCCGTTGCGTCCACTTGTCGCGGAAATATTCGTCGTTTAAAATTTTTAATCTCAGAAACCAATATTCCGATCCAACATAGCACACAAAATTCTTAGCACCCTCCTCTTTAACACGGGTTTGCGACTATCAATGGCAGATTTCTGATATTTTTTTTACATTTTGTCCTTTCCATTGTTTCACGTGTTTCTGCGATTTTCGAAAATTTTTTTTCTTTCTACACGGAGAAAAAATTACCTGAAAAATTACCGTGGTAGTCATCTGAAAACGGGTGCAACTTGATTTTTCGGAAATATTTATAGCAACAGACAAGAAATATTGCTTTTCTGGACAGGAATATTTGCAAAAACGGCTAGATATTTTTATGTACGAGATAGTCGAAATGTTCAGTGTAGCACAGTAAAATTTACAGGACATTGAGTTTTTAAGTTAGTGCAAGTCAAATAATCCCCAATATTTTAAGAATTTATAATATGTTGCTTCATTATTTTTACTGTGCCATTTCTCGAAGTGGAAGCGAAAGTTACCGAACATATCCGAATGCTACCGAATGCTAACTGCGGTGAAAACAAAAGAGCACCAATATGGCGGCCGAATAGTCCGACGTACGGGTCTGAACTGGTCGGAACCGAGTAGTTTGGTGATTAACTGTTTTTGTTCTCGTTGCAGTAATTTCTTTTGAACACGCTTAGCCAATTTATACAGGGTGATATGAATATGTGAATCAGTTATTAATAGTCCTTTTCCTATTGCCTTAAATTTTAATAAAATATAAATATTACTTTTTCAAGTTGAAAGTAAAACAGAATTTTTTTTCATGCATACAAATAATATACAACAAACATTGATATATCTTGTCAGCTGACAGTAAATGTCGATAAGGCTTTTACGATTTTAAGAACTATTGATATTACTTGTGGGCTAGCAATTTTTTTCATCTATACCCAATACGCGAGATCGTATGCAAAATTTTCAAGTATTTTCTGTTTGCATTCGATTTGTTTCCATTTTTGAATGAACTGTGAGCCAAAAATTTTTACTATGCTCTGACCCAGGAATTTCTACTGTATTGTAGCACAGGAATTTTTGCTGTATCGTGGCACAGGAATTTTTACTGTGCTCTTGATCCGAAATTTTACATGTTACTTTGGAAAAATTCAGCATAGCAATGTAAATTTTAATTTGCCAACAACATGCACTGCGTACATGGGATAGCACGGTAATTTTTCAGGATATTTCCGTACAAAAATTCTGGGAATTTTTTCTCCGTGTACAGGACCGTTTTTATATTTCGTGAAAAGTGTGTAAACTGTCGGATATCGCGAGAAATACAGGTCGAATAAAAAAAGAATAATTTTTATTGCAGATTTCGTTTGTTCAGAAAAAGTTACTTAAATTTTACCTTATTATTATGATCGTTTTAGTGGATACATGGCACTGTAATCGTCGAAAATAAAATTATGCTAAAGTGATAAGCTGGTTCAAATATTAAAAATTTAGTACGAGTTTCTTACAATAAGTGCAGTCGAATCGCGAAATCTTTTGAGTTTCAATAATTAAAGTATCGCGATCCTGCTGAAAAAGATTCACGTACACAAGAACGTCGTTTTCGTTGAAGGTGACCCACAGAATAAACATTCGAAATTTTTCTTTGCGTGTGATAGAACTTTCAAATTTTTCACGGCTATTTCGTACAATATATCGTTGACAGATGGCAGCATTCGTGTACTTCTTGATTACGGCTTTCTCGTAAAGGAAGTGCATTTTGTTCAGAATATTCTAACGGGAAGATGGAGCAAAATTTATATTGAGTGTAACTCGAATGATACGATAATACTGCGCTTATTTGTACGACAATTTTAGTTTTAACTTTCTACCATTATAATTTCTTCATATGTTTTCATTTTTTTTTTCGTTTTATCACCATTTACTCAAAATTACTTCCTGCTTTCCCGCAGAAAAAACAGATTTTTTGAAAAATCGTTTCACGTGTTTCAACGATTTTCGAAATATCTTTTCTTTCAAAAGTTACAGGATCCACATTAATTCTCATATTTCACGCCTGTCCTGGTCTCATACAACTGAAGCTTACTCGATGGAGTTAATTTTGAACCTCGTCTTCCCATTTCTACGGAATGATTTGCATTTCAAATTATTTTCTTTTGAAAAGCGAATAGTTTGAACAAAAATCTCAGCAGTGGGATGTGTGTTGAAAATGCTAGTTTCTCACGATTAATAATTTTATGTCGATCCTCTATGGGATTTCCCGATAATCGGGATTTGGAATATTAGCGCATCCACTACATTCGGCCGCAATACCATTTTGGGAATCCTTCGCATTTCACGTTACAGACCGAATGAAAAGCGTACAGTAGCTTCAAAATGACAAAAGCCGCGTGAACGCATACATATGGATTTATGGAAGCTGAGGCACCCCGATGGCTAGTCATCCGTTCATCGGGAATTCAAGAGCCATCGATCCCGCATGCGACGGTTGGTCCTATATGGGCAACGGGGATATTACAAGCGGACGGTTCGAATCAGCGAAACACATTTCCGGTTAATTTTGATACAACATTATTAATGCGGTTCTGTCATTAAATGCTGTGCTTGACTGGATGATTGGCGCGACGCATCGACGTTGTACGGAGGCGAAGACTAAATCCAATCGTTCCCGAATTCGCTAGTGAATTATCTCCAGAAATTGCAGCGGAACCGAAGGACTAACTGGATGTCACTTGCATGTACGAAATGGTGTCGCACGTGCCGAGAAACGTAACGCCTTAATGGCGATGGTATGCATCGCGCCATGTAATGGAAACGAATCTCCAGAAATTTCCATTCTAGTCTGACATGATTTCCATGATTTCTTGAAGACATGGTACTCATTTTAATAAGTTATATAAACGTTTTTGGAGACAAAGCTAAATTCGATTCGACACAAGACTTCGGAAACAGCTGATATCACTAAAAAATTTAACGTCAGGAGTTTGACGAAATACGACTATGCAGTTGGAGATTGATTACTAGTTGCCTATACTGAAAATACGCCAGACATTTTCTCGTTAGGAAATGAGAAAAAAGGCAGGAATGAAAATATAAATACTGTTTTACGGTGCAAACGTTAAATTTGAAAATCTTCCCGAATATGCAAAGCTCATAAACGTTGGCCAAACTAAACTTCACTATCCGCTAAAGAACTCGCACAAATCCTCGGTTTTACCTACCTGTTTATGTACCGTTTACACGGTTCCTTCGTAAATCTGATTTCGTAATAACCTTAAAACTCGGAATGAATGAAACGAGCCGAAAGTAAAAAACGCCCTCATTGTTTCCTCGGGATGAATTCGATAAAATCCGTGTTTCAAGCGCGCCGTTAAATTTCTTGACCGAGTTGCTACCATTATCGTTCTCGTGCGCTTTTCATTGAAATTCTTTAATAAATGTGCAAGTTGTAATGGGTCGGAAAATCAACGAACGAGGCTATCGCCGATATGACGATCCGAATAGGGAGAAACGAAATGCATACACGTACACGAGTGCCTGGGAACATTTACATTCAATGATAGTGATGTATATTCTGGTGTCAGCGTTTCCGGCGTTTCGTTTTGTGCTTCGGCTGCCAGAACAATGGAACAGACGAGATCTGAGGGGGAAAACTGAATTAGATGGTGGGAGAAAGTATCCCTTGGTATAAGTTACTGGACTGTCGCCGTCGCCTGTCCGATGGTGATAAGGAAGATGCTGCTTGTTTCGAGCAGGTTTCCGAGATTTCTAGCAAGGTCCACCGTCTATTACTTCTGGATCTCGCCGTTATTTGATCGGTCTTATCAGTGTGCGACAAGTGGCGGCAACCGAGTTTGGTCGGCCATCTCATCTACGAAGACCGACGATGACGTACGTAAGGGGCCGGAAGCGGAAGTGGCAAGCGATCCGTTCAAGAGTTTGCAGTTTCCAACCGCTCCCCTCTCAGCTTCTGCTTCGTACTCGTACCAAACTGACAATATTCTTGAATTTTCCACTTCAAACAACTCTAGTGTATATAAGGTATTGGATACCTCCTTCTGATACATTAGTCTTGCAACACACGATATCTGTTTCATTAATTTAAGTCTACTTACTATTTGCGAGGCATCAAATACATTCTACATTTTTCTAACGATATTCAATTATTACAAAAAGTTGTCCAACTTCAAAATATTTTGAATTTGTTGTTTTCCAGAATTTATCAGCTAATAATTTTGAAAATATTTGCTTTTTTTCGATCCTCAGAGAAATCAGATTATTGAAATACGATGAGGTTCAATGCAAAATGGATGCCGTAGTCTGAAATACATTTTTATAAATATGTTTTTTAAAATAACTAATTTCTGCTTATTTTTAAGATGTATTTTTTTTATATTTTATAGGTTTAATTTAAATTAGAACTAGTGGTTTCGACCTTTAGCTCATGTACTCTTAGAATGGGCTGGGTTTAGTATACCCAGCTGTTCAATTGAGAGTAGAGAAAACTGAAAATGATCAATTCAAAACTTCGACCCCCAGCAAATTTCATCCGGAGCATTATTATATATATAATATATCTATAAATACAAATCTTCTTAACCCCTTTCATGCCAAACGGCCATAATTTTTTATGTTTATCGAGGGAATATTTATCTGTGTAATGTTAAGTAAATAAATGTCAAAACCATATTTTTTGACGTATTTTTTTTTCCATACTTTTAAAATCTGCTGTTAATTTTGTTCTATGACGTTTGATTTTTTCAAAATGGCGGCTAATTTATAAAAAACGTGATTTTAAAAATTTGTTTATTTGTTTAACGAACTGGCTAATAATGTTCTCGTTATCAGATCGATACAAGTGTCTGGATTCTGTGGAATAATCACCGTAACCAAAATTTAAGCGATGTCAACATTCAAAATGGCCGATCAAATATGATGGCTTTTTCACTCATTTTTAATGTTCTTTCATTTTTTGTATGCTTTTAGTCCCTGACGTTTGCTTTTTGAATTGTTTTGTTATATTTATCTCAGCCTGATACCGATTATGCTATAGAACATAGCAATACAAGATGATATCGAATTAAAACTGAGATAAATATAATAAATCTATTGAAAAAGAAAATGTCATGGACTAAAACATAAAATAAAATGAAAAACGTAAATAAAGCGTGTAAATTCCGCCATATTGGATCGGTCATTTTGAATTTTGACATCCTGCATCGCTTAACAGGATCCAGACGCTTGTACCAATCCGACAATGGAAACATTATTAGCTAGTACGTTAAACAAATAATAAATGTAAAAAATCACATGTTTTTTGTAAATTAGTCGCCATTTTGAAAGAATCAGACGCCACAGAACAAAACAAATAGCAGATTTGAAAAGTGCAGACAAAAGTTCACCAGAAAATATGGTTTTGAAATTTGTTTGCTTATCATTACACAGATAAAATATTCATTTGAAAAGCACAAATCAGTTGTGGCCTATTGGCATGAAAAGGATTAAGTGCTTTAATTTCTTGTATTAAGGCACATTCGTGGCGTTAATAGTATGAAATAAATAAATCATAATAAACTAAGAACTGAAAAGCTCCACTTTGCACATACAATTAAATTCCCATATCAATGCATGTATTTTTTTTAAACTGTTATGCTACAATATACTGGTCATGTTAACTTGATTATTTTCATAACCGTTGAGTCTACGAAAAAATGCATGTAATATTCTCGGTAAAATATTTTATGCTCTACTGTTTTTGTTAGAAGCATTTTTTTGGTGTGATAGTGATTTTTATTTTGGCTAAGAAATGCGAAAAGAGTTTTTCAACTTTGTTTTTTGTTCTACCGCCTCAAAATCTAATATGGATCGACTTGAAAAACAAATCAGATCTATGTTAGGCCATGTCAAACTCAGAAAGAGGTTGAACTTTAAAATCTTAATAAAAATGACACATACGGATGGACGGACATACGTATAAGATCACAGATACAAATTGTTTATTGCATTTCTATGATCTTTTGGGTCTGAAACGTCGACATTTAATGAAAAACTGTAACGTAATTTTTGTTTGACGCAGTGAGCAAAATCAACACTTTTTTTCAGATGTCGACAAACACCTACGGTATAATTTTATTACTTCATATAAGCAGGAATGGTTTTACACTAAAGAAATGTAGTTGAATCAAAATGTATTATGATATAGTTAAAATAACATTTTCTCCTCTTTGATCCATGCAGGTCGTGGAATTAGGCCCCAATTTTGTACTCAAAATGACGTCTGTATGTACAAAGAATGGATATTGTTAGCCTTGTATTTGGTAAAATGTGCAAATATTACACCCAACATTATTCCTATTAAGTATTAAATGCTTAAAAAATGTTTTCTGTTTCCAAACCAATGTTTGTTAAGTTATCTTAATATAAATAAATCTACAATTTTAATTTTATTATACATTTTATAAGTTCGATTTATTGTAGAATAGTTCATAAGAGGTAGAATCGAGAAAATAGGAAAATGTCAATATGCTTCGACTTAATTACCACCAACAGCATTAAAGTAGCATAATATTTTTGCTTTATCGTCTGGATCTTAAAACTATTTGTTAATTCAAGCTCTGAAAAAAAGCAATGCAATATACAAAGGCAAAAATTAGAGTTAATATTATTATTAGATGTAAATTGAAAATACTAAAGGAGGACGATTCTTAATATACACAAAATCAATTTTTAACATGCTTTAAAGTAGTAGACTTTTCGCGACTATACGTCTAATATATAATATTTAGGTATTTTTCTAATCCATTCAGTAATTTATATTTCTTTATACGATCACCAGCAATAGTAACTCGTTTGCCTTTTCCAAATAGTATTTGTTTCATCTCTTATAGAGTAAATATAACCCGGCAAATTATTGCCACGAATTAATAAAAAGCGTGACCCACACAAACATTACAATATGCCAAAAGTCAGTATACGATATAGGACAAAGTAAGTTTGTTTCTTACCCCTTCTCTTGCATATCAATGCGATCGTGTATGGTTTTATACGTAATGCATAAAGACGCATAAACTACAAGAAATTCTCAAATTAATTTATCAAACAGACAACAAAGTGTAATTCGCAATAAATAAAATAAAGGAATATAGTAAATGTTTTTATTAAATAGGCACAGTTAAAAACCATATTCATTACTGGAAAGACTGGTGGTTGGTACACTGAGTGAAATTGTACAGGAAGGTGTCTAAAATTAATAGGAAAAATTACTATTCTCGCTAAGCATTTGAGGACAGACGTGAAATAATTTTAATAAATATACTATTAGACAAATATATTTTGATATTGTTCTGTAAGTTCACCAGAATAATAAAATATATAAGCTTCTGAAATTAACAATGATTTAGTCGAAAATGTAATCAGTGAGAACTGTAAAAACGTTGGTCATGACCAATGAAAAGTGAATCACGGGTATATACATATATATATATATATATATATATACATAGTAAAACCGTTGGTGATATATATATATATATATATATATATATATATATATATATATATATATATATCACCAACGGTTTTACTATGTATTCTGACTATAGTAAAGTATTCTACATCAGAACAGAGTAAATTTCATGAACGATTAAATGTCGGCATTAGAGGATTCCTACGATCTTGTTGCGTTTGTCGCCGTCACGCGCGCACGCGATGCTCGTAGGTTGTGTTCAGTGCGGCTCCCGTTATAGAAATGAGTTTTCGTTCCCTTCGAAAGCAGATCAAACGACAAAATTGAAGACTGCACATAGATTGGGCAGTACGGCCGACAGTATAATATTAAACCAATGGCACTTGTTTCTGTAAAGGCATAGGATGTTACTTTTTAGTTTTTACCAGCTAGAGTGTAGACAACCTAATACCGGATCGAACTTTTCGATTTCTTTTTGTTTTATGTAAGTAATTTATGGAAAATTGTATAGCTTATAGCATTTTTTATGTTTATATACATATATTATACATTTTTGTTCTTCATCTACGTTATTTATATAAAATAAAAATTAAAGCAATTCCACTTTATTATGATAAAAATATTAAAATTATTATTCTATATATGCATAGTTTCCTATTTCTGGAGTTGTCATGTAATAAAAAAAATCCTATTCTGGAATAGTAAAAATTATTATTCAATTATTAAACATTGCTATTCTGCAAGTCTGTCCCCAAATTCCTATCGAAGAAGTAATTTTTCTTAATTTTTTATAACGTCCTATAAAATTTCTCTCAGTGTATGTATTGGATATGGTGTCACATGAGATTGAATCAATCCAATTTTTGAATAACAAATACTTGAACAGACTCTAATGAAAAAATCGGAAAACGAATAGGGTAGAGTGGGTGGTTCCAACTGTGAATAATGTATGGTTTGTTGGGATTACATACCAAATCGATGAGACAAATATATTGAAACACATTGCAAGTTTCGTGTGTATGTGACTACGTTAAAAAATTTCAGTATTAAAAACCCGGTTTTATTCTTTGATTTTTAAATAATTATATTTTTGTCATGCTTTTTTCGTCTCGCAACAGCAGTATATTCTTCAATTCGTTTAATAAATATTTAATAGAAGATACTTCGACACCTCTTACGAAAAACGCTATTTCGGGGTTTCCCATTTAAAATAACATATTGAAAGGGCAAATTGGCATAGTCTTTGTAAAAGGTGTGGACTTGTTATTTACATTTCTCGTTCCCTGTTTCTATAAACCCATGTCATGATTAAGTTAAATTTCAATTCCTAATATTTATTTTTACGATATTGAGGTTCTTATCAAAATTTTGATTTGGTATGAAAATACTTCCGACATAAAATTTCACGACAAACAGATGCATGTGCAGCAAGAGGTAAATAAGAAAAATATCTAGTATTTTAGCAGGTGCTCTGGAGGTCATGTTCATTCTCATCATGATCCCGTAATAGAAGTTTTTCAGTCTCTTGATCTATTTCTGGACTTCCATCGTGAGTGTTCATTAACGACAATGCAGTGGCACCAAAACTTTTCTTTAACCTGTTTTTTAGTTTATTCCTCTCATAAACTTCTTTCTTCTCTTCTACCCCCTTATCTTCTTCCTGTTTACGTTCTGCGTCGCCTTCTTGCACACTTCGTCGATTACTCACAATTTCTTCCATTCGTTTTATTTTCATCCCCTTGTTCTCTTTATCACATTAATAGGGAATCGATGATGTAGGGAACCCTTAATGCGTATTATTTTATAATGAACCCTTCGATAGCTTCTCTTGTTTGCCTTAAAAGTCGTGTTCCTCATATTCGTTGCCATAAGTTGTTTAAAATTTTTCGCAAACACAGCAGTCTAATACTTTTTATACCATTCAGGAATTGACTGGTCTGGGACCTACAGTGTTTTGAGGGTTTGGTTGAAGTTTTTCTATAGTACAGTCTGAAGCTTGTTATTCCTTTTTATCACGTGGAAACATTTTGTTACATAATGGACATGCAATTTTGTCTATTATCTCCACAGGTGCTCTGGAGGTCATTCCTAAATGTTTAATCTCATCATGATTTTGTAATAGAAGTTTTTCAGTCTCTTGATCTATTCCGGGCCTTCCATCGATAAACTTCTTTCTTCTCCTCTACCCACTTATCTTCTTCCTGTTTACGTTATGCGGCGCCTTCTTGCTCTCTTCTTCGATTACTTACAATTTCTTCCATTCGTTTTATTTTCATCCCTTCTTTCTCTTTATCACACTGAACAGCTATTAATATTTCTACCTTTTCAATGACTTGGTCATGAACTTGTAGTCAATTTCATAATCGATCAATTCACTAATCGCCTAAACAGCATACTAGGGAATCGATGATGTAGGGAAAACATAATGGATAATTTTTTATAATGAAACCTTCGATAGCTTCTCTTGTTTGCAGTGAAAGCCGTGTTCTTTATATATATATTGCCATCGACAGTTGTTTTAAATTTGTCGTAAACACAACAGTCCAATACGTATTATACCATTCAGGAACTGACTGGCCTGGGTCCTAGAGTATTTTGAAGGGTTGGTTCAAGTTTTTCTCCAGTACAGTTTAGTACCTTGTTATTCCTTTTTAACACGTGGAAACATTTGTTACATAAGGGACGTGCAATTTTTTCTATTATCTCTACGGTGCTCCGAAGGTCATTCCTAATTGTTTAATCTCGCAATAGAAGTTCTTCAGTCTCTTGATCTATTTCGGGACTTCATTCATACTTATGCTGGTATCATTTTTACTTCGTGTCGTTCTTGCTCTTGGTCCCTTATAATTGCGTTTATCTGTATATGTAGGACGCACTATCATTCGAAACTCTTTTATCCTTTTTTTTATCAACTGTTACAGAGCTTTCTGAATTTGGTTCATTTCTATGCAAACCTTCGGAAAAGGCACATCCTCGCAAAAATTTTGAGACAAGACTTTTTTAACGTATTTTTGCCTTCTGATTAAGAACGTGGCCATAAAAAATGGGGGTCGGACTATTGAAACCGCCATCTTGAAAAAAATAGTTCAAAAACGTGTTTTATTCAGTTTTTCGCATTTATTTTGAAAAACATTAATCTGAAGAAAAAAATGTGTCAAACAAAAAATGTAGAGCAGGAAATTTTCTACAAATGAGGTTGTATACATTTTTTTCGTAGTATTAATGCTAAGCTCGAAAATGAGTGTTGGAAGTGCTTTACCGAGGATTTGGGCACATTTAGCATGTGTTATATTGGTGTATATATGGTAGTTAAAGAGACACCATATACCACGTAGGTCTCAAAGTCATACTTGGATGTTAGGTCAGTATAAAAAAGGGGGTCTGGGCGGCGAAGCCCCCCAGCTCATGCGCACAACCTCGGTTCACGCATTTCTTTTAGAACTTGCTTGTTTGTAATTGGTTATTTTCTGCAGTTCAAAAAGCAGTGCATGAATCCAGGTTGTGCTTGTTCCCGGGGGGGGGGGGGGGGGGGTCATGGTTAAGTTGGGTGTCAGATGAACATTTTGCGCATGGTATTTTCGTCTTGAAAATCTTCCTTAAAGGCCAAATGAATAAATTGACTATGAGTAAAACTCGTAACAGGACTCATTTCATCAATATAGCGCCTCTAATAAATGAAAGCCCAATCCGGCCGTCAGGCCTCTCAAGCATTTGTTCTTCTGAAAATTAATTTTACTTGTGAGAAACATTTACGGACATGGAGAGGTTTGTCGCGCGGTAAGATGCGTGTAACTCCACCGGCCCATTTGTGAGCCTACCTACCGGTACCGAGTGGCTCATGTGCCCGAATTTCGCTACCAGCAGTACCGAGCGCAGGCGCGCGTCCTGACGAACCTTCTCCCTGACTTCGATCCTTTTTTTGCCAAGAAACAAAACTAAATTGAAAATTTGATTGCAGATATTAATCACGGCGAAGAATCACTCATAAATTCTGAGAATTTCCCAGAAAATGATTCTCGCTGTCAGCTCGGCCCGCAACCCTGACATTCGTAGAAAAACTTTTACGCACTTGTATCGAAAATTACTATATTATTATTCGATCTACCGTCGACTTCAAACATTTTAAATAACATTAAAAATAAAAATTGCTTTAGAAACAATTTAGCATTAACAGTTATGTTCAAGAGTCATTCTTTAACACTGTTTAGATACAGCAGCTTTCATATAATCATATGGGGAAATTACTACATCTATATAAATGTTTTCATATAAAGATGACGTCACCGATAACCGCAATCAATTTGCTTCCACGTTCCCCATGAACCTCGCATACCACTTTTTAAATATTTAATTTTTAGTAATTTTAGATCTAATATTTATTACATACTACGCTTTATATCGATCATATTGGACAGGCCGAAAAAGTGTTTCGTTGTAGATTTATTGTAATATATTGTTCCGACCCCAGATCGAAGTAAACCGAGGACTTACGAATTGATGTTTCACCAATATTGGCTGCTTATAGAATTGCTGCAGGGGAGATACCCTTACTTCTGATTTAATAGCTTCACTGCTTAAGTATATTCTTATTGTTATGCTTTAACTCCCCCATAAATGAAAAGCTGAGAAAATTTAGATAAATTAAGTTTCCATAAGTTAAACTAAAAGATAGCTGTAATAAAGCTGAAGTAACAGAATTTCATACCATTCCTTTTTCATATATGGGTAAATCCACAAAACTTTTTAATATTAAACAAAAAAATTTTTTAAATATTAATGTACACTCACAAGCTTTGGTGAACATTTTTGATTAGTGTTCAAGAAGATTATTCAATATTCGTTAATTGTTTAAACGCGGGGGTATAAAAGTTATGACGTCAATATCAGGTGAACATTTTTTTTTACCTCAACGTTATTAGTACCTTACATAACAAACTTTAATCGTAGAAATAAATAGTAACTAACAAGAACTACGGGTAAATGCGTTTAATATAGAATAGAAAAAAATTATGCGGTCATATATCGATTATAAATATAGTATTATTCGATAAATTGTTACGACTCGCTGAAAGTTAAAAGTTTCGTGGATTTATCCATATATCGTTTTACGTTCTTAATATTTACACGTAAAAATATACTTCGTGCAACACAAATCAGGAAGTTCGTGCTGAAAACAACCTCGGTATGTTCTGAACATACACCAAATTTCTGACCAGCCCACATTTAGTGTGTATCAAAGAAAAATTTCGGCCACATCACAAATTACGTTTGTTTTGAGCAAACCCTTAGTTATTTGAGCAAAAAATTCGATGTTTGTGTTGAACACAACTCAAGTTTCGGTATAAACAAGTTTGCTATGCTACAGTGCTGAGGTGAAATATTTAAATTTATATTCCCTCATTGAACGTTGGTTCTCTCGTGTATTACTTTTTGCTTTACTGTACACTGTTAAAAATGTCACGAAATTCTGGAAATTTATATATAATTTATCCGTCGTTTTTCTTTTCATTTTTTTGAAAGAATAGCGAAGTCATTATTTAATAAAAGAAATGTCTAGTTTCACGCGATCAGAAATTAAACTTACATAAATTATGCTTTGGGTTAAAGTTTAATTATAAGTATGTGGAATTTTGATGAAGGAACAAACTCAGTATTCAATTTGCTTAGGAGTTATATAATTCCTGAACGTTCTTGTTTTTATTTTCTATTTTTAGAATTGGCGTAGAGCAACTTGTCATCAATGTTAACTCAAATTCTCACATGCACATATATGCGCAATGGTTGGATTACCTTAACGGCTAATTTAATTTCCTATTTGTGCCAAGAATATGTCGATTTACTTTCAAAGCACTTCCAACTAACTGTGCAAATATTTCGTGCTGGATACAGTGCTCAGGTGAAATATTTAAATTTATATTCCCTCATTGAACGTTGGTTTTTTCGTGTAATACTTTTTACTTTATTATTTTCAATGCATATCTGAAGATAAAAAATATTTTCTTTTTAAGTCATATTATGATATGAACCGGATAAAGTGTTTATCTTGATATGTTACAAAATAGTTTAAAAGTTATTTAAATGTAAATTTATTAAGTTGTCTAAAAAAAATAACAGAGATTCGAAGAATTGTTTGATGATAAAAGTATCTGAAAAGTCATAAAAGTGCTAAAAAGAAATTTCGTCCATACGAGAAATTAACTTCTTTATTTACCTTAGCAAACTTCGGTAAAAAGCCCTCGTGTGTATTTCTAGGAACTACATCAACCCACCGTCAGCCTCATGCCTGCACACCAGTGATACAAGGCAGTTCTTATATGCGTTCAAAGTGACCTTTAGTTATCTAATTCTTACATAATTGGCATTATGTTTAACCGAAATCCAGACCAGGGATGTAGAAAATATGTTGCTGGGCCTACAGTTTATAGTGGAATCCGACCCACTTCGTCTCTAGGGCTTTTAGTTTTCTTGTTTCTTGGAAACTTGCCTTATCGTTTCATACTAATTACGCTTTTGTTGCTCGGTATTAATAATTCAACCAAAGCATAACAGAACCACTTCTAGAACAGCAATGCCGGTAGTACAAGGAGTTAGAGAACAGAATTCGAGATATGAACATATGACTTCACCGTAGGAAAGTACAAATTTAAAGAATGCAATAAAATGGATTGATCATGAACTGGTAAAGATATGGCAAGATGAGCGGAATAACTCGGAACGGGTAATTAAGCTTCCCGAGCGGAAATTTATTCAGGCAGCCTAAATATGTACCAGGGCCTGACCAGGCTCCAGTAAGGCGTTCCTGATCAGGTACTCCTGAATGTACCCCGATCAGGACATGATCAGGTTCCAGTAAGTTATCCTGATCAGGTTCGCCTAAATATGCCCTGATTAAATCGTGATTACGTTAAAATAAAGTATAACTGAGATAGGGAAACCTGTGAATGTCCATATCAAGACCAAACCATGAATTGATAAGGCTTGCCTTATTTTCAATTTCCGGAAATCGGACTGCTTAAGAAATTTCAAATCAGGACAGAAAAAACAGTATTTTTCAGTACAAGTGCGTATGTGTAAAATACTTTCCGAATATTGTTTACGATTTTTCTGTACGTAAAGTATAATCGAGTGCGTAAAGTTTACTTTCGGCACGATTTTCTTTACGCACCGAAAATGCGTGCACAAAGTATTATTTACTAGAAATCCAGTTTTATAGTTTCATTGATAGGTATGGTAGTCTTCCTAGGAATGTTTAAAGTTCTCGTTTTAATACTATGCATGTTTATAAACAAAGAGACAACATTCAATGAGATAAAAATTTACAAACGTGAGAATTACGATTCCTTTAAAACTTTGTTAAAAATGTTAGTAATTTTGTTGTCTAAATTGTCCGTAGGTGTACCTACGGCAGATACAATAGTTCTAAGTGGATTTTTAGGTTTATGTTTACAATGCAGATAATCTGACGGAATATTGATCCTTAATACCAATGATTATTTTTAAGTTTTTGTTTGTTTTCAAGTAAGACATGTATCTCTTATTTGTAGTACCTAAATCTATTCACGTGAAAGATAGTGTTCATTGTTTATTAATTCAATTAGTTAATTATTTTTACTTATATTATTAGCATATTACAAATATAATAGAATCTCGATTTAAGAACGTTTGCAGAGAAAATTACTCTTCCCAGTCTCTTACTTTCCGTCCTTTTCATGCGTTCCGACCCACCATACATTCTATATGTTTCTTCAATATTGTCGAGAATCGTTGGAATGAAAGAAATGGAGAGAGAAGCACTGAACTGAAAAAAATAACAAATGAAACGGACATTTTGAACGTTTATAATGAGGCCCTAGTGTAATTATTTGTCCACTTGTCCCCTTTTTCAAACAGTAGCAACTTACTCGTGAGTAATAAAGTTGTACTGCTACAAACATTCAGAATATAGTCGATTTGAACGACTGTTATAAATGAGGTGCACGTTAAATAATACCCAGTTCATCAAATGGACGTAGGGGGGGGGGGTGAGGATTGGGTGGTTTGACGTTCGATGAACATCCAATTTCGCCAAAGTGCACGTACATCAGACATCAGATGTTAATTATTTTGTCCATTTTACGTCAAGTTTAGAACACAGCCATCCATGTTTGGTTCAGTGGACGACACTGGTGAATGACAACTGAACGTACTAATTAGTGTCGTCTGGATTAATAACGGACCAATAACGGACATAAATGTGGATGTGCTTTAGACGTGACTTGCAGACACCAAGGACGTAAATTTTATGTCCAATGGACTTGTGCAGACTGAGATAAAATTACACTCCGGCTGCAGTTGCTACAATAGATTGTAAACTTTTCTCGCAGATCATACTCTAATGTCTCTCCAGGCCGTTTTAAGGAATATTGTGTTTTCATGTTCTAGAAATGACTTTTGAAGCAAGAGTCATAAATGTATCTCTTAGATATTAATACTGTTGATCGTGCGCCGAAGTTCACGGATGAATGCGAAGAGAACTGGATTTCCTTTTTTTTTGAGGATCGAAGCAGTAATAAGGCATCTACTTTTCACGGAAGAGGGATCCGTTCACACCAGTTGGTGAAGCTCGAATATTACGTTGGAGCTTTCCTCCTTTAACGCGATTCTTAGATCCATCAGGCCGCTCCCTTTTACTCACTTTGCATTATTATATCCGTGCCTTATCGTTGGTTCCCTGCTCCTGGAGATGAGAAGGATGCGAATGGAAAGCCCCAAGTTCCGTCCGGTCGCCTTCGCGATCGATAAACTCCCTGCCATAAGCTGCGTGGCAGCAGCAACACGACCACCCCCGCGTTGTCGTACGCGCTTGCGTTTTTGCCCGCACCCTTCACGAAATTTGCAATTTTTCAGTTTCCCCGAAGAATTGCCTCCATGGCCGTCTTCTGGGAATTTTCGAGCTTTTAAACTCTTTTTAAACTCTCTGAGAAATTGGAGTTTCGAACTGCACACGAGGATTTCGTTATCAAGTCCTGAAATCGGCACTGACGAATCTCACAATCGACTATGGGTTGGGGGTTAATTAATCTCAAAAGCCGGAAACAAATCACTGCGGATCACTATCTTCATCCGAATTAGCTGCTTATTGATTAATTGGATGGTTTATTAAGTTAATCATTGGCTTGTAGTTTATTGTAAAGGATTTTAAAAATATTTGTTTTTGGTTATACAGTTTTCGGAAACTCACTTCTAATTGAGTTTTGGTGTGAAAAAAATATACTAATATTAAATTGATTTCATCATCAAATAGTTAGTTAACGCTTTTAATTGAAATATATTAGCCATTCTTAAGAAACTGGCTAGTTTAGTAACTTCATTCTCGGGATTCATAATAATAATTTTTACTATTCCAGAATAGGAATTTTTCTTATTACACGAAAACTCCAGATGTGGGAAAATATTGATATAAATTTCTCGTACGCACCTGACGGCGATAAAGGAAACTGCACGGAAAGAATCAGAGTGCTCTATTGAAAGCACTGTTCGGGCGGCTACATATCCCCAAAATGGTGTAGGATAAAGAAAAACTAAAAGAATATTTTTTTAGAGCAGGAAATTTCCTACAAAAATGTAAAATTAATAGTTTAGGCACAAACGGGCCCGAAACAGAATAGGCTGGACAGTAACCAGAACTTACCAGAAAGCACTCGGTACTCTTTCTTCGTTCAGCTTCTTTCCGTGTATATATAAATATACATATCACGCGATTCACTTTTCATTGGTTATCACGAACGTTTTACTATTCTCACTAGTAACATTTTCTACAAAAGCATTGTAAATTTCATAAGCTTAAATATTTTATTATTCTAGTGTACTGTTATACAACAATATCAAAATATATTTGTCTAATAGTATTTCTTCAAATTATTTCACGGTTGTCCCCAAATGCCTAGCGACAATTGTAATTTTTCCCATTATTTTTAGTCATCTTCCTATACAATTTCCTTCAGTGTAAAGTATGTAAGACATTAAGTCGAAACTTTAAAATCCGTTATTCTCAATCCTTAATGCTCGTTCGTTTACTAGCAGATTTCAGTTATATTATAAAATTAAACTCGAAGATGAGTATTTTGAAAACTTTGACCGTTACCATATGTCAACCGCAATATAGGTCGAAACTTTGGGCTTGAATTTTCGAGCCTCACGCCCGTCGTAATAAAAATATCTTTTCAGTTGTTTCGGTGTGGGCGTAGTTATATGCCCGTCACTCCCCACCACCATTGCTTTTTTGGTCTGAAACGTCGACATTTGGTGAAAAACTATAGATTAATTTTTTTGCCGAGGTGACCAAATTCAATACTTCATTATACTATTATAGTCATGCCCATTTTAAAACAGTTTTTATAGCAGTATCGTCGAATTTAGGAAGAAAATGCATACAACTTTGTTTGTAGAATATTTAATGCTCCATCTTTCTTTGTTTGAAACATTTTTCAATCAAATTTGTATTTTTACAAAATAAATGCAAAAAACTACGAAGAAACGTAATGGGGGTTAATGTTTTTTAATAATGGACGGATGGAACTGTGCCGAAACTATTCAGATTTAAGATCTAAGTTAAGACACGTATTTAAAAAAAAATTATGTCGATACGCTTATCAGTACATGAGATATCGCGAGACAAAGAAACGGGACGTACGTACGTAAGTACAAGATTACGGACACAAATTTCTTTATAGTTGTTTTGGGTTACTTTGGGTCTGAAATGTCGACATTTGATGAAAAACTATAGGATAATTTTTTTTCAGGAACGGACCAAATTCAAAAGTAACGTATCGGCCTTAAAAATATTTTTCGATGTATGTAGTAGCAACAAAGGTAAACTTCATCCATAGTAGCGAGTACCAAACATTAAATCATGTAAGTCAACGATTCATAGAGCAGTAACATCAGGTGTGAGTGGGGCATTCAACTGTCATAATGACTTTTGATATATAACTCAATCTAGGTCTACGGAAATTCGAAGTTTTAGACAGTGTGCGAAGAAACAATTTCCCATGCGTATAATATGTGGTTTAATATTTGTTTCCCTAACTAATTAGAAGTATCGTAAATCTTGGAAGCACATGTTACATTCAAGAATGAACCTATTCCAGCACATTTTCTGTACATTCTTTATAAAAGCTATTGTATTCTTTATTTGTTAATAATACAATATGTTTTATTTGTAGTATTTAGTGGCCTAGCTGTATAATTATTATGAAAAGTTACTGTGGTGAATATTTAGTTAATTGTTTTTTATTTATCTCTATACTAATTAAGTATTATAAATCCAGTAGTATTATTTCTGTTCATCCTATATTCATTTGATTCACAACATTATGGGTGACAGGGAGGTGTGCTTGACACAGAAAGGTTTCACCTTCCCTTCTTTTAAATCAATATGTAAAATCTTTATCCGACCTGTAATTCCTGACTTTTAATAATTTTTATAATTTTATTATTTTTGATGATGGCTACAATACATTCCTCAAACGTACATTTTGATTGATCTTTTATTGATTAAAGAATAGCATTAAGAATATGATTATTTAATTGCTCACATTTTAGATGAGTGATTCAGAGACACTATGTTATTGTCACAGTTTGCAACGCCTAACGCGGATACCTTCCAAAAATTACGCATTACCTCTATGCATCCATTTAAAAACAACATATAAATAAAAAAAAAAACAATTCAATATTACACAAAAAAAAAATAAAACGCTGAAGAACAACTATTTCCCCTTATTAACTCAATCCTTACTAAAATAACAAGGATTCCTTCTTAGGACAGTTGGAAACTTAGCTGTTATAAAAATAGGAAATTTGCTCCATTACAAGTATAGAAAATTTTTGAAATAACAAGGGATCCTTGTTAAACTAGCAACAGAGATGCAGTTATATTAGTAAATGATATCAATGCATAATAGCAGAGGAATCTCTGCCAATACAGGAGTGATAAATGATTCAATTAACCAGGTTTTTCGTAACTCCCTGCAAACACAAAAGTAACAGTTATGTAACAACTATGTA
Organism: Trichopria drosophilae; assembly: GCA_030407085.1. NCBI lineage: Eukaryota > Metazoa > Arthropoda > Insecta > Hymenoptera > Diapriidae > Trichopria > Trichopria drosophilae. The sequence goes on from CM059587.1 coordinate 69,338,961, forward strand.
ACATTTATGTAACAATGTAACCATTACGTAAATATTACATAACTGTTACTTTCCGTGTTTGCAGGACGTATAGTTGCTATACAAAGATTATAATGCTTAATAAGATAAATAAAACAATATACTGTTTGAAATGGCAAGCATGTACATATGTATGAGACACCTCGAAAGTCTAAAACATATACAGTACCGCTCAAAAGTATGAGCTCACCCTTGCGGAATTTTGGCTAAATTAAAATGTTGATATCTCATCGCCAACTTAACGTAAGGGAAAAATAAGAAATGGAATTAAAGAGGAGACTTTCAGCTTCTCATTCGCGGTGGTTTCATTTCAATATATACATATCTCTACGAACTATGCTCGATTTACTAAAGTCATTTTTTCGTATTATTTTTTTCTTTTTCAATCCTCTCCCATTTTTAAAAAAAATGATTGCAGGAGAAATGTACAACGTGTAATCGAAAGGTAATCCCAATAGCTTTAATTTACCTCTTCGGGATTTTGTCTAATAATTTTGTTCATATTCAATTTTGAACAAATTAATGTGATTTTTTTTCAGTCTGCTATATCTCGGAAAATTAAGGAGATATAAAAAATGTTTAAGAAACTAAAAGTTTCATTTTTTAGTTATCAATTGGCTGAAATTATTTCAAATTTTTAGAAGGAAATTTTTTTGACCGTATTTTGTCGACTTCAACATTTGTTGTGTAACAATCATTTTCGGATGCAAAGTTGCATTTAAACTATGATCAACTTTAATATTATGTTTGTCTCTACTATTAGGATGTTTCACGCAAAGCGTGTGACGGTTTTTTTAGGAAAGCAAAATTTAATAAATATATACATGAATACAATTGTCGATACTTTCTTTGTGTAATGTTAAAAATATAAAGTTCATTGTTCATTTATAAATACGTGTACATGAATTATTATATCGCAAACTGAGCATAGTTGAAATGCAAATCTTGATCTGTTAATAATCGCAGCACAAAAGCGTAAATTTGACAAAATATGATACAAAAAATTTCCTTCTAAAAATTTGAAAAAATTTCAGCCAATAGACAATTAAAAAATGAAACTTTTTGTTTGTTAAATATTTGTTATATCACGACAATTTTCCGAGATAAAGCAGATAGAAAAAAATCACATTATTTTGTTCAAAATTGAATAAGTTTTTGTAAAGAAATATTAGACAAAATCCCGCCGAGGCAAATTAAAGCTATGGAGATTACCTTTCGATTACACGTTGTATATTTCTCCTGCAATCATTAAAAAAAAATGGGAGCGGATTGAAAAAGAAAAAAATAATATGAAAAAATGACGTTAGTAAATCAAGCATAGTTCGTAGAGAAATGTATATATTGAAATGAAACCACCGCGAATGAGAAGCTGAAAGTTTCCTCTTTTTAATTCCCATTTCTTATTTTTCCCTTACGTTAAGTTGGTGATGAGATACCAACATTTTAATTTAGCCAAAATTCCGCAAGGGTGAGCTCATACTTTTGAGCGGTACATACTCTTTACATTTAATTTAAATTTAATTCTGGGCCAATGAAATACATTAAAGTGATGTTTTCCAAAGTCATTACATTTCAATTATATTTTTTTAAATTTAATTATTTTTAAGGAGCATTATTTATGTTATGATATAAATCTATAATGTATTTTGATTCTGAACTTTTAAATATTTATTATAATTTAAAAGATCTGTATGAATGCAGAAATGAAATGTAGGCCTGTGAGACCTTGCTTTGGATGTGTTCGAAAATTCGAATTGGTGTTCAATTTGGACCTTTTTTTTTCATTAGCATTATCTCTTATTTCAAGTTATGCGATTTGTTCCAATCAATTTTTTTTCAGGCTTTTGAGATTTTGGCATAACTCGAGACCAAGCAATAGGGTCATTTTTATGAGAAATTGAAGGAGATATAATGATGACAAATTGGGGCATTCTTCTCTAATTGCAGTAAACGCTTTAATGTTTTCAATGTTATTCAAGGCATATTAAATTAGTTTTCTAAGGTATAGTAGGGTTGAACCAATTACACTGATAGTATTAAATGCTCACAGCAAACTAATTATAAAATTAAAGAAAAATAAATAAATATAAAACTCATGCTGAAGAATAAAATGAATGAAACATGACGCAATTTGGCCTCATTATATCTCTTCTAATTTATTTTCAAAATTATTTTATAACCTTGTCATGCCAGATTCTCATTTCCCTGAAAAAATTTGATTGGATCAAATGTCACAACCTGTAATCCAAGAAAATTCTCAATAAAAAAGAGGTCCAAATTGAGGACCAACTCGACATTTCCAACATTTCTTGAACATTTGTTTTAGACGTACAAAATTTTAAGGACAAATTTCACATCTTTTAATAAACTTAAATACTTTTTAATATATTAGATATATACATATATAAAGGAATTTGAAAAAGGAACTTCACAACAGAAAAATGGAAATCTGTCATTCCTTACGCTGAGTATTCGAGTGTGCTGTAAGAGCTACGAAGGGGTCTAAATAATGAACTTTTTAATGCAAATTCATTATTGCATTAACGCCTTCGGCGCCTCGTATGTATAATTCACGCCCGGTGCGTAAAAGTACACTTTACACCCTTGTTGGGTAATATACTATTTGCACATTGTGGTGGCTGTCGCTATTAAATCACTAAATAGAATTAATTTACTCTGCATCTATGCGTTGCACTTATCTTTTCCTTTGATTAAATTTTATTTGTATGGCTTTTAAGAATACAGAAAAATAGATTTGAGGCTACGTACACATGTCCGACAATCAATTTGTAAGTGACCTCGTATACGAATAGGTGTTTGATGGAAACGTATACACTTTGTAGAGGCACGAAAAATACCTTCGACCGATTTTTCTTTTATCCGCCGTACGAATCAGAAAAAAAAAAGTTCTTTTCTTTGTAGTACTAGACGGAAGACACAATTGTATAAAATCGTAAATAAAGAGGTAACTGATTGTGGTGATATTGTAGCAGTATGTTCTAACAAAAAATATAAGGCTCTATTTTGATCTTGTTCTGATTGAAATATCTGAAAAAATAGTGGCACTTTAATTGATTTATTTTTTGGTTTGGTTTTAATTATTTGAGTTTTTCATTTTGCTGATTCATAATATAACATTAACTAAAAAATGTATTAAACTGATTTACACCCGTATTTCGCCCAACCCCTCAATTTCATTGATAATTCCACTTGTGCTCACTCACATGGATTAGATTTTCAGATGTTTTTACTAAATCTTGTCTATATTGCTGTAAATCGATTGGGCCAAATTATTATTTTTGAATCGGTCGATTTATTTTTATGGCACAATATGCTCCGAATTCTATCAAATTTAAGATAATAGCTATTCCAAATTTCGTGCATTAAAGTTGCAATTTTTCACACCCTGCTTCTGTGTATTTTAAAAAGCATCTTTTTGTGAAAGAAGCCACAAAAATTTAGTTCTTCTTTCGTAGAAATTACATAGAAACTCTTGAAGGATTCGCTACTGGTCAATTAAAAAGTAGCTCAACTGTTAAACTTTGTTTTGATGGAGGAAGTTGTAAGCTTGCACGCATTAGTAAACTTATAAGATTGTTATACATAGCAGTAGCCGGGAAAACTAGAGCTTTGCAAACAACCTGGCTTGTCCCCAGGTGGCGGATAGGGGAAAGGTCTTGTGACAAGGCACGAGGCTATGGGTGGCACGGCACCCCGCGGACCAAGCATAAAACTCTCCAAGCTAAGGTGTGAACATACCATGCTGAGATCATGGATGGTACAGAGGGAAAGAACGTTTAGATAACGGTGGTGTCCGGGGGAGAACGCCCAAGAAGATTTCCTAGGTGTAACAGGGTCTGCCGGACTCTTCGACATTGTCCACTAGGCGTAGGGAGGAACAACATTCAGAATTCGAAAATAACAAAAATAGGGTTTAAATCTAATAATAATGAAAACGGCTATACCTAACGGACATGTAAAGCCTGAAAAAGAGCGAAGGTAGAATCAGCGACAAAAGCGAAAGATAGATAAGGCGTGAAAAGCCAACCATGAGACTCTCAAGGAAATCCCTCAAGCAAAGAAGGCTGAGAAGATGGATTTCACTATTGTAAATCGAAACAGGAAAATGCAAAATAAAGTTAACAGCACCTTTGAAGCTTAAACCCTAGCATCTTTTCTAAGGCACTAAAAAGGAGCGAATCGAAGAGAACAAGTAAAATTGACAGGAGCATATAACAACGCTATCAAAAACCGTAAGCGTCAACAGAGTCTAAGTTATCAAGAAAGATACTTGAATTCTCACAAGTTCTACACGAGGAATGAGACAAAGCTCCCAAAATAGGAATAGTAAGAAAAACATACTATTAGTTTACGTTTGATAGAAATGTTTGATCAAACAATATATAAGTTGATCTAAATGAAAACTAAACTAATTTCGGTGATCTTAAAAAGGTCCATTATAGATCTTATTCTTGATCTTAGCTCGTGCTAAGGGTCTACTAAATTTTCAAATTACAAGATACATTGGGAATTAGTTATATCGTTATACGACGAGTTGCTAAAATACCATCGGTCTCAATTTTTAGATTTGCTGTAGCTTTTAGAGCTGTTGCGATATCATCGGTTACTCTACCTATTCTAACGCTATTTAATAAGTTAACGAAGGCTGGATCAGTCTGTCGATGTACGATCATCAATTCAAAGTTTGCGTTAACGCATTTAGACCATGCTTCGCTTTGAAAGCAGAATTTTACTTTTTCATTCCATTTGCCTAGTGGAGGAAGTTGAAAAAAGTCACCGCATAAAATAAGTTGTATGCCTCCGAATGGTCGTTCGTTATTTCTTATGAATCTAGCCCCAGTCTCAATTTTGTAAAAATAATCGCCGTCAACCATTGAAATTTCGTCAATTATCAAGTGTTTAGTTCGCCTCCAAATTGTGCCAGCGTTGGATTTACTGAGAATTTGTTTACAACGTTCCATTGTCGCAGTCCCGCTTTAAAAACGGAATTGTCTATCCGATTGATTAATTAACAGGCACGTCACGAACTCACCGCGGAATAGACAGGTGAATCAGCTGAGTGTGGTCCGACATATTGGGGGGCCGATCTATTCGAGATTCTTACGTGTCTCTTACCCCGACAGTCTCTTAAATTCGAAAGTGATACAAATAAAGTCATTTGCAAATAGCTAGAATTTTATTATCATGAAGAATTTCTACAGGAGAAATGAGACAAAGCCCCCAAAATAGTAATAGTAGATAAGGAAAGCACAATAGAAATAGTAAGACTCCTCAACCGTACTCATAGAAATACATAGAGGAATAAATAAAAACATAGAAAGAATATAAGGGATTCAATTCAATGCCAAAAACGGAGCAGAAGAAGAAAGTAGGCAATCAGAAGTTGATGAAGAAAGTTGCTAAGTAACAAACATTTCTCGAAAACGAGATGCCCTGAAAAGCTGTAGGTCCCTTTTGTGAACGGGCGCGAGTCCCTACGGGTTCACAATCATGTGATTCTACACCAAATCGAAGATCAGTTTTTATATTTTTACAAGCAAAAAAGCACTACACGAGAAAATGAGAAAAAAAACCTGTGTGTGCGTGCGTGCGTGCGTGCGTGCGTGCGTGCGTGTGTGTATGTGTGTGTGTGAATTTTGCTGTCACACAACTATCTTTTGAGATTAAAACGCTTAACAAGGAATCAAAACTTTGAACAACAAATAATAATGTTTTTTTGAACTCGACCTTTAAATTAGGAAGATGCCAACTACTTTATATCTTAACTTCATAAAATTCTAATAGAATTCATTTCCGATGAAGGACCCACCAAGCCATTCAGAAGATATGCATTTTTAAAAATGGTATTGCATTAAACTTTGACTTCTTGCAGCATTGCCAATATTCCTCGAAAATGTCTGAAACTTTACCTAAAAGTTTAGGTCAACTTATGAAATAATATATGGGGTTCTGGAAAGGGAGCACAACATTTCATATATTTTTATTCTGTTTGAAGAAAACTCTTTACGGATATATATGGATGTCCTTAGATATTGAATAAGATTAATTGCGAACAGTATATTTAGTAACCAAAAATGTCATTAATTATCGACATTGTGAATTCAAACATAACCATATTATGTATGTTTCCTATTAGCCTACATTTGAACAGCAGGAGATAAAAAAGCCCGCAAGCACTGTTCGATATGAATTTTTTTCCAAATGTTACTATCCTATGAACAAAATTATTATTCTATACTTAATATTAACATTCAAGCATGTGCTGAAATCAGTGTTAATTTTAAAAAACAGACTATTAATTTACGTTTGATAGAAATGTTTGATCAAACAATATATAAGTTGATCTAAATGAAAACTAAACTAATTTCGGTGATCTTAAAAAGGTCCATTATAGATCTTATTCTTGATCTTAGATCGCGCTAAGGGTCGACTAGATATTCAACTTACAAGATACATTGGGAATTAGTTATATCGTTATACGACGAGTTGCTAAAATACCATCGGTCTCAATTTTTAGATTTGCTGTAGCTTTTAGAGCTGTTGCGATATCATCGGTTACTCTACCTATTCTAACGCTATTTAATAAGTTAACGAAGGCTGGATCAGTCTGTTGATGTACGATCATCAATTCAAAGTTTGCGTTAACGCATTTAGACCATGCTTCGCTTTGAAAGCAGAATTTTACTTTTTCATTCCATTTGCCTAGTGGAGGAAGTTGAAAAAAGTCACCGCATAAAATAAGTTGTATGCCTCCGAATGGTCGTTCGTTATTTCTTATGAATCTAGCCCCAGTCTCAATTTTGTAAAAATAATCGCCGTCAACCATTGAAATTTCGTCAATTATCAAGTGTTTAGTTCGACTCCAAATTGTGCCAGCGTTGGATTTACTGAGAATTGGTTTACAACGTTCCATTGTCGCAGTCCCGCTTTAAAAACGGAATTGTCCATCCGATTGATTTTAACAAGCACGTCACGAACCGACCGCGGAAAAGTCAGGTGAATCTGCTGAGTGTAGTCCGACATATTGGGGGACCGATCTATTCGAGATTCTTACGTGGTCGTGTAACACATGTTAAACGATATCTGTCTTAATGTCTCCAGACTCGGTAGATTTACACCAGAAATGTAATTTTAAGTAGGATGTCTGGGTAGTCGATGGGTATACGCAGGGCCGGCGGAATGAAATTTTATAGCACATGGAATGTCTGGCAGATTATCTGAGGGCCGGGAAGGGGGGGGGGTACAAATAAATACTCATCTTTTTTACGCTGCAAAAGTAGCGGCAGGTGTGATTTTCTTAATAAATACATTCATAAGCTCTTCTATGTCTAATGTATCTATAGAATTTTGGTATGTATATAATGTGGAAATATGGTTTAAACGCTTTTGAGTCGTGGTTGATCGTAAATAATTTTTTAAGTATCTCAAATGCGAAAATGATCTTTCATTTGTACACGAGCTTGCACGGATCGTCAAAAGAACACGAAGTAATTTTGTGTACATAGGTACAAGTTCCCCGATTTCCGGATTCTCTTGAATAAACTTCACATCACCCAAGCATTTGAACGAAACTTTTCTTGACGATGCGATTTTGATAAACATGTCGCGGTGCAATTGTAATTTTTGTTTATCGAAATCGTTGAATCTGTTCGAGTCAGATTTTGACACCGTGTTATTACTTAAATTGTAAAATTTAACGACATCCTCTATGTTACTATTCGGCTTACCTGCCACAAAATCTTCGCACGAATTTAGCAATGTCATGGTGGTTGAATTAAATCGTTCATTTATGGGCGTTGTCCATTATACTTGATATTATATACTCATATTACTTGATAAAAAATTTCAAAATATATCTTTCGATAATATTTGTTTGGTGTTTTAAAAGCATGGCCCTCGCTTGCACCCCTCTCCTCAAGACGCTTAGGTATTCTTCGTGATCGATGTATTTTGGATTCTTTTAACCCTAACCCTAACCCTAGTTTAATACCTCCTTGCATCAGACAAATGCAGCCGGAGTCGTTTTGCGTTTCGCAATTTTGGTTTTATACTTTCAATTCCATATATTTTAAAATTTGAAAAAATCCTTCGTTATAATTAATAAAACTAATCGTTTTTTGTATCATACGCTGATATACGCATCATGAATTTATTTTTAAAATTGAAATTGTAATGGTTTTTTCGGAATTTTAAAATTTTGTAAAGAAGGTAACATTCTATTTTTTATATAGACGTCTTATCATCCCTGTAAAATTTGATAAGAATTTCAATTACAGAGAGAAAAATTCCTTTGGAAATATTACAATGTTTCTAGTAATTCGAAAACAGACTCTCACTCTTTAAAACGTTTTAAAATATATTATTATTTTTGGGATAAAATAATCTAAACATCAAATAAATGACAATGTAGCATAGTAAGTATCCCCGAAATAACAGTATATTTAAACACAAGGTGAGAGTCTGTCTTCGATTTACAAGAAATATAGTAAAATTTCCAGAGGATTTTTTTTTTCGATATAAAACGAAAAGTACGATTTCAACATATACCCCGGCTGTCTCTTACATTCGAAAGTGATACAAATAAAGTCTAGATACAACATAAAGAAAATTTCTAGACTGCAAAGGTAGTGAATTTGTTTTATTATATTAAAAATATTACTTCGAATGAAAAAATTTGAATTTTTAGACCTAATAATCTGAAGTTCATAATTAAGCCACAAATCCAAATCCCGAAATGCGCGAATTAAAATCTGTTTCCTGAGATTCGCTTGTTGCTTAATTATAAACTTAAGTGTTGAACTTTCTTGGACATTATTGTTAGAAATCGTAAAAATAATTGTTTGGTAACAACACATTTTATAAATTAAATTTATAATGACAAATTAAAAAACCATCTCCCGACAGTTTTCATCGGATATAACTGAAATTTCTACTACAACTTTTTGACCAAATTTTGCTAAGAGGGTATTTTTATTAGATAGAAGTTATAAATAAATAATATTTTTTATAAATTAAAAATTGTCAATAAAGATTAATTTTTTGTAGTTCTAATGTTAATTTTTTGTGATAAACAGTATGTTTATGAAGTACTTTCTGCTGAACAAATTTTTCGAAACTTGGTCCGCGCTACCTCCTTAGGTTTAGGATTTAATTTTTTTAAACTTGGTTAGAGCTGCCTGCTTTTGATTTAGAATTTAATTGTGCAAAACTCGGACTGCGCTACCTATTTTAGGTTTAAAATTTCAATTTTTGAACACGGTCTGCGCTTTAGATCTGTAGGGTATGGAATTCCATACGCTGTAAATTTCAGGGTATGGAATACTCCATACCATCCATACATATTTAGGCGGCCCTGGGTATACGATGCACCTGGTTTCTAGCCAGGTCATAAAAAGCTATAATAATTGTGGAAAGATTCTTCTGTTTGTCTCTATCAGGTTTGAAATTAATTTATTTGTTTGGTTTTGTTGAAATTAAGATTTTTTAATCGATGGATGAACAGATAATAGATTCCTAATTGACATTCGTGAAGTGGTTATATGAATTCCTATTCAAAATATTTATCATATGTTTCTGAGAAAGGTGAGATAAAAAACATAAGAAATAGTACTGCGCAAGGAATCTATTTGGGATATTTTATAAATGAATATCGATTTCATTTACCTAATAAACAGACCATAGATCACGTTTTGTTGGTGCAACGCTTATTCAGAAGTTTGAATGTCTCACTGAAAACCGTGCCAGGAAATCAAATTATAACCAAATGCAGACAAATTAAGCGTTTAAAGAAAAACTTATTGATTTATGTGATTAGTTCTGTATAACGTTATATAATTATAGTAAAACGTTCATTTGATACAAACATCGTGATACAAATTTTGCGTACGATATTATAAGAATTATGAAAATTCAGACGTTACTAATAATATTGTACCGCCTCTACTCAACGTTTAATATTTTCTTTTCGAATGTTTATAGTCAAGAATAAAATAAATCACTAATTAAAAGGGACACGTGGGACACCGGAGTTCGATTCCCCGCAGGGGAAAATATTTATTCATTTATGTTTACTCTACAGTTGTTACACATTACATATATAATAAACATACATGCATTTACTATTTTACTTGCGTGTATTTTTATATTACTTTATAACAAATATCGCATATACGAAGAAATATAAACGTATGTCAAAATTCATTGGGTATTTTTCTAAGATTCAAGTTATTTACACTGACAAAAACAATTTACTTGCAAAAGTAAACATACACATTACATGCCTAGTACGGCTATGTTTATTAAGCACTTATAATTCATTTGACCGTGAATTACTACAAGTTAGCACTAAAATATCATGCAAATGATAGATATGTTCAATGGTGAATTTTAAAGTTAAAAATGTAAATAAACAATTATTTCAGTATTGTTTTTTTTTATATTTTGATATACGGTTTATAGGGTGTTTAAATTGCATTCATTATAAAGATGAACATATTTTTCGTAACATATTAACGTTTGAACATATTTTCCGACTCTTTTTCTTTATCTTTAATTTATTTTTGGAGCAGCGAAAATGCATTGATCAAAATTACAATCACGATTTCATTTCGCTAAAAAATAATGCACAAAATAAGCTTTAGCTTTAGTAGTATTTTTAGTACTAGCTAAGGGAATTTTTAAACTAATTACTAAAGAGATACGGCTGTATTACGCACTACATTGACGACAGAATTTATTTACCATAAAGAAGGCGTCTTTAATATGGCCAACTAAAGCATTTATTTACTGTATATAACATTTATTAATATTTAAAATATATTTGTTACTAAATACACTGATTTCTTTGTTATTAATAAATGCATTTTAACTGTTAACAAATGAGGTTTAGAAATGGTTTATTTCGCCATACTTGAAGAAGCCTTCTTTACACTAAATAAATTCTTTTATCAGTGTACGACAGTATAAGCGGTGTATATCAATACTACTTAACACGAGGAACAATAACCCAGTGAAAATGAATAATCATGAAAAATAAATTCTTTGTTCTACTGTAACATAAATTTTAGTTTCAATATGCATTAACAACAGCTCAGTTTATTAACCTAGCAATAATGTTGTCTGGGTTATTGCGCAAGTAAAATTATGTTGCGCCTGTATTTACTAGCAATGTGCTTCTATAAATATCCTCACAATATTTTGGGAATACGGTAAAATGACATTTTTATTATTCGCAGAGTTTCCTTGTAATAATCATATCCTATTATAACCTTCATTCATAAATTTATTTTATATAACGCCAAAATGTACTGCTTCATATTTTTCATAAAAATTGAAGCACTTTTGTCTCATTTTACATTTCTATTTCCTGTTTTTCTTGTAAAGTAAAGATTGCAATTCAGAGATCGGCAAAGTAAATCAGCTCGCGCAGAAGGCCTTTTCGTGAACAAGGAGGCTATTAAAAGTTGTTTATATGTACCGAATCCGGTACCAGCTGGTCGGAGTGAATGTTAGCTACTGCTACTAGAATAACAGAGGTAGAACTGCTGTTTGAATTGCGATTTATTGCAAATGGAATGCAATGAATCATTGCAGACATGTCTGAATTTCTCCGAGTCCACTGATACTAGTGTAAGCAAATGAATCGTTGTTATGAGATCTGTCAATTTCAAGAGTAATCATTGTAGTTTCTACCGAGGGTTTGTGCTGATTGCCTCTGGCTTATGCCATGTTGATCCATAATTAGGCATTGTCGGGATATTTCGCGCTTACTGACTTTTGTTCTCAAATATTAAAAATCGTCACTACTTATTTTGTTTCATTTTATAACCCAAATTATATTTAAGTTAGGATACAATTAATTATATTATCAAATTCAAAGACTATTCAGCTTCCAAGCCGTATTTTTAAGTACATGTAAAACTTACCTTAGATTGTCATAACATCTTTTCCATCCGATATTACCCTAGTAGAAAATACTTTATAAATATCCGTTCGCATCGAGCTTGAGGCCGGATATTTTGAAACAGATATCTACTAGGGTAGGTTTTCAATTATTTCAGACTTATTTTTTCACTTTTCATTAAACTAAATGCCCGGGAACTCAGAAATAATTGTTTAGTGACATTTAAAATCTCATTTAGAAATGAACGATTAAATCTTGGGATGTTCATTGGATATTATTATTCGTGTATTATTGATACCAAGATCGGACCAACATCATTCTCTATACAGCACCGGACGTCCTGAGGACATCCTGAAATCATCCAGAGAATCCTACACCTTCACCCGCATATGGTACCTTCAGGACGTCCTGAGTATCTGAAGTTGGACACAAATATTTTTCTTACGTCAATTTTTTCTGGTTACAAAACAACTTTGTCAATCCCTGGTGTAATTTTTACCTTGTCGAAAAATGCGAGTTTATTCAATGTTTATAAAATGTTAAAATTACTTAATTATTCATTTCAGAAACACAAACTTAAACATGAGTTTTATTTTTCTTTTGAAACTTCAGTAGTTTGCAACAAATAAAAATTACGCCATAGTTTGCAAATTTCTTGATTCGGACGGCGAAATGAAATTTTATATTAATAGCAGTTGGCTATTTGCTTTTATTTTATAGTTGTTTTAGCTTTTAATACATTAAAAATTCTGAAAATGTCTTAAAATTTAAATATTCGCTGTCATTCAGTTTTCTAGTACAAATGTTCTTTTATGGACGCCTTTCGTGCGTAAAAGTAAAAAGGAGTGCGTAAAGTTTACTTAAAAGACTTTTCATTACACTGGGACGAAAGCAGCAACTTTCCTCCCGCAAGCGGGAGTTACTTCTTTTCCTCCCTGTCATGAAGAAAAATCGTATACTTCCCTCGGGAAGTAAAAAAGAATGCCTCAGACTATATGTTTTTCACCCTCGGCTTCACCTCGGGTAAAAATTACACGCAGTCTGAGACATTCTTTATTTTACCTCCCTTGTTGAGTAATATACTATTTCGTCAGGCGGGCATGTGCGTAAAAGTACTGTCATGCACACGTTCTTGTATCGAAAACTACTATTATTGGCCGATGTTATCGTTCTTTAGGTTTAAAATATTTCACATTCATAATTTTCGGATTTAACCCCTATTTAATAATTTTACCGTCTTATTTTGTGAATTTGTTTTAAATGTCGAGTTCTTGCTTTTGGTTAGATATTCGACCATTATTTCGTACAAATACAACATTGGTTAGCATTCCTCGATAATAAAATTCGATTCTGATTTTCGTTGAAGTTTATACCGTACCAAATCTCCGATATTGCCCAATAGGGAATTTATTAACCTGGCTGTAATGAAGATGTGAAATTATATAAACTTATCGTGTTGAACAACCGTTAAAGTAGTATTTAAATACTTTGCAAAGGTAATTATGCAAACGAAAGCATTAAAACATCGTCAAAACAAATTTCAACTTTTCATCTCCTGGGTACGAATTGTACGCTCTTTAATAGGATAGCTTTTAACGCTTCGCGTTCATTCGCCTTGCTCATCATTTTCATTTACTATTTTTCCACTGTCATCTAAAGTGGATTGTTTACACAAGTGCTAGTAATTAAAAATAATAATACGTACTTTTACCACAAAGAGAATTTTGTTTTTATCATCTGTGTATAATATTGTGCTGTATTAAACGTCCTGAAGTACAATAGCTGAAGAGCATGGTACAGCAACTAACAATGTTGAAGGTTATTATTAGACTAATATATATTAATTTTCGATTGTTTGAAATTTAAATTTGAAAAAATTTTATTTTCTGTTTTCGTTATTAATACACTTATATATGTGAGACAATCTGTGTAAAATGGGACATAAAAAATTAAAGCTGTCGTTTGGAAATGGGGTTCGGATACAGCCACTTTGAAGTAAAAGTAATAAATGGTTTATTTCAGATAATTTAATTCCGAGATACTGTTAAGTAAAAGGCTATTAAGCCCTTAAAGGAGTGGATTTATATATTAGTTTTATTAAAGCATAACTTATTATAGAAAAATAGAGGTTATAAATTGTTCGCAGTCGTGGCTAATTTGACTATAGAATTTATATAAAAGATTCTTTTATCGACAAAATGCAGTTACACCTTTCTATATATGATACGTCGATGATATTTTAACTGTTTGTCATGAAGCAAATGAAAGCTATATTAAATATTTTTAATAGCTCACACAAATTCGGAGATTACGTAAATAGAATTCAAGTTCAGCATGAAATAACAAGAAATAACAGTCTAATATTTTTAGACATGCTGGATTACGAAATAGTTTAAAGATTTTATTAGAATAAACTTTGACCGCATAAAGAAACAGAGTCTGGTCGTCATTTATCGTTAAATTAAAATCGCCCAATATATTGTACAAATAAGCGAAAATGACCACGTGGATTGTGTCATTGAAAAAATATTTATTCAAGAAAACGTACGGTTGGTTTCAAAATCTATATACAAATAAGAATATATATGCAAACTTGAGACGTATAAAGGTAGGTTATCAATTGTGAAAAAAAATTAATGTGGTTAGATCGGACTAAAATTCTCGAACCTACAGTATATTTTTATTCGACTCTTCAAGAGAAGCAACCGTGAAAAACTATATACGTTTCTTTAAAAAAATGGTTTAGTCAAATGTATTTTTTCATCTCTTATTTCAAGAATAGCTTATTCAACAACATTTTTTCCAAAGCATTTTTAAATAAATATTCTTCATCTTTCCGCTGATGTTTCCATGACACCATTTCGGAACTTTTGTCTTTATTTTTAATATGTATAAGTATTTTACCATTCCATTTTCTGAAACGAATTCAATATAAAACATGGTGATTAAAAAAAATACATTCGAATAAATAATTTTTTTTAAATAATCGTATATAGTTTTCCCGTGTTGTGTTTTTCGATAAACCTAATAAACGATTCTAAAAGTATACAAAGTTGAAAACAGCAGTGAAAAATGTCCATTTACGACAGAAAAATGTACATTCGACTGATAATGTTAGATCTGAAAACTCCAAGAGGTATACGACATTCAACCTACAGATAAATAAGCAGTCAAAGATGTTTTACATGCTTATATATGGAGCTGGCTCTTGTTAATGGTTTTCCCATGCTTATCTATAAATATTTCTTATTAATAGGAACGTTTCAATATTACAGTGTATAGGTAACTTTTTCCGACGGCTTATACCGATTTAATTTAATTTGTTGAAAAACAACAATCATAATTGAATTGGTCCATGCAAAAAGGGCACTAAGTCCATTTTTCGATATATTGAGATAATAATAAATTCTAACTTTTGAGGCTCCGGTCTTTCATTTGGCACTTATTAAAATTATTAATCTTCATTTCCTGATTTCCGATTTATGCAAAAAGGGCCCTAAGTCCAGGACTTAGGTCCCTTTTTGCATAAATTGGAAGTGACATTTTTTTATATCGGGTATTATTTACACTGAGAAAAAAATGTACTAAAAGATAGTATTTAATACTACTTGTTGCGGTAAAATATGTGCCGATAAATACATGTCGTATATATTTTACCACTATAAATTGTCATGCAAGATATATTGTAGGATGCGCGTTGTAGTTGTAATAGTTACAACTACACTGGTGAACAACAAATACTGTACCAGTTTTGTATACTATCCATATTGGTAAATATAGTTATGTTAACATATACGAAAATCATGTTACCACAATGTTTAGTATTGAAATATTAAATATGAATAATTTAAACTTATTCGTATTAAGAGAGATTTGTTTACTGATTATTACACACATACTCACTGTATTTACAAATAACAATAATCTTTCGGAACTGTTATAATTTAACGTCTGTTAATTAACAACCGTCGGTTAAAATTACAACAATATATACCAGATAAATATCTAGGTTTCTACAATTCCCTGATCGAATGGCCTACTGTTACTGATGAAAAATATAATGAATTTAGTTCTTAATAAACTGCAAAATTTCATCTTACTCGTGATTCATGCAAAAAGGGACCTAAGTCCACTGATATTTTTTATAATTATTAAATATCCCCTTTAACTTTAAGCATAGAACGATATTTGTACTATTGTAAGTGCATAAAAGCAACATTTCTATTAAATAATATTTTTATTTTTCATTCTGTAAGAAAAGTAAATCAGTTTTTTGCGTTTTCTCAACAACTATCTATATGGACTTGGTGCCCTTTTTGCATGGACCGATTCAATTTCTTAACCGCTTTTATATAATATAATTTTCGAATTTATTTCTCGGTAAACACAGTTCTAGGACGTAAATAATTAAAATACAAAATAATAAACGAGCTTGGATATAAGCTACTAAAATGCAAAATGAAAAATTATTGAACGAAAACCTTATACATATATAAAGGCTTATACCGATTTTTAATATTATATACAAACATCATTCAGTCTTGCGGCAACTGCCGTTGAGTACGGACGTATGTTTACACCGTTTCGCGTGTTTATTTTCGTGGCCGGGCTAGAAATTGTGTCTATAGTGACAAGTGTTTTGTTTAAATTAACTTCTCTTCTACGAATAAACTAGTGTGTGGAAAAGAACCTAGTTCTAAAAGAAAAATCCTTTTGGGGTTTTCTCTGACTACAGAGAAACCCACGGCTTAGTGTCTTTTGTCTTCTCTCTGACTACAGAGGTTTTCAAAAGAAAATGTCGAAAATGTTAACCCAAAACAAAGAAAACTATGTGTCTGTAGCTCAAAAAGAGATATTCCCCTCTGATGAACAAGCAATAGTATTCCAAGATCTAGAAAACGTCAATATAACAATGTACGCAGTTGCAATTGCCTCAAAAATTGATCGATCGAAAATAAAATTTATATACCGCGTGGCCAAACAAAGGATCTGTTATTATTTAGCTACCCAAGAATTGGCTGAAGAATATATAAACGTACACAAAACGATCAGCATAAATAACGTGTCACTTATGGCCAGCCCTCTCGTAGCGAAAACCCAGAGGATCATAATTTCAAAATTTCCCATGTTATAAATAATGAAAAGGAAGAAATTATCACAAATCATCAAGACATAGCCAACCTATTTGCAACAACTTTTGCAAATAACTCCAGTGATTTAAATTATGCACCATAATTTCTTGTTCATAAAACCTTATACAAAAAAAATGCCAATCTAGCAGCACTCGCAGATAAACTCAGAATTAAGCACAAAAAGATAAACCAAAATATATCTACAGGTATAAATTCAAACCTCACAATTGAAGAACTGGAATTTGCATTATTAGTTTCTCAAAATTCCTCCCCAGGACCTGATGGTATACCTGTCGCCTTAATTAAAAATTTGAGTAAACGCAGTCTGCATTATATATTAAAATTCTATAACCGTATTTGGAAAACTCACACCTTCCGAAGCTATGGGGATTAGCGACAGTTGTTCCCATTCCGAAGCCTGGAAAAGACCTCTCAAATCCCACCAATTACCGCCCAATATCACTCACAAATAATCTCTGCAAACTTCTCGAGAAAATTATAAATGGGTGAGATTAAAGTGCGCACTAGAAGAAGAAAAATGTTTATCCGACAATCAAAACGGTTTTCGTCAATTCAGATCTACGTCCAACCACCTTACTAGGATTCACGATCACATTTGTGTCGCATTCTCAAACGATCTACATGTTGTGCTTATATCAGTGGATATTGAGAAAGCCTACGTGATGGTATGGAGATATAGAATTATAGACATCATAAAAAACCTTGGATTTCACGGCAATATAGTAGAGTTCATTTAAAAAACCGACGAATTCAAGTCAGAGTCCACAACAGCCTCTCCAATGAAACACTAATAGAAAATGGGGTTCCCCAGGGCTCACTGATTAGTGTAACTCTGTTTCTAATAGCCATAAATGATGTTATTTCCGAAATCCAAGCTCCAGTGAAAAAAAATTCATGTTCGCTGATGATATTACACGGAGAAAAATAATCAGCTGTATCGGCCGAAATATCCGCAGATTCTGACGATTTTTTCCCTTGGGGAAAGCTTCTAGAATTCCATTAGAGATAGCCGATAATTTCAGCTAAAATTACTGAAAAATAACTGTAAATTCCAAACAGTACGAGTCAGCAAAACTGTCGGAAAAAAGTCTGTAAATTTAGCCGAAATAAATCTGCTAATGTAGCGGATTATTTTCTTTTGTTAACTCGAGTTTCTACATATCCGCAGTTTTTAATTGTCTGAATGTCTGTGTCTATCATACTTTCTACATTTCCTGAATTTTGCTCTTAGAAACAGTGAGTGCATAAGTGGCTCCACACAGTGCATAGAAATTAATTTTTATATAGAGGCGAAACTCAACGCCTGCGGCGAAGTGGCATTCTCATATGAGCATATACATGCGCATACATACATACATACATACATACGGAACGAGTGGAATTCGATTTCGATCGATTCGATTCATATTCGTATGTTCAGTGAATAATGACAGGATGAGGTTATGTAATAAGGGCGAATGAACTGCGACATCTTATGCATGTATGGCATATGTGTCCAATGGAGCAGGCCTCGGGAACTGGCGAGAACGGCTATATGTATATCCACAATTAATAAATAATCAATATAGGATAATCGATCAATTTTCGAATTTCGCACAGACCGCTACGCTCTCTGACGCTATCTTGCGCAATCTGGTTTTAGGTTAACCGTTACCGACCTGTCCGAGCGTTACCGACTGAACACGATATCAAACACGATTCTTCGTATCCCAGGTAGCATATTTGAGTATTCACCAGGGGGGTGAAACTGTTTCATTCATAACGTTCCCGTTGTGACCCACGGGATTTGCGATCACTAGATGGCGCTACTATACATGTGCTTGGCAACCAACGCACATATGTTTTCCTGATTACAGTCTCGAGATATGACGATTCGCAGTTTTGAATCGGATTGGCAAAACACATATTTGCTTCAGGTCTTTATAGGATGACCGATTACGGGGACTAGGTATCGCTCTCAGTAGTTTTTCCCCATTTTAACTAAAATATGTGCACCAGATGTTTAAGTTCGCTGATTACGTGGTCTAGGTATCGCGCTGCATAGTTTTTCTCGATTCTAGCTGAAATACATGCACCAGGTGTTCCGGGTCGCCGATCAAGGGGTCTAGGTATCGAGTTCCATAGTGTTTCATGATTCTAGCTGAAATACGTGCACCAGGTATTCAAGGTCGGCGATCACGGTGTCTAGGAATCGCGCTCCGTAGTTTTTCATCTTTTTAACTAAAAAATATGCACCAGGAGTTTGGGGTCGACGATCAAGTGGTCTAGGTATTGACTTCGAGTTAACCAACGATGACCTTGAGGTCAAAGTTGAAGGTCATTTCAAGGTCGAATCAATTTTGCTTATTTTTCTTCAAATTTGAACATATTTTGATTTGACCTTGAAATGACCTTCAAAATTTTTTCAAATTTGGCCCAAGGTCAAGGACAAGGTTACCGTTGTTTATTAGATAAAATTGATTTGACCTTGAAATGACCTTCAACTTTGACTTCAAGGTCATCGTTGGTTAACACCAAGTGGATACCTAGACTACATGATCGGCAACCCCAAACATCGGGGGCACGTTTTTTAGTTACAAAAATGAAAATCTACGGAACGCGACACGTAGACCCCGTAATCGACGACCCTAAAAACCTGGTGCACGTATTTTAGTCGAAGAGTTGAAAAACTACGGTGCGCGATATTTAGACCCCGTAATCGGTGACCCTAAACACCTGGTGGACGTATTTTAGTTAAAGTGATGAAGAACCACGGCGTTCGATACCTAGAGCACGTATCGGCGATTGTAAACATCTAGTGCACGTATATTAGTTAAAAGGGCGTTACGATTATCACGCCAAAGCTCGCTGAGCATATGACTGCAAGCGCCATCTGGCACATGAAGTTTTGAGATGAGTGGGAGGTCACGAAGAGAACCGACATACCATAGGGAATATAGCAGCAGTGTCACCCCCCTGGTATTCACTAAAGAAAAGTTATAGAAATGTTAACTTTTGTCAATATTTGTTAACATTTCAATAACTTTTTGTTAGCGGATGCTGAAATGTGCTACCTGGGATTGTATAGATTGCAATGCGCCAATTTACATGATTATTATATGTACAGCTAATGTTACACATTATTTTCTGTAACATTTCCAGAAACTATCTCTGCAATATTTACCGATTCGTAAGGCTACAATAGCGGAATCGGAACAGGTAACACGGCGGATACTTTCGGCAATTCCAGCCGAAAATTTTAGCTGATATTTATCAGCTAATCCAGCGGAGTCATTTTTCTCCGTGTACATTTATGTGCTCAAGAAGAAATTTAATGTCTACAATGCAGATCCTCCAAATGACTCTGAATAATTTATCCTCTAGGTGCAAAACATCCGGATTTAAATTTTCAACCACAAAATCACAATTCATGATCATGTCTAAATCAAATAATACTGAATGCAATGATGCAAAACCTATACTAGGAAATGCAGAACTCAAACAAACAGCATGGATGAAAATACTAGGCTTAATTTTCGATCCTTCTCTATCGTGGAAAACTCGTATTGCTGGTCTAAAATCAGAATGTAACCAAAGAATCTAAGTAATTAAAACCTTGGCATCAAAAAACTATGGAGCAGATCAATGGACCCTCATTAACACTTATAAAGCGATCATTCGTTCGAAATTGGATTACTGCTCAAGTATTTACGGTTCAGCAAAGCCTAGTATTTTAAACAAACTAAACTCTGTACAATCAACATCTCTACGTCTAACACTAGGAGCCTTTCGCAGTAGCCCGAATAAGAGTGTTCTTGTAGAAGCAGGAGAATACCCATTACCAATTAGAAGACAAGAATCTTGTATCACAAATGCATCTCAATTCATAAAGGACTCTGAGAACATAAGTAGTCTTAGAAAAATTCAAAGATCTTCCGGATACTCATCAGTAGAAAGAAACCCTCTTCTTCCAAAACCATTGATGTTCAGAGCTGATAAAGATATAAAAGAATTAAATCTGGAACACCTTAGTGTCATAAATAGAAAAAACAAACCAATTCCTCCTTGGACGTCATACGAAATAAATATCAATATGGATATCCATAAGTCTACTCAAGGTAAAAATGAAACGTCATCCACAGTATACAATAATCTTTTTAATGAACTGATTAACAAATACCCTCGCTACTACAAAATTTATACAGATGGGTCGATATTAGATGGGAAGAGAGGATGTGCGATAATATATAATCAAGAAAAATTCAAATTCAAACTACCCGAGAACTTCACAATCTTTTCTTGTGAGATGTATGCAATAAAAAAAGCTGTATCGTTAATAAAAGAAAAGAAACAATCTAGAGCTATTATTCTAACAGATGCGAAGTCAGTTTTAGATGCAATTTCAAATTCAAACTCAGTGGATCCAAAAATACAAGACCTCCAGGTTAAAATTAACAAATTAAAGCTAGACGGAATCGATATAGTTCTTGCGTGGATTCCGTCGCATCAAGGAATCACAGGCAATGACTTAGCGGATAAAGCAGCGCAAAACGCTACAATCGAGGGAGACGATCTCTCCTTGAAAGTTCCCCTATTCATAGCTGAATTTAAGAGGGCTGTACGAGCCAAAGTGCAAAAATACTGGAACGAAATATGGAAAGCTGACAGATCGAAGCTACATAACGTCAGAAACAACATTTATGAAAAACCCCCTGATCCTGTAAATCGTAGAAAACAGTGCATTCTGACGAGTAGGACATTCGAGGCTAACTCACGAATATGACATATTCGTCGAATGGAACATACGAGGCTAACTCATGAATATCTTTTCAAAAAAACGCCTCAAACAAAGTGTGAATTGTGTGATGACTCTCTGACTGTAGAACAAAATGTAAATCTTCCAAACAACCTACGGAACTGCTTCAATGAAGAAAATTGCTTGACTACATTAGAACAATATTTAAAAAAGACAAATATTATTATATTTATATCTATTATTCATAAATGAAATATAGAAGTGATATTTTAATAGCACCAAATTGTTACCTTTCTATAGTATATTTAAATATTTGTAAAAAATTGTAAATAGTCGCTAATGACCAAGATGTTGATGCGACTATAAATAAATATAATAAACAAACAACAAATATCATTATGTTGTGTTTATGTTTATCCACGTACCCGGAAAGTTATTTCATTATTATTATAAATTTAGAGTTTCGGAAGACTTAATCTATCTAAGATTACTTCTTCATATTTTTAAAGCAAGAAAATACAATCGCCTAGAAAAGATGAGAGCATTAACGGGTTAGCCACATTGTAGGATGTAAGTGCTATTAAAGTAAGGAGATTAATCTTCTTCTGTTCTAAAGCGGTGAGCCATCCTGACCTAACAGCATATACAGTTCCTTTCGTAACGGCTGGTATGCCAGATAACAAGTATTTGTTGTTATGAGCCTTTCGATCATAGTTTTGCTTAAAATTATCTCCGAATTTCTATACTTATAGAAACATATATGATATTATTGAATAACACTCAAAATATTGTTAATATTTATTAAAATATACTAAATAATTATTTCTCTACTACCGTAATATAGTTCGTCAAATAAACTGCAGATAATAAATAGTTTTAATGGTTCGACGAAAAACGTGTTTGGCTATCGTCTATTCCAATACGACAGCTGAAAATATAGTTATATTAATATTAAACAGAGTTCTTCATGGCTTTAAGTCCATTTTAGCGTCGACAATCAATAAAGTAGTAATCTATGTTGAATAGCCCAAGTGCAGTAACTACTATTTATTCTAATTGCTGAAAGGATATCGTATAAAATATCAGGGAAATTCACCAAAAGTGATTTTTGGAAATAGGGAAAAATCATCTATTCCTGAAAATTTAGTACAAATTCTCGATAAAGTTGTTTGGTATTTTTTAGAAAATTCTTTACATTGGTTGGAATTTCAATTACAGAGACCGTATTTTGAGAAAACATTTGAGTTATTTTTTATTTATATTTTTAGACAGATTATTAACTTATCAGCTGAGCCCCTTAAACAAACCAAAATTTGGATGCTCTATGTGAAATAATTTTGGACATTTTCACAACATTTCTATTCACTTGGATTTCTCATCATGACAGAAATTTCCTTTATTAACGAAAATAAATTAATGGTCTGATATCTTCTTGCTATCATTTATATATATACCCACTGTGAAAGTTGTAATGATGATCATATTGCCATACCATTAAGGTAATACTTATTTGTACCGCTAGTAGTTTTGACATTATAAATTTATTTTCCAGTAATAACATTATTAAATTTAGTAGTTGTAGTCGTATGCAGATAAATAAAGACATCTTGAGAAATGAAAGTTAACAATTACGTGGAATTTTGAGTGTAGGATTTTATTTTTTGAATTTTTCTTTTTCATGTAAAATCATGCAAACATTTTTCCACGAGCTATGTTTTGGTACGATTCAAAAGATGTAAATTCTTTTTGCGTATTATTGTTTGAAATCATAATCACGTGGTTAAGATTTATCTCTAAATTTTTTCGAAAATAATTGTTAGAATCAAATTAAAAAAAATATGATTATGTCAAGAACTTTCTTACAATGTTAATAGGTTATTTTCCTGTGAAGTATTTTCATACATAACAGTTTCCCTTTGTTATGTGTACAGTTTTATACTCATTGTCACCGTTCATATACGTTTCTCCTACCTGCGTTTGTAAACATTGCTTCTGAATTATTACATAAGAAAAAATTGGATACATAACTTTATTTTTGATATCCTTTAGTATTTTTCAATGTATTTTTTATGTAATGTTCTTAATGGGGTGTATTGGCGTTGATTACTAATGGAATAAATTATTGTTATGGGTTTTGAAAAAAAATGGGTTAGTAGATTTTGTAGAATTTATAATATTTGTTAACCTTCACCAAATGTGCAGTTTAGTTTAAACCCGGATTAAGCTACGCCAAAGATTTAACATAATCTGGTATCAGCTAATGTTTTAATTTATGAAACTGCTTTCGCCTATTATGCACTGTATTTTGGTTGTTGCAGATGAAGTCACCAATTAATTTAACTTTTTTTTTTACTGAATTAAATTTTTTCGATGGTTGTCCTAATTTATATTTATGACAATATGGTGAACAATTATTATACGTGCTAACTTGTATTTGTATTTGATATTCAGACGACACTTACATTTTTAGAACTTTTTCACTTACAAAAATATTGTTCGAATATAATCTCGAAATTAACAATTTTGTGTTTTTAAACATTTTATTTTTAAAATGTATATTTAAACGAAGTTTATTTTTCTCCATTAACGCTTTGCATTACGCCCCGTTAACCTCTTCATCTTCCACTACGTACGGAAATGCACATTAAATTTGTATAAAACTAGAAGATAAGCTTTATCATCGCTCAACACCTTTTACTCGGAAGACCTTTTTGTGATGAAAAATGCATGCGTAAACTACTACATTTTAATTTTCGCGGAAAATTACTACAGTAAATGGTAAATTACCGCACCGTTTACATGCAAGAGAAAAACACTTTTATTATGAGAAACAATCTCTTTTCAGTACCGACGTTTCAAAATAAATTATTTTTAGCAAATTTTATCTTTAAGGTAACAGGAAATTTGTTTTCTTTTCCGGTTTATTATGCCGAATATTTTCGTGTGCATACCTCACTTTCAAATTCAGCGTTTACGCAATCATTTAGATTTTTGTATATTATTGCACAAGTGAAAACTTATTTCAAAACGTCAAAATCGTTACGGTTAGTTTCAAAATAATAAATGTGGCGGGACTGAAATTATTAATCAAATTCTTTGCGCATTACGTTTCTCGATCTAAATCTCTTTTGTTATTTATTTTTTTTCAAACAATGCATTTTCTTTTCGACATATGAGAGTTTAATTGAAAATTCATTCAATGATGCTAAATATAAATTACAATCAAATAGTTTTAGATAGAATCGTTTTTGTAGCAAATATGAAGAATTAAGTGGATTGTAAAAGTAGAACGGAGGTATTTTGGGTTTCTTCGCAACAGAACCGAGAACATTTACAGATCTTGAGAGGAAATAAAAATAAAATAAAATTTAGTGAACCCAAAATCATGCGGTTGTAGAATACATTTGATATTTGCTTGTAAGAGCAATGTTAATATTAATTTACCATAATCAGTGAAATATATATGTATATTTATTTATTTATTTATTTATTTATTGATTTATTTATTTATTTATATAATCCTCGATAAATCACGTATAGTAATAAACATCAGAATTCCTAAAAATAAATAGGGTTATCTGGACAATTATACTAGATTATGAACATATGACATAAAATATTAAAGCTCATACTTGATAGTACGAGACAATTCTTATAATTAAATCATCCAGCTCTAACATAAGTAACAAATTTGATTTTTCACAACTAATATAATTTTATTATGGATTAGAACAAACCATGAAAATGAAATATATGACGTTTCACTGCTTGAAGATTGCCTTTGCCAATTTCAATCGTTTCTAATACTGAAGAACAACTATTTTTGACGAATTCTTGTTTGTTAATGAGTTTCTAACCTTAAGCACATAAAGTTGTTAGAAACCTTGTAGTATTAACAATAAATGATTCATTACAAAAACTTGAGTATTAAAATGATTATTTCTGTGTATTTTGAAACATTTTGAAATCTTCATGAATAAAAACAAATGAGCAAAGTTTTAATTACATTTAATCGAATTAAAGAGTGGGCTTACAAGAAGAAATCCTCGTCCATAGTTAGTCTCATCTTGTCGAGCAAAATGTCGCGACGCCGTGGTTCTCAATTACTCACTCTTATGCCTTATAATTAACTCGAAACTTTCCACTTGAGATTATTTGCAATTGCATCTTTCTGCAGTTTGCTCTGCACCATGCTTATAACGTCGACTGGAAGCTTTTCGACTTAACTTAAAATTTTATATGTTTTATTCAGTCTTGGCTTTTCGGGTCTTACAGTTTCCTTTCTTAATTTGTCACTTGTTCTTATTTTGTATCAAAAGCATCATCTATACAATTAATTAATTAATTTTACATTGTAGATCATAATAAAGAATTCTTTTAGTCTTTACTCTTACAGAATGAAAATAAATTCTTCCAGTTTCAGGAAAAGATTATGGAATCAATATTTTACGAATTGTAATATGCAATTAATTTGACTAAATAAAAACCAGAATTTTTTCAAGAAGTTTACAGCCAGACATTATAGTATTTTAAAAAGTTTTTGCACGACTGTAATTTGCATTAATTTTTAAGGAAACCGCGAGCACAGTTTAAATTCCTCTTAGGATTTAATTTTGAGTTAAGGCCTGTTCTTTTATAACCATCTGCATATTAAATGTTAGATAAAATTTCTTTTTAGAGTGGTTTTGTCTTTGAAGAATGTAATTTGTATTTACTACGATGCAGCGCATTAATAAATTCAGAGACAATTTAATACACGTAAAGATTTTAACGAGCAACTTCCATAACCACGAGATATTATATGTTCTGTTTAAGCAGACTTTTTAATCAACCGAACGTTTGTGGAAAACGGATAAGATTCCTTTGTGAGTTTGATTGAGTTGTTATAGAAGAAGCAAATTTCCGCAGCTACATAAATAAGAAGTAAAAGTAATGAAGTAATACTAATGAAGAAACATTTATTGAATGGAATTATTAATACATTTAGTAGACCTTAATACTGTAATTATATGTAACTATAAAAAAAAAATAAAAAAAAACAGAATAATATATAATGGAGAAACATGAGATTTCTTATATTTTCATGCACTTATATTCTATCTATCTTATCAATATAAAACGGGAGTTAATAAAACTGAATTCCAATGGATGGATTTGTTTCACAGCGTAATTTTAATTATATCACAAATCACTTTTCATGACCAACGGGCTAATATTACCAAGAATCAAATAACTTTAAAGTTACTCCTTTAGGAAAAAGCTTATTATACTTGAAACTCGAATATCAAAGGGTATCATGCACAAGAGCTTTTAATAATCAACGTCTCTTCTCTTGAAGATTATTTATCCATAAAAATATACACTGGTGTATTTTTACGGTTCCCGGACCGTAAAATTGGAAATTTAAAAACCGTTAAAATTGGAATACAATCTCAGTTGTTATCGAGGTATTAGGAATCGATGTGCATATGAGAAACGGGAAATTAGTCGTGTTAATAATTATGCACTGCCACTTCTAAGATGGATGCAAAATTAAATTATAATAATCAATTTTGAATATATATACAAGCAAAAGGAGAGTATGGAATTTATTGAATATTTACACCGGTAAAAATAGGTGACCGGAATTTATTCCCCCGGAAATAATTTCCCGGAAATAATTCCCCGGAAAAAATTTTCCCTGGAAAAAATTTCCCCGGAATAAATTTCCCCGGAATAAATTCCCCTGGAATAACTATCCTAACCTAACTTGTAATGGACCCCCCCCCCCCTAACCTGCTTAAAAGTGTTAATGCGTGGATGATTGATGAGTTCACTGGGGGGCTTCGCCCCCCCCCCGGCCCCCCAAAAATCTATCATAACCTAACCTGTAATGAACCTCGCCCCCCCCCTGACCTGCCTAAAAAGTCGTTAATGCGTGGATAATTGATGTACGCACTAGGAGAGCTACTTCGCGGACTTTATAAAAATCGCTATAAATGAACCCAAAAATGAACCATTTTTAACAATAAATTTTGAAATGCATCCTCTTCGTAAGACCCTTCGATATGCGGGGAAATTTATTCCGGGGAAATTTTTTCCAGGGGAAATTTTGACGGGGAAATTAATTCCGGGGAATTTTTTCCAGGGAAATAAATTCCGGTCACCTATTTTTACCGGTGTAAATATTCAATAAATTCCATACTCTCCTTTTGCTTGTATATATATTCGAAATTGATTATTATAATTTAATTTTGCATCTATCTTAAAAGTGGCAGTGCATAATTATTAACACGACTAATTTCCCGTTTCTCTTATGCACATCGATTCCTAATGCCTCGATAACAACTGAGATTGTATTCCAATTTTAGTACAGTTTCCGTATTTGGGGAATTTCTATTGATACCTGATCAGAATTCCGTTTGGAAATATTCTACCATCGCCATGTAGGAATCCTCATACACAAATTCGATTAAAGGTTCTCCACATTTTGATGAGTTTTCTAATAATTTGTTAAATGAAGTGTTTATAAACGCACCTCAGATAAAGTAAAGTTGCAGCTACTGTTCTAGTATGGTTACGCACGGAAAAGTGCACATACTCGTTGCATAATATACTATTTTGATATAAAGTACGTAAAGTGCGGCATTATGCATTGTTTACATTATTTAAACGCACTTTACGCACACTTGCATGAAGTAGTTTTCGTCATATTAGGCGTAAAATATGTCTTTATGCATCTTTCTGCGGACGTAAAGTTGACATTCCAGCCTACTAGGCGGAAAATGGACCCTAGGGCGTAAAGTTACCCCTGTCGGCGATCGGGTTGACGCTGGTTGTAACTTTATCCTATGTATCACTCAACGCCCATAGATGTGAAAGTCACTTGTACTCCTTCACATCGACGCTCATTTCTAAATACAATAATACATGACCGCACTAGTAGACTATTTTTACATTAATCTTGTCTGCATATCCCGTATCTCCAAAAAAACATGCCTGAATTTTACACGTGTTATCTTCTGGTTACAAGGTTTTTTGACTAATATAAGAATTGTTATACTGGTAAATGAATAATTTTCTCCATACGTGTGACATAGAAATTGCATTTATATGATCTAACCAAGTTTTAATCAAGAGCATCAAATCTTTCATTCGTCAATGAACTGTATAGCTAATTTCATACGGAAACCACGTTGATGGATATCGAATACAATTTCTCGGTGACCGAATATTGAATAAACTACAAAATACATGCAACTATACGATCACCGGATGTAGGAGAGCAATAGTAGCTTTGAATAGGAGGATCATGAATACGAATATCCATTCCATTGTCATTGTTATAATTAGCAAGCTATACATAAACCATTTGCAGTTCAAATTTGTTAGATTTCTAAAGTAACGCAACCCTACTCTCACAAAACCTGGTTTTCATCACTTAACTTTCCAGTTTCCGAATGGTATTGTTATAATATCCCTTGTCAATGCAGTGTTGGTAATAATAGTAGATGTCAGCGACTAGATCTTTATTGAAGCGACTATAACGTTCAACAATGGAAAGTTAAAAATATGATGTGCGACCGCTGTAATTATCTTCGAATAAAAGGAGAATAATGTAAATCTATTCGATTCCAAAAACAACATGTACGGGTTCTTGTGCTTTTGAAGTAGTTTGAGGTTTCTTTAGCGCCAGCAATTCACGAAGAATGGTAGAAATAATGAAGCCATTTTCACGAGGATTCATTTTTTAAAGAATTTGAAAATCGATTTGCAGCTGTTTTTCTTATCCATTGTCCACCGTATTCTTAAAACTAATTTTAAATTATTCAGCGCTCCGATATAAAGTCCAAATTACCATGCCTATAGAAATATTCACAGAATTTCAATAATAGCAAGCAAACAATCATCGTATAGGATCTGTTAAAAGGGAGAGGTCACATTCTTAAAATTATGAATATCAGAAGGGCACATCGAAAGTATGAGAAGATATACAAATCTTAATTGTGATATACAAATCTTAATTCAATTCACGTCTAAAGTCACATAGGGTTAGTGATATTCTCTAACGTGAGAAGTCACATAGGGTTAGTGATATTCTCTAACGTGAGAAATTAATTAAAGTAACTCATAGGTTAAACTTTAGATTACATTTAACTTGCAAGTACTATTCATATTGAATTAGTATTTGTATACTAACGCTTTTACACACTATCTGCCACACTAAAGACTCAACTGAACAAGATTAAGAATTTTTTATAATGATCCTGAGATGACGTAAGTTCGTATAAGCAAGTAACAGAGCATTCGCGTAGAATATTCTGAAATAAGCTGATACCGATTTCAACAGCATCCGTTGATGAGGTTCTGATCCCGGCGTAAGCAATTCTCCCTAAGTCTATCAGGGTTCTGATGACGTCATTTTAATCAGAGCACGAGCAGACGTAACGTTATGCATTACACAATCATGACAACACCAAAATGTGGAATCTCATATTTATCCTATTTGATCCAACTTTGTGAAACATATTTAAATGCCTTATTTGTCCTTATGGTTTGCATTCTGCGGCATTTTGTAATACAATTTTCTATTTGAAATGCTTTGTTTATAAATATCTGAATTTATTGCCCCTTTACTTTTATTATAAAATAATTCTACAGAATATAAACGGAATAAACATTCTAAAAGCAGTTTCTACACCGTACCCATAAATCATCCCTTTATTGCAATTAACAAATTTATTAGTACCTCGATATTGTAAACATTGTGTATCTAACAGAAATAGAAATTCTATTTCTCTCTAATGTTTTTATATTTTAATTTTCAACGTTTTTCTACAATTACTTTATGTTTTATTTATACGTTTTTGCATTTGAGACTATTTTATAGAAATAAATGAAAATATCACGAAAGACAATATTTTGATCTGAACAATGATTTTATAAACCGGGACTCGCGTCTCGTCATGTGTCTCGACGATTGAACCGCTAAGCTAAATTATAATTTGTAAACACATGAAGTAGATATAGAAAGAAACACCACGATGAATTTCCGTTTTATTTTGATACATTCAACAAAAAATTAAACTACACAAAAGATTCTCGAGAGGGAGATTAGAACGTTTGTAATGCCAAACATACTGATAGTCACATTTTTACACTTACCGAATTAAATAATTCCAATTTATCTTGACCATTTACGGAACGTTTTGTCAATATTTACTTTTCAGTTCGGCTATTATTTTAGAAACATATTTTTTTTAACTCCGTGCGCGAAATAGAATTTCGCGCACTATTTTTAGTGCGCGAAGTAACCCATTTGCACTTGTATCGTAATATACTATACAGGGTCATCGAAAAGTATCGGACCCCCCTAATATCTTCAGTTAGAATGCACTTAGGAGAAAATGTCCAATAGCAAAGTTGTATGGTTTCAAGCGGGGAGTAAGATGATGACCTTGACTTTGACCTTGACCATGTCCTTCAAGGTCATTTCAAGGTCAATCTTATTTTTTTAAATAGAACCCCCTACATTTTATTGCATATTCTTATAGCTTATCTCGAGAGCTTTCCAAAACACTATAATAAAATATTTTTTTATTAAGTACTTTTTGAGTTATAAAGGTTTGAAATTAACAATTTTTTGACACAAAATGTAGAATATCTTGTAAAATATTATTTAGTTTTCAGTAATCATAACCTTAATACTTTTGTGCGCGGAATAATGAGACCAATTAATTGGTTTAAAGAAAATACATTAATCGGATCCCCCTAATATTTTCAGTAAGAATGCATTTTGGAACAAATTGTTAACTTCAAACCTTTATAACTCAAAAAGTACTTAATAAAAAAATATTTTATTATAGTGTTTTGGAAAGCTCTCGAGATAAGCTACAAGAATATACAATAAAATGTAGGGGGTTCTATTTAAAAAAATAAGATTGACCTTGAAATGACCTTGAAGGACATGGTCAAGGTCAAAGTCAAGGTCATCATCTTACTCCCCGCTTGAAACCATACAACTTTGCTATTGGACATTTTCTCCTAAGTGCATTCTAACTGAAGATATTAGGGGGGTCCGATACTTTTCGATGACCCTGTATACTTGCTGAAGAATAAAGAAAATTTCGTCAAACTTTTCTTATACACCTTATATTCCTTATATAATTATATAAATACGTCGCAAATAAAAATATTTTTAGTAAATTTAGAGACCGTGATATTAATGATTGTAGTAACGGTTACCAAATATGATATTCATAAAAGTGTATAAAAATACAGCAGGCTATTTCATCCTTTATTAAAATTGCTAGTGAAATTAAGGTATGCATCTTTAATTCTATTTTACAACATGAATAGAATGAAAAAACAGACACTCCTTATTTTACTCATTGTGCAGGATGTCTTTAACGCGTTGTATTTGAATCCAAATATTGTAATAAATTACACCTAATCGCACACTGCAATTTTTATATGCTGTTACGGCAATCGAGTATACTAGAAAATTTCCTAATGTAATTACTATTGTATTTTATTTGAAAACGATGAACAAGGGACCACGTTTCAATTTAAGTACTGGTATATTTCTACCAAATTGAATTGTAAATCTTTAGTTACTTCCATCAATTTCTACAATAGGATGTCCAGATCTTTAAGTTATAACTTTAATAACAATTTTAGTTCTGCAACTCACCAAACTGTTTTCTAAAAACAACTTCGCATTTTGTTTCAAGAAGAAAGCATTGGCGGGCGGCGTTTATCAGTAGAAATAAATATTTTTACCGGTGAAATCTGGAATATCTGGAGTATAAAACCGGGAATCCAGGACATATGTTGCAGGACCTACAGTTTATACTGGAATCAGAACCAGATTTTGTTGTGCGACTTTTCTAGTCACTTCATGATCAGATGTTTGATCATGATCTTTGGAAGGTCTTAGTTGTTCCCTTTTAATGTGTAATTCAGTGTTGTTGTTTTGGTATTGCTTGAACTTCAATTCATTGCTTGTTAATACCTTTCATTGTCTTAAACGAAATTTGATCTGATTTTCTGAATTTTCGTCATTTGCAAGATTCGTTGTTCGATGCCTTTTCTTCTAAAAAGTTTTTGGCCAGAGAGGTGAAGACGCACCACTTCGCTCTGTTCTGCAGTATTTCTTTTAAACTTACGATGTTAAGATTATTCTGGATTTTAAAGCCTGTTCTTTGATGACCATAATTTGGACATTCTTCAAGTCAGAGCTCGGCCTAGTCTTCTTTGCCGCATGTGCATTCTACGCAATCTGTCCCTATTTCAATTCTTACTTTTTCTTTCCACGTATTAAATTGGCCGTGACCAGTTAGGAATTGGCTAGTCCATTTATTTGGCTCTAACTACCTACGTCAAGTCCAAAGTGTTTCTGCTCCTCTCTGGTTGATTCCATTCTTCTTGCCATATCTTGATTATTTTCTGATCAATTCGTTTGCAAGTGTTATTTTGTTGTCATTATATTGTGGTATTCGAAGGCATCGATTTCGAAGTCTAACCTCTTTCTGAGGTGGTATCTGGCTACATACTTCTCATTATTACTTAGTCATCTGCATATGCTACAGTTCTTATTTGTTGCTGCTCGAGAGGCTTGAGGTTCGAGTCGAAGTTGACGTTCCATAGAGTGGGTCCCAATACTGATCCCTGCGGGCATCCTTTGTTGGTATCCTTGACGACTTTATCGTTGCCATTCTGCATCAGAACTCTTCTATTCCTTAAGTAGCTTTTGATTAGATTGTACAGATCCTTGGGGCAATTCAGATTATGTAATTCATTAAGAGCACTTGGACACCAGAGGTTGTCGAAGGCCTTCTTTATATCCAAGCATATGGCTATGACGTATTGGTCCGTGGAGTTGTGATTTCTCTTCTAAACTGATTTACGGCATCTTCGGTCGATAGACCCTTTCTTAACCCGTATTGGGCATTGGTGTAGTTGACGAGCAATAGTTCGTCGAATCTTATTAGAGTTTCAAACAGCTTTCCCAGGATAGGCAGCAGGCATATCGGTCTGTCTGATATTGGATCGGTGGGATCTTTGTCTTTTTCTTGCTTAATCGTTAAGACACGCGAGAATTTGTATTCGTTTGGATAGATCCCTTGTTCTAAACAGGCGTTAAGTAGTTTCAGAACATCCTTTTTGAGCACTTTCATTGCTTCCAGTATAATTTCTGGCTTGAAATTATCTGCTCCTGGTGCTTTTTTCATGTTTAGTCTCTTAACTGCCTGATTTACTTCTTGTATTGTGAATCTTTCTGTTTTCCCTTTAGGGGAAACGGCTATCTTACGTCTGATCTCGCTATGCTCTTCCATGTCTTCCTCTATTCTGTCATCTAGGAAGAATCGCTCTAGCAACTCTTTTGCTGTGCTTTTCCAATCTGGTGTATATCCTTCATTCATTTTAATGTTGCTCACAACTTCTTTGAGTTTCACTTTATTCGCCATCATTTTATACACAAAAAAACTCTCATGAGGCGCCATGTTTGCATAGCTGTTTGTTTTATGGAATGGTCTTTGATATTTCTGATATGTTCGAGGTCAAAATGAGCAGAAGGCTTATTTTTAACTTCTGTAGTCCCATATTTAAATAATGAAACTCTATTATTAAATTGAATTATTTTAAAATATCTTTTTTCGCAAACATAGTAATTTAAAACTATTTTAAGTTTTATTTTACAAATCCCTTCTAAGAGAGCATGCATTGGGTCAAATACAAAATTTTCAGTACAATGAAAGCAACGAAAATTATTCAGAATACAATTTTCTTTAATTCCTGTTACCTTTGTCACATTTTTGTTTGCTTGTACAGATGCAAGATGTTGTTCATATAAATTCTTAGTTCTGAACTGACAATTTAAGTGAATACCTTTATGTAAGTCTTCTCGATTAATTAAACACATACGACAAAATAGTCGTCCTGATGGACTCTGTAAGCCAAATACCTGGCGGGCTGCGAGTCCATCAGCACATAGTATTGCAAGAGTTGCTCTAAGTGTATACATCTGATTTTTAATTTGTATGGCAACACCATTATCACTTTCAAGCTTCTTTAAGTCTTCATAAAACGGAGCTAAAATTTGTGCAAAACCGTACGTCTGTATGTCCAACGTATTGCATAATGCAAGTACGTGGATTGCACCCAGAAATGAATTAAAATGTTGAGGAAAGTTTTGTATAGTGTAATAAAAACAGCCAAGTTTATGTGAAGAGACTTTAGAGCCTAGAGGATTATTTACTACGATATCATCGTAGTATAACTGAATGCAGATAGCTTTGGGCCATTTTCTAAAGAATGGGTTCTTTTTGAAACTATCCCCATCGATAAAACTATTCAACGCTGCATTTTCGTCTGCTCGCTCATTTTCTATATGGTATCTGATAATAAAATGTTATAGTAATAGCTTCAGCACATCAATGATCGGAACATATTGAAATGTCTCACGAATATATATGTGGGTTCATACGTTTTTGATTTAGAATTATAAACCTGTTCTAATCTTTTACCTAATTCTATTTCAATCGCACCAATAAAATTATTATTTTGTTTGAAACATTTCATCTGCCCATCAATTGTATGCATGTTTTTAAATAATCCATCAAAAGTGAACTTCTCAAGGAATAAGTTTACATCTGGATTTTCGTTTGAGATATTTTGTGAAATTAAAAATTGTTTTGTTTGATGTTTAAAATACGTAGACACATCATTCAATAAGGTATCTGTGGCATTAAGCACGTTACTCAAATCAACACTTGTCAAGTTAAATTTTGATCTTAAAGTGGCAATCATTTTTTGAGTGGATTTTTGTAAATCAATGGTTTCTGAATTATGCCTCAGTTTCTTTTGAAACATTTGAGACATGAGATGCATTGCTTTCTATTGTAATAAACAGAAAAGTATTATTTTGTTCAATGTGTTCACGTTTAATATGCCGCGAAAATGAAGAAAATAATTGGAACACTCGTTGGCATCCATTCTGTCCACATATCAATCCAGTTTTGCTTATATTGGACAATACGATTGAGTGCTCAGATCGAATATGTTTCGATAATTCTTTTGTATCTCCACTGATATCAGTATGCAAGAGAACATAATAAAGAAGGCATTTTGAAATGATTGAAATATATAATTATTCCAACAGTTCATCTGGCATAAATATTACAAAATCTGTATAATTTGATATCTTCATTTACGCTCACAAATCACGCATTCATTAAGTGTAACTTATAATAAATGAATGATGTACCTTTTAAAACGTCGCACACTTCAACTGAAACCCTTTCTTTTATTAAATAAGAATGTAGTACAGTTTGTGAGCTAAAAATATCCTACATCAAAATTTAAAACATTTTTAGACTATATGTAATTCATCTCATTTTGAGGTTAGAAAAGTCAAAATTGGAGTCTATCAATCAAGTCGCTTACATTGGGTAACGAATCGATACTCATAGTTGTGAAAAAAATTACGACTAAACCTATATTGAAACGTATACTTTCTATAAATACAATACAGGGTTTTTATAATCCACTATCGGAAACAGCCTACGACGTTATTTTTATGGCAATTGAGCTGTTATGCATATAACGCTATCATACAGACATATATACATATATATGTATTTCACTATATCCCTCTAGTGATATTTTACTTCTTTAAGGTGAACCTTTCCAGTCCCCATTAAAAAGTGAAATTTCACTGCACAGAGAAAATGACAGTTTCACTTTAGTTAAAGTCGAACTTGGCTCAAATTTCACTTTAAGATATTTAGAGTGTAAGTCAAAATGTATTTGAGGTCTATCGTCGGCGTAAATAAATGTTAAATTATACTGAAACGAGATTGAGTAAACACAGTTTAGTTTTATACTTACTACGTGGAGAAAAATAGATACTAATTATTACTATATACATGTTTCAAATCCGAAGACACGCATGGCTCCAGATAATTCTCAGTACTATCTTCGACATGGTATCTTATTATTTTTATGTTAAGAACAAGTTTAGAACATGGATCTATACGGGCCACTAACAACTCAAATAGTGAACATAAATATAATTATACTATCAGGATGTTGATAATTCTCTGGCTAACGGCTAGTTTTCTCTATGTATGCGATTCGTTACGACCAATTCCTTTGTTAGACTCTGTATACACAGTCCAGCTCTTAAGAAAAGCAATGAAAATAGCCACAATTAGTTTTTACAGGTTTCTTTCACAGTTTTTCGATAGTATGGAGGATATCTTATAGTCTCATTAGATTAATAGATATGTGAGCTCTTCATCGCATTGCGTCCACCAGCATTTGCATTAACGGCATACGATAACAATAAGCATACATTTAATTGCAGACATACTGATATTACGCAGGGCAAGTTTATATAGCTCGAAGGCACTGCGAAATGGGAGATATAGTGTAAGTTAGAAACATAAAATGGAATTTGAAAGAATATGTTCAATATCCTAAATATTCTATACACACTAAAAGAACGAGTTGGATGCAAAAACCAACTAATTAGTTGCCCCACCCAATTAGTTTTGTGCGGTGAGATCTCGTAAACAAATTGGTTGGGAGGACCAATTTAACGATTAATTAATTCTCCCATCAATGGGAGAATTAATGACCATCATAAATGGTTTCCCTACCAATTATTTGGTTCCCCCAACAAACAAATTCCAACCAATTCACAGTTGGTTTTCCTAACCAATTCGTTCTTTCCGTGTAAATATTTCTGAAATACTCATTGCCATTCAGGTGATATAAAATATTGACTATCCAAAATGCATAAGTGAAGAAAAGTAATTTTTGTCGTCCAAGTTTATCGACCGTTTCTTTACCAATGTTATTTGGTCCTACAATGATCATTTACTACTTAACATTGCCTACATATTATAGCACAATTAATTTTACTACCAATTCAAAGATGGAATTGTATAATGAGAGGGGGCTATAATTTGTTTTCTTAGATTATTTCTTCTTTATTATTATATCTCAAAAATAAAGTCTTTCTTCTCTCTAAAATATAATATGTTTCTTTTACATTTGTAGTCTGCAGGCTAGGATTCTGAACCACTCGAATCGAATAGACTCGACAAGCGTGAAACGCAAAGCGCAAGCGTGTTCCTTCCTAAAATAATAAACGCTACAGAAAATTATATTTTGTTAGATGGCAGACGACTTGAATTCAATAGACATCGACCAAAATCTCAACGCTATCATTTAAGTAGCCTATTTGTAATTTTGTCACTCTCAATGTGGGTGAAACAAGAGAAGAAAAACGTTGAAAAAGGCTTTTTTATTAATAAAAAAATAAATAATTAAAGGCCCATAATTTCTTTTTTAATTTAGAGAATGAAACAATTTGCTTGAATTTAAGTACACTATGCGATATTTTATTCAGCAGATCTCTGAACGCACCAAATGCGGTTTGCTGCATTTCAAAATTGCACGACGCGGTCAGACGCCATCTGCTGATGACAGCCTGCGGTATGTCATAATATCGTATTTATATTATAGATTTAGCTGCTGTCTATTGTGATTTCGGGTGTTAGTTAACGTAAGCAGACTAGCTATATCAATAACAAAATATACGTAGATTCATTTAGAAATAAATGTATGTTTATTACTCAATATAATATATTGACTAAATTTTTATTGAAAATGTCGGTAAAGCGTTTATTACGTAATCTCCTTCCGTTTTGTAGTCGATACTAATTCATAAACGTCATTCGTCAGGATCCGCTATGCCAAGGGATGGCGTTTTAACCTTTCGATAAACGACCCTACCGACGAATCACGGCGGGTGCCATAAATTCAGTGTCGAGTATCCTCCGCTAACCGTAAATACGTGAAAATGTTGCGGTTCTGCGTCGCTTCCATTTATGCCAATTTGCATATGTCTTTTTTCATTTTAGTAATGTAAAATACTCGATTCAATTATCACAAATTAGCACCGTTTTCCAATTCTATTTTCTACCAGATCTGGGTATAATATAATGTGTTGTATAATCTACAAAATTCTTATAGTGAAAACTTTGAAATCTCACTCTATAAAAGTGTCGACTGGACGACTATCAATTAAATTTGTATTCAGTGATAGTTTCAAGTTTGTGCTTTAAGACTTTAAGAGTGTATGTTAGAAAAATGCAACGGAGTTGGATTCTACCAAAGTAGATTGAAAATTTACGCTAAATGTATAAATAAAAATTGCCAGTAAAACTTAATTTCTGATAACAATGTATTCTTATATCGTAGATTCATCGTTTCTCATATAGGTGAGATCCCAAAACATTTTTTTTGCTACCACAATGATTTTTGTTGCGAAATTGCTATGTACTTAGCCCATTTCTGTACATTATTGTAACTTAAAGTAAATACATAAAGTAAAATATTCTAACTTAAAGTAATGTACTTTAAGTAGTAGGGACATTATCACAAGACCGTTTATTTTTGGTAAAATCAAGGTATGTATTCAGATACATACACATGCATAATTTTTAACATCATTTTTGTTCAAGTTAAAGAATGGAAGAGTTATGTGCCATTGTGCTGCGAATTTTAGGATAAAGTATACTGTCTTAAAATGCTGCTGAAAAGTACAACTGAAAGGCTAGGGACGTTTCCGCGGTAATTTTAATGTTACTAAATTAATTCTTTCTTTTCTTCATTTCTTGCCTAGAATATTTTTCTGAAATACTGCTCTTTAATAAAGGACCCTGCAGGCCCCATTAAGCGTTTGATAATTTTATGTACTAAATTACACAAGATAAAACGGATTTCAATACAAGCATTTCTGCATAAATACTATTAAGATTTAAAAAACTATATAAAAATGATAAATTCAATATCAAAAGCAAACAAGAACATTTTTTCGCGTGAAATAAACGTAAGAAAATATCTCACAATAGTTTTGATTGTTGAAGAAAAATTAGTTTCGTTCTAAACCAAAAGATATCACATCGTTTTTATTGATTTGAGTGGGAACTTCCCACTAAGAAAAGTTTCTTTTGGTAGTTATGTAGCCCTTTTCTTCAAAAGTGTTGTCTTTTGGCTCGTAAACGAAATATTATAATTTATAAAATCCAAATCTTTTAGAATTTACGGTTTAAACGTTGTAAGAAACTGTCATAAACTCGTATTAGACAAAAATGTTTCACAAGGAAAAAAAAGATTTTATTTTAGGAATTAGTGATTATCCTAATTTGAATATTAATTGGAAAATCGGATTATCTTAATTTCTAATATTCTGCAAATTATCGTAAATAATATAAATAAACTTTTTCATTTAAAAGTTACTTCTTGTTCTTCATTGCAACGATTTACTTTAAGGATTCCGAATAGTTTAAATTCCTGTACATTTTTTGCGGCAAATGTTTCTGAACATTCTGACGTTAATTAACTATATTTATTGATATATTTAAGATAATTACAGAGAAAGAATGGAAGAGAAAAGTATGTACCTTTTTATTAAACTTTATTATCGTTCTTATGGGAGTAATATTATGGAACGAAGTATTTTCAGGACGACATATGCATAGGAAAGAAAATCGAGAATTCTGTTCAAACACGACATTCATGTACTTTATCTTTTTTTGTTCATTTATGAAAACAAAATATTACTTAATGCTAATCAAACATAGTTGAATATCTGTGCAAGAGTTAATTTTTGTATATAATTAAAACACTTGCATGATAAAGCCTGTTATTTTTTCTCTTTAAAATTGTAGCACATTTTACCCTACTTAATTTAGTATATTTTACTGTTTTCGTTACTCATCTATACATTCATAAATTAGTCGTAAACGTACAATAATTTAATAAAATTAGAGGAAATAGACAGTCAACTTTACGGTTTCAGAAATTGTAGAAATAACGTTTGCAAACAAACCCAAATTACGTAAATTGTTACTGCTACAAAATTAAAACACATAAGTTACATTGGGCAGTTAATATTATCAATAAGATTTTATCGTCCGCAATGTGAGTAAAAATGCGTCATTGTTATTTTTATTAAAACTCCTCAATTAAGAGATTTTCCATTTTACCCTCATGCATATCTATCCCTATTATACATTTTACGTATACGAGTGAGGTAATCAACTAGATTAACAAAAGTTGCTTATATAGTGAAAAAATACACAATGCAGGGAGAAAGCGAATATGTCAGTAGGGTGTCTATATGTGTAAGTAAGGGAGAAGTGCATATCTTCTCTCGTACACAATATCGCAGCTACTTACAAAAATCTGCCCTGCTATTTCTGCCACACTTACAAAAGACAAGCAGTTTTATTCAATTTATCATTTTGGAGCATAAAAACATATGAATTGGTCCTGAATGTCTTCAACGCGTGTCCGAGGGTCGACAGCCTAGAATTGGGGCATTGACATTTCATTTGTGTCGTACTATTTATTGCTGAATAAAAACATTAATAAGAACATTTAAATCAATTTTGACGTATTAAACGAAAGTTATCAAAATTCCAACTCAACTTCGATGTACAGTAACTTATTCAGT
This sequence comes from Trichopria drosophilae, assembly GCA_030407085.1. Classification (NCBI taxonomy): domain Eukaryota; kingdom Metazoa; phylum Arthropoda; class Insecta; order Hymenoptera; family Diapriidae; genus Trichopria; species Trichopria drosophilae. The sequence goes on from CM059587.1 coordinate 69,380,303, forward strand.
TTACATAAATCATCTTAAAAATCCTGTTACTAACATATTTACAATGTATAATAGATTTTTTTCTGTAAGGCAGCATAATTGTTTTTCAACAAATATATTCTTACAAAATGTGTAATTTTCTAATTTTGTGATGTAGCTAAAGAATATTGTAATTTTTTCAAATCAGATAAAATGTGAACGTTGCCAGCAGCTTAATATCCAATATAGACTTAAATTATTTTTATTTGCAATTTTTATTTAAAGAAATTTGTCATATTCAGTAATATTATGAATAGTATGGTTAACAACATAATATTGTTATTGCTAACCATTAACTGTTGAATATCTTAAAACTATTAGTAAATAGACATAAATATGTCAATTAATATTAATGAGAATATGTAATTAATGATATCAAAAAGCTTATTACAATGCATGAATTCTTATCCAAGTAAGTTCGAAGTTTTGAGCAGATGCATAAGCTACCGTTAGACCATATAATCCATCAAAGTTTCGCCTCGTTTCAAACTTAATAAACTCTCGTAGCATTTGAATGTATCAAACGCGGGTCTAGAGTGTTATATTTGATAAATAAGTATCTAGTGGGGACAGTGGATTATATTCTTTTGTTATATTTTGTATACTCTACAAACTAATTTATGGAATTCTGTTAAATTTACGAAATATCGTTGAATTATGTTCCTAATAGATCCCGTCTCTGCAATGAATATGTAGGTAAATTTTGTCATTGGTATACTTGTTTTGAACTATCAGAAATATAACACATAACTCATAGTCTCTCAGAGATATAACGCATAAACATAACCACATAACCGAAAAAGAATGTTTAAAAAATCACCGAAAAGTAGAAAATAGAACTTTAGTTAGGTAAATTCCGTTCATATTGTTAATTCTATTTCAGTTAATAATTAGTAGTTAAATATTTTGCAAGTATTTTTGTTATTTAGTCAAATTCTCTGGGATGTTGTTGGGATTACAAGAATCCGTGTCGAGATTTAAAAAATTATGAAGTCAAGATACATTTTTATATAAACACGTAGGACATTTCATTTTAACATTTCTTGATCCTTTATAATATTTCTTAATGTAAATATTCCCTAAACAAAGATTATTTTCTATATATGAACCAATTTGAAATGCGTATAAAATAATATAAAAAAATAACTACTATTTATACTACTATATTCATTTCAAAAAAGCAGAATATTTATTATCTCTTACTTTATCACAACCCGAAATATTTAAATCAAACAATCGTCGACTTTCGTCGTGTGATGTTTACCTTCATCGACATAATATCAAAATATTTTCACTTTGTTTCCATTTTTCAGAAATGCAGAAAATGTTTCAGTTATACATTTCCTTGTTTGTGATAAGATTTTGAATAATACATTATTAATAAGTTTCCATTGAATATTAATTCTTTATTTTTAATTTAAGTATTTCATTTCTATTATGACGGGTTTCAAAGGAAATTTTATCAAGATAAGAAACACTTTTGGATATGTGTACTGTCTTAAATAAATAACTGACATATCTGTAATTGATATTTAGCGTTATTGTTATCCAAATGTTTTTATGGCTTCATTTTAAAATAGAATATTTGCTACTTAGATTTTTGCTTTTATTTTTTACTTTGATGAATATAATATATATGTTTTTGTTATATGAGTTAGAAGAATGGTTGAAATGTCCATTTTGAATTTCTATTTTGTGTCTTATAAATTATGTCGTTGTATCACTAAACATATATTTTTCGTGCACTGTTTTCATCACATTATTAAAAAAGACTTGAACCAAATTAGGAATTTGAACATTTTTATTTACATTCCTCCTAAACACTAAATTTAGTATAAATGGTCCTCAATGTTTCGAGAGATATTTGGGATAATTTTGTCTTTGTCCGTGAAAAAGACATGACGTCATAATACTTATTTACTCTTTACAGAGTGTCAGATACATTGGGAAATAATGATAAAAATAAAATAAGAGTATTGTTCGAATTTGAATGTAGATATGCAAAGTATTCAAAATCCAGTCGTATTTTTTCTCAATATTTATTTTTTACAGAAGTTATATTATTAGAAATAATTGTGAGTTTAAAACCAAATAAATGAATGACTGAGAAATTCAAAATTCAATTACAATAATATATTAATCTAATATATATCAGGAATATCTATTGTTAAACACTTTTTCACGAACCTTATCAATTATTCCATAACAATATAAAAATTATTATTTTATTTATTTTATTTCAAGAAAACATTTTTCATTTCTTATCTTTATACATGAGCGCTACGTAGAAACCTTCTAGCACTGTATTTCTGTATTCTATAGAATACGGAATAATTCAAAATTCATTTTCTCAACCGGTGTTCTTATTATATTTCGTTTCAATATATTTTGTATTCTATGCAGAAAAATAACATTTGTCAAACCATGTGTTGTTTTTTCGTGTCACCAATATTACAACTTAGGTAGTAACGGTAGAAACTGACCGAAGGAATACTGCAAAATTGAAATGGTACCTAATAAACTATATAAAAATATGTGCAATGATAAATAACTTTAATAACTTGGAAAAAAATAAGTAAGAAATATAGACGGTAATATGTATAGTTTGAAAATGGCTGTTACATTCCAATGAGCGAAATGAATAAAAAAAATGAACGCCGTTTGACCAAAGAAAGACTCGCACATATAAGGCCTGGGAACCCGTACTCCCGTTTAATAATTTTCTTTGCAGGCCCTAGGACAAGCAAACGTCAACCGAGGCCTAAAACTCTTATATTACGTCCTCGGTACAAAAGGTACTATTTGGTCATTATTTCTTCATTTTTTCATTAAAAATTATCAAGTTTAAAGCCTAAAATGTTCCGAATAATCGAGTATATCCCGATTACTTCGTTACGGAGCCTCCAGAGGGTTAGGAATTTATTAAATGGTAAAATTAATTTGAATATAGTAAAAAATCTTATCCCGATCGTTACCCAGGACAACTTAAGGGAAGTATATAAATTAATTTCGAAGCACTAGAGGTATTGGGATTATTTTATTTAATATCTTGTATTATTGCTTGGTAATATCCCTACTGGCAGAGAAATAATCAAAGCAACACTAGAAATGAAGTTGTCGCAACTCTCGCAATACTGCACGCCGATTGGCCAAAATAGAAAAATAATGTGTATTACTTTTTGCCTATAAAATTATGTAAAGAATTGGCATGGCTGTAAAACTCTTTAAATTGTTAAGTAAATGTTTAAAATCTTTTAAACAATTTTAACACATAAAATATTTTTAAGAGTCAATCAAAACAAAATCAACACAAAATAATCTGTGTTTCTATTTTAATTACATTTTATATCTTAAGAAATTATGATAAATTAATAACTTTATATATATCGCGTGATTTACATAAAAAAACGAAAAGAAGAAAAATAAATAAAAATAGAAAATGAAAATTTCCTCATTTTCAAATGACTAACAAGGAATACGATTAGAAAGGGATCTGAAATAGAGTTACAAACATGGAATAATGAAAAACCGGGTAAAATGCAGAGGTAAACTACTACCGAGTCTTTAACAAGGAATTTATAAACTGGGAATGGTACAATTTAAATGTCTTGCACCAAATAGATGATTGAAATAAAAAGCGTAAAATAATTAATAAAACATTTATTTATAGAATTGCAGTAAATTATAGAATGTAATGGAACTTCCAAAACAGATATCGAAATCTGGATGAAATTACATATTTCTCACATTTCATGAAACTTCATCTATCCACAATGCTAAATTATAAAACGTGAATTAATAAACATTTGATATTGAACAAACAAAATTTATATAGTAATTTCGAAGACAATTAATAAATAAAAACATTAGAAAAATGAAAATATTAAATAAATAAAATACTCCCCACGCTGTTCAACCTAGAATGTTAATAATGTAGCCGGCATTTGCCTTTCAAAATATATTTAAAAAAATCCGATTGTATAGGAATAAAATTACCATGAAGGGTCTTTGGAATGTAACATTGAACAAACGTGACAGACGCGATATATCTATCTTATAGTGGATCATTCTCATACTTCGCTCTGATCTTGCTACCATATTAAAATTCACGTATTTTATCGAATTTTCAAAGAAGGGTGTTCTACCCTCTACTGTCACTTACCATGCCACTGACATTATAAGATTCATAAATGTATCAACAGCTTGATATACAGATTACAGATCTTTCTCGTAGACAGAAATACTTGATTTTAAAAGCTCTTTAGGTAAATTTTCATAGAAACCCCCAGTAATTTTTTTAATTCGATAATGTGGCTAAAATATTTCTCAGAAGTAGTTTTTCAAATATATTGTTGTGTATATAAACAGGTAGAAAATAACACATATGTATATATGTTTTTGTACATTTTCAAATGGTACAGTAAACTTGAGGAGTGTCATGTAACTCTACCTGTACAAATAAATTTCACGCAAAAACATTTTGGACACATGAAAAAACATAATAGTAGAATTTTCGTTCAGTGCATTTAACAACATCAATAATGACTTTATATAAAGGTATTATCAAATACCTATGAAAAAAATATAAAAATACTTGTACAGGAAAACCATATGTGCAACAGATTTAAGGTTTCCTTTGAAATGTTAATGTGTTTTGCAATTTTAATATTGCTGTTGCTCAACAGTTTTTATCATCATTAGGCTTGAAAATATTACATTAACACACAGTAAAAAATCGCAGAGAACAAATTGTCCAAATCAAAAAAGTCAACTATGATATAGGTTCATGAGGTAAAAGTTTGATTTATAAATCCAGGTTTCATGAACTATGTTTGACATTTTAAAATTCAATAAGTTTATTGATATCACGGTAGTTTATTAGTAGTTTAATTATATAATTTGAGGGATTAGAAAATTATCTATTGGAATTGATCGGCACCCTCTGGACAACCACAGAGACAGTGGCATTTTCGTATAATTACTCATGTACTTGATAGTTGTCCCGTGTAATAGATTAATATTACACTCGGACTGGATTTCGATTTTATAGAAAATTAGCAAATACAAATCATCACTACTACTTTTACTTTTTAGGAATTATTATTTATGATCAAGGACCTGAACGTTCATAATCTTTGCAGCTACATTACATTTTAAAATTTATGCATATAAGATCAGCATGACATCTGCAAGTAAAACCGTTTTTTTTTCTTTTTTCTATGTTTCACTTTAACTGCATTAATTCTGTTAGATATCGAATGAGAAAATTAAACAATTTTCTACATAAATTTTTCTTCTTTGTTTTCGAATAATACAATTTTTGCAAAAAGTCAATTAACTTTTCGTTACGGCATTTAAATTTTCTGAATTTGCATTTAATTTTGTAAAAGTGCATAAATTTCATTTAATTAGTCCAAATATTACATTCTAAATTAAATGAATTAACCTGTAGGGAAAGTTGATTAAATTTAATGTGAACATAGATTTTAATGAAACTTATAACCAATTCAGCACAAGAACCCTGGTAGAAACCTATCCATTTTTTTCTTACACTATCCATTTTGCCTATATACCTTTAACATGGTGAATACATTAATTGTATAATTCTTGGCTACAGAATGGATTGATTTTTAGCAGGGGACGTTCTCGGTTATATGTATATAACAAAATCGGTAAAAAATATTATTATTTTGTCGTTGATTTTCGAAAAATATTTTTCGGTACTACAGCCGTAAAATCCGATTTTACGGCCTACTTTAATACGTAAAATGAAATTTTACGGATCACGTGTAACATGAATCTTCGCTGTCAAAAACATAACACATACGGACTAAATGCAGTGCGCTAAATCGAATTCTTACGGTTTTCAGTGCCGGGAAATAATGTTTGACACACGGCCGTAAGACTTTAAGGCCTCATGTGATCCAGCGATACTCAGACCAGCTTATTTTTTGGTTTACGGTCATGTATCGAAAAATACTATTTGTCCGGACCTGACATCCTCAAGACGTCCTGAGGGTATTGCGAATATATCCAGAAATATATAAAAATCATTTATTTTGTAAAATGCAAAAGTCTTTGGTATTTTTTAGGAGATCCTTTATAGTGATTGGTATAATAGGCACAGAGACCATATTGTTAAGAAACCGTCTCAAATAACTTTTATGTTCTATTTTTACATATAAATTGCTGCCTTATTAACTCAGAACTTCAAAATCACGAAAAACAAATATGTTCTATGCGACCCTCCATGAGTGAGATATTAAATTGTTGGCAAAGTTTCTCGACCGATTTAGTTTGCGCTAAAACTTTATCAATTTTTCAAGCGAATTGCAAATGTAAATAGTGGATAGTTGTGATACAGTATTTTGTTACGTTTTTGAAATCTGTAATACGTTTTCGCAATGTTCATGAATTTGCTTTATATGCTATTATGCAATTCAACGGCAAAAGGGCAATGCCAAAAAAACTGCAACTGAAACAATTCTAGATCTTAACTTAATGTAGTCGCAACAGATCAAACATTTTTCACTGATTGCAAAGCAATAGTTGATTTATTTTTGCAAGAATCGTTTAATCGTGCTAATAAACCTATATGAAAAGAAATAACACGGAATGTGTTCTATGCAAAAACTTATATGAATAAAAAGAAGTAATAACAATTAATGCACTAAAGGTACAAAGGTGGTTTTTAAAGTGACACATTGATGCTCAAAAACGATTTTCGACTTTAATATACAACCAACACTCTTTTAAAATTGTCAATATAACCAATGCCACTGGAAATTCCTTAACTTAAATGAGTATAAAAGTATAAAAATGTTCCTGGCAACTGGAATTTCTTAAAATAAATATTAACAGTGTTATTTAATTAAATATGTTAATGTTTTGCATTAAAATTGATGTTTTGACATTGTAATATATATACGTAATAATAATTGAAAGCATGTCCTATGTTAATTCTACATTGTTGTAAATTAAAATTTGTTCCAATAATTGAAATTCAATACAGTCTCCGAAATTAAATGCAAATGTCTATACATTTTATATACCTATACCTTTTAAGAATAAGTTCAGAAATTTGAAACGCAATTAATTGATAAATCAATTGATTAAGATTTCTATAAAATGTAATTTTTATTATATGAAATGTAATGCACTTTTAATATATGCTAGGAGAAATTTGTTTACTTAAGGTTAGTCCATTATAGTTCCGAAAATTACATAAGATCGTATAAAACAATTGCAAAACAGCAAAAATAGAAATTCAAAATTATTGTCGAGGAATTTCAACTTGTATTACTCTAATAGTGGTGTACACATGTTCTTCGCCAAAATGTTCCTTGCATCAGATAAATTAAAGATAATAAATTGGTGGTAATTATACAAAATTTATTAGGCTTAAACGTGTTACTGAAAAAACACCCGAATCATAAAACCTTTTTTATTACATGTTGCCAATTCAATGCATATTATTTGAAACAAAAAAGTGGCTGCTAATAATTAGTACAAAAGTGCTAATTATACTAGGAACCTTATCTAATGTAAATATAAATAAATAATTGAATTAGTAAAATCCTTTACATTACAACTGAATAGTTAAATACTATTAATAAATAAGAGATATGTGTTTAAAAAAGCAAAAAAAAAGTTTTATAGAAAATGGTTTAATTATCTAATTCGATGTCTAACAGAATGAATACATTTAAAATGAAAAATGATCAAAAGTAAAGGATCCATTTTACGAGTATGTTTCACTCTAATCATAATCCTCTTGATCATATATAGAACAAACAAATTACATTGTCTCTGCAGTTGTCAAGAGAGTGCCCATCAATTCAAATAGTTTATTTTCTTAATTAACTAAACTGATCACTTAAATTATAAAATTAAAATATTGATAATCTACATTAAAATAAATTTATGTCTTTTACGCTTTAAAATGTGAAACGTATTTGATGAAACCCGGATTTATAAATCAAATTTTTCCCTCATTACCCTGCATCATAATTAAATGTTTTGGTTTGGACGATTTGTTGTCTCAGTGTCTTTAAGCAAGTTTACAGCGTTTGTACCCCTTAGAGTTAACGTAATATTTTTATGTCAAATGTTGAAAAAAAAAACAGTTGGTTTTTAAATTGCCAAACGCATTACCATTTCAAAACAAAACCTGAAAAGAAAGATTCAATGTTCATGTAAATTCTCCTACTAAGCTTTCATTCGAAATTCTTCCGCTGTACGAACATCCATCAGTGATATCAGTTTCACATACGCTTTTCATGTACAAATACTTGTTTTCCCGCTTCGCATCGTTTGCATTACGTACATTCCACGTATATACATTCGCGCATAGCGGTTCTGGCCTTTCGCTATTTTCATTCTATTTTTTCATTATTTTGTTTTCCTTTCTTCTGGATTTTTCTCGCCGCTCTATTTTCTGGATGAAATGAATGTACGCAAGGAATAGGGAACTAAAGAAAGCAGGTCGCTTCGTCATTCGCATCGTACGTAAGTGAAATGACAAAGAAGCGACGTTGGTTAATCAGTTAGTGGCGACCGTTTTCAGCTTAACGAGTAGTTGTTTTCGTAGACCAACTGTATACCTAGCTGCAGTTCATAAACCACCAAAAAATAGTGGAAACCGAAGAAAGGGACGGTCGATGAAGAAACAGTGAGATGAAAATCTTCGCGACGGATGGAACGAAAAGCGTAATAAGGCGATAATGAAAAAGAGCGACACAAAAGAGAAGTTTTCATTAAGAAGTGTTATATTCGTAGTTACATCTACAGAAAGTAACGAATGAAGAGCGAAAATAGTTACAAAGAAATAATAATTCCTGAGGGAATTTTCACCGAACTGAAAAAATAGCAAATGTCAGCAATTACAAAAAATCCAAACCCTTGAGCAAAGTCTATTATATTTCCAGACGTTGAGTTTATTGTTCTACTTGAAGGATTGATAGTATTCGAGAAAAGAGAAACGAAACGATATAAAAATAAACTTTCGAATTGGTTCAATAGTTTTATTTTCCGTTTACTAAAAGACGTGCTTTATACGGCAGCATGGACTATCGCCTTTTAAAGCACAAGGTCATATTCGAAACGTAAGATTTACTTCTTGACTGAGAAACCAAACTCTCTGATTTATTCATATTTAATCGTCTGTTATCCTAGTCGTGTTTCAAGTACCCAACTATGATATTATGCATATGTCATTAAAAGTACGAAATTAGGTTAGATTTTCTTATTAATTTGATTTGTTAGTTTTAAAACATATAATTTGGAAGAAAGCTAATTTTGTGAAGGCGAAGCAACGAAGTGGAAGTAAAAATTGAAACGCGTAGGCGATTAATTGGCGATTCCAGGCGTAACGGACACTTCTTTGAAGACGAACGAACCAAAAAGAAAGAACTTAAAAAAAAAGAAAAATAATGGAGGAAAATGAGTGCTCTTTTGTGCAACTTCGGTATAGAATCCTGTGAATGACGGAACCGAGGACCAGTCCCAAAGGAATCGTAATTTGCGACTGTTCTCTGGAAACTGGTTTTCATCGAGCAATACGCTGCGAAATGTTTATTCTTCCATCTACCTATATATCCTTGTTTTTTCGTTTCGTGTTACTTTCACGCTGGTCGCTCATATAACGATTGTAATAGAAAAACGAATTCTGCACTTCCTTGCAATTTCTTCGCGACATTCATTCTTGTTTTGTCTATAAAAACAAACGAGTAGCTTTTCTTTGTCAATGAATATAATTTTTAAGAGGTATTGTTCTACGCAGAAATTTCGAGCACATTTTATAATTTGAATGCGTTACTAATAGAAACATTGTTGCACGGAGGTTAGTATCTGGTATCGGTAATGAATTTTAGGTACTTTTGCAGTTGTAATCTTCACATTTTGCTCACTGAAATAGAAAAATCATATCAGCCGAAAAGTATTCAGGATGGAGCCAGCTTCTTGCCTGGAGGCCTGAAAAAAATCATTCTTGAGCTGGCGGCGTATCAATTCTTGAACAGGCTGTGAACACATGTTCAAATAAAAAACCAAGATCAGTTAAATAACCCTACTTCACATAGAGAAAAAAAAACGCTAAAACGGCTTTTGCCTCCCAAGTAGATGTGGTACGTAAACCGTAATAATTTATATACTTTTGTTATATCATTAAGAATATCTGTTCATAATTACATAACTGGGTGTTATTTGCAGGCTTTGTAAAAGTCATTAAAAGTAACAAAAACAGTATTTCTTTATATTTATGGCTTATATACCGAAAACGATGTAAAATATACCAAAAATGTACAAAACCTTTTTTGTAGAGCATAAAATGTCTATCAAATAGGTGATTTTTATGCAGGTCTGACAAAAATATAATATAAAGCCTGGCGTCTTTTCAGATGAAGTTGACCCGATTGTATAAACGCATGATAGTTCTCCCCGTGAACAAAAAAGAGTTCAGTACATTTTTTGTGCATCTTGCATTGTTTTCGATACGGACGCGATAAACTGAAAGAATACTAAAAGAATGATTACTTCTTACTTTCTTATGACGGCCAGTTAACATATACAAAATAATTGTAATTTTATATTTTATTGTTCAGCGTTTCAGCCTCTTGTGGTCCACCCTCAGGACTAATTACTTTTGAAACGTATATGTATTTGGCTGTTTCAAAAGAAAATAAATTAAGTAAGTAGGAATCGAAAGAAAAAAAATGAAAGATATTTTGTCTCTTGGTAAAAATAAGTTTTGGAGGTGGCTCAAAGAGCCGGAAGTTTGGCATTTGATTAACATGGGAAACATTTATATTAGTGGGTTTGTTTTTTAAATATTTGTACCTCCGGAAGTACATGGAGCAAACAAAAATAGAGACTGTGCTCAATCGAAAGCCGACTAATATCTACATAATCTTTTTATCTTATTTTATTCTATATTGTTGTTCAAGTGATATAAAGCCTGGAATTGAGTTATATAACCCATTAATGCATGGACTGGCACATTTTCAGTATCAGTTTGAGCGTCGATAATTGATACATAAACGCATTGTGACAAATTATCACATAATTATTCATGTCGTAAAATTCTAGGTTCTTTCAGATATTTTGAGTAATCATTACCAATTACAATTTTATCTTCTATTTTTATATTTGTTTTTCTTCAGAGTGGGACAACCTAATAATTCTGCACATTAAACCTTTTATTAAACCATATTTTGTGGAAACTCGTGGTGTGAAAAATAATATCAACATATCTACTAGACCAAGTACTTTTATGGAAACAGTTTGTTATGATTGTCCCATCACCTTGCTTATGTTATGTTATAATAAATTCAACGACTAAAAAGGCAATTCTACCACTGCGTTCAATCTAGCTTGTAATGAATTTTTAAATTTTTAGATTTTAGAATTTGATGGAATTGAAAACGTCTAACGTTGACTCCGCCGCATTTCTTGACATCGCCGTTATTATGTCATCAGAATATCTTGTATATAATGGAAGTAACATTTTTAGTTTATATAAGGCATTTTTTCCAATGTTTTCCAAGACTAAATTTGGAACTACCGGAAGAAAAAACTAGATATAATTTATTTTAATTTTAACGATGTACACGAAGCATACAAGTAACCACACTTTTATTAAATGGTGCACAAATAAGCTTAATGACATAATAAAAGTATGTATAACACAAATAATTTGCAATTATACGATTTTGAATTTTAAGCGCTACAACATTTTAGCTTTTTCCCTCCTTTCAGTGTATAGGATAAGGGTATGTCCGTTACAACTGTAGTTGAGAAAGATTCGAGCTAGATAGGCGGCGCGGCGTAGAATGCAGTGTTGACGAGAGCAATGTGCGGGCTTTCTAAAATATAAAGTGGAATGGTTTTTAACCGTCTCATTATGTATTTTGAGATACCTACACTAATGTGTATATCTGACTTAAATTTCCGGTTCTAAAATGTTTAGCTATATCATCGATATCATTCTATCGCTTAGTATCAGTTTTTGAAACTAAAACATTTTTAGGGGCACAAACAAAGTAATAAAATTTATATAAATAGTACATTATAAAATGCGCGATAACCAAAGAAATATATTTACGTGTATCCGAAATGTTCATTGCGATGTATTTAATCTTATTTAAATGGGAAAGCCGTTTATCCAGATCGAATCCTTTCGATCTACCGATGTAGCGGATACTTTTTTCCTATACAGTTGATTACCTTTGTCGTATATATACATGTCATGCAATATGTAAGATATTCCGAGGCGGCTTATTCTTTCATGTACTTTAATACTCAAAATAGAAATACATTTACTTAACAGAAACGAAGTTGAGTCGCGATAACGCCTAGTGGGGACTACACCAATTTCATCTACACTGAGTTCAGGATTTCTCAACAGAACCCCGCTGGGCCTCATTACAAATTTAAGAAATATTTAGAAGTTTGTGTAATTTAAACCCGGAAATGTTACGGCTGCCTTTGGTAGCTATACTTTACTGTAGACTAATGAAGGTAGATTCAAGCGAACCTGAATAAGAATGTTTTATTTGAGCCTAGACATACTCTAGCATAAAGAAATGGAAAAAAGTACCGGAATATATCTCCTAATAGTGTCCATTCATATTCCTGTGGAACATTCGGAATATTCGTTAAAAATATTCCATCCATTACACGGGAACCGCCAAATGGGCAACCTTTGGAATATTCCTTGGCAATATTACAGGAACATTGAAATGTCCTACGTTATAACTATTATTAAGAAATATAGAAGAAATATTTTTTTTTAGAATATTAAAAAAACACTATCGGATAATAATATAATGGTATATAATGATATCGGACGTCTTTTTTAATATTTCTAAAAATAGGCAAAATCCTTCGTTTGAAGAAAAACGATTACAATTTTTGTTGAATGTTATTCAAATTTGTAGTAAAAAAGATTTGGATAAAAGGCTTTTTTTCATTGCATATTATTTAATAATAAATATTTATTTATAAATAATAATATTTAAAAATATATATAAATATCAAGAGGAGCTCCCACTCATCGCGCCAAGTTCTCATCAAACGCCCTAATCCCGTATATACTGTATACCTACACTGAGAGAAATTTAAGATTACAGACATGCTAGTAGAGATAACTGCGGTGCAAAAGGGAGATGGCTGCCATTCGTAAATTAAGATAACGGTTGCCTTAGTTTGGGACAGCAGTTGTCTTAAATACGGACAAACGGAGTTCCATTGGAAAGGGACGGCGGCCATACTACGTACAAATGGAGTGGTGGTATAACAGTCGTCTTTTATTTTGAAACAGCAGCCGTCTTAAAAATGGCGCGGTGGGTGGCTTAGGGCATAGCACCTCTGCTCCGCTATACCCATTACAACTGCTGTCTTAAACTTCTCTTAGTGTACATATATATAAATAGCGCGCGGCGATAGATACTCCTTTATAGCTCACAAAATCTTAGCGCATGTGCACTCAACGTACTTTTCGTTTTCGTACTTTACTGACTGACATTTCCAAGGTTTGGCTATGGCCAATATTTTCGATTTTTTTTATCTTTAATTTAAGCCCAGTCCGATTAAAATCGGTTCGGTAGGTATGAATGAAATATAGGGTCCTGAGATATGAATTATCAATTTCATCGGTTGCCAAAATTTCACGAACGAAAATTCTTTTTCATCGGAAGCTAGCACCAACTATGCGATAGCACCCTTGACGTGTCCAGTCAGAGAGATAGCTGATGACGATTAGAAGGAATGCGACAAGCACCAATACTTTGAGACCGAACTGTATGCGGCAGAAGAAAAAAGAATGTCGTTCAACGTGAGTGCCACAAATATCGACAACTTTGCGATCGTGATTCTATTCTCGAATCTCGATCTACATCTGGTACGGGTTTTCTGTGGTTTTCCCGTACCATTGCACTACTAATGGAATACCATATGCAAAATCGGCCACAGCCGTGTGGAAATGCAAAATTAAAAAATGTCACCATCGAGCCTTGACGACGGTTGTTAAGCCGCAAGTTTGGTCAATCAATCAGTTCATACATTCATCCGGTAGCACGAGGTGGTGAAAAAGATCTGCGAATCCCGAATAGTCGCGGTTCGTTTAACCAATAAACGTGGGTTGATCGGCAGAGAGATCTCGAATATGATTGATTTGGTTTCTTGTTCGTAATGGTTTTCGGGTTGCTATGATCTATGATGCATCCCCTGCTAGGACCGTCTCCCTCATGTACCTATCCTCGAGTCTTTCTACTAACTTTAGTATAAATGACGTTAGACTGATTGGTCTAAAGTCCTTGGGCGATTCATAACCGCATCTCCGTGCTTTAGGTAGGAAAACCACCTTAACGCCCTGCCATGCACTAGGCACATGGCCCAGGATGAGACTAGCTGTAGTTAGTCTCATAAGTGGTCCTATGATCATATCGCCAGCTCTTTGAAGAAGAGCTGGATAAATTCCATCTGGCCCCGGTGACTTATACGGACTAAAGGAGTGTACGGCCCACCTTATCCTCACGGGGGTGACGATTTCCCGAGCGATTCGGCGTCCATGTTCTCTGCGGGCCTTGGACATCCCACCTCCCGAGCCGGGAACGGCTCGGTTCAGGTCTTCGTCTCCCCCCTTCCAACTCCCAGACCTATAAAAGCCCGGGAAGTGGGCTCGGATCAGGCAGTCCAGTGTCTCCGCGTCTGTCGTCGTACTGGTGCCATCTGGCAGTTTTAGTATTCCCATGATTGCAGCCGGGTCCTTCGCCAGAACCTTTCCAAGCCTGGCTGCCGGAGGTCCCTTCTCGACCTCCGAGCAGAAGGATTCCCAGCTGTCCTTCTTGGCTTTCCTGACTGCATCTCTGAAGTCATCTCTTGCTATAGTATAGCTGTCCCAGGCTTGGGGATAATTCCTCTTCCTGGCTAACCTGAAAAGCTTTTTAGTGTTAACCTTCTTAGCCTCCAGGCTGCGGTTCCACCAGGTCAGCCTCCTGTCCCTGACAGGAGTTTCCCGGCAGTTTCGCTCGAAGGCATATTTAATGCCTGCGCTGAACGCCTTGGCTGCTTCCTCTATTGCCAGAGAATTGTTGATCCTAGCCCTTCCCAAGCAGCAAAATTGGTCGAAATTACGTCAATTCGGCTTCCGAATAGGTCCAAATGCCTAACGGCCCTGACCTGATTAACGTCGAATCGACTTCTATTTCAGGTAAGTGGGGAATAAAAAGACGGTAAATTTGAGGTAAATATTAGGTAATGGAAGGCATTTGGACTAATAAGGCACAGACCAATTTGGGAGAACGGACCTATAAGAAGTCGAATATTAGTAATAATTTGGTAATTTTGACCTAATTTAGACTTTTTGACTTAGTGGATGCCTTGGTTAAAAAAGAAACTTCTGAGCGGATTTTCAACGCAACTTACGGGTTCGTACCTATAGGTTAGGTTATTATGTACTCAGAAATAAGTATTTTCATGAAATCACAACACACTCGCTTATATGATCTAAGATACACACCTACCTATACATGCCTATAATTATTCGATGCCATATGATATACACTGATCAGTGTTCGCACGCACCGCACGCATACATACTAATATTCGTAATACGATGGAACTTGCTTTCTTATATACGGACCTACTTATGCTCTTAGAGCTTGTGAGAAAGTTTCAGTCAGAACATGCAATGCACGTGTTCCATACAGTACTTATGCGCCACCCCTCGGTGGGAGTTCGAAACTGGTCGATAGGACTCTCGACACTTTGACTATCTTTGACAGCTCAAACTTAATCGCAAAATAGCTACGCGCGCGTAAGCTATTTATCCGGCTATTTATAACGCGATTATGAAAATACGAATTGTATTTCCGTACAGGTCTTTGTGTTCTTGTAAGTATTGTTTTTGACAGGTTAACCTTAAATCATATATATATTTTAAACTGAAAGAGGTTAATCTGTCAAAGGTGTATCATCCAGCAAACACATTTAAGCATTCAAAAGTTATTGGAAAAATAACATTTGTTAAATGTCAAATGTGTTTGCTAAGTGTAGTGCCAATTGATGTGCAGTGTGTTGTGCTTTGGCGACGCAGTACATTCTGACAACTTCTATCCGACACGTTTCAACACACCCAATGATCTTTTCATCATTAGTGCTTTCACTCAACATCAACTCTTTTACAGGATCTAAATTGTTTTTTGATGATCATGTTGATTTCATTTAATATACCAAAGCCTAAAATTACCACAGATTTAGTGTGATTACACTCTGACAACTTTTATACGTCAGATTTTAAAAGATACAGTAATATTTTTATCCAGAGTGTTGACACACGACATTGACGATTTCACAGAACCGAAAGGGCTGTTATTACATACTATTGAATTCTTATAAAAGAATAATATTGCAATCGTCACAAATTTACTAAAGTATTACTCCAGCACGTTATGTAAGTCAAGTTTGAAAAAATGTGCTTGATGTGAAATAAGTACAGCGTCTTTTCAAATTTGATATATAAAAGGTGCCAAAATAGAGCAATGGCTGATCAGTGGTGGTTTTGTGATTTTATTTTTTGGGATAAATGAATACAATCATCAAGATACAATTTCCGTCCAGTGAAATTGTTGATATTATGTGAGAGCATTACAGATGAAAAGATTACTGCGTCTTTTGAAATTAGGTTGATAAAAGTTATCAGAGCGGAGTTACAGTAAATCTGTAGTGACTTTGTGCTTCTGTATATTAAAACAAGTCAATACTATCATCAAAAACCCATCTATCTTCTGTGAAATGGTTGAGGTTGTTTGAGAACAATCCTAGTGAAATTTTTACTTCGCCTTTTCAATTACGAAGTTGAAAATAGGAGCATATTCATAGAAAAGTAAAAGAAAATGTTGTGTACTACGTTGCAATATATGACTACTGATAAATATTGCTATTTATGTTCGAATTGACATCTTAGAATCGTTCCTACATTCTGTAATTACACTCTGACTATTTCTGTCTGTCAAGTTTCAAAACTTGCTGTAATTCTTTCATCATTAGTGCTCTCACTCAACATCGACTATTTTATAGGATCTAAAATGTTTTTTGATGATCGTATTGATTTGTTTTAATACACGAAAGCATAAAATCACCACAGGTTTACTGTGATTACACTCTGACAAATTCCATAAGTCGGATCTCAAAAGACGCAGTAATAATTTCATCAATAGTGCTCCTACACGACATTGACAGATCATCGTAAAAAACTGTAAGAATAGTAATAATGTACTTGTTGGGACTTATATGATAATAAATAGATACGAAAATAGGAAATTGGGTTATCATTTGACAGGTTAACCTCAAATCTCATGATTTGAGGTTAAGTTGTCAAAAAATAATACACACCTTCACAAATTTTATTTCTGTAATTCATCGACCAACAAATTGTTTGGAATTCACTACTGCTAGTGAGTGCTTGTCGTATTGGTAAATTTACTGCCGTAGACAGTTTCATCGCCCTGAAAGTGCATGTTGGGTCGCAACAAAGCCTTCATACTTTCAAGTTTAGAATAGGGAATCTAGCAAAGGCATATTCACTTTCCTAACTTTTCTTTTCAAAACCATTGAACTTTTAAGGCAGAACACATGTTCATATTTGGTAAAATATGTAATAAAATATAACCTATTTGTTAAAAACTTTCAGGACGATTTTAAAGTTGAAATTTGGTTCATTTTACTTGCAGAATATACCTCAAATACTTTCTTACTATCAGGACATTTTTTAAGTCGATATTTGGTTACTTTAACCTATGAAATAGACCTCAAGTACATTTTGACTTAGAAGACATAATTCAGGTTGTAATTTGGCTATTTATTACTAAATAGGACATTTCAACTATGGCTGGGGTCAGAATTCCTTATTTTGCTGCTTGGGTTGGCACATCCTCGAGGGCTACACCTAGGTCTCTTTTGAAACCCTCCCAGCCTGTACCTCTGGGGTTTCTAATAAATTTCATATTGGCGCCTACATAGGCCGCCAGGTAAAATGCAATCGTCATGTGATCCAACAGTGACGGATCATCTTTAACCCTCCAATCTTTAATCCTGTGGAGGAGGCTACTGCTACAGAGTGTGAGGTCCAGGACTTCAGCTCTGATAGCGTTGCGAAAGGTTGGGGTGCTGCCGGTGTTGCGAATATCCAGGTCGGTGGTGACCAGATATTCCAGCAGCGCCTGTCCTCTTTCGTTAATGTCGGTACTGCCCCATATCTGATGGCGTGAATTCGTGTCACAGCCTATCAGTAGGGGGAGTCCCATCTGCTTGCAATGATCCACCAGTTTCCTTACCTCCCTTGGGGGATTATCAGGCCCATCATATCAGAAGTAAGCTGAGGCCACTGCTATTTTTCCCAACTCATTTGTGTTGATTGTTATCACCATTAGGTCTTCATTACTCAGGTCCATCAGTGGAACTGCGTTGATTCCCTTGGTGAGAATACAGGCCCTGGGTTTGACCGCCCTTGTTTTGCTAAAACAGTGGAAGGCCCCCAGCCCCCTAATGGCATTTTTGACAATTCAAGGTTCTTGGATTAGCGCTATGCCTGTGTGCGCCACAGCCATGCTCCTCTGTAAACAAGCAGAGGCGCCCTTGCTGTGGTGCAAGTTAATCTGGGTAAACTAAAGTTGCCTGGACGCCATTGTGAGACGTCGCGCCTCTTCTTTTACCATGATCGGCCCTTACTGGCCGGTGCCTCCGGTGACCTTGAATGTCACCCGGGTACACCGGTAGTAAGGCCGATTATCAAGGGCCGCGAGCGCCCTTGCTTGGGCTTCCGGAATCTGGACAACCAGCAGCATTTTTGTACCGCCTTGCTGCCCAGATGCTGGAGCCTTGGCTGAAGGCGCCGGCTGACGGATAACCCTCCAGAACGACGTCTTCAACGAGGGGTTGTACCCACCCAGACGCCGAAGTATTACCGCCGGATCCTCTGGTTCGTCTGGGATCCAGGCTGTAGCCTTCAGCATCTTTTGGAGGAGTTCAACCCCTCCGGTCCTGATCTTTGGACCCTTCCAGGGGCCCCCCTCGGCCGTAAGTTCAGCCATGAGACGGTCCCTGGTTGCCTGGTTCGCCGGGATGAATGTGATGGCCCCGGCCTTGCAAAAGGAGGCCTCGACCTTCGGCCATTGCTCCTCTGGCAGCTCTTCAGCACGCTTCGAGAAGATCCGGCAGAAGGTATGGAGATGCTCCTTTGTCAGCTCGGCATCGGGGTAATCCTCATTCACCACGACGAGAGTAAGGGGGTTCGCTCGCTGTGCGGCAGTGAGACCCGAACCCATGGCCCTGTCTAAGGCCGCTTGGTTCGCCCCTTCCCCCTACTTTTTTTGGACGGTTTCTGCCCCGACGGGGGAGTCTCCTGTGGCCTCCCCTCTTTGGAGTTTCTTTCGTCCCGGTGTTGGTGTTAGCAGCCGGGCCACCACTGGCGGCCTCTAGGCGCTCTATTTCTTTGCGGAGCCTCTTTTTTGCAGCTCCGCAGGGTCTTTTCCTGGTTATGGCCGTCGGCGACTCCTGGGCCGTCACACCCTCTTGCGAGGGCGCAGCCGCTGGGAGGGCACCGACGGTTGGACGTTCAGCCTGGTTTCCAAGGGGCGTCCCGGCCACCGAAGCGTCCGTTTCGACCTCCATGGTTCCCGAGCCGTCTGTCGGTTTTTTATTTAGGTTTGTAGTGGTGTCGTCATTCATTTGATTCCCACGAGTAGCTAGGGAAGTAGTCTTCCCCCCGACAGAGCCCCGCATGCCGAGGTGAGGCTTAATACGAGGGTTGGGTACACTGGGTTCGCAACCTGAGATCGGCCACTTGTGAGTGTCATAGTCCCCAGGTTGCCTAGGTGATCCTCCAAGCTCGGACACCCTTCCAGCGTCACAGCCCTTGGAAGGACCTGTGGAGATGCTTCCACTCCTGTGACGCCTAGGATTGGACACGTGAGACCGTGCCATAGTACCCAGGATCACCTTCGGACCTCTGAGGTCGGACCCCTGCCGAGGTCATAATCCTCGGGGAGCCCGATAGTGGACTGGAGGCCCCCACTGGTAGATTTATCGAGAGGCGAGCGGCGGCTCACAAGCTCCCCCACCAACGACAAGGTCCTGAGACAGCTAGGGGGAGAAGGTACCGCCTTACTTAGGGGACAAAAGTTATCTTGATGTTTTGTCTAAGCTTATGCCAGAGTACATCTACACGTTCAGCCGCGCTTCCCTGGCGCTAACTGCGCTCGTAAGGGACTCAATTAAGAGTCGTGTAGTCTTGACTGCACATCAAGGGTTGAACTACTAGTACATGCTTCTACATTTTGTTGTTGGTAAGGTACCCGGTCCCCTGGATTGAAAACTGATGAACAGCTTTGGGCTAACCTTTTCCTCGAAACTAGAAGAGGGTTAGCCTACGTGTATATATTATCTGTAACCTACCCTGAATGTGACGTAGTCACTGAGGCTGTTCGGGTTGTAGTATCAAACCTTTTAGTCGATATGAATAAAGTAGGCACTCTGCGCGATCTGAACCGCTATCCTGTGACAGGTAAAGCAGCAGACGCTTGGAATGTCATCGTAGTCCAGAGCCCTATACTGCGATCGGAATCCTGGCATTCCCGGCCTCCTTTCTGGCCGCTGACACAGCGTTTTACGAGGGCAACTTTTAACTTCAACAACCCTGGATTCCTGCTACTGGAAAGTTCCATAGATAGGCTCCTTTATTGGGTTGTGAAGTTGTTGAATGTAATTAGAAAATTTGACTCTAGAGCCGTTGCTCAACTGTTTACCTATTCTAGCAGTACAGATATGAGCCACATTTTTACCAACTTGTCTGCATATCTTGCTTAAGCGCTTATGAGAAGCGAACATAGCGACTCTACTTCGGTAAGAGAATTCACGAAAGGAGATGAGCGCCACGTGACGCTCTTCGGAAAACATCACTTGAATATATGGGCGGTTGTTCGATGCGATGACGTGACGTGCCGCGGTACTCAGTAATCGCGTGTTTTTTTTCTCGAAATGACATGCTAATCTTTTGATTCTGTCTGGGTATCGGTAGGTAGGTTATAGTGCCTCCATAATCAAAATTCGAACATTGTCGTAATGCAATATTCTATAAAAAATTATGAAGAGAACCCCAACTAATTTGAACGAACCTTTTATTTATGTATTTTTTAGAACTTAAGTTGTTAATAACTACTAATCTGCATTACTAAAGTACTTAAATTAATTAATGACTAAAGGAAGTTAAATGAATTTGATGAATGAATGAGTAGTATTTTACTCTGTATCAGTCAAAATTATTATTCGTTGTTTTATAGGTAACGATATTTTACTTTTCACTTGTAGTTTCTGAGGTATTTATATTTAGAGACCAACCTTTACGAAATATTCCGTCAATACGTATAAAAAGCCAGCTGAATCCGTTCTGTAATTCTTACACGTGACATTATTTCCTAAGTTGCGGAACATTTATAAATTCTGTGAAACATAACTTTTCCGTGCACGCGAAAGTTTCACTTAAGTGGGTTCAAAATTGTAATGTCTATTGACTTCCTAATTGGTTACTAACATTAACGATCCCTCGAGTATGTTTTAGCCGCAAAAGGATCATTACAAATCTTAAGTGACGAATGAGTTTTGAGCGACGCAGAACAATTTTGTGAGTAAAAATACTCTCATACTTCATGCAAAAAACTATGTAAACAGAAAATAAACATCTGAAAGAAGCGTCATTATCGATCTTCATTGTACTGTTTGAATGCGACAGTTCGTAATAATTGTAAAAGTGGATAAAAATGGAAATGATTCCTTCAAGACTTATCGTATGTTTTATTTAATATCGTGGAAACTTTTCATGTTCATTAATTCCAGATTCACGTCCTTTAACATCATATTTGGTTACGTCAAGAGGCATAATGGAAAACTAGACTTTTTTGATCAAAATACATAAAAAAAATGTCCGATGTTAATTCTTCATTGAAGATATACCCCAGTACGCTGTTGTCTTAATTTGATCTTATTGAAACATTGAATACTTCAGGCATTTAAGGGATCCTGCCCTTCGCAGTCACAACATTTTAAAGGCATTTTTAGCTAGTATTTACGTAATATTCGTGCTGTGTTGTGGTTTTCATCATTCCCTTTTATAAACTCTCTTTCATCCTTTAAGTACTCAATACGTCTTCTTATTTCTAAACTTTCATATTAACATTCTTTCTAATTTTTTTATCAAGAGAGGAACGAAAGATTGTTTATCCATTTGTACACCCCTTAGCATCTCTATCATGTTTATTAATTCTTATAAAGGGTTATAAACCCAGGGTTCTAGATTTATTTCCAAATTCATATTTCTACTTCATGGGTTACAGAGAAGAATTCATTATTTTCAATTTTCGAGGGTACACGTGTGTTCCTTTTTACATTGAAGGTTCATTCGTGTATCTGTAGCGGATTTCTGCTGCGTACGTGTATGCGTTGTCCTTTATGTATGTTTAATTCCCAAATGGAATGTTTCAAATACCAGAATGACTGTTCTTTTAAACATATCATGATGCGATTTAGATTTTGTAAGATTGGAAAGGAGAAAACGATCAAAATGCTCAGGATTCTATCCAGAAAAAGGATTTGGGGCAAGTAATTTGAGGGTCAGACACGGAATGGATTTGGAAAAGTAATTAATTGGAAGGTTTACGTAACCAGATTTATTTAACTAGTTAGTGCAACTATCTCATCCGTGTAATATAACTATGTATCGTCTAGCGCTCCGGATGCTAAACAAATTATTAGGAAACCCAATTTAATGGAAGTGCTAATATTTATGAATGTATCGTTGTTAATTTTTTGTTACAAGTGTCCAATTGCAATGTGAAAAATCTTGATTTTTAAAATGTATATTTCGGAGTTTTATTATCTATATAGTATTCAAAAGTATTTATAGAGTACTAAAAACATACAGTCATTGAACAACTCCTTCCAGTTAACAGGACGTTATTAAGGAATTATTGATCTATTATGCAGCTAATTCATAAGGCGACGTAACTTATTGTAATTCGCGTAAGCAGACTTGAGTATGTAATTCCCAATTTAAAAACTTGCAGGTTATATAAGGCGATGATAATTAAATTCTATTTTTTATCCTTCAGGTTGAATAAATTCTATATGATAATATTAATATCAAATAAATTACATCCTTGATAATTCGGAATAAGTAGCGTTGTTTCTGATATGCCACGGTGACGAGATGTGTCACCATCCTAATAAAAGATATTATTTACTTGAAGTTAATTCAACTCGACCACGGTCAACAAAATTACTCTAGTTAATGGATTATATGATGATATATTATTCAATTTGCTCTATACATTCAAAATTGAATTTGAAATCATATAAATATAATCAGCGTAAATTAATACATGATATTGTAACATGTGAAATACATTTAATATGTATGAAATATAGACCAAATAATCTGCTAGTACCATATTATAACTTAATAAACAATTTCTTACATTTTTTGTTCATTGTTGCAAATCGACTGTTTTTCATTTGTGCTCATGTTAAATCACCGTCACAAAATAAAAATTTCCATTGTCCATTAAAAAATTAGGCCTTAATGATTTATGAAACAAAGATACAAATGTAGATGTTACTTCTAAGTAATTTATTGGTTATTTCTGATGATATGTTCCTGCATGAAATGCCAAAAAGCCGTTATTAATTCATTCTTAATTCAATATATGAACTTCAGACATTTTGGTTGTAACACTTGCCGTCAAAAAATGACTTGCGTTCCAATTCAAACGTCGGACTAGACATCTTTGATAGATTTTTCATCGCTGAACACCAATCTAGTGTCAAAAACTTTCCAACGCGTCTAGATTTTGAGAAACACGGGTTCAAAACTCACAAAACCATGTTTCTTGCCGTTTTTTATCATGTGCAGACAGTGAAGTAAAAGTGCTACAAGTCTCTAACTATGCTTAAATTAAATCTCGAATCTGCAGCTAAATGAGTGAAATCGAAAAGACACTGAATCAGTCATTGATTTCATTGCATATATGCGAGTATTGCGCGTGCGTACGTGATAAATGTGTATGCTACATGAAAATCTATGATTGATTCAGTATCTTTTTGATTTGATTCTGTAGGTGAAGGTTAGAGCTTCAATTTAAGTCTAATCTTACAAGACATTTGCTACACATTCGAAAATTACCTCACGAAAAAATAGTCCTTTTTTGCAATTCTTAAATGTAATATGGATACTATACAGTATACGGACTAAGAAATGTGCCCATCATTTTTGTTGGTTAGGTTCCATTGCCATTTAATAGTAGATTGAGAACACTTGCCTTGAAAAATTGACATGAAAAAATGGTGTACGTACTCGTACACTTCGGTTTATATCCCACCCATTCAACACAATCTGGGAATTATTTAAAATAAAAGTGTCAAAGTATATTATTTATAGATATCAGGATTTTATTAACTAAGTAGTAACGCAAAGTTTTTTTCAGTGTTTATATAGAAGTGTTGCTCCTTTTTTCACTTTTTATTTCTCCTTTTCACCTAAACAAATATTATTTGTCTTAGTTCGGCGATAACCTTGAATTTGTTTCTGTATAATTGAATTAATTAACTAACTAAATAATGATAGTGAAACTCTTGTTTTAAGGCCCCGACATTACGACCTTTCCCTAAATATGAACAAAATACAGGAACCAAATGATCCTTGGATCCTGATTTGATTATCTCAGGTGTGAGTGTACTAATTTCCTTCAAACTGATGCTTATAAACGCCTTAGTTTTACTGTATTTAGGCTATGCTAGTATTGTGTATTCGGATTATCAGATTAAGTAACTATTAAAGAGCAACAACTTCTAAATAGCACCCTTCGTTATAATCTTCAATCTCCGCGAAGCCGAGAGTTTAGTTCGCTATTATAACAGAGTTCATTAGTTAATGACAAGAAGGCGCCAGCCTTATTTCTAAGATTCACTCTTATATTCATTATCAAAATATCAAAGCCCATAACAACCGAATTAATTACTTGATCATTTCATTATTAACCGATCCTTTTGAAGATCGGCGAGAAATATCAGAACGTCGTACCAACTGCCACTTTATCGAACTAATTTCTATGCGTACTCATCGAGGATTAAAGCCATTCCGCTTTTTGATTCCTTCTCCATTATCTCCATCGTTTATCTACCACTGATATGTATCGAACATTACTTAACATTTATTGAACATCTCTCCTTTTTTGGCATTTCTTTTTCTTCTTTGCATAGAGTTTTTCAATTTTGTCATGAAATTCGCGATTATTTTCCTCTTTCGATTTACTTACAATTAAGTTAAATAAAAGTAAATTAATGTTCGTGTTCGAGGTTCTTGGTAATCATGGTCTAATAAATTTCATCAAGCAGTCAATAATTTTCTCTTTAGCTTCAATACCGTTTCATGCTGCAGTAATTACTGAACTGATATTAAACAGGATCACAAAAACAGTGACATCTTAGTTATGTCACATTGTTCTGTCACCATGATATACGTGTTACTTGCAATGTGGCGGACTTTTTAGAGTTCAGGTACTCTCCATGTGGCCCACAAATTACATAGCTGTTACTTAAGAAGGAACAAGTGTTACATAATATTTACATACGTGTGACAAATCTGTGTTGACTGGGAAAACGTAGCAATATTCTGTTCCCTGGAGTGTGAAATGAACATGCGTCCCCTTATCTTTCACCATTCCTAAATTGTGCGTGAAAATGTGTGAAGAAAAATTTGGTATAGTACTTAAGTTTATATAATGGTGTGTAAACTGCTTTCCTTTCATGTTGCTTTTACATGTTTTTAGTAACAGTTTAGTAACTTTTAATCTATTGTTTTTTGGTTAACTTGGAATAAAAATGCATATATTTCTTGTATACTGTTTACTTCTTTACAAAACGCATTATTATAACTTAGTAAAAAATGGTTTTATTGGCTATGATTAATTGAAATCCAACAATCCCATAATATCAATCTGCTACCATAAACTACAATGGTCAGTTTATTTTGATCTGAACAAGTTTTGACAGGAAGAAATCATATTTATATATTTTATTATTGAAGTAAAAAAATATTCGGATATATCTAATCGAATGTAATGATTAAATATTACCCGAAACAACTAATTCGTGGGCTCTTAACTATTTTGCTTCAAGTGAAATCATATGTTTTCTTTAGCTAAATTTGAAACTTTACAGATAGTGTCTTGCATGCTTGGTCCACCATTTTGGGTTTCGAAAAGCTGGTCACGAATTCGAAAACAACTTTCAAATTAATTGTATAGATTGCATAAATAATATTTGTGCAGCATGCATGGTTGTAGAGTGAGTTGATACTTTTTAATAACCAACTTTGTATTAGAGAGAATTAAACTGAGGATTTGTAGTACAAAGTTAGCATTGAAGCACAATTTGCGAATCGTAACCGCAAAAGATGATGCATTATGAAGATAATACCTGTATAAATAATTAGTCGTGCCCATTGTTAAAATGTTTCTTAAAGCGGATGCTTGTAGAGAACGTAATAATGAGCCTCACTCTGGCGGCGGCGCGGCGCGTGGCCACAGACCGTCCGACGGAACCTCAAATCTCATTTTGTTTCAGCGTTACTCTTCCGACTACCATTGTCGGCCCAATTTTCCACCTATTACTCTCCTTCATTTGCACACCTCGAAATGATACGTTAAGCTCTGCGATGAACGAGCTTCTAAACAAGTGCCTCTCTAAAGTGACTTTGGAATAGCCTGCGTTATTGTTCAGGGTTTAAAAACATTAATCCGCCATTTTTACTTAATCCCCTTACGAAATGAGTAACTAGATAACTACCACTTGTATAATAATCTGTCATTTTTTTAAATTTGTAAACCGTACTTTGTATTTAGCATTGTTTATAAATAACCTAATCTTTGTACGCACGTTTTGAAAGTTGCTGGTCATAATAACATGCTATTAAATTTTCAAGATTAAAAATGGTGTATATGACATGGCTGAGAAATATTCCAAAGAGCTTTTTTGAAACATCTTATTCGTCGATATACATATTCCTACATTGAATAAAAGGGTTCGGTTACTAGAATCAGAACTCTGTCAACTGGAATAGGTTCGGTTGGATAAGTGACGTCTTAGCAACCAAATAAGTTCGGTTTATGGCATACTTCGATTGTCCTCTCACTAAGATGGTCGACGTAAATTATGAACATCGAAAGGTGATCCAAAGACAGATATTTACTATTTGAAGGTTTTATTGAATGTTCTTCCCGCATCTGCCAATCGAGTGCATCCGCTTTTTTCAGTCTAAATTTCGGTGAAAATGCAAAATAATCCAATTCGGTGCTCAGCACATAAACGTATCTTTCGGCCGAACCACTTAAGCAAATAGTAAATTAGAACTTTACATAAAGGTATTTTTAACACTCTGGGAGGAGAACTCGATTTTGCAGCAAAGCAGTAAAATATTCGGGCGCAAATTATCGTGCCCCACACACCGGCGAAATATTGATCTTTGACGAGTGTCAAGTTTGTCGCACGAACGAAGCGAGGGTAATTGCGCCCTTGTTACGTAATATACCATTAAAATGTTCATTGGGGTTATCATCCATTCGGATATAAGCATAACCTTTTCCAACTCTAACTACGTGTGGTTGTACTAAACATAGGTATTGCTCCTTGCAAAAATTCGAATTGTAGAGAAGAACTTATTTTTTTCATTGTGAAAAAAGCGTAAAAAAATAGTTCATTATTGGAGATTTTTTTAATATCTACCATTTTTCCGTTGTTGGTGCAATGTCATTATCTTTTAATTTATTGAAAAAGAATTGCAACAGTCTATAAAATAAAGTTTTGAATAAATGAACATTAAAAACATTCACTTTCGATGTCGTTATGGCATTACTTATATTGGATATCAGTAGTAGCATCCAAATAAAATGGTCATAAGTTTTCACTGAAATCCATGTACCAAATTATATGATGACATGCAATGATAAGTGATTCATCTGCATTTGCCGTCTTTATTTACATTATTCGTATGATTGTATTTAAGTGTACGTCCGATTTATTACATTTAAACATTCTGATTTTTACATGTAACTTTATATTTTGTGACTGGCCTACCGTAATATGTTAATAGAATATGTTGGTGCATTCCACAGGAATTGTGAATGAAATCTTTATCTGCTTATTGAAAATAATATAACAGGACTTGCAGTGAAACACGCAACAGTAGTTACAGGTGTCGGAATAGACACACAGAAACTATAATTGATTTTCTGAGAGGATTGGTTCGTTTCTTGATACATAATCTGAAGTTCTAAAATTTGGTATATCGACACGTAACTGCATCAGAAATTTTAACAACAAAATTTCTGCAAAAAAAAGGTGAAATATATGAAACCAAAAACAACAATTGAGGCTCAGGGAAGAAGAACCGGTTAAGCGCTCGAAGCCAGTAGCAACAGACAGGAGTCAGACAAAAAAATTCGACTTCGAAAAATCGAATTGAAAAAAATACCACTATACAGAGAATTTCAAGCGGAACAATGTTTACATTTAACATTTTTTAATTCGACTTCAACTTTTTTAGGAAATAATTAAAAAGTGAAAAATGTCACCGGCCGCTAATTCACAACTTTTTAATTATATATCACGATATCTCGTGAACTATCAAACGAAACGACTTGAAATTTTAACTACGTATACAATATAGTAATACAAAAACGAATAGAAGGTTAAACAATTTCAATTTCTTTTTTTCTTAATACAGGCATATGTAAACACGATGCAACGGTATTCATGACAATTTTTTTTTCAAACGCTTGGGGAGTCGAGCGAAGTTTTCGGAAATGAAAAAGTCAAATTGTAGCATTGTAGAGAAAGAGTTGAAAAAGTTTTCTGCTAAAACAGAATTTGGAAAAATGTACACAGTAAAAAACGACGAACGTTAATTTAGCGCTATAATTTTCGAGAGCGCGGTCGGCGTTTCCCTCTCGACCCGGGTATACAGCGAGCCGGACGGAGAAACAAAGACGGGCGCTCTCGAAAATTCTAGCGCTAAATTAACGTTCGTAGTTTTTTACTGTGTACATTTTTCCAAATTCAGTTTTCGCAGAAAACTTCTTCAACTCTTTCTCTACAATGCTACAATTTGAGTTTTTAATTTCCGAAAACTTCGCTCGACTCCCCAAGCGTTTGAAAAAAAAAATTGTCATGAATACCGTTGCATCGTGTTTACATATGCCTGTATTAAGAAAAAAAGAAATTGAAATGTTTAACCTTCTATTCGTTTTTGTATTACTATATTGTATACGTAGTTAAAATTTCAAGTCGTTTCGTTTGATAGTTCACGAGATATCGTGATATATAATTAAAAAGTTGTGAATTAGCGGCCGGTGATATTTTTCACTTTTTAATTATTTCCTAAAAAAGTTGAAGTCGAATTAAAAAATGTTAAATGTAAACATTGTTCCGCTTGAAATTCTCTATATAGTGGTATTTTTTTCAATTCGATTTTTCGAAGTCGAATTTTTTTGTCTGACTCCTGTCTGTTGCTACTGGTTTCGAGCGCTTAACCGGTTCTTCTTCCCTGAGCCTCAATTTTTGAAAACTATTTTCTTCACTTTTGTTTATAGTTTCAAATAAATCGACAAACGTTATGTGCTTGGAAAAAATTGATTAAAATAATGTTTCCAATTTTCGGTATTTTTTCAAATTAAATCCGCCATATTGCTTTTCTAAGGTAAAGAAATGGAATTTTGACCGCGTGAGCCGCAAGAGCACACATGAAAATAGTAAGGTCAGCTAGTTACGATACGATCTTTTCCATTTTTGTATTCAGTACTGAGGCAGGAATGTGTGCTAACAATTTCAGGTTGCTGGACGTTAATGGGTTAATCCACTAATTCCTGCAAAATAAGTTTTTAAATAAGAAACAAACCAAATAATTACTTGAATGATAAGGACCAAACATTTTCTACAATCGGCGTTACTATTTATATAGCTCGACTTACTTGTTAGAAAGAACGTTTTTTTTACCCGCCCATTACTTCTTAAGTAGTATTCTTGACCAACCATTTTTTCATGAATAGAATTAAATTATGTTAAAAGTTTATTCACAATTCGTTAATACCAGCTTTTAGCAACCAATTACACGAGTTTTACCAAAGCGCAACTGAAGCTAGTAATTTATGGTGGAAGCTTCGCTCCTCGCATAACAATTTCTGGTATTGAGCACAGTTTTTCACTTAAGGTTTAACTTGGTAAGGAATTGTAGCTACAGTTGTAGCACAGTGAACCGAAATACTCGTAATCGAAGTAATTACACTGGACATCTACCGGTGGTTGCATCCGTGGTTATTCTGTTTCAAACATATCTATAGACTTATAGACTTTGCAGTAAGACCGTGGAAAATCAGATTAGTAGGTGATGAACTTGCTCGATATGTTTACATTAGTCTGTAATACTCCAAATGTATTGAATAAATTGATTTAATTGTAAAAATTATTATTGTCATAGCGGTAATTCATTAAGGTTTATTATGTGTTATACACTCTGAGTATTTTATAAAAATTATACCATCAAAGTCCATCGATTGTTTCTTAAATAATCGGTTACAAAACGCATTTAACCACATCGCTGACATTGACGGAGTAGCTTTTTTTCCACTTGCCACATTTGCAGAAGCTCACGAGCGAAACGTGAGGCACTGATGCCACTGACGCCTAGAATCTCGTAAAACGAAAATTAGAAAAGGCAGCAGGAAAATTAATGTGCAGTACGCTACAATTTTGTGCATTAAAGTAATAATATATTTTCCTAATTTGCAGGTAAAAGGAGGAAAGTGTAAAATTTTAGACCGTGTTCATGTAATACCACAAAAATATAAGTTGAAATCCAGTTGTTGTTCAAGTTGGTTGATAAAAAGTATAACAGTAAAAACAAAAATTTAGTGATTGAAGCAGTTTGAAATATTTCACATTAATTCAATTTAATTCAATTTAATTCAATTTAATTCAATTTAATTCAATTTAATTCAATTTTTCAAGTTTCAGCGTGATAATGTTGGGTCTGGACACCGTCGTTGTACTTTTACTGTTTCAATACGAGTATATTGTAGTTTCCGAAATACATCTAACTTTTGTTAAAATTCGATTGTAAAAAAGGGACAGAACTACGTTCAATCGATGATCGCAGGCGACATTTATTGGACAGTTTTTTATCCGTTCATTTCGTTTTATAAATGTGTAAAATATTTGTGGCGTTTTATGTTTTTCTCAAAAACAATTCACGCAACTCCATTTATAAATTTATATAACATACCATAAATTATTTCATTAATGCATAAAAATAATCTGTTAAATGAACGATAAAATTTTAAAGATGCAATAGTTCAAGATCTATATTAAATCAAAGGCTTCATTTGAATTGTTTATTAAATAATAGATGTTGAAGATTAAAATCTTTGTTTCCTTTTATCTTATTTTCATTAATATAATTTTCTTGCTTTATCGCTAATCTACAACAATACTTTTTCAAGAGATGAACAAATATGGTCATTCAATGTGGGATTTTTAATAGTTTATTACGATATTAAGAGTTAGAAAAGAAGTTTTATAACAATTAGAAGATTAAGATATATTGAATAAGACGAGTGCACATTTCAATATTTTGGATGAATAGGAATAAAACTCTTGTATGTAGTGTAAATATCGTTAAATATCTTAACTGTTAGTAAATTATATTCCAAGTTTTAGCGTGAAAGATTACCCAGATAGCAATTTCGGAGGTCTGCCGGAGTTAACCACCGGCGGGGTACTGACCCAGTCATGAAACACAGTACTGATTTATGGAGCGGAATCAGTACTGGCTACACGACCGGAAAGTACTGAACCAGTACTGACCGACAGTACTGACATACGGAGTTGAGTCAGTACCGATTTCCGTACCACATTAGTGCTGACCCTATATACTGGTAGTCAGTAGCAATGTTCGAAACTTAATTAATATATAGGGAAATGTATATTATTACAAAATAATTAGACAGCTTAGAGACAAATTAGATATTCTTTTGTGTAATAATTTCTATTCAACAAGTAAAAGTTTATCTATTATTTAATATATAATATAACACTTTTTTTTATTTTTACTACTATTACTAATACCCTCCTCACATAGAAAATTAAAAGTAATAGTACACAGAATTTCTTTTGAGAAATAACGACTATTTTTGTTTAGAACAAATTTATTAACTTTTTAAGTTTTATATGGGACAGGGATCTAAAAATAATTTCAACCTAAGCAAAACAAAAAAATATGTATATATATAATTTTTAATCGAATTTTGCAAAGTTTGGATGTACCTTATGTATCAGTTATGAAATTTTTGTTGCAACATAGCGTGTGGCGTAATGGTTAGCGTGCGTGCTTTAGGATCTAAAGGTTGTAGGTTCGAATCCCAGCGGGTGCAAAAGCTTTTTTCATTTATATTTGCGATTATTTAGAATTATAAGAAAATAGAGTAAAAATTAAAAATAAAAATTATTATAAACTATTATAACTTTGTTCTGGTTATCAGACTAATTGTGTATACTTATCTAATAATTGTTGTTTTCTGTCGATGTCTCCTCTCATTTGTAAAATTTCTTTTCCCTTTTATAAATTTCCTTTTATATTTAAAATGTTTAATTCAGTTGCCGACACTTTTCAACAATTACGTTGTAAAAAATCTGTTTACGTGTTTCAAAATGTAAACATTATTTGACGTTTTGTACGTGCATAACGCATATGTATATCTATATGTATGCAATGTAGTTCCACTGCATTGCCGTCAGCGACGCCACCTTACCGACTATGTCGTCATAGTCACGTGACATCGCTTCAAACCGGCGTTCAGTTTTCGGCAAATTTTAATAATTTATATCTAAATAATTACTTCGAAAATTGCAAAACTGTGTTGTAACTTTTCATTTCTAATAATTATCTTTCGATTTAAATTAAATTTAAAAGTCATGCAAGTTCTCTACTGCTACCTGGGTAGTAATATGCCATAGTTTACTACGAGTTCCATTGATGAAACTAAATTAAAACTCTTATAGCAAATATCATTAACCAAAGAATTCTGATAAACTCTTTGAGGACAAATTTCTCTTTCAAAACGTGGGGTTACTCCTACTATTTAAACAAAGTGACCGTTTCAAGTTAGATTCCATCCTCTAATTAGTTTGCCCAATCGAATTCATCGGTTTTGTGCTCGCTCCTGTATAGAACGTGCGAAATAATAAGATTTAATACTCTGACCGATAGACAAGTTACCATAAACGCATTCCCCACCCGAAATGTTTCATTAAGTTTGAATGTGCCATGTGTACAAGCCCAAGGGTCATGGAATATTGTAGCGTATCGCAGCAATTGGTAACTCAGCTCATATTACTGATGTAGCACAAGTACGGAAAGGTATATGTACATTCATTAATAACAGCTCACTGAAAACTGCATCTTCTTACCTGAAAAATCTATTTATCGAAAGACATAACGCAATGTACCATTTAAGTGTATGTCTGCACATTAAATTTTGAAAGGCAACTTCATTTGGACTTAACTTATATAATTCTAATGTAAGCCTTGTCGAAAAGAGATCTGTTTCTGGTCACTATTTCTGGGATCCAATGATTACAATATAAGAACCAAAAGAAATTGCTAGAAACGGTCCTCATGCTTTGACAGATACACTATCATTATATATCAAATTAAACATCGGCCTTTTAGGTAGTTCACTGATTTCCACAGTCTGACGTCATTTCTAAATATGGTAAACAAGCCAATGAAAACAAAAATTAATGTATTTTTGGAGAACCCTGAAGGAATGTTTCACTTTATGTATGAAGTTAGAAAAAAACTTATACGATATATGTTGAGTAGACTTATTGCATACTCTTAGTAATTTACATTGTGTAAAGTTGTGTTTTTTAATTTATTTCTCGTAAAAGCTACAATCTTTACTTTAAACAGAATTAAAATTCGTACATTTGTATTACCAAGTTGTTCGAAATAATCCGCGAAATCAGAAGTTTCTAATAGGTGGAGCATGCCCTTGAATATTTAGCATGCCCCCATTACTACTCCCTTCTACATTCAGAGTATAGCAAAATAAGAACTGCCTCGCGCGCCTTCGACGTTATCGCAGCTTTCAGCTCAAGCTCGTAATTGCAAATCGCAATTCGCGACCATCAGATTCGTCATGGTCGTAAATCTTCCAAAGCACGGCTTGAGTAATGAACTTTGTCAAGTTCACGTGCGTTGGGGGAAGTGACGCATGCGCTCGTGCAACAGCAAACTCGACCTAGAGGCCTCGCTACTCTTAATTGACATTCATATGCAAATCCGCGATAAAATAACGCCAGAAGAGTACTGGTCACGGATCGGGACGTACTGCAAACAGCGGGATGTTACGGACAGTGTAGCAGCTGGACCAACAATAAATTTCTAGTTACTGCGCTCGTCAGATCCGGTTCTATATAATTTATGTCCCGGTAAACAATATTTTTCGGCATGCGAGGAAAAGAAAAAAGGAAAGTATCGAAATTAAAAACTATCGTAAAGCTGTCACCATCAATATTGATGCTACAGAAAGGTGGCATCTTTTTTCTACAAAAATTGTTTATTTATTAAACGGCTAACTTTTTGTTTATCACGACCCATAGTGGGTCAGCACGCTATATCGATTCTTTTGTTATGCGAGAGTGAACCATTTTTTACACAAATTAATGATTTTTTTTTAATCGCGATCACGCAATTTTCAACCAACCTTTGCAAATAATTGGCAAACCCACAGCAGAATTTTTTTTCTCGTCAATTTGTGCGACCATGTTATCTATTTGTTTCTGGGATCGCTTAACGCAAATCCGAAGTCTATTTAACCCGGTGACATCACGATTTGGACATAAACCTTACTGTGATCTAAGGATCTGACCATGCGTTATCCAAATATTTTGGGGTCCCTGACTCTCAACGTTGGGTTTAATTACCTACGTACGGCTATAAGATTTCGTGTAACCTATATTTGCAGCGAAAAAGTGAGGGTGCACTAATCCGCATGGTTTCGCTGGATTCTTTAGCTATCCTCCTCAATGTTAAGAATTTATTGTTTTCTTCGCTGTTTGAATCTGATGCTGGAAGGGGGAGAGTAGAAGAAGAACTCAGTACAAGAAATAATAGAGGTCTTCCAGACGATACTATTCACCGATCGGATTAATTCCTCAGCTTAACTATGGTTACTCTGGCCATTTCTCGATAAGAGTTCCAAAGTCTGCTTATATTATCGAAATTTATCGAACTCTACGAATCTGTAATTGAAATTGAAAAAAAAATAGCAATCCAAAATATTCCATGGCTAGAACAAAATCGGGTAACTTAATAATAATTGTAGTATCGCAAAAACATCTAATGTAAAATAAAAGCATGCATGAAAGTTAAACTTCAAATTTTACATGGTAAACATTTTAATTTCACGACATTTCAATTTCTAAGTCGAAATAGTTACACTTTTTCCGATATTTCTAAGAAAAATGACGATTTTCAAACAAAATACCTATTCTAGTATCTTGCGGTAAGTTTGGTCATGACTTTACATGTTGTTGTCCAAACTTACGGATCCGAAACTTCGGACATCTGTATTTGCTTTTTATTTTTTTAATTTTCTATACAATTTTCTGCTGATTTTTCAAATTCAAAATGGCGACCACAATGTGGCGTATGAAATTTTATGTTTCTTTCCACGTTTCGTGGTTAAAATTTTAAATATCCTAATTAATTTCGGTAAAAAAGTAAACGACCTTGCATTGTTTCACATTGGTCCATACGCAAAACTTTTATTTAGGAAAATTGCAAAAATATTTTCAATTTAGGAATCTCCGGGGCCTTGTGGTCTGGCTTTTGTACTTTCTGCTATTGAGTTTTGTAAAATTTATAACTGAACATATTGAATTTTACAAACCCACAATAGCAAAAGTTACCAAAGCCGGACGATAAAACTACGGTTATACCTCTATTGAAAATGATTTTGCAATTTTCATAAATAACAGTCTCTCAATGTGGTGACATAACGAATTTGTTCTATAAAGATCGGCCATTTTTTTAGGCTTAGTTCGGGAATTTGTTGTAAATTTTTGCTAATAATCTTCAAAATGTTGTGATTTCCTCAAAGTCCGTAATTTTTACAAAAAAAAAAAGAAACATTTCTTCTCTGTATACGTAGCTCGAACAGTACTGTATAGGTAATTATTGTTACCAAACTGCATGGTACTCGTTTGGTGCTATTAATCGGTTTGATATTTTAACCGATTTAATTAGAAAAACGAAAATGATTTCTTTCAGTGCGCACTTTTATTACAAACATTGTAGATATGAAAATAGGATTCCATTATATATACCTACGTGCTTTATTACACAATAATATGGGTTTATATAATACAGGTTAATAATACAGGTAAAACCTTAAAGGCATTTTCTGTTAAATTTCAGTAGCAGTGGAATATTTCAGAATATTTAACATGATTAAAGGCTTAATACTACTATTATACTTACAAGGACGTTATTATCGATTTTGTTAAATCTACAATTACACGGAGTAGAAACTTACCTCACATTACATACATACTTTAGAAATGTAGCTTGTCTGTGGAAAAATGCATTAAAGTATGTTTTATTCGACCTTAAAAGTACAACTTACACATATAATATAAATCATTCTTCAAAAGCTGTGAGCTGTGAAAGGTGGTCTGTCTCGTCGGAAAATAGCAACGAAACTTTTTACCTACCAGATGAAAACCCAATTCTATACTAAGAACAAGACATGACATTCTTTCAACTGTGTCAAGAAGGTTATTTCGTAATATCCTTATTGTATTTTTAAATGTAATGTACACCTAAAAATAAGTAATTGTTGCTACGTAAAAGGATTCAAGAAGGTTTCCCTGTATATGGCACCAACCGGTGAGTTCTTGTCGAATTGACAAAGGGAATTGTACAGTTCTAGTCAATTTTCTTAATTCATTTACCAAAAAGAATATACAATAAATATCATAAATAAATTATGTATCTCCAATGATAAATACACTAAACGAAATAACATAAAACATATAGCAGTAAAAGATTTACCAAAAAGAGATGACAGTAACGCATATAGACATATTTTTATTCTTCTACATTTTCTTTCATCATTGCAAAACTTTTAGACAACTTTTCTATTGGTTGAAAATGTATTATTTACTTTCATGTTTGCTAACATTTTTATAACATCTATATGCGATATTATTTTCCTTGTTCAAAAAGCACGTTATAATAATTATTAACATCTCCTTGTCATGTTTGTTAATGGCGATAGTTAGTAATTGGCCCTATTCTTCACTGTGAAAAAATTATATTTTCATAATACTAATATATACCAGTTTTCGTGAGAAAAAATGAGATCGATGCAATTAAGTAGCGGGCATGTTTGGTTTAAACGCAGCCTTGTTTTATTAGTGTAGTACCGAGATATTCATTGACAGTATTAGGAATGAAAATAGTTACATTTATTACATTTTAAAATGTTTAAAATGAGTTTTACGTTAAATCCTGCAAACACACCAAAAGCTTTAATAGAGAAATACTTTTATAGTTACATTTTTATCGTACCGATTTATAACTTCAATATTTTGACAATCGGATTTTGTTTCAAAGCCCCTGCGAACGTATTTTCGTAAAAGTTTTGAAATCTGATAAAATCTAATGTTTTGTGGCGTAAACTAGAGATATATTATTACAGAAAAAAATGACCTGTTTATTAAAAATAAGTTCGCAAGTATGGGATTCATAAAAAAGTCTTGAAAAGCTTTGATTGTTTGTACACACATTGCAACGTATTTGATATTTTTGAAAAATATTTACCCCTCATCGCGGGTTGATCCAGCAACCTATAGCTGGGTAATCTACAGTGATGTTTATCACCACCCGGGGACTGTAAAGCTTCTGTATTGTGCCGAAGGGCTTTCATGTTATTCGACCTTACCCGCGGCGTCGACAGGTGGGAACTAATCTCTGCGAGTATTTTTATAGTTTCCGATGTAATTTTATGCTAGGTAATTTTCTTAAAATTAATTTTGTTTGCATCAAGTGGTTAACTTTCAATTTAGTATCGGTCATATTAGAGTATTTTTCAAGACTATTATGGTGATTACTATATTCATCCTAGCTCTCACGAACATCATAAGTTATAGTACATGTATTATGGTGAAAATATCGTTTTTTCTAATCCTCTACAAAATTTGCTGCATTGCATTTTTTATTATTTTTACAAAATCATTATTTTCATTTTCATCCTTTCCTTAATCATATATTTACCGCAATAAATATAATGACATTTGACCATTTTAGATGTTAAGTAGGAGATGATATTTCTGTTTAATTATGGCTATTAATATTACAAATATTTCACTAATTTTAAAATTTGCTAATATGAATTAACTATTACCAAATTTGGTAATATTAAATTTATTTGAAAAGTTGTTTTTTCGATTTAAATTGGTAATTCATAAAGTAAGTTCAAAAACTTTTAATTAAAAATCCCCATGATATTAGTTATTTAATTTTTATTATGCAATTTATATAATTTGTATAAAAAAATCAAACGAGGTTGGAAAATATTTATGTCCCGGGCACGTATAATCATATCAATCATATTAATTCCACACGGTCAATTTCATATTCGAAGAAAACTTCAAACTTTGTGAATGTAATAACTTGATCTTAGAAAGTTTCGAATGAGAGTTTATATATGAGTAAAGTGGCGTCCATTTTTTAATTAAATGTACCTGCTTGAAAGTCTAATTCTGGCATTTGAATAATGCGAGCTAAAGACGTGCATAACTCACATATTTTTTCTGCAACATAGAATGCTACATATAATTTAAAATTCCGCAATCCCGAAAAAATTTGAATATATTGGAATATTTTGTTAAAGAGTTTACATCCACAAATTGGACGTTTCAGTATTTAATTATTTCGCAGATATTTTTTTTTAGATGTGATGCATTACGCTTCTTTTAATCTACTTTTATTTAATTTATAAAAAAAAAGTAAGCAACATACAAATGTCCAAGTCGACCACAAAAGGAACAAAGATCTGCTTAAATAAAATTTAATTCATGTTAAATTGGTAATGCAAAAATGGTTTAACTGCGTAGACGACTAAACTTATCATTATACATATATAATATTTACTTAATCAGTTTAGTTTAAGTAAAATTCTGAGTTCTGAATTGCACTCCTGCACTTTATAATTTATGTCTTTTTCACAGTCTAATATCTTACAGTTATTCTTGGCGGATTACGTCGTAAATTAACTACGAAATTTTACGTCCTTAAAGAAACATAACGTTGAAGGGAAAGGAACATTAAAATGATAATTAAAATTTTTGAAATAAAACGAATTACAAATCCAGCAAAGGTATATTTATGCGTTTATTTAATGTTTTAATTTTGTAATAAGATCCATAAGTTATATAAAATGCGGATTATTCGAGCTGTATGCAATAGTAATTCCTTTGCTGCAAACAAGTTTAAACCCAAGAACATGAAGAAATAATGTGAATTTCGATGGTTTAAATGTTAATTGGCTAAATAACTAAATTTTAGTAATAATAAAAAAGTATGCGGTTAGCAAATTAACATACATTAATTACTTAATTTTTAAAAATGGTTTTTATGATTTTAAGATTTGATTTTATTGTTTCAGGTAAGGAAGATCCAAATTGGCTGGGGAAAATAGATTTATCTATATCTCTGAATGTAAGTTTTTGCTTATTTAATTATTTTATTCCTAACAGTATTCCGAAAATTCGTATTTCCTGCACTATTCTTAACGTGAAATACGATTTTTTTACATTCTGTTAGGAAAAATATAGTTCGTTACACGTGCGGTAACCGGCAATTTTGGCACTAGTAACGAAATAAACTAATGGATATCCCATATATGGATACTACACAAAACATTCTCTAGCTGAAAGTTTGTCATTATTTACGGGTAAATTATTTATTTCTATTAAAAGATGTAAATATTATATAATATAATTCTAAGTAAGTTTATTAAATATAATACTCGCTCGAATTAATAAGCTATCTCAAGTTTTTCATTGAACACTAGATTTAAACTTGTTTTCGGTATTTTCCATTTTAATAATTCGATTTCAGTGACAACTGTTGCCTGCTTTATTAAGTCAATACTCTGCATAGTCGATAGGCACCGGAGTTTCAGATCTCAATAATTTCTGTTTCGGAATCTTACTTCAATGAATAGTAAATAGTTATGAATAAATCATATTATTTATATTGTACGATATGTTATGAGTGGCAAATTAATTTATAATTAATTTTATAATTTATGATATATTTGTAATCAAACATCTGTTGTGGGTAACCAATAATTCTTGTAAAGATTTTTTTTTAAGTTAGTACTTTTCAAATGTTATTTATATTATGAACGAAATTATTTACAGGAAACTGTTTGAAGTATATTATATATTATGATTTCTTTTTTTATGTCAAAACAATAATCAATCATGACTTTGATGAAATGCAGATTAAATATAAACATAAAAATGAAATTAGGACAAAATTTACAGTTATTAGTTGAACCATGATAGGCCAATTTTCATCTAAAAATGTGTTTTTCAATCATTCAAAATTCAAAAAATTGTCTATAAAAGAATTTTTTAAATTAAAAACTTTATCAAACCACCACAGTAATAAATATGAAATTTTCCAAATTTTTTGAAAGTGTTTGTGAAGTTTTTAATTCTACCATTTTCATAAAAAGTTTATTTTAGTTAAAAAAAAAAGCATCTGTTTTAGGCGATCCTAGGCAGACACTTTGCATTCTCTACCGTCTTTTTAAAAGTAACACTAAAAGTATCAGTGTATCCGAGATTTTTTCATTTTAACCTTCTTTAATAGAAAGAGTGTACTTAAACATACTTGGAATGGGATTTTCAATGATCCATTTATCAGTTAATCTATCAGAACCATATCAAGAATAATTTAATACGCTCAGCTTCCTGACAACTGGTCCCGTGAAGGCTTTATTAAGGACTTAATCATACACCTTGAGAAGATGTATCAATTAAGTGTGGATTATACAAAAACCGAAAATTAGAAAAAAAAAACGAAAAGTTATTGTAAATAATCTTATATAAACAATGATCTTTTAGTGAATATGGAACTTTTTATCCTTGTTGCTTCAACATCCGAAATCGGGTCTTACAATTAGACGAAAAGATCCAATAAACAATTAAAGTAGACTACATTTAGGAGATGTTTACAACTGGAACCAAGCTATTTCAGATTAATCTGAAATGGTACTGACAACTAGTGAACCATTTTCTGAGAATATTTGAGCATTTTAAAACAATGTTGGAATGTATTATTAGCTCATAAGTATCCGAGTATTACTTTTCCTTGAAATTGTGATATAAAACTAAAAAATTATTTTTGACGAAATAAACTTCAGAAATAAAAAGGAATAAAATCGTAAATTTATCTAAATAGTAGCAATTCTTTTTTATAGTATATAACAAAGTATGACACTTACAATAAATGAAATAATTATGCAATTAAATTCCACAAAAATATTCACAAGTTTTTCAAAAAACTTTATAATAGAAAATGGGTCTAGTTTCTGAACCGTTTTTATTCAGTTCACTTAATTTCCATGGTAAAGATAACATTTTTTTGTTAATGCCCAGAATCACATGAAAAGTATACGTTTCTCAGTACTTCATAGTTGCAAAACTATCAACAAACAAGTATGGGCATCATTAAATGCAGAAGAACCTATACCGTAAGAAATGTCTTACAATCATGATCGCGTTCTTTTAAAAATTGGCTTAAATTTCACCATTGTGTCAGAATATGGTTTTAAAACAAATTCTTGCTATCTTGAAACTTAAAAGAAGACCTTGTCAAGCCGCAAGGAAGACGAAAATTAAATGGACATTACGATCTTTTTTGCGATAAAAACGCAGTAAGAGTAAACAACATAAACAATAACGACCTGGCGTAAAATAAAAATCTTTCAAAAAAAGAACATGGCCAGTAACAACCCGAGAATGGTTTTGAGCAGATTTTTTATCACATTTAACCACATGAAAAGTTTCACGAATTTTTGTATGTTAACTTATTCCTCGTATGACAATAATATTACAGAAATTAAGAAGTTAGTGTTCTGTGCCCGTTTCGAATAATTAAATACTGTATCAGTGCAGTGGGGCGCTCAGCGATTTTGTTTGGAGTTGGAGGGAGTTTTATGAAATACCTTGAGTTACACAGAGAATCGATGTGTGATTTTGAAAATGTCAAGTGTATTTGTGTTCAACCCGTTTCCTTGAATCCATTAATTATTGTTATAAAATTAAGTAAATTTCAACTAAATCCTCACTGTTTGTGTATTTCATTTTCTTCCTACCGGTGATCGGTTTAGCCAAACGAAACAGAAGTTTTCTTTTCATGTAGGCAAAGAACGTATATCCTTTTATTACAATGAGAAAAGATTCTTGCAACCGATGAAATGTGCATCCGATAGCCAGAATAAAATGTATTCTTTCAGCGGATGAAATATATTATTATTACTATGAAAATTTCATTGCGTCAATTATATTGATAAAAGATTGTTTCAAAACACTTAGTACACAACATACAAATCATTTTTCGTAGTAATAATAATATATTTCATCCCTTGAAATAATACATTTCATCGTGCTATCGGTTGTACGTTTTGTCGTGCAATGAATTTTTTTTTCAATGTGTGGATTTTCATCTACATAATCTAATTGTAACCCTCCCAACAGGCACGAAGAACCCAAATGTTTCTAAAACGTTTTTAGAATGTTCCAGAAACGTTCCTAAAACGTTTTATGTCTGCAACATGGATGAAACGTTTATAAAACGTTCCGTAAAAGTTGCAGACATAAAACGTTTTAGGAACGTTTCTGGAACATTCTAAAAACGTTTTAGAAACATGTGGGTTCTTCGTGCCCGTCGGGATAGAATTCTTAACCAGCTTAATTTAAGCCCAAATTCTGAACGATGTCATATTTGGTACAACATTTTAGTCGTTAACTTTAAGACTTTTGAAGAAGTCTGCTTTTCAGTAAAAACAATGCTTCTTTTGGTTACATCTTAAAATTAGCTAATTATTGGTCTTAATTGAAGAACTATTATGTTCAGTGCAGGCAATATGTATATAAAACCTGAAAAAATGTTACAAACAGGGTAATATAGTATTCAGTAATAATTAGTATAGTTTATTTTGTCAGTAGTTAGTTTATTTAATTAATTGTAGATACTTAATATATTTGTAATTATGGTTTCTCTGTATATATACACTCAAAACAGTGTCTTTTACCCGGTATTAGCATCCTTATACCCATTAAAAGACATCCTTTTACGGCAGTAGTATTTCTTTTAGATGACTGCACTTGTTGCCCATTCTAGCTGTCTAAGTGTTTTATGTAATTTTCAATCTGTATTTTTACAAATAAAGTAGAATAGTGAAAATGTGATATCTTTAATACGTATAGTGTGACTATTATTTTTCGCTTGTCTTCCTCAATAATTACATTATGTAGTAATCGTTTATTTACACCCGACGCGGACGGTACAAGTTTAAAGCCCTCCAAGGCCTGGAGGTGGTAAACCTTTGAAAAAAAAATTCCCACCATTCTTCCTCTTGTGCACCTTCTTATAGCTGTAGTCCTCGTCTCTAACTTCACTTCGTTATTTGTACCCGACGGGAAAAGTACTTTGGAAGAGCTAAAGTCTGCACTAAGTATTAAAACAAAGCAAGTAGTTCAGTTTAAACCAAGTAAAAAAAGTGTGGTTCAAAATTAGGAAAAAGACGTAAAGTCAGAAGCAGAGAGTCATCACGCAAAAGACGAAAATAAGACGAGATATTGGCAGAACTGCCTCGACTCCGAAGAGAATCTTCAAATTTTTCAAGCAAAATCGAGGAAGAGACTAATATCACAAGTTGGTACCCAGAGGCTGCTATGCCATTTATCACCTTAATAAAATAAAAGGCAAAAATTGATTTTCGCTATAAAATCAACAAAGACCAAACCTTTTTGGGAACGCCTTTTTTGTACAGTTGACCTCGCTATAGGCAACAAAAAATGCGTACGTTACAAATTGCCTCGCTATAGGCAACACAAAATGCGTACGTTATAAATTGCCTCGTTATAGGCAA
Organism: Trichopria drosophilae; assembly: GCA_030407085.1. NCBI lineage: Eukaryota > Metazoa > Arthropoda > Insecta > Hymenoptera > Diapriidae > Trichopria > Trichopria drosophilae. Next base: position 69,424,657 of record CM059587.1, read on the forward strand.
AATTCGATATCAAGAATTAACTGCGCATAACTCGCAATACGACCTCACTACAGGTCAATTATTTAAATTATTAAAGTTATAAAATTTTAATATTTAGGGGTTTCGGAAGAAGAGATCATGAGCCCCCCTCGAGAAAATATAGATTTGGAACCTCGAATAACAACAAACGCAGAGGCAGTTACCGATCACAACGTTGATAATATAATTGATTTTCTTGGATCGAATCCAAATATTTTACGTAAACGAAGCAAACCACTACATGAAGAAATCTGTGCTCGTTGGAAAGTTTACCTACAGGAAGGTTTAACCTAAAGAACAAAAGACGGAAGTATTCGAAAATTGGACACTTCTAATACCGCCGAAGTTAAGCACGGAGATTGAAGTGTGTGCTTAGATGATAAATCCCTGAGGCAAGACCAAATCTGGGAAAATCTTGAACCTCAATTATCACGTGTATTTTCGGCTATAGGGTGTGAGCTAAATGAGATTCTTGAACTCAAAGATATAAAGAACCGGCTTGTGCGGTTGCAAGGTACGGCAGAACAGTTGTGCACGATACTAGCCGATATTGGCTATGTCAGTAAACCTAAAATACCAAATAATCCCGTTCCTCAATTATACTACGAGGAAAGTTATTGAAAACAGTAATGGAGATGAGTACTTACTGGGATCAAACTTTGCAGAAAACATTAAAGCAAAAGATGCGGTGAGCAAAACTGCAACAAATCTGTAGTCGAACAAAACGCAGAAATTCGTGAACAAACCTGGACCATCAAACGTGTCTAGAAAGAACCAGTATTTAAACTACCGGCGCTACCCTCCAGACTCTAAAAAGAAGCAGCAGCGGAAGTCGTACAGAGGGCAAGAGCGCCGTACGTCGAATTACCTCAAGACACATTAATAGAGGTAAAATGGTCTGGGATCACAAAAAATACGATTCTGACCTGGACTCAAGGAATTCCTTTTGTAAAGACGCCAAATCAAACGCAAAGACCGCTGGTTATTATATCCCTTAAACATAATGCGAGATATAAAGAAGCCATATGTAAAAGAACCGTGTAAAACTATATTGGAGTGCGCATCAGAAGGAGAATTTTTTTCAAAAATAAATAAATTTGAACAGATTCATAGAAACCACTCATTTCAAACTTGAGAATTACAGAACCGCCAATAACTTAATATATATTCTAATATGGTTAGGCCTCATGGCCTGACCACTGCGGATTCACAGGATCCTATTGTGGCAAATATATATAAGTTAATAACAAAAGACTGTTATTTTGCCACCGTAGATATGAAAGACGCTTATTATCTCGTCTGAATAGATGGCGATTTTAAAAAATATTTAAGGTTCAATCATGAAAACGAAATTCTTTAATTCCAATGTTTACCATTTGGGATATACATAGCTCCCTATATTTTCACGAAACTTCTTAAGCCAGTGGATCAATATATTAGGGAAAAATTAAATATATTGTGTATTGTATATCTGGATGATGTGTTAATAATATGGGGAGCAAGGAAGAGTGCGCTAGGACAGAAAATAATAGAATTAAAATTCTTGAAACCTTCGGTTTTGCTATAAATATAAAGAAAATCTGTCTCACACCTACAAGAGAAATAGTTTTTAGGATTTCTATACAACAGTAAAAATCTTACTATGCGGTTACCAAAAGAAAAAAGTGAACTATTATCGAAATTTTTAAAAAGATTAAAAAGAGTCCATTGCTCTATTCGTGACATGTCAAAAATTATTGGATGATTAGTAGCAGCTAGTCCAGCTGTAAAGTACGGATTGGCATAAAAATCTCGAATGAGCTAAATATGACGCATTTAAAATAAATAAGGATTATAATTAGAAAATGAACATTCCTTCGTAAATGTCATATGATAATTGGTGATTACAAAAATTACAGGAATCTTACCAATACATAAGAACCCCTACCGATCTTGGATTAAAACTTTTTACGGACGCGTCTAAGACGGGGTGGGGGGGGGGCACACTCGGACCGAGATAATACAAAGGTTTCTGGTCAAAACTTTTTTTTTTTTTTTTTTTTTTTTTTATTTAAGCATACTTTGACCCTGTTGGATCATAATGCTAAACCCATTTTACAATACTTTCATACACATATCTAGTTATCTGAAGTTCGCTTATATCGATACGTCGCAGTTTACAAAATACCGGTGGAGTGCCTTACAAGTACGATGGGTTGGTACAGTAAGTAACGTTTCGCATGTGAGGGGTAGCTGAAATCCAAGCTCTCTTAACTCTTGTAAGAAAAGTCTTCGTTGATTGTCAAACTTTTTGCATTGCCATATTACGTGATTAAGATCCTTGAATTCATCGCCGCACTCACACTGGGTACTGGTGGTAAGGTTTATTTTGAATAGCGAAGAGGCTAAGTTGTAATGTCCAGATCTGCACCTATTTACAATTGTAATAATTTTTCTCGGAAGAACTAACTTTGAAAACCACGGCTTTCTACTCTTGACAAAGTAGTTATTGAAATAATACGTTCCTTTTGTTTCACTTTGATTCGGAATTTCTGAAAAGGATCTTTCATAGGCGTGCGTTTTAAAGTGATCTTTCAAATCAGTACAAGGGATTTTGAGCAATGGATCCGGTTGGTTATTCGATGCAGTTTTTGCAATCTTATCAGCGCTTTCGTTGCCAATTATGCCTCGATGTGCAGGAATCCAGCACAATTTAATTTTTTGTCTGTTTTTGAATGCTTCGGAAAGTTTCTTTTTAATTTCTAGTATGTAGGGATTTATTTTAACGCTCATTTTACAGCTTTTGATTGCAAGAAGTACACTCAATGAGTCTGTAAAGATAATTATCTTATGTCCAGGATATTTTTGCGCTATGTCTATTGCGTCCCGGAGTGCAACTGATTCTGCGGTAAATATTGAGGCCATTTTGTTGAGACTTTTGCTAACACTTATATCTAGGTCTTTACTGACACATGCTGTACCTGTCGAAATGGACGTCTTAGATTTGCTTCCGTCTGTGTACATAGTTAATGCTTTTTCTTTTTCAATATACTCTTTTAGAATGAGCCCAGGAGAAGGAAATTTACCCAATGTAATTCCGAGATCTATGTTAATATCAAATTCACTTGTTAGAGTAGAATATCGCTTTGTATAAATATTGTAATGGTCATTGACGTAAATATCCTTCAAATGGCACGTTATTGAGCGAATACATTGTTGCAGAAGGCGGTTGCTGAATTTACGCTGTTGTTTTACTGGTTTTTTCTCATTATTGTTTATGAGTTTCTCAAAATTTTTTACAGATGAGTATATAAGCAGGCTTTCATTTGACATTACTTTGGCTAAATAACATAGACACAAGTATCTTGCTCGCTCTTCAATGGATTGCATTTTAGACTCTGCCAGAAGCACATTTGTCGGTGTGCTTATGCGAAAACCAAGTGCAAGTCGTATTGCGTTATATTGAATTTTTTCTAATTTTTTCTTGTATTCATTAAGTTTAGGATAATAAACAAAACAACCATATTCAATGATTGAACGAACAAAACTCCTGTATAGTGTCAGCAATGTACTAGGGTCGGATCCCCACCATGTGCCTCTTAGGTACTTTATTACATTACAGGCTATTAGACATCTTTTACGAACTTTATCGACATGGTTTTTAAAGGAAAGCCGATGATCGAAAATGATTCCCAAAAAGCGTACAGTCTCGCTGGATTTTATATTCTCACCATTTACTTTGAGTACCGTACTACCTGGCTTTACATTTTTTCGGTTGAAGTGTATAAATATTGTTTTATGGGATGCTAGTTTTAGTCCGAGTCTATTTAAATTATCCTGTATAGCAGTGATTGCTTTTTCTAGGATAGTAGAGGCCGATTTATTATTTCCACGATTGCAGTAGACAGCAATATCATCAGCGAACTGAGATACATATACGCTTTTTGGTACATCATTACATATCGAGGCCACGTAAAGAGTGTACAGGAACGGACTTAGTACCCCACCCTGCGGCACTCCCTTGTACACACTTCTTGGCATATTAGTAAGGGCATCTGTGTATATAAACCTTTCGTATGTCAAAAACTTTGCAAATTGAATTAGCTTTGCTGAACATCCAATCTCGGCTAATTTGATCAGTAACAAATCGTTGACTATGTTATCATAAGCTCCTTCCACGTCTAGAAAGGCAGCTAGAAGGTCCCTTTTTTTACTGAAAGATTCTTCGACTTTTAGTGTGAGGTTTGCTAAATTATCGATAGTCGATTGGCCCTTACGAAAACCGGATTGGCTATTTGGCAAAACTTTATTTGTTTCAATCCACCATTGCAATTTGTTTTTGACCATCGTTTCAAAAAGCTTACATGTACATGATGTTAAACTTATGGGTCGCACGCTTTTACCGTCAGCCTTTTTTATAAAATGAATGAAGGATTTTTTCCAATCATATGGATAGGAACCTGAGCGATACATTTCATTGAATATATCCACTAAGATGAGTCTATAATTAAGTGGGATTCGTTTTAAAGATTCATAATCTATTCCATCTAATCCACACGACGTTCTTTTGTTTTTACTATCTAACGCCACGTTCAATTCAAGAAAGCTGAAGGGCTCATCAAGAAAGATGTTTTTCTTTGTTTTTGGAAACCAACTGGGGTCACTTACTACCCACGGTGGACTGATTTTATTTAACGCTGTAGTAATCTTGTTGCCTTCTTGATGGTTTTCCGAGTGCGACGAATTAACCGTTATCCATTTATTTTTTAAAATCTTTGCTTTTCGCCAAACATGTTTAGGGTTTGTATTTACATTCAAGCTTTCTGCAAATTTTACAAAGTTATTTCTTTTTTTTTTGTCTAAGTATTCGTCTAGTTTGAGCGACTTGCTTTTTTAATAAGATGTAATCGTGGTCTGAATGGGAATATCTCCACTTTTTGAAAGCGGCTGTTCTTAGTCTCTTATATTTGTCGCATTCGGAATCCCACCAAGGGACAGGGTTTCGATGTTGCGAGTTTTTTACATTTTTCTTTTTGGGTGTATTCTCTGTTAGTGCATTTTGAATGATTTCTATAAATACTTTATATTTTTCTGCGGCATCGAGTTTTTCGTACTCTTGGGTTAAGAAAGTTTCGAAATTTGATTTAAGTTGTTCTGTTAGTTTATCCCAATCTGTACGTACCGATTTCAAATTTAAAGTTTTTTTTCTGTAGATACTTTTTTGTACCACAAAATCAATGAAGAGTGGAAAGTGATCGGACCCCCAGGTTTCGTCATTTGCTGTGATATGTACTTTATCTGCGATGTCTGTAGACGTAAATACGAGATCAAGATTTGACGTTATGGAATTAAATGCGGTTACATGGGTTACTGTGTCCGTGTTATGGAGGAATAAGTCAGATTTGTTAAGGCTTTCAAGTAGTCTTTCACCGTTAGTATCGTTTTTAAAGCAGTTCCAATTTATGTGATGAGAGTTAAAGTCGCCTATAAACAGTGTGTTGTCTTTGTTTGAAGTACTGAAAATTTCGTCCCAGGTAGATTGAGATAGTGTTGTCCCTGGAGGTCGATAACATACTATAATATTTAGATTGGGATAAAAGTTTGTTACGCGAACCCCTGCCATTTCTACATAGGGATCTGAACAATTTACTCTGGATATTTCTGTGTATGCAATATTATTACGTATAAAGATAACTATTCCGCCACCGTTTGCATACGTGCGGTCCTTTCTGTATGTTTTGAATCCAGGAAAGTTGAACGATTTTATTGCACTCGTAAGCCAGGATTCCACGCATATAATTATGTCAAAGCCAGTAATGATTTTCGTAAGTTCTTCTTTTTTGTTCACTACACTTCTCGAGTTCCAAAACATAAATTTGATGATTTTCTCGTATTTTTCCATCTTATTCCGTTTGATAGAGATCTTGTTTGATACTTTCTTCTTGTTTTATGAGATATTGAGAATTTCCTGTTCACTCTCGGATTCTGAAGTTATTTCTTCTCGTATCAACTTTTTCTTTAGCCTAGTGCACCTACTCTTCATTGTTCTGTCTGTCAGGTTTTGATGTGTGAGGTCCAACATGTGAGTGAGTCCTGCTAGGTCCTCCGTATATCTCTTTGCTATTTCATTTGTATTGGATTTGCCAAATGTTTCAGACAGATACATTACAAATGTCTCATATTTCAGAATGCAGGAATTTGCTGGATTTTCTATTATTTCTTTAATCGGACTCAGCAATTTGGACACTTCAGCGTTGTATTCAGTTAAGTCTTTTTGGAGTGCACTATCTTTTATTTTTTGTTTTTTGTTTCCTGTAGGTTTTTTGAGGATGTTTTCTTTTTCATATGTGGCAAAACTTTCTTTGTTGATTTCGCGGGTAGAAGTTTGTTCTTTTGAATTGTCTGAGATAGTAGAGGGAGCGAGCGGTCTTTTCGTCGCTTTATTATTATTTTGGTTTACATTCAGTAATTGAGTATCTTGAGAGTCACTGTTATTATTATTTTCATTTGTTGCATTCCTCGGACAGTTTTTCGCAACATGGCCATTCTGTTTACATACGAAGCAGCTGGTCGAGTCGGTGCTTAGATATATCCAATATGGCGTTCCTTCGTATGTAATCTGCATTGACTCTGGTAACAGGCTTTCATCTCCTTCTTGTATGTATATTTGTCTGCGGAAGGATAAAATGTGCGCTCTCCCTGGTTTTACGGTTCCTGCTTTAATATCGGTCATAGTAGATACCGGTGTAATGCCTTTAGTTTTTAGAGCGTCTATGATGGTCTGATTTTCTATAGTTGGCGATACATTTGAGATTACAACTCTTTTATTTTTTGAGATGTATGATCTGATTCGGATACTATACTCTTTAACTTTTATTACTTTGTTTTCTATGCTGTCGGCTATCGATTGGCTTGTTAGGAAGAAGCATACACGTCCTCCTGATATTTTTGAGATGTATCTCATGTCGTTTACGTGTATTACCTGTTCTAGCCCATCGATGTAATCGTCGATTGTGAGCCCTTCAATGGAATCAAGAATTATTGCTTGTTCTTTCTTAGGACGCGTGCTTTTTCCTGTCATGTGTGCATATGTTTGAGACATTGTTTGCTGGGACGTACTGTGAGATTGTAGCAAGTCATGACTCCTGTAGTCAGAGGTCATGATGCCCTTGCTTTGTAGGTGGTTTAATACCGTCTGTATATCGGGTGCTCTTGTAGGTTTTTTCCGTTTGTTACAACTGTAATTCCTCACTATTCACGCGCGCTCGCACTCGAATGTTATTAAACGCTTGGACTATTTACACCGCGTCGGCATACGTCTGCTCGTTTCGGCGTTTCAAACCAAACTGAGGTCAAAACTTTATTAATCTCTCCATATAATTGGGTTAGAATTACTAGCAGCCCTGTTTGGGTTCAAGTCTCTTGCAAAGAACTATAAATATTGTTCAATTTTGCTTCGCACTGATGGTAAAACGGCAATACTCTGTATAAATAGACGAGGAAGTGTGCGCTATCCATCCTTAAATAAAATTGTCAATAAAATATGGCGTTGGCGCGAATCAAAAAAATCTTTAAGAATATGCATCGTACATAATCTACACAAGAAAATTACATAGATAGGTTATCTCGTTCGCGCTATGTAGAAACTGAATATTCTTTAAAAGGGTCAATATTTAAGTATATTTGCTCAAAGTTAGCTGGCCCAACAGTTGATTAGTATGCATCCCGAATCAATAGAAAATGTACAAAATATATTGGTCCGGTCCCTCTGCAGATCACGTAGACGTATTTAAAATCAATTGGGAGAACGAATATTTCTATGCATTTCCCCCATTTGCACTAATAACAAAAGTGATAGATAAAATAATTCAAGTGCCAAGCTGGTCATCTCTGCCTTGGTTTCCCCTGTTTACGAGACACCATTATATTTTGGTCCTCGGAGAGATTTAATTCTTTTCTCCATTTAGGGAATCGCACCCCCTTCAGAGAGCCTTCTTACCCTGGTTGCAGGGAAACTATCGGGGAAAATTTGGAAAAAGAGAAATATCCCCACCATGATAGATTCGATCGCAGGAAGCACTCTAAAACAATATGGCACTGTATTTAGAAATGGTGGGAATTTTCTGAGAAACAAGAAGATGATCCAATTGAATACAAATTTGAAAATCTTGTTGATTATCTATCGGAATTGAAGAAAAATCAATCCTACCCTTCTATTAATATCCACAAATCTGCTCTCTTCTTTTTATTTTTGTTTTCTATAAATCCGGAAGTAGGAAAGATCCTTAAAAGATTCCTCAAAGGCATTTATAACGAGAAACCTACCCGAAGATACGAAACAACAAGGGATCCGAATCCAACATGGGAATATTTAAAGAAGTTACATCCATTGGAGACATTGAGCCTCCGTGACCTAAGGTTAAAATTATACATATCGCTCGCACTGACTACTGACCATAGAGTTCAGACCTTGTCCATAATTCACTTGGATAATATTTCAATTTTCCAAAATAAATTGGAAATAAGAATAACTGACAGGATAAAAATATTAAGATAAGATTCTATGTGGAGAAAATACAACTATTACCTCCGAGAGATGAATAATATTTAATCTTAATTTTTAAAAAGTCGCACCGCAAAGCAACCACGCAGTCAATTAGTAGATGGCTGAAGACCGTATTAAGAGAAAGTGGAGTAGATACAAATATATATTCAGGGTATTCTACACGGCATACATCCACGTCCGTAGCACATAGAAAAGGTGTTAATATCGAGACATTTGGAAGAACGGAAGGGTGGACAAATTCCTCGCTAGTGGTTCAGACATTTTATAATAAACCGTTGGCCCACGACGCGGAGACTCACGGGCAGTAAATTTGTGTACATACATAAAGAAACAAAAGATAACAATTTAGATAAAGAAAAGGTTTTCATTTTTTATTTATTTGTTTTTTGAGTATGACATACGTGTTTATTAAGATATACAGATTAGTACATTTTATATGTATATAACTGTGTAGAATCAGATCACATGAAATAGCCTTTAAACATCTACATAATGTAATTATTGAGGAAGACAAGCGAAAAATAATTGTAAGATTGATTGACTTACCTTGTAAGGAAGATCAATCGAAATTATTTGAGCTTGTCTTCCGAAAATAATTACAAACCCACCCACCCTCCCAAACATTTTTTGTCTTTATTACCCATGTGATCTGAGTGTAACAAACAACCAAGTGAAGTTAGAGACGAGGACTAGAGCTATAAGAAGGTGTACAAGAGGAAGAATGGTGGGAATTTTTTTTTCAAAGGTTTACCACCTCCAGGCCTTGGAGGGCTTCAAACTTGTACCGTCGGGTGTAAATAAACGATTACTACATAATGTAATTATTTTCGGAAGACAAGCTCAAATAATTTCGATTGATCTTCCTTACAAGGTAAGTCAATCAATCTTACAATTATAAACATAAAATCTACATGACAATATTTTCTTATTGAAATCTGTTCTGGTTTTTTAGTTACGTGGGTTGCACTTGTACAATAATACGTGAGCTAACAGCTAGACTTCTTATTAATTTCCCCGATAGTGAAGACATTTTGTAATTGAAACCAATAAAATTGATATTCATTTTTTATAATAACCTCCAATTCGTACCAAGATTTAACATTCTAATTTGTATTGAAACATGGCATTCAATAGAAATCTCTTGCATTGTCTTCAATATAACCAACAATAGATAAAATGTATGATTCAGTTAGCCGATATTTGCGAAATACCGATTCCCCTACGAGAAGGATTTGATACACAGCCTCTCCATATAATGGATCAGACAAGAACATGTTTGAATTGTACTCAGCCTATACGTGCGATGAAATCATTGCAATTGAACCAAGATCCTGCTTGTTTGACACTTAACGTTTTACCGCAAACTAGAGATAGTACTTGTTTTATTTGTAATGAAGATGAAGATGGACTTGTGTGCGAAGTTAAGGTATTTGTTGATAAAACATATATATTCTGGTCATGTAGGCGGCATTTGGATGAAAGAGGATTTATGACCATTATTAGCTGCTTTACAGTTCATGAATAGACCATAATGTACTTCGAGGTGCGCAATTTGGAACGTTTTTACAAGAACTTCGGAATGTGGCAATAAAAAGCCAAGATTGTGTTGACGATAAAAACAAATTATCTGACGTGGATTCCTTTTCGTCGTAAACATACAATTTCGAGTTCTTTTCACTTATTGTAAACGAGTATCTTGTGTCACTGACCACTGGTATGTCAGCACAAAGAATTGGATGATGTTTTTATACAAAATGCGTCAAGGGCTCTCTGATGAATTTTTGAAAGTTCTCTTCAAATATTCGAGCAGACAAGCAACAAGTCTGTCTACCCTCAAAAACTCTGATGTTTCAATTTATTCCAACAAACATTGGATTTGATTCCATTTTATGAGAAAAATACATTGCGAGACATGTAACTGAATTTGTGAAGAAATTATACAACCCAAATGCATGTATTCACCAAGTAGTTGCTGAAAAATTTATGTATATTTCTAAGAATAGTAACTAATCCCAAAGACTATATCAGATTAAGTAAGCGCCCTTATACGTACACGATAAATTGCATACAGAAGAAGAAGAAATCGAACTTGAAATGTTGTCCAATGCAGACTTCCTCAATCAGGATTAATGAAGGTTAGACTTTTATCAAGATTCCGTAATTCCGCACAATATCACTTATGGACTACACATCGACCAATGGATGTCAACGATGAAAACGTTGGTAACCAAGCAGAAAATGCATATAATCCTATTATACAAGGATACTACTGCACATGTAAATCGGGTGACCAGACTTAGGTACATGGGCACATATTGCAGTGGTTAGTGGGATATGGAAGACATTAGCCAAATGTAAAGTATCCGTTAACAAAACTATTAGAATGTATTCAATATGTGGCAAATAGATTATCGCATCAACCTATCAATACTGAACATGTGTAAGGGGCAGTTTTCAGTATAAAAATAGCCGGGGTTAAACAATGTATAAAGTGATTAAATAACATCCTCACGGTATACATTGGGTAGTGCTAATGAGGACTGCAATATTTACTGTAATATATGCAATGATACATATGTTATTGTTATTACAGTATTGTAGGTATCGTAGATATCGTAGGCACTCAAGATTTGTAATCAGCGACTTCAAAAACCGAACAATAAAGATCCCGACATCAAATATTAAGGATTTTCAAAATCCCCAATGTAAAATACCCGACAGGTAAAATGTACCAAATAAAAATCCACCGAAAACAAATATTACGAAAAGTAATTCTATCGATCTAAAATAAATTCAATTATAACATAAAACTTTGTCTACGAAGACTCACGCGTAATCGATACCTTTAATGCAGATTTTGCATTAAATTCACTACTGTTGAGTTTACCATAACACGATATATTAGAAAGATTTCAGTTTTTGATTAAAGTACTGTCCAAAAGTAACATTTAATTCTTTTATAAACCAAAAGACACCGCAGCAGTTCATAAATCTGATAACAGCCGTGCATTCTGCAAAATTTACATCCTATCACTTGGAATTGAAATGCAGTAGACTTATTTTATGTTATACGCATAACTTGAAGCGACAAAATTCATTCATTTGCTTTTTTGTGAAAATCAGTAAAAAAGGTAATTTCTTTATAAATATTTGCATTTATATAAAAAAATGTCTAAAAAAAACACAATTACTTTAGGTCTTTGTTGTAAGCGTAGTAGTAGAAACACCAAATTCAACGTGTAGGTATGCCTTTATACTTGATTTTAAGACTGGTAATCGTATTTATTTTTATATCAGTGATGTAAATATTTAAATACTACGAAGGAAATGCATTCCAATACTGGAACGTGTCTGGTGCAATGCACAGAGTTATCTTAATGAACCAGTGACGCAAGCGAGGTCAGCCTCAGAGTTGAAAGGGTGTCCCAATCCTTCCATCCTGTTTCAGTAGCAATGGTCAGCGTTACATCGGACGAAGGGAACGTGTCAGTCTACCAACCGTTGTCCAGGAGTCTAATTATGGCGCCTGGCTTGTTTAACGCCCTCGTTTGAATTTAAATCATCCACGAAATTTACTTAATGCCAAGTTTCACCTCTGCCGAACTTTACATTCGATTTTGACGGCCAGTTTGTACGAAGTAGGCCACGTTTAACAATTCCAAACATAGATCTACGTGGCAATATACGTGTAGCTCGTATATTTCCCCGACTTCATTTACGCAGTTGTTGCCGAAATTTAATTGTTGCATTGGTCCATAACAATTTTGCATAAAATTGAAGAAATAACCATGTTTCACAATTCATTACGAATATATGAGTAAACAAATGTCTCACTTTTTTATTTTAATTTGGATATGCTTGTAAAATATGTCAAGAGATCTTCCAAGTTTTTTGTAAATGGCTAGATTCTTTCATTTCATGCCTTTCGTTGCACAAGTGAAGATTTTAAAATATGGAATATGCAGAGGGTCTAATCCAATATAGACAACTAAAATTTATGTAGTGTTTTAATAAAATGTATTCTTGTTTTGGAGCTTTTCAGTTCAACTTACCAAAAGTATTCACTGTTTTTGAACTTCTCTACAATTGTTCAATATTTCCATGTCATCCGATTTAAGGATCCTACTAGGCAGTAGTTTGACTAGGCCGGTACATCTGTCAAAGAATAATATATGTGCCCTAAGGCCAGCTGTACGAGGATAGAATCCTCGCATAGAGCAAAAGGGCAAAAGCTGGATTGATCTCGATGTTCACTATAGAGACCATGAAAGCACAGCCTATCGATACCTAAATCGGATCACGCTGAAGTATTGAAGATGTAAAACTTGGCAACATGTTATAGGTGCCCGACTATCATCAGATGCGATCGCTAACACGTCGATCTTTCGCTAGTCATTTTAATATCAAATTTGTTGAAATATTTGTTATCTGGTTACAAAAACAGATGATAAATTAAAAATTGCCTACTTGAAACGTAACTATAAGATTCAGTGATTCTGCCAAAACTTCAGTTACAGAAAGACATTAAATGAGAGTCATAATAATTTTATATTATATCCCTATAAGACTGTATAATGTTTACATGAAGAGGAATATTTTACAACATTTCACAGAACTATTATGTAAAACTTGAAAATAGACCAGACCAATAACTGCGTTCAGAAAATCGTTAATATTAATTTCTCCATAAATTGTTCAACATCAGCAACTTTAGAAGTATTGGAATTGACGCAAAAATATCAAAGTTTATTTGGAAGATAAACGCAATGATTCTCTGCAATTTTCGTTTTTTATTAATTGGATTCGACAATTGCAAGATGACAAGAATAACATTAAATCATACAAAAATGCATATAAATAAAGTCCACAACTATCAAAAAATAAAACAAACTTCAATGAACTACAAAGAATAAGACAATTTTCAGAGATCGACGTTAAATGTGTCTTTCAGGTATCTCGCAAAATTTGTCTCTTCGGCGTTTCGTAATTTGTCTCTGGATCCCAATCGTGATCACATTTATCTTCCCTCGCCCTACTAGCAGCGCATCAGTGGAACTATAATCGCGAAAGGTGTCAAATCAACATTTTTCTTTTCCTTCAAGTTGGTAGAAGGTGATTCCTGTAATTAAACATATTTTCTTATATTTTATGCTATTATTATATGAAATATATCATGGGAAAGGTCTTGAACCACTCACCAACACGAAAGTTAAAAGTTCTAGAGATATGCCCATAAATGTTTATTGGCAACGCTTTTTTTGAATTTTAATTGTCATGTCCGTACGTTTTGAAGTTTAAGGTCCGAGGACCTATTATTTTCACTTTGTAATGATCTCCTCATTCCATTTGCATGTGAAATTATTGATCCGAAGTAATATTTGTGTGAAAAAGATCCGATTTTTAATAAACAAACTTTTTTGGGTCGCATTTTTTAAAACTTGAGGCCTGAATCGGAAAGTACCATAAATTTTAATGGGTTAATGAATAATGCGAAAAAAAAATTAAACGCGACTTGACGGATAATTGTTAGACAACGAGATGTAGGTGATTACCGATTTATTTGTTATTTACAATAACTGTTAGTCAATTCTGAATTAATTTCGTTGGTATTCTTTAAGAGGCTGTATATTTAAATTAAATTACTTTTGCATTGCCCAGATTTTGTGAAATTGATTCAAACATTTTTAATTTACACTTTTTACAGAGTAAATGCCTACCTTATCGGCAGACTACCTTAGAACCCCCTTAAGGGTGGTACAGATTTAATCCGCATTTATAACATTGAACTCAAAATAGTACTGGCGGTTAGTAATGTGCAGTAGCTCGCGACTGTTATAGAATATTTTGTCAATCATTGCTAGTATGAACTCACTGCAGATAATCAATAACAGATGTCAGTAGTAGGTACTTTGTCCGTACTTTACCGGCAATGTAAGATGGCTATGTATCAAGTTGGATAACGCCAAAAAAACTACTATACTATACTATACTACTACTTTACCGGCTTTTTGATCCTTCTATTTCGACCCGAGTTTACTCCTTCCATAACTGCATGCTAATATAATTACATGAATTCTGAAAAACACAATCGAAAATTAAATTGCAATACGCTAATGTCTGATTAATATCAAATAGAGGATTCAAAACTCTAAAATAGGTTGCAATTGTAGTGGTCTTTTCCACATTTTTACTACGCTACCAACATAAATCTTTAAATCAATACTTTCTTGTCAGTAACAAATTACTTCTCCCATTTCGTATATTCATATAAATGAGCCTCTTTTGGCGTACAAAATGTTACTCTCATTTTTGTCCATTTTTATAACAGAACGTACTTATTATTTAGATAACATTTTCATTTATTTTTCACAAGTTATACAAATGAAAATATATTTTTGTGAACGGTACACTTTAAAATGACAGAATTCATTTATTTCTATTTATATTAGCTATAGATATTTATACTGAATCTCGGATGTCGGCAGATAAATCAACAATATTGGTTTCTGTGCAATATGGCCACCGTAGCCCACAACTTTCTCCGAAACGACAGCAAGTAGTGCACTCGTTCAAATATTTATCTTCGCAAAGGGATTTTCGCGTTCTGATTTTGAAGACTAAACAAGTACCGGCATCGGCATCCTGCTCCAACTTTATCGATTCACTTATGTACGGTCATCACGTGTTTTTATGATGTTGGTTTGAAACTGTCGTCTGACATATTGACGGGGACAATCACCTTGTATGTTTGTACTGTGCGACACATGCTTCTACTCATATTCATCTCTCTTGGAAGAGCATGCCCTATTTTATGGTTCTCAACACTCATTTTATTCTTAATTGATGTTGGAAATGAATCTATCACATTTTTATCAATTTTACTTTCGTTCAAATATATAAGGAATAATAAAATTATTGTTTTTGTTATAATTATGATTAAAGAAAAATGTCACTTTTCAAAAAAGACATTTCATCACGAGAATTCAACTAACAATAGTTCACCATACGACTTTTTAGCACATCACCATTTCACAGAAAATCTGCAGTTAATAAAATATTATCACCCAATGTAACCATGAATCACTACGGATAACCTAACAGTCTCGAACCTAACGTAATCTAACTTAACGTAACCTAAACTAAACATTTTAACATAAACTCTTTATCACCATTAATAGGAAGAAATACCGAGTTTGTTTAGGTATAAAGCATTTTGGAAACTGGAACTAAACAGTTATTGATTCATTAAAACTGTCTGCTTGTAGTGTCTAGAGTTGTTGGAAAAATCGAAGTGACCGGCGAACAGTGGATCATCCAATCCTGTAATAGACGATGGTAGTTATGGACAAAATGTTAATAAAACAATTATTTATTTCAATGAAAACTAGTGTTGGCGTGGTGCCTCGCTCGCTTCGCTCGCTCAGAAACTTCGACCCGGTGGAGAGTCGACTATTCCTTAATACTCATTCGTTTACTAACTGCTTTCAATTATATTATAAAATTATATCGATATTTGGGGGTCCAATCATATTTAGGTCCAAGTGGCTTCGATAGATATGTTACAACAATATAGTGTTTCTTATATATGTATGAAAATTGAAAATGATTTACAACTATTATTATGTATGGCCTGAGTCGACGTAAAATTGAAGATGAGCATTTTCAAAACTTCGACCCCGACGACAGGCCGGCCGAAGTATTAATAAATAAAAGTTGCAAAACACTTCATGCACTTGTTTTGTAATAGACTATTCGGTGCATATTACATATTTACTATGTTTTACTAATTAATGTCTGTATTATTATGATTTTATATATACAATGTAATTCGTCAAAGAATCTTGAAAGTGTCGAAAAGATCTCTGACGGATATCTGTTAGATATCTATAAGACATCTTTTAGATATATCGAAATAGTTATTTTCGTATCAGTGGCGTAAAAGAACTTATGCGCCCGAAGGTGATCACCGTGCCCGAGGGGCTGGCGAAGACTACCCCTGGGGGGTAGGGCGTCGGAACGTCGGAATTTGATTAAAAACAATAGGGTCATTTTTTTGCCGAGGTGACCAAATTCAATACTTTTTCAGACAATAGTCATAAGCATTTTAAACCAGTTTTTATGGCATTATCGTTAACTTTAGGAAGAAAAGGCATATAATCTTTTTTGTAGCGAATTTAATGCTCTATCTTTTTTGTTTTAAACATTTTTGAATAAAATTTGTATTTTTACAAAATAAATGCAAAAAACTACGAAGAAACGTAATTGGGGCTAATGTTTTTTAGTAATGGACGGATGCATCTGCGCTAAAATCTAATCAGATCTAAGTTACGCCACGACACGTATTTAAAAAAAAATTATGTTATTACGCTTATCCGTACGCGAGTTATCGCACGACAAAAAAAAAGGGACTTACGGATGTACGTACAAGATCACGGACACAAATTTTTTTATTGTTGAATTGGGCTCGTTATGGTCTGTTATGCCTGAATTGACCAAATTCAATACTTCGTCCAGACCTAAGGTCTGGATTATATATCATATACACACATACGCGCGCACACAATTATAAATAAACTATATATACTGAATCAGTATAGTCCCAGTACATTGCCGGTATTGGGCCGATCGTCGGGAAAACTTCAAAATCGGTATAAAGGCTGTACTGGAAACCAGTACTGCCCAGGTATTCAGCCAGTACTGAACCAGTATTATGCCAGCTGCTGGCGCGGTACTGGCCACCAGTACTGGTGTTGTACATGATTTATTACCGGCGTGGTACCGTGCCGTTCGTTAGGTCCGGCAAATTACAGACTTTTCCACTTGGGAGTGGCATTTACTTAAAATTTCTTTCCGTGTAGTAACACCTAAGCAAACAGGTTTGATCCATATATTACTCCGCGAGTAATATTAGCATCCGTTTTTCCTTGTTCGAGAAACATTTTTCTTGTTGCAATAAACAGTGGCATTATTGGAGTGAAGCATTCGTATTTATTCGTAATCTCTAATTTATGTGTATGTATGTATTTTAAAAGTCATTGTTTATATGTAAAAAGTTTAAAAAATTTACTATCTCCATCTCTGACTGCTCCCTATACCTCGCATCAATAGTATCGGCATGTACATGTCGAAATATATATAGGATTATCCTGGACACGTTTACAGAAGCTGGGGCGACGTTGGTAGCGCATTCAAATGCGGGAAACGCTGTGTAGGTAATAAAATTGATTTTTTACCGTTTGGTAATGAAAATCGACGTTTGCGCCGTCGATTGTCATAGAGGTACTGTGATAATGGAATTTAAAGCGTTAACGTATGGGACAATAGATACATTAGAGTAATTGCTAATGAAGCCAATAATTCCGCACTCATTCGAGACTATCTTCGAATCGATCGAATTTCAGCGACACTTACGCTTCACGGTTGGCTGCTAGGCATATGCTAATTAATGCAGTTAATGGGTAACATGTATAGCCGAACGTTCGTTGACTTTGCTAATGCAGCTTTGCCCTTTCTTCTGCGTTCACGGTCCTTGAACAGGTTTTTAATATATATGTTAATGCGTACATCTTGTAAGTTTTATACTTTCAGTACTTTATACGACATCACTTATATTCGTAGATATATCAAAAGACAGTCGCTGCGCAGGTCAAAGAATTATATTGCGAGTATATAAATATATTAAGAAATTAATCATTCGTGCATTTTAAAATAAAGTTTGTAATTATCTAGATCAAAAGAAGTTCAAACATTGGAAAATGTTAGTCGCTATAAGCAGGGTCTAGTTTGGGATCCTGCTCGGTGAATTAAACCAATTTGATCTAAGAAGAATAAAGGTTCTGGTCAATTTCGTTCTGTTGAATTCTTCTCATGTGGAGCTGCTTATGCAAGTGTTTTTGATTTCAAATATGGCATGGGTAGCCTGGGTAGAGACTGTCTGTGGGCCGATCAACAATCTTCTAATCTCTGAAAGTAATTCACAAGTCATTACTCACACTCTAAAAGTAAGTCCTTTCTTACATTAAAAAATAAATAAATTTACTAATTAATAATCAAGAAACGAATCACCTAATCCAGGTTGTATTTGATAATAAGACCTAATTTTGGCTCGTTTTAAAGATAATAATTTCCGGCATTGTGCCGTTTATATTTTCGATAATGTAGTGTTTTGTTATAGTGATTACCTCGGTTCCAAGCTTCCAATTCGTTATACACAATACCAATAACGGAGGTTATGTCGTCTTTCCACTTTCTTTGGAATAGTTCATCTATTATTAGCTCTTTTTTCAATGCATATACAAATCGCATATGTAGATTAAGACTGGAGACATGATACAAGTCGAATGTTAAGCGTCAAAATATCAATAATATAATATATAACTACAACGAAGCTTCATTCTGTTGATGTGCTATTATTATCGCTATTTCATTTATTCTTTATATTACTTCATTATTGAAAATAAAGATGAAAATTATACAACAATAGATGCTGCATCATTTGTAAACGCTAAAATAGCACTATATATAGTGTTGCTAAGGTCTTCCTATGTGTGTCTAGTGATGGCAACTTTTCTGAAAATCTTACCTTCTTATATAACAACGTTTTGTATAAATTCTATTTCACCAGTTTATAATAGGAGTTATTCCTAAAAATTCGAAGACTTTAAATTAATGAAAATTAATTTAGCTGTGGATGTCAGAGACCAGGTTTCGCATTTACGTGATTGGCATGACGTTTTGATGTAACATTTTACATTGTTAAATTTCTGCAGTTGAATGAAAGATTGTTGTGGAAGTATTGCAAGTACTTGTTTTCGAAGGTATTTTATTATACCTTTGTAAAAAGTTATTAATAATGCTGGTCAATATATGGAACCAACATTCGTCTAGTATGTTTTTCCATGTGTTCAAAATGTTTCTGCGTGAAAATGTGATATATACATATAAAAACAATATAAGTATGGACTTTAGACATGTGTTTTAATTAACTTAACCCCTGGCGTTGAAAGGAAACCGCTATAGATGAGTATCTATCATGGAAAAAATGTTTCGTCAATGAATGCTGGAAACTGCTCAATATTAATTAGCTCCCTCCTTGAAGAGACAACTTTTGATCGTGACTTATTCTTTACCTTGCTGATCAGGTGTCACTACTTACTAGTCAGCCGCAGCGCCGGGGAAAGTATTGTCTCAAAGGGTTAGGAAATATTTGCTACTGTTCCGAGTGGAGTTTGTTTAAAAATTTTCTTTGCATGTATAGTTACACTAGCTGGGGTAATTAATTTACATAAGCGTCTCAAAGTATATTTTACTACCTGTACTTATTCCAACTCACTGAAAAAACACGCCTTCATTGTTCATTGCATTCAAATATCTAATGTTGTTATTTTTCTGGGGTGATATTGCACGGTTTCCTGTGTTGTATATATCAATCAGTGACTTCTAATGTATGAGTTCCGTACCTAAAAATATATCTCTGATAGAGAGGAAATTCATAGCGAGAAAATTGCTCAATATTTTCAATTAATAAAGAATCTTAAGACATGTTTCAAAGAATTAATAATGACAGTTTTGTAAAATAATGGATTCAAGGGATCAAATCTCACGAAATCGAAGAAAACTCTAAAATATTCGTTCCAATTTAGATATGATTTTTGGTATGAATAAAAATATTTTATAATATAAAGAACTGGCCAATCGTTTTATATTCATTATTTAGTGAAGTTTTATGAAATATTAACAAGAAGCGTGTGCAACAAATTAAACAATAAGCTACGCAGAGTAGAATGTCGTTATTTATATAATGTATTAATTAAATTCTGTAAAAGAAATTGGAATTCTTTAGCGATGTTGCATACACAAACATTTTCGGAAAAATGAAAATAACATGCAATATGTAGTAAAAATTGCTAGAATAGTATAATTATAAATTGCGACTTCGTTGGCAATTTATAATATAAATATCATAAAAATTATTACGTAAAACAAAAAATCGCGTGTATACTCGAAACGAATACCTAAATTTAATTAACTTCTACAATGGAACACAAGTGACACTGTGATAATTTAAAGAATAAATACATGACGATGAGCGGTATAAGGACGGTTTTGTTTTGAGAATCATGATTGATCTGCATGCATAGGGTACATTTAATCTTTATTTGGGCCATGATTATTTGTTTAGCATTACTAAATGCACAAGCAATTTACGGTATGTTTGCTTATCTCGCTACTCCCAATATTTGTAAACGATCTGACCCGTTGCGATGGAGTGATTTTTCAATTACTAAAGTTATTTTGTCTGTATTTAAATAAAGTAATAAAATCTAATAACATTTCTGATTTCAAATATGGCTTTATATTTACTAACCATATTTTATTCATAATCCATCCAGAATTCAAAGCAAGAATAAACTGGATTACTACTATCCATATAACACACTTAACATTAAATTATACATCATTCTTATCGAAGGATGGATATTTCCAAAACTTTCCACCTGAGAGTCGACCCGCGAATAGACAATTTTCGTCATTAAAGTGGGGGAAAGGATCTTCGTTTTTTTGTCTTACATCGTTATTATGATAACCTAGATAATAGCAGAATAAAAAATATTTCAGAATGATCTCATAATATGTTCTATAAGAGGTTGGATGCGTTAAATTATGAGGTTTTTCTGAGATTGAGGTCAAGGATATCATAATGATATCACGTTCAGAAAACCCTTTTAATTTGACGCATCTGACCTCTTATAGAGCACATTATGAGATCATTCTGAATTATTTTTTATCCTGCTCTCTGGGAAATTGATTGTTCTACGGCAACCATGTATGTGGTATTTATTTTATTACCATTTTATCATAGGGTTTATAAGTTTATTATTTACAATTAATATCATTAATTTAAACAAACAGATCCTTCTATATTTGGCATCTACTACACTGAGAGATAATGTATCGTTAATTTTACCCTTTTACAAAAGTAAAATAAAGGATCACAAAAAATAGTTAAATTAACTATTTCTGTGGTAAAGGAGAATATAATATTATTTGGTTTACAAGTTCTCCATCTCTACCAGAAGAAATCCAGCTAGATTCTATCCATAGTATGGTCCACGCTGCAAAAGGGTACCGTGACTTAAATTGACTCCTCTCTGGTTCTCTAAGAACAAACTTATGAAAGCAGCAATCATTCAAAGCGATTTTATATCTCCGAAATTATGTTGGATTATTTTTGTTGTTTAATGAGGATGAAAGTCCAGAAATTCACTATGTCTATATTTGATTACCGCATATTTCAATTGATGGGGTAAAGCCTATCTGTTTCACATAAGTGTTCCCATAGGCAATAAAGAAACAGATAGCGGGTCAAAGCTAGGATTGAATTCACATATTAAAACCTCTTACCCACCAACATTACATAAATGTGTTTTTTAAACGTATTTGAAAATATCTCTGGACAGATATGTTTCTGACGTCCCGTACGACGAAGTGCTATAAAATGTCAACATTTGCTATATTAAAATAGTAAAGACATACATGTAAGCCACTAGTGGTGGTCATTTTAATTTTGAGTTGCATTGAAGTGCAATATTTTATGGCAATAGTAAGTGAATAGTTCTGAGGAGTATACTTCCTAATGGGACATTTTTTTACAAAAATTCATCGCGATCATCGTATTCATATGCGATGAATCTTCAATTACATTTAAAGTGTGTAGATTTATCAAAGAGATGGGTTTAATAAAATATAACGAAGTTATGTAGCATTAGTTTGGTTTCGAACTGGAGTATCGTTACACCAGAACAAGCATTCAGTTCAACCAACTGGAATCATTCTCCATCAGTCGTTGCGACCGTCACCATTATGTACCTAATGACTGGACGCATTACCCTTGCTAGTCCTGACTTTGATCCGCTAAACCGCATTTCAAAAGCAAATTACCAGCATCTGCATTAGTTTATACCGAAATTGTACCATCAATGTAAGTTGTACTTTCCTGATTAAAATGTACACTGTTATACTGAAATCGTTTACAATATTTTTTTTGCTATTTCAGATAATGATTTTTCAGACTTCTCAATTGATCACTAATAACAAATTAGAAAAACAACGATGTATACTTATAAATACATTGTGTATTTAAATATTTCCATTTTTCCGACAAAAATAATTTCACAACCGATAAAAAGTTCCGACTCCACTATTTTTATTCATTATCGCCTCTACCAATAATGCTGTCATCAAGAAGAATTGTGTATAAGGAAAGGCATTGGAGGGGAGGAACTAATTAAAGAAATACGGAAAAACGAGTTAAAAAGTTACGGAGCGGGAATGAAGGCTATCGCGGAAAGGACAGTTTGCTTTCGAGACTCAGAACGAGCATCTCCTTGTTAAATGAATCTTGAAAAGATGAAAATCATCTCGGAGTGAACAATTTACAACTTAGTTGAACAATTTTTTTCGTCGTATTTCGTCGGTCCTTATCAGACATTCAAGCGTTTGCAGCCAACTTTTCTCAGATACTCGAAATGCGTTGGTAAATTATGCAAATCGTGACAAAAGGAAATTGCGACAAAGAATAAATCTCAGTGCTGCTATTCATTTCCACGTTGCATCCAAAACGATTTAACTTATTTATCAAGGGCGATGACAATTATTGATCATGGCCTATTATTACTTTGGAATATTTGTATGGAGAAACAGCCAATAATTTAAAGATTAATTAGACTATTTGAATATACTATTCGAATTATAAGTGCCTATAACCCAACAGCAATTTGAAATGTATTTTTTTAAAATGTGCAAAAAAACAATAAAGGTAAAATTAATGAAAAAATTTTAATCTTTGACTCATATATGAATAGAACTTGTAATACTTTATAACTGCATATTATACTATTCAGAATGTACTTTCATATAGCACATTCGTCCAAATATTAGTCTCTTTCGATTAGTAAATGATCAAGCCGCTAAAAAAAGATAGACAGATCTCATGGCAGCTATTCATTGACACTTCTGGATCTTACAACCGGGGACATGTAATGAAGAATATAAAACTATCAGCATATCAGACTACTTTAAGCTGATTTATCCATTTATATAATGGAACACTTTCAGATCGAATGGACATGGTCCATTTCCGTATCTTCATTCATAGTTGGGCCCTCTTTATTGTTAAAAACATTCTTCCTTCAGTCTCCTATTTTAAGGAAAAGAAGGGATTTTTGAGGGATTTTTTTACAGAAATTACAAAAAAATGAAATTGATGCTATTTCGTTTCAAAACAGTTTTTCCACAAAAAGTGCACTAGAGTTTTAACTGAATTTTCAGAAAAATTTTGGATTTTTTTTTTTATATGCGAAAATATTACCCAACAAAATTTGTTTACCTAAAAAAATAGTTTATCTCAGTATACCAATATAATTTTTTTTAAATTGCTTGATACTGGATATATTTATTGACGATTCAGAACATTTGATGTCTCTTCATGAAATTTATTCGTTTGGAAATTAACTCCTTTTAATTTGCTCATCATTGCGTAAAAATCAGAATACTAAATCGTTAGTTTCGAAGTTTTAGTATGAATGCGATTTGCACACGTTTCGGGATTACATTAAAACTTGTACGTTGGAATCGTTTTTCAGCTTTAGGGAGATACCGATGACGAAGGGTATGCGGAAATGGACTATCATGGCAGAGGCCTCCATTGGGAATTCCGGTGGCGGACTGTCGAGAGCTCGCGGATAGGTATATCTCGTGTCTCTTCCAGCAAGTACCGCATTGTAAGGAAAGATCTGAATATAAGATATACTTCCTCTATAGTCAGACACAGAATAAAATATTTTACTCCCTGGGAACTTTTATTTTATTATAGTCTTTCCAACGCATCACTCTCGTGTCTTTTAACGACTTCGCGCTTTATTCTCTTCCTTTCACTTTCTTCTCGTTTATGACATCCAGAACAGACTACGAAGGTTACCATAATCGTATAGTATTTCAATCAAAATTCTGTGACAGATATGAAACATGTTTCTTTTTACCTTTTTTTACAATATATCAAAATTCTTGTAATATTTTCCTTAGAATGCTTTGTGCTTTAATAAAACATATATATTTCTCTTTGTTGAATATTTTCATATACATATTTTATCCAAAGAAGGTATAAATATGACAATGCAAAAAGTTATTATATTAAACTGTAATAAATGTTTTGTTTTAAAAAAGGTAATGGATTCATAATTAGTGGTCCCGGAAATATTGGACCCATATCTAGTACTCCGAAAATACCTCAAGTAATGATTATGGTGAGAATAGCAGTTTTATGAAATTCATCTACCATTATAAATCCGCCGTTTTTACTATAAAAAAGTAATTTCAGATTCCTAATCGGCAACTCCGAAACCTACGAGTAAAGCGCATTAAGCAAATTCGATGAATTAAAAAAACATAATCTTTGACCTCGAAAACCCTATATGATGAATGTTTTAAGATTAACTTCAAGATTAAATCAACTCAATTTACATTTTTTCACAGATCCTAAGAAGGATTCAATTAATTTAAGATGGTTTTACCGTTTAAACGCTTTATGGAATGTATACAAAATTACGTATCCAAATTTTTGTAGTTTTCTAAGTATATGGTGTATGTATTTACCTGTTAGCACGATTATAGTACATGGTATGTCTAGGGATTTTTCAGACTGTGATGGTGAAAATATTTGTAAAATCTTATAATTTTGAAAGTATTATAATGTAAAGTAATATTTATTCCCGTATGCAATACAAGCATCCAGCCATGGTGGAAATGCCCCTAAAGTTTTCTAGTGCACATTTCAGTTGTAATGTTATATTGCTCCCAACTGCACAGCAATGCATAATAAGATGGAAATTTGTCCTTTCATTGAGCACACTTGTGGTATATCCATCATGTGTTTAATGTGCCAATTGAAGCACCACCATTCGACATATGAACAAAACGTTAACATCGCGAACCTCTTCAATTGTCAACTACTTCAAGATTGCCTCATAAACTGTTCTGTGCTCATTCAATGTAGCTCTTATTCTCGTCCATTTAGCATGTCAAATACTAGTTTGATATAATGTGCTAATATAAAACAGAAACATATAACATAATTTTGTGATTCAATACAATTTCGTAATTATGTTATATCGAACATATAGTATTGAATTACGTGAGTACTACATTCTATTTTGAAAAATCTACGGTTTTTAAAAAGGAAGAATCACGATCACACTCGATGTACAACTGTGCATATTTGAAATCGCAGGTTCAGTTTCAAATTTGCACATTACAGAAATAGACATTTACTCTGTCAACCTGATGTTATTTTGATTTGGTTCCAAAAGTACCTCAGTTTATTCAACACTAACCTTGCGACATGGATATCTTACAAAAGTAATCCATTCGACAAAATGTATGATTATTATACGAATCATTATTATGCCCATAAAATATGCAATATGAACTCAAAACTAATTCGATGATTTGCGGTCAATAGTGCTGAAGGTAAATGGTTACCGAAATCTCGTACATAAGGTAATAAGATAATTATAGGACTCGTACGCGGTTCAAATAAACATATAGAATAAAAGCTCTAATCAATAGCCAAGACTTATACAATATGAATCAAAGGACCCATAAAAATCACCTCAGACTTATAGAAGTCTCTCATTATCTCGATTACGCGTATAACCGCTGTAAAATACTCCAAGGGCCCGTCATTATTTAACCCCTATTATGCCTTCCATGAATCCCCTTCCGACATTACACTTCCATTGTTCTCGGTCTCTTTGTTTGGTGTATTTGCACACTCTTGGGAAGTTCTCTCTTTATGCATATATTCTAATTCAGATCTCTCTTCGACTTGAAGTCCAGCTATTGTATCTCCGAGATGAGCCAGTTTATGAAACGTTTTTCTGTGGGTAGTTACCTTATAATAAAAAACAAAACGTGGATGAGTTAAATTAGTAAAAAATTAGAACAAACTGATTTGCTTTAATTTCCGTATTTAAAAACAGTTTCTTACAAGCCTATTTTAATACACTTCATTCGTACATTAATTAGTTGGTGCTTACTTCTCAGTACAAATAATTACTTTTTGAATTAGTCATCTCTTTCTAGAATCGCCATTAGTTGCTTTTGACTCATTCAAGTTTAGAAAGTATTATCCATTTTGCAAGATTACTAGGAAAATATCCAGCTATTGTCACTTTTCGCAATAAATTTTCTTATCTCCTACCCGATAAATACTCTATTATAAATAAGCAGGAAGTAACTTTAGCAGATTGGTGACATTTGACTAATAATTTCGGGTTCCGCCGGAGGTTTGGAATTATTAAAATTTCACAAATTCTTTTCTTTCGATCCTCCCTTAAAAAATCACCGCATTCCGAGAGGAAGTTTAGCGAGGCGGAGAAAAAGTTAAAGTTGCGGAAAAATTTCATATCCGTTTTAGAAAAGCGTAAGCCGCGGCACACTTTCATTTTACGAGAGTAGTAAAGCGGTTCGGGAAAGGAAGGGAAAATAATAAAATAATAAAAGAGACGAGGAAAACAGTAATTTCTGGAAGTGAAACCGCCGACAGTCGGAGATACCTCGAGAAATGACTTGCGGAATGTCGGCAATTGAAAATTATTTGAAACATTTATTTGATTTGTAAACTATGATCATCGTGCTAATATATTTATGTTTCTTTCGATCATGGTTCGTATTAAGAAATGTCTTAACAAATAATGTGCTGTGTGTCTGTATACGTCTACTCTGAGGATTTATAGTTATATAGAAGAGTACCTCAATTTATTTTTATGTATTCCACTTTTTTCATACTTTCATGCTCGGATAGTTTGTTTTTTGGTTATTTCAAGTGAATTAATTAAGGAAAAATAAGTATTCTTTTTATACGTATCCCATAAAGACTCTACAATCCACGGGATAGTAAATTTCGAAATTATTCAAGGCCCGGTCACAAAAACTTCGTAGTCATTTTAATCATTGGAGAATCGACTAAAAGCCAACCAGTATTTCTTCAATTCGCGCAGGTGCTCGTCGGGTCTTCTTCTGGCCACTGAGTGGCTCTCAATGCCTTCAGTCCTACCTACCCTGTCCTCGAATTTCAATTAGGATGTTCCATGAATTTCATATAGGACTGCCGATGGAACCGAGCCAAAAACCGCAAATGCGCGAAGCCGTAGCGGCAGCAATAGAGTGGGCAAGAGGGATCGAAAGAGGAAAAGATAGTGAGAAAGGAGAGAATCACAGGAAAGTTTATAATCTTGTTTGCTTTGCGATATATTTTTCTACCGCACCGAAATGTGTCCAACTTGTTTCAAACTCGTTGTGCCTCAAAAGTTCTTCAACTTGTGAGTACATCGTCCTCAGTGCATCGGCAGATAAAATGAATGCCCAAATACATGATGCTATGCAACTTTCGAGTATACTTAAAGATATTACGAAACATTTATATGATTATCTACTTTTTGTAAACATTATCAGAAATATGCAGCTGCTTAAGCTGCAGCCAAGTCCCAAAATTGTCAGTTCAACAGAAGATACGTTTATATTATTTTTTTAATATTCTTAGATATGATTTGCGGGATAACTTATAAAAATAATATTCAATATATGTACTAATGAAATAAATATAAATTTTGACGGATAAAACTCGTAAATATAAATCGTACTTTGACGTATCGCTAATCGTTTAGTTGGTGCGTAGCACATGAATCACATTAACTATTCATTGTTTCCAACCATGGTCCATTACCTAGTGAGCACGGGGACATCCAGAGATCGGCTTGGGATGACGACCTAAGTTGTCGTACGGGCGTTAACGTAACCGTGCCGGTAGAAGGACTTCTTATGACATCTTAAAGACTAATTTAATTATTCAAGTGGTAATGACGTCCATTTCGTGGACGATTTTAGGACGTTTCTTGAATATCTTTACAATGTCTTCCAATGTCCGTAGAACGTTCCGTAAATGACAACCTTTAAGACCTTTTTTGAACATGTGTGGCTAATAAACGGCTGCATTTCGCACAAACGTCATGAGATATAAAAGAAGATTATAAATAGCGATAAAATATAAATTTTTGTGTGTTTCTTGTATTTACAGAACTAATTTGACTCTGAAACATGTACTTCACCTGCAAAATCTTTCGTATATTACATATTTACCTTTCATATTTTGTAGTTGTGAAGTTCAAAGCACTTTCTAATGCAAATGACCAATTTTCATTACAGAACCGCAAAGATCCCGCAAAAATAGTCACTCCCTATCTGCATAATGAATATTCAAGATTTTGAATCGCGATGTGTTTATATATTATAAGGTAGTGAGATATATTTTATAAAGGATTGATTCATGCGGAATAACCTTATATTTTTCGAAAACTTCATCCTTTTCACGAGTTCAAATAAACATCCATTTAAGATCGATTCAAAGAATATTTTTGCAGTGATTTTCCAAATGTCTTTTTTATTCATAAATTCTACATGAGTTTTAAGAAAAATTAGTTAAAGAAGCAGTTATTCATTTTTAAAACACCTGAAAGTCTTTCTGTTATAAGCAATCTAAATGGCAGTATAATTTGGAGACTATTCTATTTCGCTGATAGAAATCTGTCTTGTTTTATATTACAGTGTCCATTTTTCATATACCTTCAATACAGAAAATTTTATTCAATATTCTTTGCAAACATACTATATCGCGGAGTCTAACTACCTTAAACGTGTTAATGTCTACAATTGGGCTTATGGCGACATCTGTCATTGATTCAGTCCTTCTACAATAGCCTCCGATTATAAGCTTTCCCATTTGTTGTATAGTTTGCGTTTAGAGTTAATCTAAAGTATTGCTGTAGTCTAGTGGACCCCGTGTGCCACACCAAATTTTCGTTTTTTTTATTTTTTGGCCTTCGAGCATGCAAAAGTAAGCATGTATCAGATCTAAATGAGAATGAATTTTGTTTGATTTTTTTATTCGTATTTGTTTGTCAATTATTTATGTAACGATGAAGGTGAGGAAGAATTACATGACCCGTATTTGACTGCAAAAGAGTGTTGCGAAATTTGTGCGCAGTCAACACACAGAAAAACCAAAATTCAATGCATACATTGTGCTCAACCAATGTGCGACGAGCACCGCTCGTACTTGTGTGCTGATTTTGTCGAGTTTTTCGAGGTCCAGCGGACCCCGAGTTATACGGAGGTTTGAAATCGGTGGTGTGATATGGAGGGGTTAACTGGGTAACAAATACATAATAGATTTGCGAAAGTCATCTCATTAAGGTATTGCTGAATGAGTAGTTACATTGAACAACAAGTAGATGAGTTGTGAATAATTAGATTAAATACGAGTAAAAATAAGTACGAAAAAATTAAATACGAAAATAAAAAAAGTTAAATACGGTATGTCGATATTATTAACTACGAAAAAAATAAGAACCCGTATGCTACTCTATCTAGAAAAAAATATATCCGTTAGTGAAAAACATTAGTTAGTTGTCTCAAATATTCATTTTGCACCGTATGTTGAAACCTATAAATTCTTGTACTAACCGGTTAGACAGCCATCCAATCCAGTTTCTTGTCTGATGAAACTCATATTAGTTCCTAATCAAGTTCGTCCGTAAAGGATTTTATAAGGATATGTCAATTCATTTTCAAATATAAGTAAACTGTAAGATGTTATATTATTCCATATTTTTCGATTACATGAAAAATAAGACAATCTTCTAGGCTCTATTACTTACCGAGACGCAACCAGAAAAATTGGCCAGAAATTGGCCTCAATTTCTATCAGGTAGCAATTACGAAAGATAAAATTAGAGGATATATAAAATTATCATCTTGCTAAGGAAAATTCGTTTAAGAGTCAACAACATTTAACTGCGCTTAACAAACTACATCAAATAAATATGAAAACTGAGCATATAAAATGTAAATTGCCGCATCTTCCTCCAACTTTATGTAGTGAAATTTCAATGGTACTCTTCATGCTGGGTGTTCTGTATCGATATTCCCGTATCGGCGTTATAAACGTCACAACTTTACTTCCAGCAGCTGTGGAATTCCGTATTCGTACATAAGATGGTAATAAAACGACCGCGACCCGACCACAACGCAATTTTATTAACATCGTCGCGAAAGACTCCATCTCCACAGATGACCGATTCTCGGCCGGTTGGTAGCGTTATCGTAAATGCAGTCGTGAATCGGTACAGGTCAAGTAGGAAGTATATTTTCGGAAATGGGAGAATCGAGCGAAATCCGCTCAGAATTGTAATGGATGTTTCGCGAGTCCCAGGACGGTACTTGCCCGTAATGTCCCCGATGGCACCGAATGACGTAAGTTGCCGAATAAGAGGGACGAAAGTCGCACAGGGGGAAGAAAATCCAACAGTATATAGGACCTTATTTGAGAAGAGGAAATTTAAAAATGGGGAGGGAGTGGTGACGGAAGAGAGAATGAACTTGCGTAGAGTAGTTACATTATCGATCTTGTAACTAAGACACGCATCTGGTTCCGGGGAGATTAAAGCTGCCTTGGTTGATCCTTCTCGAGGCATCGACGTCGAGCGACCTCTACTACCTTAAAGCTGATGTCACATATGGAATTTAGTGCTGCCATTATCACATAAATAAGGTAATGGTGGCATCAATGGTATCTTTCTCCTTATTGTCATGATATATATTTCTCCTTAATACTTAAATGTTCCGTTTCCCTCTTTCACAAAAAAAAATTATTAGCTACATTATTAACAAGAGTTAATATATGCTTATAGTATTTTGTGCACCAGCATTAACCTCTAAAAGTTCAAAGGCAGTATGGGAGTTTTTAATACTTTCCTAATTTTTTTATAAATTTGCATGGAGACACCAAATCTGCATAATACAACCTACTTATAGGAAGATTGGATATATTGTACGGAATTGTTGATTTTCAACAACCATCTGGTACCATTTAATAAAGATTAGTGACTAATCAAATTGATTTCTGATAAGGAAGAGCAACAGTGATAATGTGAATGAAATGATGACGTATTGAGATGTTTCGAAGAAATAAACTCAGCGTTGCCCAAATCTGAAAATCGACCATTCAGTTCAAATCCCGAACTCATGGGTGACATGCGCAATGAGTGAATAAACGCTCGTCTCTGAAATATTTCATAGTGAACGAAGAGGACATTAGGATTATTGTTGTCTGGTGTCATCACTTTTGAAGTTCGGGAAATGTTTTTAGAGGTTCTAATGTGACGTTCACAAGGAGCAAACAATGATTGTTCGAAATTCAACCGCGAAAGGGTAGTTGTCCTCAAGAAGATGAAATAAAGATTAAGAGGAAAGAACTAAAAGGATGTTGCGTCTCAAAACTCCACGGTGATATTTGGGAAACCAAACTATTAGAGGGTGAAACAGGGGAGTAAGGAAAAACAATAATAAAATGGAGGTAATTGTAGATTTTTGCTTTATAAAAGTGGCTTTATTTTAAGGTTACAGGTTTCACTAGAGTACTTTATGAGATAAGTGTCCTGTGCATTGGATATAAATTTAGAGAAATGATTTTCGATGTTCAGGTATACAATGTATGCAGAAACATAGTATATGTATTTAGAACTCGGGTCTCATTGTGTTTTAAAAAATCAATAAATCATTTAAAAAATCATAAAAATTAAAATATTATTTCTATTATTAATAAAAACTATTAGCACACTTTTATGGAAAGCTACTAATTTTGCAAAATATCAGTACTTTTTAATGTTATTTAAACGAGCGGAGAGTTTATATTAAACGCTTTTTAAACCCTATAAATTATTTACCTTATTATCGAGAACTGTAGCACACGTTTATCGAAAGCTACTAATATTGCAAAATATCGGGACTTTTTAATGTTGCGTAAACGATCGAAGAGATTATTTTAAACGCTTTCGAACCCCTACAATTTATTTAAAAAGAATCAAAACTTGAAATTATGGAAATATTTCACTCGATAATTGGAAACCAATTTGTTTAGAGATATTTCCCTGACTTTAAAAGGCTCCCAGTAGGCTCTGTATTGATCAGAATGAGATAAAATAATTCTTACATTTCAAGCCGAACGATTGTTTATTGTAACTACTTCTCATACCCGCAATCCCCGCAATCTCACAACCGTTTCATAATATCCGAATACATCCAAGGAAAGTTCCTGGTATTTCAGAGAGTCTTTTTAAACAAGTAATAAATATTATAAAAAATCTTTTAAATAACCTTTCATTAGTCGTTGAAATCACTTTGAAAAGAACCGATATATTGTAAAATTCACTGTGTCATCACTTAAATTATATGTTGCACATCCAATTTTGGTACCGAATTTTATATTTTCTTCTTTCTTCTCTATCAAACGGTAAATGAAGGTATATGGGTTGCATTTCACGTAGTATATATAGATTTATCTCTTTTCAGATACTTGTTTCATAGAACACTTGTAAAATAAAGTCGAGAAAGATTCAGTAAATTCTTTGTAAACATTTTTCTGTGGTAAATAATTTAATAAAATTATTCATATTTATTTTGTTGTGATTTATTGCAAATGTTTTCGTCATTCGTCATTTTTATTTTTCTTTCCAGTAAGAGAAAGCGCTATTTTGTTCTCCCGATATAGGGAGGAACATAGTACTTTGCGCTCAGAGTGTGAGTAAATGTTGTAACAATAAGAGTCCTATTTGAAGACTGAAGTCTCTCATTAAGACATAAACATCTTCTTTTGAGATATTTTCGGGTCTTAGACATTTTAGAATTCGAAGCTTATACATCGTAAAGTAAAACACTTGCATAAAAAATTACAATAACAATATTTATTTCCGTCAATATAGTACGAGGAGCACTATCAAGTTATTTATCTTTTCCGGTCTTCTTTTAAAAAAAGTGTACAAAAGTTTCTTAAGGAGAACCCGAAATTATTCATGTAAAATAAATTTACCAGATTCCCGTGCAAATTCAATTGAAAATTGGTAAGAATATGTGTGCTATAAAGGTTAATTTAATATTATTTAATATTATCAAATTTTAGCATTTAATCAAAATGGAAATTGAATACAATGAGTTAATGATACTCATCTGAAGACAATCATTTAAATTATTCTAGGATATAAATGTTTAAATAAATCTATACTTAATGTACCCTTTATAAATATTACGAAACGTGTGAAAGTGCATGTAATGCTCGACAGAAATAAAGGTGCAACAAGTGAAAATTGCGATTAAGAGTGCTCCTATGCAAACTGTTTAAATTTATTTTTATTGAAAATAAACTCTCCCTGAGGATGACGATGCTCTAATTATATTCTTAATAAAAATTTACTTTTAACTGTTCATTAAGCTTACCTAATTAAAGAGTGAAAATTCACTTTTTAAGATAATAATTATACAAGAGTGGCTAATGTTTCACTCTGCACCCAGCGAAAATGCTTCACTCTATTATTTAATGACTAATGCAAAAATTTACAATATTACAAAAAATGAATTAATACCAGCAAAGAACTCGTACCTAAAATGTAATAAAATTTAGCGACATCGACAGTAAATTAAATTCCCGAAGTAACAAGAAATAATATACTATCACAGTTATGAACATAGTCTTGTTTTCCAAACAACTTTAATTTTGAAATAATGTCTTTATAGTAAAAAAGTAGCATTCCCTAAATATATAAAACTTTGATTCCCTCGTGGCATTCGTATATTGGATCCGTTAATCTCGAACAATTAATTTCCCCAGTGGTAATACTTATTTCGATATTAAATTGTAAGTACATAAACACAAATGAAATCCAATACGGACCATGACGCAGCCACTACAAGGGGTCCCATGATCTCGTGACCTTATTTCTTGCCCATCGTCAAAGACACGTGCAGAATTGCAAATGAAATAAAAATAAAAATAAAAACACTGCTCAAATACCTAATAGTGTCATAATACTTGTGTATTATTTTTTATTACATATGCAAGAAGTAAATGACTTTTAATAATGATAGTGTGATCCTGAAGTAATAAAATGTGTTTAAATTATTAAGATATTAACTTGATATCATATTTTACTTTCATTGCGTGATGCCAGCAAACGATTATGAGTACAATTAATTCCAATACTTAATAATTTCATAGGCGTCAGTATTTTGCTGGTAATTAATATTTGAGCAGTATACTAAGTCTACTTAACAATCTATTGGGTCACTAATCCAATTAATTATCGAACAAAGTAAATATTATGAAAGTAGCGTAATTTCAACGTCGCATTTTTATAGCACGTATAATAGTGCTTGGTCTGTATCGAAACTGCCTTTTGTTTACACATTGGAAAATTATTCTCAAATATTCTAGAACACAAGAAGATAACATTTTATTCAAATGCAGCGAGACATAAGGTAATCTAGAATTCATTGATAACTAAAATTTAGCATCTTAAGACCTAGTTACTGTACATACAAATTCCAAATGTTCTTAAACAGTTTTGCATTGTTAGGTATTCGTTAATTTATTAATTTTTAAACAATATTTTAGTGTATTTTTATATCATATTAATTATGTGTATTTAGATGGAATCATATAAAATTAAGCGTTTTAACTAACATTTTACTTTAACTACAGTTTTTAGCAGTATATTCAACAAATATTGGAGTTTCAACTCCTTCAGTTACTAAATTTTGTCCGAGAATTTTAAAAGCATAAATAGTTGTACATTGTAGGGGGTTAAAAGAAAATATTGTAATGTATATAGAAGCCAATTTTTAGATGCATCAACATTTTTAATGTGGAGTATTATACAAAAAACGTAAAAACAAAAAACTTCTGTGAAATGGGTGCAATAGCTTTTAATGGATTAAGGGAATATTTTATTTAGTACAACGGACAAGCTCGAGTTGTTGGGAAAAACTTGATTAAGAGTTCCTAATTGATTTAGATCCATTTAAAAGGTACCTGCAATAGAGTAGAAAGTAACCTAACCTCAAAATTACTACAATTGTCCCTAGTATATACTAGAAGCATAATAATACCACCGTAATCTGTCAAACAATTAATTACTGGTTCACCGGTATTAATATTTTTTCATCAGCTTCAAAAAATAATGAATTTCCTAAAATTCTTCGACTTTCAACAACTTAGACTAATTTTGTCTTCAGAGAACATTATTGGTGTTTATTTTTGGAGGATTTTAACGAATTGCACTACTTCTTAAAAAAAATAATTTAACCTATTCTAATATTGAGGTTAGTTTTACTGTTATATTTTAACTTCAGTCACTTTACTATATTGGTCTATTATTTTCGAGTACCAGGTTTATTTGGAGTGGGTGTATGACAAGGGAATTACATAAACCCGTCGAAATGAAGTAATCTTATGAAGCACGTCTCCAGCAGCATCGAACCTTACGACAACGTTAAGGTTGAAAACTTAGAATAATATTATCTCATCTTTCTATAAGGTTTTGTGCTATGTAAAACTAAATTTATATGAAACAGTTAGAAGAAAAAAACTTACATCCATTCATTATATTTTGTTCTATTTTACAACATTCAGTTAGAGAATTCAATGATATAGGTCTCTAAATTTTTTGTAGTGAGAATTCATTCTTTGGTTAGTGAAAACCAAGCAACTCTCGTGAAAGAATAAATATTCAACTCTTTAGGAGTGAAATTTCAATCTAACAAGATTGAAAGTTCACTCTTTCACGAGAGTTGCTCGGTTTTCTCTAATTAAAGAGTGAATTCTCACTCCAAGAAATTTAGAGAGCATATATAAGAAAAGATCCATTTTTATGGGGGAATTTTTTTTTGTAAATGGTTTAGATCAGGATAATAATTGAATCACGTATCAAAATATTCTGTGTAGTTTCCTCAGGTGAATACAAAATGATCTATTGGGAACTTATGCATGCCACGAAACTTGACTGTAATAATAGAAGGTAGTCGATGAAAAGAAGGATTGTACGGTTTTTCGTGGCCATGACCTATACGAGCAGGTAGTAATATCTGTTTTCACGTAGCAAATCTATATACCTTCGAAGCGAGTTGTCCTCGTATAAAAGCCACACCAAGAAGTATAAAACAAACCATCGATCTCTATCCTGGAAATGCGTTTTCCGACATGTGCGTAAGATTGTCGTATGTCACTCACGATTCTAAATTGATATTTTTCCTCCCATAAACAAGCACATTTATCTTCCCGTCTCTATATTTGAACTAAGGTACTTCCTTTCTATATTTTAACTCACATAAAAGACCGACTTTTCAATTTAACGGGATTACCTTGTGGGAATTGAAACATCACCTTTTTCCAAGGTCTTGAGGGAGATACACAGTAATTGTTCTGGCTCTAGATATTGGATTTTTTAGGACGAGAGAAAACTTTATCAATTCCAACTATTCAGTTTTTCATAAAATTCGGTTGTGAAGATTGCAAGTTAATAGGTGTAAAAAATGTATTTGGGTAGTTTTAAAAATAAGAAAATTTTGAGCGGCCGAACTTAATAAATTGCATTATTCATCATAAAAATTATAAAACTTATTGGTTTCTATTAGATCATTGGAAATCAAAGTATTTTCTTTAATTTAAAAATACGTATAAAATTTCTCATTCAACTGGTACGTCACTTTGAAAAAAAAACGCAATTAAAACACTAAATAAATATTACTTTTTACATTTTGAATGACAAATTTACATTGCCATACTCATTTTTAATAGTTATACCTTACAACAGTGTAAATATACGTGGCATTTTGTAATATCCTTTGAAATATTATCCTTCAAATTTGTTATTATTTGCCACGTTCAGCGAAGCCGATAAAATTATTAAGAGTCCATATTCCCGCATGAAGTAATAAACTAAATTAGGACCACACCAGGGTCCTACCAAATCCGTGTTTCTATTAGCCAAGATAGCCAACATTATAATCGGAAATATTTCAAATTCTCATTATTTTGGAATACATTAATATTAAAGTTAAACTTGTCCTAAACTAGCGTTCCCTAGAAAATTAAGCTGATGGATTCTTTCATTCAACGTTATATTTTTTATTTTTTAGACATTTAGTGACAAATTATTATTCATGTGATTCTCATTCATCTGGCGTGTTTCGGGACATGCTTCAAAATATTAAAAAAAAAGGAACGGATTCACTTGGTGCTAGTTACTCGGTACTTATCGAGGTCGCTGTTTACGAATCCAATGTCAGTGTCTGGCACTTCAAAACAGCCGCGGCGGATTCAATGTGGCGGACGAATTTTTCAGAAAGATTCATTGAAAACCATTTGTTTCGGGGTTTTCGGAGTCGCTGATTACGAATCCGATACCAGTTTCAGAAAATTCCACGCAAAGAATTCGTGTTGTGATGTGTACGGGATGTCTTCGCCCGCATGGAAGCGCGACTGGTCGAAGAGCTCGTAGAGGAGCAATGATTTTGAAAATTATACCCGCACGAGGACTTGATGAAATCATGGACCTGATTGATTGCTTGATCTGTTACCATCGAATGCCTGTTCAGGAAACGACTTACGTTCTGAGGAGTCCGGACGTTGTATCAAGGCCTTGCCGATGTGTTTAAAATGGAAAATTCAAACTGACGTTCCAATATGGCGGAATCGCCGTTATAAATCAGATGCTACTTTTTCAATATTTAAATACAATATGCCCTCAATATGGCGAAAACATGGATAAATTTTATATTTAAGAAACTATCTACGGCATTAGTATGGTATAACACTAGCCGAGAACAATGGTTTTAAGGACTTGGAATCGGACGGATTCTGATCAGGATTGGATAAGGGCGGATCTTGGAACGTTCGTTAACCGGCAATGTCCAATTTGGTGATGATGTACATTATATATTTTTAATGGGTGTTTTTCTTTGCTTGTCAAGAGCTGTGGGTTTCTAGCACTCCAAAATACGGTCCGAGGATTATTTTTTTCTTCAGCTGCTACATGAAAAATAAAATATAGTTAAAGCACTAACGTTTCTCCATGAAGCAAATAATAAGTAATTAATAGGAAACGAAAGAGAGAATAGAGAACTTGCATGACTTTTAAATTTAATTTAAATCGAAAGATAATTATTAGAAATGAAAAGTTACAACACAGTTTTGCAATTTTCGAAGTAATTGTTTAGATATAAATTATTAAAATTTGCCGAAAACTGAACGTCGGTTTGAATCGATGTCACGTGACTATGACGAAATAGTCGGTAAGGTGGCGTCGCTGACGGCAATGCAGTGGAATTACATTGCATATATATATAGATATACGAATACGTTATATGCATGCACAAAACGTCAATTAAAGTTATGTTTACATTTTGAAATACGTAAACAGATTTTTTACTATCTAATTGTTTAAAAGTGTCGGCAACTGAATTAAACATTTTAAATATGAAAGGAGAATTATAAAAGGGAAAAGAAATTTTGCAAACAATAGGAGACATCGACAGAAAATAACAATTATTAGATAAGTATACACAATTAGTCTGATAACCAGAACAAAGTTATAATACTTTATAATAATTTTTAATACTAAAATATATTATAAAAGTGTATATTCTTTGTGTAAATTTCATTTGTTTCAGGAGCGGTTAAAGGAAAAATTGGATTTGTTTTGCTTATATTAAACGTGAGCTTTCCATTTCAATCTTACATATATACATACATGTATGCTTGTTTATTCTATTAATTTTTTCAGGTTGATTGCCTACAGCTTCGCTCCAGGTTTTTCTTTTCAATTCAATGTGGGGAACACAAATTAATTCTTTTTTCGGAGTAGAACTCGAGGTTGATTTACACCTAGGAATAATGCTGTATTTGTAGCTATGCAAAGATGGATTTCTTTTCTTTAACATTTTTATTGATTTGTCTCCTATTGCATTGAATTTCTACCTGACGGTTAATGGAAACTCCACTTCTCACTGTGGTTGTTTTGAAAATAATAAAACAGAATTAATTAAAGAAATATGTTTAGATTTTCAAATTGTAAACGTGGTTTAAGATTTGAAAAATACATTTGTACGCACTTAAACATACAGTGTTTATATGTAACTACGCACGTACAAGAAATCTGAAAAATCTCTTCGGTTCAAATTCATAAATCTGTTTGACTTTATTTGAGGTAGAAGGTGTTCTACAAATCAGTATTGAGATGCTACAAGGAAAAAATTGTTTGCCAGAAAATACATTTAGTGTATTATTGTAGTATTAAAAAAATATTATAAAACAAATAACCGTGTGCATGTTATTTGAAAAATCCTGCATGTAATTATTTATATGTTAAGCGTACTCTATTTCATTTGAACATTAATAGAATAACAAGCATACTGTCATGTATTACATGTATGTATATATGTAAGATTGAAATGGAACGCTCACGTTTAATATAAGCCAAACAAATCCAATTTTTCCTTTAACCGCTCCTGAAACAAATGAAATTTACACAAAGAATATACACTTTTATAATATATTTTAGTATTAAAAATTATTATAAAGTATTATAACTTTGTTCTGGTTATCAGACTAATTGTGTATACTTATCTAATAATTGTAGTTTTCTATCGATGTCTCCTATTATTTGCAAAATTTCTTTTCCCTTTTATAATTCTCCTTTCATATTTAAAATGTTTAATTCAGTTGCCGACACTTTTAAACAATTAGATAGTAAAAAATCTGTTTGCGTATTTCAAAATGTAAACATAACTTTAATTGACGTTTTGTGCATGCATATAACGTATATGTATATCTATATATATGCAATGTAGTCCCACTGCATTGCCGTCAGCGACGCCACCTTACCGACTATTTCGTCATAGTCACGTGACATCCATTCAAACCGACGTTCAGTTTTCGGCAAATTTTAATAATTTATATCTAAACAATTACTTCGAAAATTGCAAAACTGTGTTGTAACTTTTCTCGTTTAGTCATAATTTATCAATTTTAACTCTTAATATGTGAAAATTCCATACCACGCCAGTTCTCTATTGGGCATTATCGATGCCACTAAATTCAGGGAAGTTGAGAATTTTTAAAACAGTATAACCTAGGTTGTTAGTTTAGACAACTTTTTCCTATTTATTGCACCGATCTGCACCTAAAATCTGTCATATTTTTCGAATTATTTAAAACAGTTAATTAAAACTGTTTAAAGAAACTTATTACACGCATTCTTTTCAATCCTTTTAAACTCCAGTCAATTTTAAGTGATATTTACAAATTATTTCACTATATTGAATTCTCCATTTCGATTTTTGAAAAATTTATGTCGGATTCGTAGTCATCGTTTGTTTTAAGATTTGTCTACCATATTGAATCCGTCATTTTTAATTTTTAGAAAGTCACATCGGATTCCTAATCGTACTCGACTTGCCTTGTCCTATCCTGTTCCATCTCGGGTAATAAACAACGCGAATTTCACCTTAAACTAGAGATGCATGCCGCTTCACTAAGGCGAAACTTCAATTTAATATGAAGTTAAATTTGACTTTGAGAAGTGGCTCAATTCTCACTAGTTTAAGGTGAAATTCGCTACATTAA
Source organism: Trichopria drosophilae (assembly GCA_030407085.1). Lineage (NCBI taxonomy): Eukaryota > Metazoa > Arthropoda > Insecta > Hymenoptera > Diapriidae > Trichopria > Trichopria drosophilae. Next base: position 69,465,789 of record CM059587.1, read on the forward strand.
GATTATTTCCACCTTAACAGACTTTACAGTGTACAACAATAGGCGCCGTATTGCATCGATACAAGTTTGCTAGACCAGAACCCGTTATGGGTCAAGTAGTAAATGTTCTTCATTGTCTGTATAAAGTTAGTATCGACATGATAGTGAGTATTATAGCACTACATAAAGCCATATAAATGGCCTAATTCATACATAAATTAGATAACCATAAACCATCGATCTAAAGCAGTTTCGGTTCACATGCTGCTACTCACAAAATCGGAGCGGCACGGTTAGCCTTACAGTAATAACATTATAAATGCGGTTTTCAATTTATAAATCTACACTTTAAATTATGTATGAGCATAACTTAGGAACTATCACATGGTTACATACTGTTTTTTTAAAAGATTCTTTACATCTTTAATGCTACTTAGATTTCGTATGTATCATTCTCTGCAAAACATGATCAATCGTACGAGTATTGAAAATGAGTGGATATTTGTGAAATATTGTATCTAGAGGGTTCCGAGCTCACTTATTGCGAATAATGATGTGCGATACAATGTACACTAGACAATTCGATATAACTTAAGAAAATAAACGGAAATATCTTATGGAACTCTTGTGGAGATCTTAAAATTGTTTAATGTCTTCTTAAAAAACGCGTTAAGAATTTGTTCTGTGCGGGATTTAAGATACCGTAAGCTGTTTTTATTATTTTTTTTTATATATTTTGCTTTTATTATATTTGTATAGATGACATCGAATAAATAAACGAATGTGAGCCACGAAAAATTTGTTTGCACATTTTAAGTATAGAATTATACATTCTTATCAATTTAAATAATTTTGTAGTCACATACTACGCTTTTGACTATTCTTATTAGTTAATTTAATAATTTTATCGTACTGAAATGAAAATACAAAACTAGCGTTGGCGTGGTGCCTCGCTCGCTTCGCTCGCTCAGAAACTTCTACCCAGTGGAGAGTCGGCTATTCCTTAAGACTAGTTTGTTTACTAACAGCTTTCAATTATATTATAAAATTATATTGATATTTGGGGGTCCAATCATATTTAGGTCCAAGTGGCTTCGATAGATATGTTACAACAATATAGTGTTTCTTATATTTATGAAAATTGAAAATGAGCATTTTCAAAACTTCGACCCCGACAACAGGCCAGCCGAAGTATTGATAAATAAACGTTGCAAAACACTTACTTCATGCACTTGTATTCTAATAGACTATTCGATGCATATTACATGTTTACTGTGTTTTACTAATTACTGTCTGTATTATTATGATATTATATATACATATAATTCGTCAAAGATATCTTGAAAGTGTCGAAAAGATCTATGACGGATATCTTATAGATATCTATAAGACATCTTTTAGATATATCGAAATAGTTATTTTCGTATCAAGGGCGTAAAAGGACTTATGCGCCCGTAGGTGGTCACCGCGCCCGAGGGGCTGGCAAAGACTACCCCTGGGGGGTAGGGGGTCGAAACGTCGAAATTTGATGAAAAACAATAGGGTAATTTTTTTGCCGCGATGACCAAATTCAATACTTTTTCAGATAATAGTCATAAACATTTTATACCAGTTTTTATGGCATTATCGTTGACTTTAGGAAGAAAATGCATACAACCTTTTTTGTAGAGAATTTCATGCTCTACCTTTTTTGTTTGAAACATTTTTTAATAAAATTTGTATTTTTCAAAATAAATGCAAACAACTACAAAGAAACTTAATTGGGGCTAATTTTTTTTAGTAACGGACGGGTGGATCTGCCCCAAAATCTAATCAGATCTAAGTTATGCCAAGACGCGTATTTTAAAAAAAAATTTATATCAATACGGTTATCCGTTCGCGAGTTATCGCGAGACATAAAAACGGGACGTACGTACGGACGTACGGACGTACGGACGTACGTACGTACAAGATCACGGACACAAATTTTTTTTTTCGTTTTTTGGCTTCCTTAGGGTCTGAAACGTGGACATTTGATGAAAAACTATAGGGTAATTTTTTTGCCCGAGGTGACCAAATTCAATACTTCGTCCAGACTTAAGGTCTGGGTCGAAGTAATAATCGAAAGAAATCATACTCAAAGTGATATCATTATTTCAGTTTAACGAAAATCGTGAATACCTTTAACAAGGAATTTATCTAACCATTCTATAATTTAATTATGCGGAATATTCAATATTAATATGCATTTGAATATGTTTCGTATTGTAGTAAGTGCAGTTTATATATCTGCATAAAATTAGTTAATATATCTTGTACGTGGGCGTATATTCGTACCAACGTATACGTATTTGGTCAATGTAAGAGTCGACAGTACTTTATAAGCTTTTAAGTTTCAAGAGCTGCATATCCTCTTAATAGATGGCGCCATACTTCACATTTGTGGAGGAAATACAGAAACTGCAGAAACCTACAGCAAGTACAGCGGCGGCCATGAGTCTATTTCCACCAGATAAACGACATTGCGTAACGTAAACAAACAACGTGGCTCGTCTTACAAACAGCGAGCTGCTGTTTGAAAATCAATTTCGAAATATTGTTTCCTAGACGGGGATCGAACTCACGACCTACGACTTCGTAGTCCAAAGCTCTGCCGCCTGAGCCACGAAACCGGTATTTTTTAATTAAAATATTTAGACATCGATATTAATTCGTTTGTTGCAATTAAAAGTAAAAAAATAGCAACAGACATCAAACTGTTTATTAATTTCTGAAGTGTTATGAGCAATAATGAGTTCTTTATTTTAAATAGACTGATTATAACTAGAACAACAATAATATTCCCTATATTATTAGAACAACCAGTTTTCTATCCGAAGAAGGGGAGAAAATATCTAAAGTTAATAACATAATTTGCATTAACAATTATCATTTCCAGACTTAAAAGCCATGACATTTAGATATCAACGGAAAATATGTGATCCCTATTTTGTTTCTGTTGATCTAAAGTAAATTATCATTAATCGAGCCACGTATATCTACAAATCATCAACCGTAGTGTCAAAAAGCAATTATCATGCTGTAAGTTCATAACTACTACTATAGTTGCCACCATGCTGTAAGTTCATAAATACTACTATATTTGCAAACATTTTGGATGTCGTGTGATTAATTTAAAATTGCAGCCAGTTTACTATTGCATTCTCATCGATAGTTGGTATTTAATATTGTCAAATGTAAGTCAATTCGAAAATTGAGAGCTGTATCTATGCAGATGTGCATATGTTCACATTTTGATGTGATCATGATTACATCAAAAATTTCATTGCATGTATTCACAACTTAGTAATCGATTGTTAGGTAGGATATCCTGCCCATATTACAAAAAAAAAACAATAAAGATGATAATCATTAAAGAATTTAAATTTAGCGGGCCCGGTCGAAATCATTTCTATTCGCGAACATCGGGCTTTATTGAGAAAACATTTTCGGAAAAAAATATTAAAAATGCTAATTTTGAATGTGAAATATATGAAAAATATGGAGAGACCGAAAAATTCAGAAAAATTAATGGGAAACTTGGAAGAACATTCGATAGACACGAGGGTACGAGAGCTTTCGATTTCCGGTTGAATGCTTTATCAACTCAGCTATGTCTCCCCACATCCCTCCGTGCCGTTAATTTTTAATTAGTCACACGTTTCATACTTCTTCCCATTTTTCATATTATCTACATGAAAATGCATTGACGAAGAGTTTTTTTTATGAAATAATACCTAATCAGTTTGAGAAGCTTATTTGTCGGTACTGCGTAAAACCTGTACGTAAAAATGACTCATAATAAAAACTTGTATTTATGAGTTTAGGATACGTCTCCCGTGGATTTGTAAAATGCCAAATGCTATATTGAAACGCGAAAAGAGAAGTATTCCGGATCTATTTCCGTGATGTTTAGCGTGTCATGTGCTCAAAAAGTGGTTAGTTCGCACTCGGACCAGAAATAATATCTCGGTTGTGCATATGCATATATGCCATGTACTTTCCTCGTTAAGACTGCGCCACGACTTACCTCTTTCCTTATTTATCTTCCCCCAGTTTATCATTTCAGCGCTCTGCTCTCTCTCTTCCTCTTTCTCGATCTGGATCTCTGTCTTTCCGTGTCTTATTCACAGCTTCTCATATCTGTCGTTTTCATCTTGTTTTCCCAGACTGCTCACCCTACCTGGCCTTCTCTTTTAGTTCTATTTTGCTCTTTCCTTTTCGCCTTGCACGTTCCCATTCGAAAACTTGCAACGGAGCATCGTTCCCGGAAGAGTCTCTGAGAGCCTCGTCTTGATAGAGCTCCGAGTACAGGAGAAGAGCCAACGTTCGTTCAGTTGCGAGCTCGATGACTCCTACATCGCGAACGTACTCTATTAGTGTGAACCTTATGAAAGCATAAGTGAACTTTTGATATGTTGTCAAAATACGGCGATATAAATTTAATCGAAATTCAGATCTTTCATCAGGTTAAATAGACTTTCGTAAAATTAGTTCACAAAACTCATTTTTAGACCTCTCTAGTCCCACGAACGTGATGATGTTATGTAAAATGTTAACTTTTGCCGATTTCTTAATGATATTTGATTGATCTGTGTGGAACATCAGAGATTACTTAGTGACTACTAGAAGAAATAGTTCTATCCATCCTGTTCCATATCATTAGCTTTGGCATTGCTACAACGTGAGTTTGACACCCGTCTACTTACTATACATGGACAATCTATTTTATTGAACAAACTGTAACAGGCAAGATTAAAAATATAAAAACCTCAAGGATTTTTAGATATAAATATTCAAACATCCAAAAACAAATACTTTTACGTAACCATATAATGTTAAAATATGAATTCTTCTAATTACATATATGACTTGTACTTTTATAATAATACACCAGAATCAAAATTCTGTTGCACCATAGAGCAGGAGCTACATATAATCAAATGCAGTGTTCAGACAAACGCCAAACTCTGAAACGGTAAAATAGAACCGTTCAGAAGTTGGCAACAAGCGAGAATTTGCGTGACGCCAGCAAGTTAGCGGCACGTTGCGTCAACGTGCTTCGACCCCTGTTGTAGCTTCGACATCAAAATCTTCATACACGGCAGTGATCAAACGGGTGGTGAAAGTGTGATAAATAAACACATTATTAAAAATATAAACTGGGTTTTCCATCCAGATAGAAAAGATAAACATTTTTAACAAGAAGAGAAAATTGTGTGCAACGAATGGAAAATATACCGTATTATCTGTGACTTAGTAAAAAATATTTATTCTTTTGCACGAATAATATTGCAATAGTTTTCACAATCTGTTCATAAGAAAATAGGTTACGTCTGAATTGTGTACCCCCAAATTGTGCCACTATAATGGAAAACCCAGTGCTATTTTGGAAAGTAAATTGTTTCATAGTAACTTTGACTATTTTTCAGCATCTCTCAATAGTTTAATATACAATTAGTTGCATTTCATCAGTTGGGAAACTGTGGTAAAGTAAGTAAATAAACAAAAAGAACTTTTAATGGAATACAACTAAGCGACTGGATTTGAGAAGATATAATTACTAATAAAATAGTTAAGAGAGTATACTTAATTATATAAGTACCTGTTTGTATTATTTTTTTTTGGAACAATCATATGCCGGGTACATTTTTTGCAGTATGCATATTATAATGATGAAATCCAATCGAATTGTGATTCCAAGAAAACTGCATCGATTCTAGAAATGGCAGTACCTGGATAGAATCCCGGGTAAAATTGGTCCAATTTGACCCAAATAAAAAGAGGGTCCCAGCTGGGATCCACCCATGTTAACCCGATTAACGATTTAACTACATTTGGCCTGAATAAAAATATGGTTCTGGTTAGAATTCACTCGGGCTATCTCGACCTATTCGGATCTCGAATACAACCAGGATAACCTAGCTGGATTCCGGTCCGAGAAGGGTGGAAAATTTTACTCGTGTTACTTACTGTATTTTCTTCTTAAAATATGGTGTTAATGTATTATGCTGGGATAACACCTTAAGAAATTCATTATATTCAACGATTTTCCTGTTTCTTAAGTGTGCCACGGATGGAGTGCTTGAAGCGTAAATAAGTAAGCGTCTTATGACAGTGCGAATAGAATGAATTATTGTACCTATATTCGGAGGTACTGAAATGTTTAATAAACCAAGGAAATTAGCAATTAGTTAGATACGAATCATATTCAGGAATAGTTGAACATCTGTTACTGTAAGGTATGATTTTTAAAACACCCTTTGAGACACTTTCCTGATGGCTTTGTAGATATAAGATAACAGTATTTTAAAGTAGTTTCTTAATTTTCTTCGTTTTATCGGCACTATAAAGTATGGAAAAAATATGTGCTTATTTAATATTTCGGCTGAATAGTAGAATGAGTGCTTCCGTTTATGTTATATGCACTCTCTAAATAACTTGGAGTGAATATTCATTCTTTACAGAGTGAACATTTCTGCTGTAGTAACAGAATGAATTTTCACTCCACAAAATGCCAATACACACTCCAAAAAATTTATTGATCTATATATGTAAAAGAGTTGTTCCCATTTTTAGTTTAGATTTGAAGTGAATTCTCGCTTCAGAATAGATTATTTATAGATTGTAGAAATATATAAATTCCAATAACTGTAATTATTATTCTTTTTATAATCAAATGTACATAAAAATATTTAGATACTATAGCCGTAAAATCCGATTTTACGGCCTATTTTTAATCCGTAAAATGAGATTTTACGGATCACGTGTAACATGCATCTGCGCTGTCAAAAACATTACCCATGCGGTCTATAATATGCAGTCTGCGAAATCGAACTTTTACAGCTTTCAGTACCGAAAAATAATGTTCTACACACGGCCGTAGGATTTTACGATCTTGTATCGAAAAATACTAAATATTTTTTCATATGACCGTTGAATTATACCTATTGTTACAAATGAATGTTTGTTAAAATAACTATACAAGTTTAAGAAGTTGTAAATTGTTTTTTACTACGCGTATTCTTGAATTTCTTTATATTTCTAATATTTTCATTTCTAATATTTATATTAAACGAGATAAGATAAACCTTAATCAAAGTTTGTTTAAAAAGTAGTCGATGTATCCCGCGTGGAAATTTTCGGTACGGCATCAGTATGGCTTGAGTATTGGAAAGAGTACGGCTAAGTATTGGGAAGAGTATGGCTAAGTATTGGGAAGAGTATGGCTATGATATGGGTGTTGTATGCCCTTTGTTTGGGTCAAGGTACATGGGATAAGTCTGGCGTATGAGCGTTTCCGATACTATTTGCTAGATTACTTCCAAACGGGTGCCAGACTCTTTCAAGACTTTATTTTGATGTAAAAAAAATAAATTTAAACATTTTTTAAATTTATAAATATTTTATATTAAAGTCTCGCATTGTATATTTAAATTTAACCTATTTTCTTACAATTATTAACGCTCGCAAATAAATTAAAAAAACCTTTCGCTTCGGGGGATTTGAACTAGCGACCCTAACATCGCAAAGCATGCACGCTAACCACTACGCTACGCCCTATGTTACGAAATAAAATTTCAGTACTTGTATATTAAGATCGTAGATAGTCAATTTTTTGTATAGACATACTTCCCGTATCTCTGGCCATATGTTCTAAGGTAATTTAATTCTAAGGTACGATAAACATTTTGAAAATTTTTTATTTTACATATTTGCAATTTTCGTTTGGGGGTCTGTATTGATTTGCTCGAGGTCGTCCCCCTTATCTACACACCCCCGAATTTTGTCTGATTTCGCGTATCTTCTACCCTTGACGAGATATTTTAGAATGTTGAACATTCCAAATTTTGCAAATTTTTAATAACCGCTTGCACTCAGTTAACTAACTCTATCGTACCCGCGGCATAATCCAGTCGGTAAACTCCAATTTGATTTAATTACTTGAATTCAAATCCGTTATTCTACTTTTCTTTCGTCGAATTATCTTAAACAGTCTTTCTAAACAGTGTTTCTAAATATGTTTTTATACATGCATGTTCCAAAAAACTACGAAATTTTATTCAGTAATGTAGCTTTATTCGTCTCCTTGAATTCGTCTCCTTCACTTTTAGACCGAAATCAAAAAATATTTATATGAAATTAAATTAAATTTACTTGGTACGATTATAGTTAATTGAATTATGACCTTTTTGTATCACAGAACTTTGCAGAAATAAGTCCAATGTTATGTATAAAAAATGTAATATTATATTTGCACAAGCTTTTAAAATTAAAATAAAATTAACCCTTTTTTGCCTGAAATGAGAAAAGCAGGTACATCAACTCCAGCACAATTTCTGGAGTGAAAATTTTTTTTTTTAATTTTCGAAATATACCTTTCCTACTATTTTCAAGTATGCTCTATCGATTCCCGTCGAGAAAATGACGAAATAATGATTATTTATGCAAAAATTTTGCAAAATAAAATAAAAAATCCATGATTTTTAGGTCATTTTTTTCATTTTTTCCGATTTTCTCCCCCAAAACGGGGCACAATCAATGAAACTCATACGTAAAAAGTGATTCCGATTGTTGAAGATAAATAATATACTGGTAGAATATTTTTTAGAAGCAATGGCCGATTCAAAATGGCCGCGGAACGAAACAAATTTATTCAAAATTATTAATTCCTTGAAATAGAGATCTTGGAAACTTTTTTTGAGTTTTATAATGATGATATAAATATTGACTTACTTTACGCACAAAGTTTAAAGTTAAAGTTTACTTTACGCACAAGTTTACTTTACGCGTCGAAAAGACGTACATTAATGTTATTTTCTATAAGAAATCGTCGTACTAAATCTTATTACCGTCTGAAATTTGTTAGAAAGGCGAACAACTGAGGCTTTTAATTAAACAATATATATATTTTAACACTTGATTTTATTGTACAAACATTTTCTGCCAATCATCAGAAGGAAATTAAATATTGGTTGCGCACTCTATCTTCGTTTATCATAACGCGTTTATGCCACCTTGTTAACAAAATGCTAACAAAATTATGAAAAAATTAAAAATTTATAAATGGGTCAATACATTCATTTTTCACTTTCTACATACAATATAAATTTAAAAATCTGTATACTTTGATATTTAAATTTATGATCGTTGAATTCCTCGCAAAAATGACTGAAAATATTATTTTGTTCAATATTGCAAATCATTCCTTAATATTGTTAAATATACTGGTCTCAAATAACATCTCAGTTATCCTTACTTTTTTCTTAACAAAATGCCACATTGAGCTATGCATCAAACATCCTATTTAGGGCAAATTCTCCATATTGCAATATCTGTTGTCATTATACTATCCTCTTAAGGAAGATTTATTTCCACCGTATTCAAGTTCTCATCAAGGACTCGTCTTCACACAAACTGACCATCGCATCGTCAAGAAGAGGAGTTCGATTGCCGACAAAGTGGTTATTGATTTTAAAGCGATACCGGAATTAACCGTTGCATATTTCATCGTCTGCTTTGAACATAAGCATATATCATAACCAATCACTAAAGCTTCGTTCATATGCACTGCACTTTTATTACCACGTCTTCATTGCACTAGTTTATGATATTTGTACGATTATTCACAATGACAAGTTTAAAAATAGAAAATAATTTATGAATCAAACTTAGGTTCTTCAACGTGTCATTGAAAAATGAAACTCGTATATTCTTATATTTAGGAATCTTTTATGACCTTGTGTTCACTACAGTAGACCAGACCCGAAATCAACATAATGAAAATTAACTCTTCCATCGTTAAGTTCGACATATTTGTCTTCAGTTAACCAGCCTTGAATATGTAAATATTGATTTGGTCAGGAATAATTTCATTCTAAACATAATTTTGGGATTTGGTTATTGACATGGACCATCTGCAAATCCGGGGTTAAGAACTCTACTACCAGTAGTAAATTAATTCTTAATTTGCGAGGATCCAGAAATTATGTAACGTCCTTCGAAAAAATGGACAGTTATGTACCGTCATAACCATGAAGTTCTTATTTTGCAGAAAGTTTGCAACCCAAGTTTTCTTCGATAATATTTTCGATGAATATTGATGATAACACGAACTGAACACAAATATTACTTATTTACATTGTAGTTTATAGCTTTTGGTAACCATAGAGTTTGGAATATGCAATTTCTTCTCCCTACGTAGTGTAGGAAGAATAGAGCTTTCTCGAGGTATGGCGTTAACAGGATAGTCGAATGCATGTGTGTGTGGAGGTGAAGGAAATAAAAATTATTCGATGGCCCGATTCGATTGAATCGAGTCCTAGATGAGAAAAAGTAGGAGGTGGCAAGGACCAGGGAAGGTGAGAAAACTTGGAAATCGAGTAGAGACGTGCATGAAGCTCGAGTGCTGTGCCGAATTTCAATGCGCCGGCAAGTAACGTTCTTTGCTGGAAAAGGTGGTAGGAGTGAACTTTTTAAGTCGCAGACGTCGAAATAGGGGTACGCGTTATGTTTGATTGTTAGAGAAGGACAGCACAGTTGAAAACATAGTTTGTATAAATTTTCTTTACCGTATTGAATGCGGGAAGCGCAGTCTGTTCGATACAGATTGTTCTGCTGGACTGTGAATCGTTTTCAAATGATGTATGGAAAGAAATTTAATGTAATGCTTGGAAATCTCCCAAATAGAATCTTGCCTAAACTCAGATTATCGTGGCCTGCCAAATGCAATCTATTATTTTACAACCATTCCAAATTTCATGAAAATTTAAGTCACGTCATCGAATATTCAAACTGTGGAGGATATCCAAGAGCTTCATCAGTTTGCTTCGATTATGCCATTCTCCTAAAAACAGTAATTTAAACCCATTATAAAACTTTTTCTGGAAACAATTATTAAAAATTGACCCTTCTTCCGCGACAAAAATAACTGATAATATGAAAATATCGAATACCAGGCGGGTACCGAATTTTTAAAAAGTTGCTATATAAAAAATAAAATAAAACGAAACTTCCTCGCTTTAGGCTCTGGTTAAGCATTCAAAGTTGCTAATATCAAATGTACACTTTTATATTTAAAATTTAGTATTTCATAATCTCAGAAATCGCAAAATTTTCACTGATCTTGCACACGTCAGCTTCTCTTCTAGACACCACGTATATGAGATACGCTTTAATATATGACAGATGAAGGAAATGTTTCATCACCTCCCACGAGTCTTCCTAAAATGTACAATGCATGAATCGTTTTTCTATCGATATACGCTGCTTCTCACAGCACTTCCGTCTGTCGACGTCCTCAGAGGCCTCTCATTTCGCCTGTTTTAATTGCTCAGTGACTAATCTTACATTTCGAAATCCTGAGGAGGTGGATGTCCTCATACAAGTCTATTGCCTCCATGTCTCAATATACGTCCTGAGATCTATAAGACTGACAATTGCAAGATCCCAAATAACACAATCCGTCCTGGGATGTCCTGAGGAGCCTCTGAGAACGTCCAAATGTCTGCTTTTGGTCCTTGGCAGCTCCTCAGGAGCTCCTGAGAACATCCTAAGACTGGCTTGGGTTGTTTGGGATTATTCAGAGACTTTCCAAAGTAATTTATTTTTATCCGAGTTATGATGAAATTTATAATTACTTTGGGAATCTCGATTGCATTTCTTAAAATACAAGATTTTTGCTACCGCAATACTGCGTTAAATCAAACTGATAGAAATACTACATCACGTTTACGTATTAATTTCTTTCGAAATACAATACGATACGCGACAAGTCGTAGGTAGTGAAATATAGCCGTTAATATTGGCATGCGATTGTTCTGTATCGTTCTCTATCTTCCCGATCCGACTGCTGCAGTGGGAAACAGGTGTGCCAACACGTTGGGTCGACGGGTGTTGATTCGGTTCGCGGTCCAGCGATTCCGGGGCGGCGCACACATGCGTCCGACAGACTCGGATGGCCGTGCTGGATATTTATTTTATTCAGAGCGCGTTACACTAGAACACCGCGCTCATCATGTCAGAGACAATTTAGGCCCTTAGAGTGCAGTCCGGGTTATTGTTATGGTACTACCTAAGTTTTAGTGTGACACAAAACATGATTTATATTATATACCTTAGTGTTCACTGTTAGCAAGATGCTTAGTTTTTAATTAAGAGCACGAATTATTATTTCAGGTTAGTGCTTTTGCTAAATGTGGTTGTATATTAATGTATTTTTTGTTTATGGCACACATTTTAAAAAATTGTAAGCTAAACTTTAAATTCAATTTCATCTTCTCATGATTTTCTGATATGGCATTGCCCATATACCACATTGTTAATTAAATAGTAAAGAATAAACGTTAATAACCATTCTCAGCTCTGAATGCACGTTTTCAGTTTATATTACTTTTTGGGGGATATATTGGGCTTCCAGCACGAGGAAAAAACTGTTGATGTAGCTGAACCAAAGTAGTCATCATCTTTATCATTTTTAGTAATTTTGGGGAATTTTTTGTAATGTCAAGTTTATCCCTTGATACAAATAAGTCAATGACTATCATCTTTGGATCTGGGCAGAATTTAGTTCTATAAACAATACTTACATGCGTATATGCGAATTTTATATGCATATGGTACTTTATGTCATTTATACGCTAATGAGCAAGGTGTGTATTATCATTCCTCACAGGACGACACACACTCTTCACCCTTTCAGTCACAGGCGGACACCAGTGTCCCACCTACACGGAAAGGAAGAAACACGACTGAGTCCTGTCTACGCAGCACTGGTTACTGCGTGGCCGGTTCACAAATACTTTCTATTTCAACTCGCTATAACTCAGTCAATTTTGAGAATTTTGAAACGAATAAAAAATGAAATTGTTCATTACAGTTTCCCAGATCTAGTGCAGAAAGAAAAATAATATATCTTAATAAATAAAAAAGTTATTAATTTTTTAATGCAGAACTGCGAAATTTGTGTTTTTATAGATTCAGGCGCTTCGTTTATCGAGCGAATTTCAAGCATCCGAAAACTTCAGCGAAAAAGTTGTTCATTAAGGTATGAACAAATTTTCTTGGAAGTTTCATCTCCATTCCATTAATAGTTTAAAAGTAATGAATGTTTAATGTTGGTTGTGGCCTTGCGCGCATCGCCGTGTCACACATGACGCGCTAGCCGTCGGCCGCTACCTATTTTAAAAATTCGTTAATTTTAAAACTATTAATGAAATTGAGATGAAACTTTCCAGAAAATTTGTTCATAGCTTAATGAACAACTTTCTCGCTGAAAGTTTTCGGATGCTTGAAATTCGCTCGACAAACGAAGCGCCTGAATCTATAACAACACAAATTTCGCAGTTCTGCATTAAAAAATTAATAACTTTTTGATTTATTAAGATATATAATTTTTACTTTCTGCACTAGATCTGGGAAACTGTAATGAACCATTTCATTTTTTATTCGTTTAAAAATTTTCAAAATTGACCGAGTTATAGCGAGTTGAAATAAAAAGTATTTGCGAACCGGCCACGCAGTAACCAGTGCTGCGTAGACAGGACTCGGTCGTGTTTCTTTCCGTGTAGATGCTCTCGATTTTTCAAGGTTTTTGAACAGATAGTTCTCGATTTCAATGCGGTTTTTTTGTTCCTGGCTTTTCTAAGACTCCAATAACTGTTAAAAGACAATAATATTACAAAATTATTTTAAATAATTATTTTTATTAACAAATTAGTACCAAAAAAGGCATAATTTTCAAAAGAAATGCATGTCAGGAAGAACTAATCGCTATTATTATTTGAAATTTGGTATGCCGGAGTTTTTGATGTCGCTGACTACGAATCCGGTGTCAGATTTTCAAAATTCAAAATGGCGGATCTAATATGGCCTACAAAAATTTTGAACAATTATGATTTTGTCTAATATTTGGTATATAGGGGTTTTTATGTCGCTGATTACGAACCCAAATATAAAAAAAAAACGAAAAAAGAATACCAAAACCCCTATATACCAAATGTTAGCTAAGTTCATTATGTTTAAAATTTTTGGTCGGCCATATTGGATCCACCATTTTGAATTTTGAAGATCTGACACCGGATTCATAATCAGCGACCTCAAAAACTCAAGTATACAAAATTTCAAAAAAATTCCGTGGCTGGAAAAATTCGTGACTGAAAGGGTTAAAACGTCCTTTTTCCGCAAGCGAAATCCTTTTGTTGTATGACCAAAAGGATTATTCCACTTACGTTAAATGGATCTCCTCCTATTCCGTAGCAGGCGCATCGCAAATGTCCTATTCTCATTCACGACAATCTGTACGACACATCGACCACGGAAAAACTACAGAGATCGGTATCAGTCCCGAATTCGTAACTGCGCCCAGCAAGGTTTCCTGAATTATCCACTATAGAAATAAATAGAAAAAGTTACCGAACGGGGATTCAAACGCGTTATAAGGAATAAGTCACCTTTGTACTAGCTTTTGCATCCCACAGTATCGACAGGCTGGTGCGGATATGTTGATTGTAAATATCGTAATAAACGTGGGTTTTACATGAAAATGATTTTTATTCTTTAAATGACCAACCAGGATTCATTGGTCCTACTATCTGAAAGAAAAATCATTGGCCTAAAATTTGTGAAATGGATTAACCTTAATGTTGTAAATCTAGTGTATAATATAATACAAATCATGTCAGATTTTTTGGTAAAAATCAATAAATTACGTATTTAGTCCTGCTAACCGTTAGACACTAGGCAATGTATCCATCGCTTATAACAAAAATCTGTCAAAGTTATAATGGGAGTATTGAATAGAAGGCTTCTTTGTAGATCTCAATGTAAGCAATTAGTTTATATTTATTTACTTAAGTATTTCATTATTAAATGAACATCAAGAAGATACTTTGTGGGGATATCATTCTTTTAAAAAAATCGGCCTCCCTCGGGAAGTCTTGAATGAATGACTTTCAAAAGAATAAAAAGTCGATGCTTCCATTATTATGGTACAATATTATTATGTTACATTACTCAATGATTAAAATATACATTAAATAATACTGGAGGTGTTTCAGAAATATATTACAAATTACATCAGCCCCTCCGTAAGCCACACATTATATATGTCTTAAATGTCCTCCAAGCAAAAACTAAAAAGTTACACATTTTACTTGGATCAAATGTGATGTATTTCGATTTTCGAATAAATGAGTTTAAATAATAGAGGCCGTATGCAGAAGATTTTAGTCCATCAATACCGAATAAACTATATTCTAAAAATGACTCCATGCACATGGAAAGATTAAAAGTTTTCTCTTTGCCGTTTCATTAGTGTTCCAAAAGCCGTACAGTATTATTTAAACTTAATTATGTACGTATATATTTACTACACGCACTTTTGTTTCGCATACACAATAGTATATTATGTAACATGGAACTAAAACTGTTATTCTGGTCCGGGCATGGTGTTCCCGGTGCGAGGCGCAGACGAGGACCAGAATTGTTTTAGTTTCACTTTACATACGACATTTTATGTAACAGGAGTATGGTGTCCGAGCTTATGTGCGTAACGTGTTTTGAGTGCTTTATGGTATACGGACGATAAAGGAAGGTTATATGTCTATGCGCATGCGCATAGATACATAATGTGTACATTATCGTCCTCGGACTATATAGAAGCCGCCCATCCATAATAACTGATTTCAGGTCCTTAAAACATGCATAAAATGCCGAGGAAACCGTACTCCTGTTACATAAAAATATATATGAAATATCTAATATAGAATAAATAAATCAGTTTAGAGTAAATATTACCAGGAGGGACTATTATAAATTACGTGGTGCACATTTCCAGCATAGATACAACAAAATAACGATAACACAAAATAGAAATACAGTTATCAATATATTGGTATTCAAATAATGACGTGCTTTTCACAAATGAATCAAAATAAAGCTTCGTGGCTGAAATCGCCGGAGGCAGTTATTATTAGCGATAGATTGGATTATTTCATAAATTAATTATTTCAATATACGTATTGATAGATGCAATATATGTTATAATACCTGCAAGAGAGTTAAATGTTAAATAAATATAATATTTACTAGTTAATAATAATAGAAGGAAGTCGAGCAAGGTTATTTTAATAACAATTTAGAATAATAATCTATATACAAATTAAAATAGTTGGTAAATTGAGAGAAAATATTTGTTGAACAATATTTCAATTAAATGAAGCCCTTCGATTGCCAGAATCTGATACAGTAGTTCGTGAATAAAGTGGAATCTGTTTCGTATTATAAATATATAAATGGCATAACAATAAGTCGGACTAGTATCGAAAAAGAATTTTATATATATTTTTTTAGAAAAAATAATAATCATTGAAATAAAGCCAAACAATTTTTATAATATGTATTTTTTACATCAAGTAAGATTTACCACACACAAGAACATTAAAATATTAAAATATTAATATCTATAGCAAAAATACTCGAAAAGTATATGTAATTACTTACTATCTTAATATTTACTTCCATCCAGAAGATTTTTTTCTTTATAAATGAAAATATGTATGAGTATATACTGTATGGGTAATCGCACTGAAATTGTTTTTATACATCACTTCAAATTTTATAATCGAATGAACTACAGTCAATAATAACATTCGTGAAAATACTCCTGGAAAATGAGAGTAATAATTAAAAACATAAAAATTATGCTTTTAAATAAATAAATTTGTTGCAGTTTTATTCTCATTACGATTTGTAATTACATTTCCATTTAAAAGGGATGCGTTTGAGTGTAACAAGTTTAAAATCCTAGTTCTCAACTTATTTTTGTTTCATATAATTTTACCCTCAACGAAAGGAGGGTACTTACCAGTGCGTGGATAATATTTACGCATATATGAATATTTTAGTCATGTTCTAAAAGTCTATCAGCATCCTATATGCAATACACACAAACGATGAAATCAATATTGAATATTTCTTAACTCTATCCGTTATTTATCATAATTTTTATATCAGTATTTTAAATAAAATATATATCCACATTAACCGAACATTGCGTGGAAATTACAAATAATTAAATGTTAAGGTGTATTTATAAACGTCAAAATAACGAATCACACACTATACTCAAAATAGATCTAAACAGTAAGTTACCATAAAATTTGAATACGTATATGACAGATTCTATATGAAATCACAATTTATGTAACATTGAAATGTGTTGCTTATTAATGAAAAATACGGGATACGTATTTTTTGTTTCACAATAAAAAATATTTTGTTGCAAAGTTACAAGCAGTAGAAAATGTCATAACTTCTGTGCGAAATAGGCGGAACATTTATTTCAAACTCTCTATTTTCCTTTCAACCCAATATTTTATCATACTTCTTCTTCAGTTTTGTATCGTTTTGTATGTTCTTCTATTAAGGTTTACAAATTTTACCAAATTTTACCAAATTTGGACAATTAACAAAATGGCGCTTTTGAAAAATGAAAAAACTTTATTTTGTTAATTTTTAGGCATACAATATAAAAAGAAAACTATTCCAGTAAATTTGGTCTCTGTTAAAACGTTATGAGATCGACAAGAATAATGCTTTTCTGAAAAAAAGAAACGACGTTTATTCTTCACGGTGAGCATGGACTGAGCTCAATTCAAAAGGTTTTTATTTATTTCATTAAATGTCATATTTTATCTAATAGCAAAAGTTATTTCCCACGAACACATGATTTATTTCATCATATTTAATAAAGCCCTGTTTATGCAAACTTTGCAAAATAAAACAAAAACGTGGCAACTCATACGTATTAATCAATTTGTATGGTAATAAAATTGACCGCAAGTTCAAGTAATTGTCCTGACGGCCACAAATATGTTATTACTGCTTGCCGGATGACAAATTAACTCAGTACGATTGTGCAATATGTTTAGGATATATTATTACGATTCTATGGAACAATAACATGAACGATTCCTTAAAGTAAAAAATATTATATTTTTCAGCAAATGTTGCAATTATCTTTAAAATTAAGCAATAGATATGTTTGTTATATTTCTCGAAGAAACATCTTAACAGCTGTGTTGAATTAACGTTACATTGGAAAATGTTGCTTCCAATTTATTTGTCTCGCTAATACTTATGGAAAAAATAGCCCGCTGACACTCATTTAGTTCACCTGACTGTGGATTCTCTGCTGGCGCTAACGTCGTGGCGGCCGCTTAAATAGTAAGAACATAATTTTTAATGCTTATGAGTTGATGGTTCATTTTTCTTATTTCTATACATCAATTTGATGGTAAAGGATTAAATTAATAAATTACCGAGTTTAAATTCCTTCCGCCTATTATTATTTCAAAGAATTATAGTGGCGGTTGCTTAGTTGGTAGAGTATCGGCTTCATAATCAAAAAACCCAGGTTCGATCCCGGCCTCTGCCATCTGTCATCGGGACACCTTTGTATTTGTTTATAAGTGTCGAATAACGCCAAAGCTCAAGTGGTTCGAATTCCATCTTCATAAACTGTAGGTCCCATCGCGATTTAGTCCCATATGGGTTCAGAAAAGTCGATGTAAAATAATAATAAAAAAAAAATTTCAAAAAATTGATAGTTGATCGGTATAACACCAAACATTTGTAGCTTGTCTAGGAAATTCTTAACCTCCTCCACGCTCCACCAGTGCAAAGTAACCTCTTTCTCCCAACGACATAACCAAACCATGTTAGGCGAAAATATTCAAATAATCAGAATTATATACCCGAATATAAGCAGGGATCCGTCTGGGGTTTTGCTGGGTCCGCCCGAATAAAAATCTGGTCAAAGGACTCGTTCAGGTCAAAAATAAAAATAAGGCAATTTGGCTCGGTACCGTACAAACCTAATGAGTACCCTGCACTTTTTGTTCGCATCGTTATCAGTAGGAGTGTACACGGCATTACTTCGTACTCATTAGAGAGGCGGGTTTTATTTGGCACTTAGGAGATTTATTGTATGTAGTGATATGACACATCACCGTCCGTAAATTATACATCTATTGGAGGTTGATTGTTAAAATCTGCACAAATTCAAAAATATACACAGTTTAGTACTTAAGACATTTCTTTCAAAAGCAAAAAGAAACTGATTTAAAAATGCTCTTTTGTCTTCATGTAAGCCAATTTTGAAAAGTTACAGAAAGTAGTCTTTCTTCTAAAACTCGACGTTAGTTGATATTTGCGAAGCATTTGCTATCGTGGCCTACGGCATTTGATTCAAAATAGCAATAATAGGTTTTGCAGGATGCGACAAAAGAAATCTCGTCTGTTGAATTCGCTTCGTTAATTTAGATGTTGCGTGAAACTTGCGCGAAACGATCGATTCGCCGATAATCGAGTTTGCGGCCTGCACTTACTGCTTCACGAGGCACTAAGATCCGCGGAAATTACAGAAAGCGCCGGTTCACTCTCGAATTCGCTAATTTCCCGACACTTGTGAAAATTCCCCGTGCAACGTTTCGAAGATCTGTCGTTCTTAACGGTTTTCCCGATGCTCAGATTTTCTCCAACGTCTGCTCATTTCTTTAAAATGGCAAAAATATTCTTCGAAATTTTTTCCAAAAATTTTAATTTGATTCTAATAAATTAGAACATCACAGAGTCTTTGATGATGTTCACGAAAAAGTAAAGAAATTGAAGCGGCGTTCTTATCTGGGCTAAAACAATTTTTCCTTAGTTTACTGGGGCTAGGATCCGGTTATTTAAATATAATCAGAACTGGACCTTAACTATATATTTCATATCAATGTCAAAAAATTAACGCCTTTTTGTATATCCTGACGGCTTTTCTATATTATCCCGAAATTTTAGAGCTATTCTGCGCATATTCTGAAATTAGATATCCAATTCGGAAAGACAAAAGGTTTGTTTTTAATTTCTTAGTGAGGGCATTAAGGATATCACTTACCTGTGGACTAAAATACATCATCCTTACATTCTGGTCGTCAATCATTTGAATCAGAGAAGGAATTAAAATTGTCTACTTTGATACAGTCAAGATAATATTATAGATCTTAAATATTCAACCTTTTATGCCGATAGTACCACGTTCCTGGGGTCAAATAAAGTTTCAAAAAAAAAATGATAAAGTTTCGAATCAAATTACATGATTATAATAATAATATTGTTGGCAGTCCGAAATAACATTAAGAGTTATAAGACTGAAAATCCATGGTGGCAATCCATTAGGCATTATTGTTTCAACGATCGATCGATCAACTTACAACTTAGCAAAGTAGTTATCGTATATTATTTACAATATATGAGAAAAAACTCGAGTCGTGGTCCGTAGCTGAACAATAAAATGCCATAGTATTATATACTGAAAAATTACAAGATGAGATATGTACTTATGACGTCGAACGGTATCTAACCGGAGGATATTCCTTCTGATATTTTCTTCAAATGTCATCCAAAACAGCCTGTGGGTGTCGTTGTTTGTGTTCTGTGTGAGGGTGTTTACCATAAAAGTGATTTTAATAAGCAGGATGGTATAAAATACGTGGCAAACGTGCTCGGAATTTGCAAGGATCATGAAGAGGAAGACATAACCTATACAGAACCACGTGCTCTAATGGGGAAACTTAAAAAGGAACTTAAAGAAGCCAAAGAAACAAAATGCGATATAGAAGAGGAATATACTAAATTAAAGTCAGCCTATTTAACTGTTAAGAAAAACTGCGAAACCTTAGAAGTGGAACTAAAAGGTAAACAGAACCAAAAGAAATCTGATATTGATCTAGTGAGTAAAGTAAACCAACTAATGGAGCAAAATAAAAAATTGGAGCAAAGAAATAATGAGCAAATCAAGAAAATAATGGACAAAGACAATGTTATTGAAAAATTAAAGATTCAAAACCAACATGTGGAGAAATCAACTAAAATGGTCAAAGAGGTGCAAACGGATCAAATAAAGGATTTGTACGAGAAAAACAGGTTATTTACGATACTAATAGAGGAGGTTCCAGACAAAAACAAACTGTTAATTAAAAAAATAACGGTCTAGAAAGCACAGTACATCAAGAAAAGTATCTACTAGAAAATGTTCCAACGTACGTTAAAATGGTTGCATCAGAAGCAAATCATCAATTAAGTACTCAAATGTACAAAACGAAAACCAATATTCCAACTATTATTATTAAGCCAAAATTGAGACAAAATTCAACAATCACGAATAACGCAATTATATCAGCGGTAAATCCTGCTAAGCTAAATGTTCAAATAAAGCTTTCTAGTGAAAATAAAGATGATTCAGTTAGTATTAAATGTAATAATGTAGTGGGAGTTGATAAATTAACAGAAGCTCTTAGCAAAAAATTGAGAGATACATACGAAGTAATGAAGGATAAACTCCTTAATCCTAGAATCAAAATAGCGGGAGTAACCCATGAAAAAACCCCCATGGAATTACAAAAAGAGCTTAAAGAATTGAACTTTAACCAAATAGAAAACCCACTAATCAACATAACATATATCAAGAAGCAAAAGAAATCGAACGCAAATACTGTTTATGCGGAAGTAGGTCCAGACGTCTACAAGTTGATTGTTGAAAAATCGTACAAACTTGCACTGGGATGGCAAATATGTCCGGTATATGACGATATAAACATGAGAAGATGCTACAAATGTTGTAAGTATGGTCATAGTGCAAATAAATGTGACGCATCCGATTTTACCTGTAAACATTGCGCAGAGAACCACAACTCGACAACTTGTACACAATAGGATAAGAAGAAATGTGCTAACTGCAGCGATTCGAACATTAAATATAAAACTACACGACCAGTCGATCATGCTGTAGATGAGGAGGCCGAATGTCAAACGTATAAAGAAAGAAGAAGGTTTGTACTCTCCAAAATAAATTATCCTGTTATTATATGAACAATTTTGTAAAACAATACAAGTCTGTGAGTATTGTTAATCGAAGAAAAATGATCTGTCAACA
Source organism: Trichopria drosophilae (assembly GCA_030407085.1). Lineage (NCBI taxonomy): Eukaryota > Metazoa > Arthropoda > Insecta > Hymenoptera > Diapriidae > Trichopria > Trichopria drosophilae. Next base: position 69,487,762 of record CM059587.1, read on the forward strand.
TAACATTAATTTTAACCTAGACTAAAAATTTCGAACAACTGCAAGTACTTGTTAACAATTTTATAACTAAACCGCATATACTTGTGTATACGGAAACGTGGAATTTGCAACATTGTACATTTTTTAATATCGCAGGCTACAAAATGTACTATAATGAAAGTAGAATAAATAAAGCGGACGGAACTGTGATGTATATAAAAGGCGAGCTATTTGAAAGTACCAACATTGTACAAATAGGTAAAACTATTGTGTTTAATGCTTTGCTAAAATTAGAGAAGAAAAATGAGATACTAGTTACGGCTAGTTATAGGTGTCACGATGTAAACAAATTAGATTATGTCCAGGATATAAAGCATTTAATTACAAAATATAAGACACATCCAAATCACATTATTGTAGGAGATTTTAATATCGATCTACTATACACAAGGACGAAAGTGCAGAAGAATTACTAGAGAATTTGTTGGAATATGGTTATATCCCTTATTTTAATTCTATAACAAGACCAAACCAAAATAACATCGGAACTTGTATTGATAACATGTATGTGAAAACTGTATTTAACAATATCTGGTCGTATAAATTAATTCATACTATTACAGATCATTACCCGTTATACCTAAAAATTAAAACCTATATCCCTATTTCGGCAACGACCGACGCTCCGGCTGTAACTTACATGGATTTTAAAATCCAAAACAACCTTTGTCTTACCAATAATTGGGATAACATATTAAAAATAAAGGATGTTGACAAAGCAAAAGTTTTAGTAAATCTGCTACAGCAAATCATACATCTAGCAACTAAAACAAAAAAAAATAAAAGACAACTGGCACCAAGAAAGAAATGGATTACTGTAGGCCTCATGAATTCGTGTAACATAAAAGAAATATTATATAAAAAATGGAAAAAGGATCCAAGTAACCAAATATTTAAATATAATTATGTGCAATATACACAAAATCTCAATAAACTTTTAAAAAAGGCTAAAAACGATTTTGAAACAGGCCAGATAAATAAAATCAGCAACGATTCAAAGAAACTATGGACCTTTGTTAAAACCAAAATCCAAAACACAAAAAAGGATCACAATCGCAAGATGGAATATATAATGGACAATGGATAAAAAATTGACGAATCTACTAACATTGCCAATGCATTTAATAATTACTTTACATCAATAGGAACAAAAATATCCAATGAACTGCCACCCTTGAATATACATCTATAAACAAAACAACAAGAATTCACAACTCCATTTTTCTGAAGCCTGTCAATGAAACAGAACTTCTAAGCATAATAAAAAGTATGAAAAGAAGAGCAGGTCGTATAGACGGTATTACAGTACGAGTATTACAAAGTGTAGCCCTTTACATCATAAAACCACTAGTACATATAATAAACTCCAGCATAGTAAATGGTATTTGCCCTGAACATTTTAAATTTGCCGAAATCATACCTATCTTCAAAAATGGTGACAAGCACGAGATAAATAACTACAGACCTATTTCCATAATTTCAAATCTTGCGATTGAAGATTAACTGATTTTTTACACGAAAATAAAATATTATCTGACATGCAATTTGGATTCATAAAAAACAAAGGAACAACGGACGCCTACATTTCAGAACATATATATATACAAAAACTTGGACAAAAGTGTACCTACAGCTGCTACCCTTTTAGATTTATCAAAAGCATTCGACACCATAAACCATAGCGTACTCGTAGAAAAACTGGAAACAATTGGAATCAGGAGTCAACCATTAAAACTAATAATGAACTATCTAACTAACAGGCAGCAGAAAGTAAAGTACAACGGAGTGTAGAGCTCAGCACTTAACATCTCAGTTGGTGTGCCTCAAGGTACCATATTAGTACCAGTATTATTTATTATATACATCAATGATATATTCGATCAACTACCTAATGGAAGTATTATTTCTCTTGCTGGTGATACTACCATCCTATGCTCTGACAATACTTGAAACAAAGTAAACTATAAAATGCAAGAATATTTAAATATAATAAACCATTGGTAAATAATAAATAAACTTTCTTTAAACGTTAATAAAACGGTTTGCATTACTTTTGGAACTTACTGCGATAGCATCCCGAAGATATTTAAATTGTTTTTAAATAACACCAACATCAACAGAGTGATATCAGCTAAATTCTTGGGTATTCAGATTGATTATCGAATGAGATGGGAAGAACATGTGACCAAACTAACAAATAAATGCAGATATTTAATTTTTATTTTTGCAAAATTACGTAAGATAATGAGCACAAATAATCTCCTAAAACTGTATTACGCTCTTTTTAACAGCATTTCATCTTATGGAATAACTCTGCGGGGAGGTGCCTATCCTAATGTACTTAATAAAATACTAAGATTACAAAATAGAATTGTTAAAATTATATTCAACAGAATTTACAACATCGATAATCTACCTCAGAAAATTCGCCCATTCGCAATTGATTCCATATTCAAAATCGAATCAACATTATCTATGTACCAAGACCTTAGAGAACAATACAATTTAGTTCAAAAAAGAACCAGAAAAAAAAACATTATCTGGACCAAACATCTATAAAAGGATTGGTACAAAAATATATAAATACGCAGCCACCTCGCTATACAATGTGCTTCCAAGTTCACTAAAAAATCTAGTCCACAGCAAAAAAACCATTAAATGTAAAATTACAAATTGGATCAAGACTCTTCACATTTGACGAAAACTGTGCATTAAAAAAGGAAAAAGGAGTGTCACTTATACTATATTATTTCTCGTTTTTTAAATAATTATATATATATATATATTTTTTCGTTTCTTTTTTTTGTTATTATATATATTCTATATTTTGGTATCGTTTTGTACCAGGCCTACGCACAGATATTGCATATATCTCTGTAGGGTATAAAATTTTAATTCTATTGTATTTGTATTTACATGGAAATAAATTGAATTGAAATGAATTGAATTGAATATATTTAATTAATAAACAAAGCCAAATAAAATAAAGCTTAATGCCTTTATTTGAAATAGTCTACACATTTAGAAAGAGATGAATATCTATGAAAAGTATCCACAGTAATTGTGAATCTATGATAATTTTACTGTTTTTCCATGTTCACTATGTTGAATTGAAACAGTATCTGCATATCATCTGGAGTATAAAATAGTGATTTTTACAGAATACGTTAGCAAACTCTCCTCTGACTATTTTGTGAATTTAAACCCCGTTGAAACCTCCAACTGGATTAGAATTACTGGTGATTCCAGTCGAAAGTACAGTGCGTCTCATCTTACATTAATTTGATCTAAAAGAGGACTGTGATCGGAGCTTTCCTTATCTCACTATTGGCATTAATAAACTGCAATATATCGCATTACTGTCTCGTGTTAATATGCGTGAGCAATTAACTCGTTAAGGAACCAGTGTACAAAAAAAAGTTAAAATAGAGGAAAATTAATTAAATAAAGAGTGCATCTCGGGGTGCATTTAAATTGCTTTGTAATTTTGGTTATCCGAAATTATTAACATAATTTCAAATAGGCTTCATCAAACTTTCGGGATTTTCACAAATCCAATTACTCATTGAAGATCAATGATCAAGGAATTCGTTTGTTACATTTAGACTGTTTAATACGTCCTGATATGTACCGAAAAAATGAATGCTCCTTAAATAAATGTGTTGTGTTAGAAGCTTTGTATACTCTCCTCTACCTATATATCATAATATGAAAAATAACACCGGATTGCTTAAAATATTAGGAGAAGCCATGTATCAAACGAAGTTTTACGTAAATTTATGAAAAAAAAAACATAAGTAAATTGTTAGAAAAGTCTTTGTAACTTTAATATCATTACATTTTAAAAGAAACTAAAACTGCACCTAATTAGAGAATACTTTCAGTGAATATATTGATACGAGCAAATAAATACCATAAAACATCACTTTTTCTCGAAAAATTCAATATTATAAAATAAATTTAGCGAATCCATGTAAAATATAGTATATAGTCGTTGCCGGGATCTTTGATCACGAACCCGTCGACAGATATTCGAAATCATTCATGATGGCGAAAACTATTTGGTGGGTCGAATTCGTACAAAGTTGTTTGACACGAATTGTGTCCCATTATTCGATTCACTGCATTCAATGATGAAAGGCTGAGATCATATTCATAATAAGTGACCTTGAAAACCCCCCGAGTAATAAACGTTAGCGGTTTTCCATACAAAGAAAAAAAAACCCGACTAACTTTTTTTTATTTGTACATTGGGGAAAATGTATTTATTATAGAAATTGCCAGATTACTTGTAATTTCTATACTTCTAATAGCATTAAATCGTGGAAACGCTGATTACATCCATTCATAGGTTTGCGTTTTTAAACTTAAAACATCCCGTTACATGTTTTCCTAAATTCGGACTACGATAAATTTATTCAAAACTTAGCCGATAAAGTAGAAAACCATGACATCGTTCATCTTATTAATTCCATCCAAGGTTCATTAGAACCAATTAATCAAAGTTTCCCATCGATATTTTACGAACATGCTGGGATTACAAGCACCTATTCTATCTTTGCCATCACACAGGAAGCACCGAGATGTTTCATTATTCTCCGTGAATCTCGTGCATGACTGCGTTCATTTGTAGTATGCATTCAGTTTGTAACCTTCGCTACTTACTACATAAGCGTTATTACAAAATACCGTGCTTCCTTATTACAGTAATGGTGTGCTTATACCGGTTGGATGCGAGAATATGGTATAGAGGATAACTATGTGTGTTTCGGAATATTGATTGCAATTCGCAAAATGTTAGAAAGCTTGCTTCAAATGAAGATTCACTGTCCATATATTCCCATAAAATAGCCTTTGTCTAGTGAATTTGTTAATTAAAATATAAGAATCTGGCTTCAAATTGTCAATTTTGTTATTCTCCGTGATTTGTTTTGAACGGGAATATAAGTTCTCATATAATAATGTAAGTAACCTGGAAAGTTAAATTGAACGTTGAAAATTCATATCTGATTTTTGTTAATACGTTTAATATGGTTTGTAATTCAATCTTTTAATATTTTAGATTTCACAACGGATTTTCTTCGACCAATTTTCTATGATCCACAACATATATCAGTTACTTATTACGTATAATATACATTCCACGTCTGATTTACAATGAAAATTTTGCGGCATATTTTATTTCATATTCTAGTGAAAAAAATAAAATACACGTGTTTTTTAATTTTAAAATTATTTTTTAATTTAAAAAAATTTTTGAGTTTTAATTTTTCAAAGTTTACGATGTTATAAAAACGTACAATTTTCAAACTCCTATAACTCAGATTCGTTTGAATATAGAAAAAATATTTGCTGGGATGAAAGTTTCGTATTTACTGACGCTTTGCGGTGAAATATAAAAAAATTGAAAAAAAAAACATTTCTTTTACTTATTTATTTGGTAAATGTCAAACAAATCGATTTTCTGAAAAGCGGCATGATTTAAAATTTTTTTTTGCATTAAAAATATTTGTTCAACTATGTAGAAAAAAGTGTTAAATTTTAAAATTAGAATGGCCTGATAACAATTTTTTAAGTAATTAATTATTGTTTAACCTATTAAGTCTCGAATGGACGTTTTTTCACTACAATTTCAACGGTTGTATTTGGTGTAAAAAAGGTTCTAACAAATTTGGCATAAGGCATATCTCACGTAAAATTAACTGAACTTTCAGAATCTGCTATTAGATTTGTCAAAAGATACAACAGTGAAAAACTATATGCGATTTAAAAAAAAACATGCATTTTTCAAATGAACTTTTTTTTATTTTGTCTTTTCACATTGAAATCGTTTCATATTTCAACCCTTGTAAGCAAAAACATTGATTTTCCAAAATAGCAATGTCACGCTCTCATTTGGCTCAATTAATAATATTTCTCATTGACTAAACTAGTAGACAAAATGTCAGATCCGTTGGCGAAACGTCAAAAAAGATCCGTTTACGGGACTCGTACAGAAATTGAAGAGCGAGAAGATGGGTACTCTGATGTTGATAGTTATTCCGCAGGATGACTCTGATAATTATGATTTCAATGATTCTGAATCAGAAGATTGCCAGAATTCACTGGATGAGTTATATACCATTTCTGCAACTATGAAGAAAATCAGTATAAATTAGAGTCAAACTATACTTACGTATGGGCAAACGGAGCAGAAAAATACAATAATCATCCTGGAGATGAAAATTTGTTACCTAAGAAAATGAGAAAATTAATTTATGATTCTTCATACGTACAGTTGTTTGAACTTTTCTTCTGTATTGATCTGAAGAATTGTATTATTGAAAGTACACGTACGAATGGTTATAATTTAACGTTAGACGATTTGAATATTTTTCTAGGGATAATTATTACATCCACCTTCAATGAACGGAAATCCCAGAAGGACTATTGTTCTTCGAGGTTTTTATGCCCTCCAGTAGCTTCTGCGATAAGTCGTACAAAATTTCTGCTGATTAAATCGAAAATAAAATATTCGAAACCTGAAGATAAAAATCTTGATGACAGAGCTTGGAAAGTACGAAACGTTCTAGAAATTAAAAAAATATCTTGCAATTTGTTTGTTTTTCAACTGCTTTGTCTACTGTCAATGAAATGATGGTGGAATTTCATTGAAGAACCAGTTTGCTTCGGTTTATGAAAGACAAACCTGCCCGTTTTGAAATTAAAGTGTGTGGAATTTGTAACGCCTAAATATATTTGTTCGACTGTGATATTTATTGCGGGGAAGGATCGAATATTTATTCAGCTGATAAGGGAAGTAAAATTATGTAAATGTTCCTTAGGAAGTCGGGTCGTTATGCTGATGGTCCAAAAGCTTCTTCAGTCTGTTGTTCCAAAGAAATTAACGCAGTGCCATTTATATTTTGCTAATTTTGTTTCTAGTCCAGATTTACTGATTTATTTGCGAGCAGTTGGCATGAGAGCAACTGGTACCGTAAGAAGAAACAGAGTGAATATTGATAATAAATTTGGACAAAAAAGCTACAAGAGGAACATTTTCTGTAAAACACGAAGAAAAAAGCGGTTTGAATTACATTACTGTGTTGGATTCAAAGCCAGTATCTCTACTTTCAACCGCGGCAGGCGTAATACCAACAACTGCAAAAAGGTATTCAAAAGAATAAAAAGTAAAAATGATTTACCTTTTCCCAAAGCATTTACGGTGTAATAATAAATACATGGGAGGTGTCGATTTACATGATGGATATGGTGCTAATTTGATGCCATGCATAAGAGCCAAAAAATGGAGTTGGCCGATTCTTCTTCGTCTAATCTAATCATCAATAACTAATGCAGTTGTAATTCATAAATTATCGCATAACGGCAGAAAAATAGGTTCGAAAGAGATGGCTTTAGCCATAGCTGAATTTTATCTGGACAAAAGCATGAAATAAAAAAGTAAAATACATAAAATGGTTAATAGCGGAAAAAGGAGGTATTGTAAGAATTTCCAAACATGCTCAAAGAGAACACGGAAAATGTGGAAGACTAGCGATGCTTCTTTTTGTGATTCTTGCTTTACGTCGACTCATAACATAGAAGAGATCTTGATTTATAACTACAGCTTGAAAATAAAAAAGAATGAAAGACAAGTAAATAATTTTTTTTTATACTAAAATACTAAAAAAGATAAACAATGAAAAAAAAAACAATAAAATGCAAAAAGAAAACAATTAAAAAAAAAAAAAACAAGGTTCTTCAAATACGTTTACCTCCACGCGGTAACAACCGGGAAACGGCAAAAGATTTTAACGGCTAAGGAATGTACAATCATACATAAATTAGTATTATTAGTAACAACAGTTAATGATAAGATATATTAGATATTATTATTTGTAACAAATTTGCTAATACATATGTAATACAATATGCTAAACAAAAATGTCTAGAAATCAAAAATTGGTACTATAAACATCACATTTTTTCCTTTTTGAATTTCATTTTCAGCAAATTATTCGGCAATGTTGAACTAGAAAAGAAAACCTCGGAATAATCATCGAAAAGTTCAGGAATTTTTTATCGGAAAATAGCAGATTCTCGGAAAAAATGTTACTGAACATCGAAAAATTCTGAGAATTAGTCAATGAATAAGGTGAAATTTGTTCAGAACTTTTTGAACATTTTTTAATGTTTCTAAATTTCAGCATGAAAAATGAAATTAGTGTTCAAAAAATTCTGAAAAAAATTCAGCGTATTCATTGATCAATTGTAAGAACTTTTTGTGCTGTAACTTTTTTTCCTAAAGTCTATCGTTTTCAAATAAAAAATGTCTGAATTTCTCGCTAATTTTTTTAGTGTTTGGGCCGCTATTGTGGATGCTTTCACCTTTATTTTCCAAATGGGCATCGGCGCATTTTAAATTTTAAGGCTCGTGGATACGATTTCTTTACTCTTTAGATGAAGTCTGAAACGATTTCAATGTGAAAAGACGAAATAAAAAAATAGTTCATTTGAAAAACATATGTTTTTTTTTTTAAATCGCATATAGTTTTTCACTACTGCATTTTTTTAAAAATCTAATAGCAGATCCTGAAAGTCCAATTAATTTTACATCAATATGCGTTCTTTAGAACCTTTTTTTTACACAAAATACAATCGTTGAATATTATAGTGAAAAGATGTCCATTCGGAACATAATGGGTTAAAGAGCGTGCGTACACGCCATTTTGGGAGTCCAATAAATCAATTTCATCGTCTGAAGTTTCATTGTTAACTTCACATACTACACATGTAAACAAACGTGACATAATTGTATGTAAGTTCATAATATGTTTTTAAAAACTTTCGGTATAGGGCACGGAACCTTGTGTAAATTTGTCCAATGTTGTTTCGAACTGTGTGCTGGCTCCTTAAATGGATTACAACAACGACTATAAAATTTTACAGTAGACATTATTTGTACCGTTGTTCAAAGTGCTATCCATTATACTAATAAAAATTCATGTAGAAGGAACCGCATCAAGACCAGTTACGACGTGCTCAATTAGGCGCAGCTCCGCGCGCTTGCGACTTTCAAAACGGCGAGTTTTCTTTAAACAATAATTAATTACTTAAAAAGTTGTTAACGGGACATTCTGAAATTTTAACAGTATTTTCTACACAGTTGAACGAATATTTTTAATGAAAACAAATTTTTTTTATTCATGCCGCTTTTCAAAAAATCGAATTTGTTTATAACATTTAACAAATAAATGTGTTAAAAATGTTTTTTTTTCAATTTTTTTATATTTCTTTGCAAAGCGTTAATAAATACGCATCGTTCACCCTAACAAATATTTTTTCTACATTCAAACGAATTTGAGTTACAGGAAGTAGATCTGACGTGGAATAGTCCATATGTAAAATACTAATACAGATAGCAAAAATGATATCATGGAAGAAAAAGGTGAACATGATTGTAACATATAACAATAGTTCAATTAACAACGTGAAAAGGTGCTGATAACTGTATATGTTTTAGTTACAATTCAGAATACGTTGATATCATGCAATAACTATTTCTACGATGACAAGAGGTTCTTTTGGTATTATCAGTTTTATTACATCAATTTTATTGCTCAGGAATATTTAAAGTAACTATTCAATGGTAAAACTACGGTATATTTGAGGTTATGTAAGGTGATGGATATTTAAGAAATAAACAGGACAAATTTATGATCATTTTTAGTACCGAAGTAGGTATTTTAACAATTTTGTTCAATTCAGTATTTTACTTTTGTAAACGATTTCATTCCTATTTTTGTCTATCTTGCATGGAAGAAGTGTGCATATATTACTTCGACCCAGACCTTAGGTCTGGACGAAGTATTGAATTTGGTCACTTCGGGCATAAAAATTACCCTATAGTTTTTCATCAAATGTCGACGTTTCAGACCCTACTCACACGGAAAATAAATATTTGCGACATATATGTAAAATAAATGGATATATATATATATTTCGGCGAAAAATGCAATATGTGACTTATATGCTAGATATTTGAATGCACATATATTTTTAAACTTATATCTAGCATATATTCAACCTATACATTGCATATATTTTCGGCGAAAAATGCAATATGTGACATATATGCTGCATATTTTCACGCATATATTTTCATCGAATTCTTTTCCGTGCGGGCGTTTTTTTGTCTCGCGATAACTCGAACGCGGATAAGCGTATTGACATTATTTTGTTTTTAATACGTGTCTTGGCATAACTTAGATCTGATCAGATTTTGGCGCAGATGCATCTGTCCATTTCTAAAAAACATTAGCCCCAATTAAGTTTCTTCGTAGTTTTTTGCATTTATTTTGTAAAAATACAAATTTTATTTAAAAATGTTTCAAACAAAAAAGATAGAGCATGAAATTCTCTACAAAAAAGGTTCTATGCATTTTTTTCCTAAAATCAACGATAATGCTATAAAAACTGGGCAAATAAATACTATAAAACATCACTTTTTTCTCGAAAAATTCAATATTATAAAATAAATTTAGCGAATCCATGTAAAATATAGTATATAGTCGTTGCCGGGATCTTGGATCACGAACCCGTCGACAGATATTCGAAATAATTCATGATGGCGAAAACTATTTGGTGGGTCGAATTCGTACATTTTTTTCCTAAAATCAACGATAATGCCATAAAAACTGGTATAAAATGCTTACGACTATTGTCGGAAAAAGTATTGAATTTGGTCACCTCGGCAAAAAAATTACCCTATAGTTTTTCATCAAATTTCGACGTTTCGACCCCCTACCCCCCAGAGGTAGTCGCTTCGCCAGGTCCTCGGGCGCGGTGATCACCTACGGGCTCATAAGTTCTTTTACGCCCTTGATACGAAAATAACTATTTCGATATATCTAAAAGATGTCTTATAGATATCTAAAAGATAACCGTCAGAGATCTTTTTGACACTTTCAAGATATCTTTGACGAATTATATGTATATATATTGTATATATAAGATCATAATAATACAGACAGTAATTAGTAAAACACAGTAAACATGTAATATGCATCGAATAGTCTATTACAATACAAGTGCATAAAATAAATGTTTTGCAACTTTTGTTTATTAATACTTCGACTGGACTGTCGTCGGGGTCGAAGTTTTGAAAATGTTCATTTTCAATTTTACGTCGGCCGTAGATAATAGTTGTAAATCATTTTCAATTTTCATACATATATAAGAAACACTATATTGTTGTAACATATCTATCCAAGCCACTTGGACATAAATATGATTGGACCCCCAAATATTGATATAATTTTATAATATAATTGAAAGCTGTTAGTAAACGAACGAGTATTAATAAGGAATAGCCAACTCTACACTGGGTCGAAGTTTCTGAGCGAACGAAGCGAGCGAGGCACCACGCCAACACTAGTTTTTAATTATATTATTCTTAATAAACATCAATTTATAGTAAAATTTATTACACGAAGATGAATTTTTGAAACAAATATCGTTTGATATATTGTTATGTCCCTTGTTATTCAAATGTTCATTACAACCATCCATGTTTGAGAACTATCAGTTAGGTTGACAATACCATGATTACAATTTCGCTATCTAATCGTTGATTACTTTAAAACTTAAGGTATGTATTCCCAAAATAATGAAATAACCAATACCTGACTGATTTGAGAAATTATTTAAGATTATTCTTTTTGGCTGTTCTGACAGTTTGCATAGAAATTGGCAATGTAATTTTCTTGTAACTTTCATATATTTTATGTAACATTTGTTATGTATATGTTTATATTTTTCCTCAATTTCTTGCAAAAAACCAAGTCATTCTTCGAAATGGATGTCATATTGCTCTTTGCCTACAATGACTAATTTTCATGAATATTTAGTACGGATTTTCACTTCTACCAATGTAGAAAATTACCATCGTAACAAAGATGATCCTTGCAAGCGGTCAGCGCATTCGATTCCACGAAGGTTGCTCAAACTCTTTCACAGAATGAAATACAATTATTGAAAATATATTTCAATGAGTAACTAATTTCTTCACATTTTACTAACGTCACATGCTGATCGAGACATCGGCTACGGTACGTACGTCTAGTGAGATAAATTTAGATAAGATACTTTATACAAAAACATATGGAACACGTATACAACAAAAAAAGGTACTAATTTGGGGTTGGCAGATTTCCTGTCTGTCGCGTTTGTTACGGTGGTCTGAAGAAAATAATAACATAAATACGTCAAACTAATAAACACCAAATCAGAACGTGAGTTCAATATCTATATATCATGGATGCGGGGAGATGGATACCCCATTCCATTAGTTAAGCAAAGATGTATTACTCCGTAAAGTGCATGTTCTTTTTTTCTAAAACTTTCAAAAGATCATCAGTACAGTGAACGTAAGACAGGGGTATTATTCGATAAAATGTCCAGCAAAACGTTTTGTATTTATCATTGCGTGGAATCTAAATAAGCAATATAAAATATTAGTTTTAATTACGAAATTGCAGTGCAAAGTGATGTTTAAATTCCTTTATACCAGTTTCATCCTGAACGAGCAGCGTATCTGAATAACAGCCCAATTCTGTTTACTTTTGCTAAATTATAACTTCCTTAGCATTTAAATCGGTAGGATATATCGTGTGAAAGATCCTTTATAATACGTAAAACACTTATTAAACTGTAATTTACCAATATAACTTGCTCCTACATTTCGAGAAAAGCATATTCTGCGACCACGGTTTTGTTATTCAGAAAACGGCATATATGATTTCCTTTATAGATAATTTAGTCTTAAAATATTCTAGGCTGGCGTTTATAGTATGTCTATAGACAAAACCTGTCCCATGAAAAATTAGGTCTCCAAGAGCATATGAATGCCAGAATAATGATTCGCAAACCAATTACGATTCGCTGACAGGAACGAAGACGGAGAACATTTTTCTTGGGAATTTTACCATTCTAGATGGTAAGCATTCGAAATTGTAAAGTTTACAACAAAATTTGTCTCCGTTCATATTGAATCTTGATCGGAGGTTGGCCATGCAATGACTAAGAATGCCTGATAATGTATGCTTTATTAAATAACTAGTGTTAGTACAGGAGTAAAAGTTGCGTACAAACTAACAGTGGAAAACTTTATTATTATCTGCTCTTATCTGCAAAAAATATGCATTTAGATATTATATTATGCAGAGCGAGTTTTATAAATATACTAGTTTAGATGACACTATAAAATATATTAGAAAGTTATTAAAAATACAATGAATTTCCCTCCTAATCATGTTGCATTTAAGTTCAGCAGTAGCTGGCATTATTTCATTGATCGAAGTTATCTCGGATATTACTGGTAATTACTACTAATAAGCGATAAATCGAAGCTTATCGCTTCTAACCAATAAAATGTGCTTCGTAATCCAAAGCGATAAACTTTAATAACTATATTTATTTGCGACAACGACGGAACACGCGCAAGACCAGCATGGCGAGGTAGAATATATCCTCGCAGGTATAGTGGTGCAGCGATACATTAGAACGCGATAGCTTTATTGCAGGCCTTATGCTCTTTTCGTACCGAGGACAGTAAATCAAGTACGTTGCACTACAGGTGGGATGAGGAAATTGAGCATCGTCCGCACGCAAGGCTCCAGCAACTAAACATCGATTGAATTGAACGATTAAACGAACTTAACCAATACGTCGGATTCAGTACACAATCGTGTGAAGCACATCTATGCCTCACTGGAATAAAAAAGACAATGCCCAATTCAAAATAAAATTTTGTAACAAAATTGAGAAATTATCAGTTATAGTACACCAAGACCTTCGAAATTATTGAATATTCCTCAATTGCTTCGATGCGCAGAATGAAAGGGCTAAGAATTTTGAAAATATCTCGAGCCCGAATCGCGATACGCAGGGAAACTTGAGGGAAATATACAATTAAATTCTAAGATCGAGGGTTATCCGGATGATTATTTTTCGTTCTGCGATTTTGGCTCAATCGACTTGCAATATTTGCGACCATGTTTTACTTCAAATTGTGAAGCATTATGCATATGAAGTGCTTTAACTGACATTTCCGGGAAAGAGTTTATGGCATAATTAAATCCTATATAATTAAGCAATAATTGGTTTACATGTCTTGCTCCCGCATTATTATCTGCTGCAAACATACGTTTTGTTATTCACATCCCATAGTTGAAGTAAATACGAAGTAAACCTACCCTTGACTGAAATAGACTTTAAATAAAAGAAATTGGCGTTCATAAAATCTCAAGGGGAAATTCAATATCTTGTACAGTTATTTCAGAATCATAGTTTACAAAAAATAAATATTTTAAATATACAATGCACATTATACATGTTAATTTAAGTCTTTTCTTCAATCGAGCACAGTTGATTTTAGATTTTGTTAATTATATTAGACTACAGATATGACTTGGCCTTACACCCATTATTTATCAAATTTTAGAAACTCTGAAGCTCAAAATTCTTATAGGGCTTGAGTGGTTTCCTATTCATCGGTGAAAAAGAAATTAATTAAATGAAGATTTATTTTAACGATATACTGTTTTGAAATTTCTTTTCGAGAGTAATAATTTAACAAATCTTATTTACCACGAAATTAAATTAATAAACGTTGATATGCAGGAGTAATTTCCCTTTAAAACGAAATGGCGAATAATACTATATGCGCGTAATGCGGCGAAACATGCGTCAACTTCGTTTGAAGAGTTCTACAATATAGCATTAAATAGTTTGCACATGTCGGATATTGGTAAAATTTTAAGTGAATTTCTCTAGAGCAATGGCAACGTAATATCCCTACAGTAAAGCCTCTACTTTACCTGCTAATCCACTTAAATGAGAATAACCGCGATGATATAGTTTCACTTTTTAGAGACAGAAATTGCACTGATATAATAAGACGCTTATAATCTAACGAATCCATTGCCTTGAGATGCAGATTAATTACCCCATTATCATTTGTTCCACTCATATTAAATTGTAGAAAGATAAAAGTTAGCAGTAAGGAGTTTACGGTATTACAAATAAATTTATGACAAGAAAGTTAAATATATTAATGCGTTATTTTATCGCACGACATACAATTTAAGCACGACATACATCTTAAGCTTTCCAGTGAATTCAAATTTCGCTTAAATGACATTTGATACAATCTCAGATATTTTATTCAAAGATATGTCGACAACATTTTTACCAGATTTGCATTTCCGTGTTAATATAAGTTTTTGTTTGATAAAATCTCGGCAGAGCTCGCCGAATTTAAAACTAATTTGGATCAAATTATTTATGAATGTATTGCATTTTTTGTTATCCAGAGCACGATGTGTTGCCAAAATGGACACTCTTTTTGCGGCAATGAAAAAAGGCAATGCGCCGAAAGAGAAGTTGGCAACGGGACTCTCGTCAGCTGCTAACACAAAAGTAAAGAGTGATCTCCAGAAAAAAGCCACAAAAAGAAACTCGCTATATAAGGAAATGATACGAGAGAAGAGGAGGAAAAAGGGAAAAAGAGGCATCTTGCAAATCTCTATTATTGCATGAAACGGCTCGTGCCGGCAGTAAGGAGAAGGAACAAGCGAGAGGGCCGAGATAGAAGAAACCAGCAGAAGAAAATAAAATAAGAAAGGTTGGTCAATTTAATTAATTCTACCCTCATTAGGACGACCATTTCTCTTATTTGTGTCATTTTCATAAACCAGCTATATTTTTTCTCTTCGTCACAGACCAGAAACTTCACATGTTAATGAGTATTTATATTTTTGAATCTAGGATTATGATACCACGAATTTACATAAAACCAATATATGTCATTTATGTAGAGTCCATGAATTTAGGGCTAAAACTACTTCTTGCTTTGCATCACTAGGTCTTTAGCTATATTTAATTTTTATATTAAGAATGTGCCAAATCGGTTTTCGGTAGTAATCACCTGTGGTAGGTTCATAACCCTTAAAGAAAAATCTGAATATTGCCGTTAATTTGTAAGTACGCCGAGTCCTAGGTTACCAATGTGTCTTATCTCAGGGTATACTCATTTTGTTGTACTCCCTCACATTATTCGGGAAGGATCGGGAAACCTCCAAATGCTTCGGTTATGGTCATGCATATTCTCGTGACGAACGATAGGGGAAATACGGAAGTTGGGTTAGTAAGGAAACATAGTGGGATATAACTTTGGGTAATCTTTCGCCACTTGAATGTACGGATTGCTACTGCAAATCACAAATAATAATACTTCCTAACGATCGGCGACCCTTCACTTTGTTCTGTTTGTTGTATTCAAACCCTGTTCAATGCATCTTATTAGTTAACTGAATATATTATTTCATGCCAAATATGTACGTAAGTATCCAAAGTTTCGAACTTATTAGCAATCTGTCCCCAAAATTATACACATAAATACTTAGTTATATTTTGATCAGTTTAGCCCCGTACATGGCAGAAATACACGGGTCCAATTTTAAACCGGGCTTTAGCCATCTTCGGGCGGGTTACCCTACTTGCATTAGGGATCGGTCCATGATGTCTGGTCGGAAACCGCTCAGGCTTTTCATAATTCCCCGACCTGGACTAAACAGGATTCTTATCCAAATTCTGACCAAAACCCTTCTGCAATTCAGTCATAATCAAGTCTAATTAATAATTCATTTTTATTATTATTGGGTGTTAATAGCAGAAAACGTTTTAAATACTAATTATTGAAGGAATAATGGCTGGATGGACCGAATGGCCTTACTTCCATCCGAGATTTGTCCCGGCTACCTGTCCGGGTCCTGATCAGAATCTGAAAACCTGGCTGAATCGTAGTCTGAGAATTACATATTTGGCTCCCGACCGGCGCAAGGTCAGGATCCAGTTAGATGGTCCGAGGATTCGGGATCTAAATAGGCCACCTGTCTAGGACCCTGTTTCTTTTTGGGCCAAATCGGCTAACTCTACCCGGGATGTCTTAATACATTTTTATTGCCTTTATTGTGGTCTAAAGTTGCAAACCTTATCAGTCACGTGGTTATAAAAGAAAACAGGGCAGTTGAAACTTTTATATACCTAATAATCGTTAGTATAGCTCCCAAATCAATATAATCATTGCTTTTTAATTTTTAAAATCTAGTGAATAATTATTCCACATTTCTTGAATAATATGATAAAAATCCCCGTAATTCGTAAACATCCGCCTATCTCTCGTTCCAGTTTCCCATTACTCGATTAGATTTTCGAAGAATGCTATGAATTCGCGGGGAATGCTCGGTTTCAGCCCTCAAACATGCAGCTATTTTTGCGTGTATGTGCCATTGTACCGACTTCGGTCTATTCTTTTTCATCGAGCGATACAAAAACGAAGCTTTTGCTTGCTGCACAGGCTTCATCCTCTCTCGATCCCATTCGTTCCATCATCCGTCCTCTTCAGTTTCACGTTTCTCCATTCCGCTCATTCTCGCCGAAGCCCCTCAGACACAATATAAGCGGCTTTTCTCAATGCTGCTCTCTGATTCTATCCACGAATCATCTTGCCGTTCTCTGCGTTCCTCCTATTTCGATTCTATTGTTCTTTTTGGTGAACCGCTAGTTTCAGGTTTGACAAATTTGATTCTGTGTCTTCAACCGTTTTATCGTAAAATCATTTTAGCCGCATTTTTATAAAGGTATATGCATCTGGCTTAGCACAGTGCCAAATTTAATTTTTAATGCACATTCTCTTTTACATTGCAACCTATATGATATACTGCTGGTATACTTTATTATCACCTAGCATATACGAATAGTAATTAAATAACTCATTATTTATGAATTTCATGCCATCTCCGATAGAAATTAAATTTTATCCGATTAAATATTTCTGGCGATATATTCATGTAAAATTGGAAATATTCAGACCCAACTTTTGATCCAAACATTCTGCATAAAATTAGAATAAGTGTAGATTTATATTTTTAGATGTCGTGTTTTCTCAATCTCTCAATCAAAATTAGTCGGCCATTTACAAAATAATCTTCCCTTTTGCTGCGAAACCTCCGGCTGATGCTGATCACGTGGTTTAAAAGAGGAGGCCCAAAACTTTCTTGGCTTATTTCACGACTTTTTGATCAAAATTTAAATAATGAAATTTTTATTAAAATTGCCTAAATGGCGTGTTCTGAACGAAATGTCAAAATTATATCAGAGTCTGAAGAGGTTGGGCTTAGTGTTTTAGTGTTTCTTTAATTCATTATAACATAAAATCTATTTTCAACATTTATGAGGATCTCCTAAATGAGAACATACATAAGAGACATCATCATAACCTATTCAACTTATAATAGGAATGGAAATTTCTTTTAAAAAATTGATTGGTTACAAGCCCTTACATCTAAAATAGATAAATTATTGTAATTGCCTAACCTCTCTTATTCTAGTCGTTTCCTCTCAACTCTATTTTTTAGCTAAATGATTAGACTAATAGGCATATAAAGCAGCGTGAGCAGTGGTCGCCTTCCTAACGAGTCCATGCTAGTGACTTGAAATAAAAAGCGATATGACAAAATTTGTTTGTTTATTATTATTTATTTTCAAATTAATACATAATTTCCTCGTATATGAAATAATACATTTTGGCAGTTATATAATCGAAATATAATAATGTAAATCGATCTATATTTGTAAATACCCGTCATTTCAGTCTCCATTTATTTGGTTAGTAGTTAAAAAATCCTTCCGACTAGGGATCCTAATTGATCAGAACCATGCAGGTAATAATAAATATTATTACCGTGCTCTTCTAATGTTTAGATTTTAATATATTATCTATTATACAAATTCTAATGTCTAACTTATCAATGAAGACCTTTACGAAGTCTTATTTCATCACACATTTCCTAATAAGAATAATTATTTTATCACGAATTTTAAATAAAATTGTGATAGCTATGATGCATGTACAATTAGGTTTTTCGCATTAGGCGGATACTTACAGGTACATATTGTCATAAAGAAAAGAATATTGATGAATCATGGTCCTAATTATACAATTTTTGCAAATGGTATCATTTGTTTTTGTCAATAGTTACTTGTGAGAATCTACGTAATGCATACGACCCGACATCAGATATCTTTGCTCGGTAACCGGAAAGGTATCATGTAGACAGTGTGCTAGATTATAGAGAATATCACATGAATCTCGCTAAGATCATTGGTGTTGTATAGCTTGGGATTCCTGTGTACTCTAATGAACATTAGTTTTCACTATATGGATCAGCGGGGGAATTTACTTCATGCTACGTTTCTCTTGGGTAATAATACCGAAATAACTACGTACTTATAGTAAAAACTTTACATTATCTTGTTCAAACACTCGCCGTAAATGAGTAAGGAGTTATCACATTTTAAGTGGAAAATTCATGTCGTATAGAATGTCTTTGATGAAACTTTCATTTATTTTGCATTTAAATCCACTTCAACTACAAATAGTACCATGACCATCTTATACATACCACGCCATGTCAATAGTATTCACGTTTAGTATTCATAAAACTTGACACCTCTCCTCGAGGCGTTCCCAGGTTTGATTTTATCGCAACGAATATTGAAATACGATAAACGATTAAAACTACCCCCTGTCGCTGCTTTTTCCATCTCACGTCCAATTTCTCTCTTTCCCTCTCTCTTTTATTAATATCTCTATTTTCCTTTCTATCCATTTACCTACTCCCCACTCTATTTCCTGTTTATGTTTCTATCATTCTCCATTATTTGTCTCGGACAATTTCCACTTCTTTCAAATCTTCTCTATCTCACACATTTACTCCATCTATCTCGCGCTTCCTTCTTGCCGATGCTACTTACAATTCTCTTTGCCGAGTTCCCGTACTTTCTTGTTTCTCTACGGCCGCAATGCAGCGACATTTGCCGTCGCAGCGGAAGAGGAGCAATAAATCGAGATCCCCTACTTATAGCCGAAGGGCAAAGCTGCGGCTATGCCACGATAGCTTTTCTTTCTAAGTAAAAAAGAATTACCACACGAGGTGAAAGGGTAAGCGAGATAGAAATCTAAGGAAGATAAAGAGACAGAAAATTAGAGCGTTAACGAGGGGGAATCAAAATCGAAGAGAGCATGGTAACAGTAAGTAAGGTTGGGCATCCGAAGGGAGTAGAGCAAAATGAGGAAAACTCGCAAGAGCGCATCCTCATAATACGTGTAACGAGAGTAAGAACTTTCATATGTTGAAACTTTGAGTGAACACGAACTATTCGAAGTGGTCCGGAAAACTCCGGGAAGCATCTCGTTCCGGTGCGACGTAAACGCGGGAGACATTTGAAGGCGAAGTAACACGAAAGAACAAAATAACCTAATTCCTCTTTTATTTCCAAACATCTAGTAGGATTCGCGTATGCGTATTCTTACGTTGTAAATGATTCAAATTTCAAGAGATTTGCAACAGAACAAAGAAATGCAGATTACCAGTTTTGCAAAGCGAAGAAGCATTGTTCAAAGACATATAGCGCCAGTAATGTGGCTCAGGTACTGCTGTATCCTGGTTTGTGTTCGATTAAATCTACGTTCCTCTATCTGAATGGAATTCGACAATACTCCTCAAAGGAACAAAGGACATTCAAACCCAATGAATTTTCCAATTCGGTCGATTGATCCTGTTATTTAATTTTAATTCGCATTACACGTGCTTCCGATCACACGTAATACCCAACAGAGAATTTATTCCGATAATGCTACGGCTAAAAAATGTATTACCTTGAGAGATGCAAACATTTTAAGTATCTTCTTAGATTGAAATATCAAAGTTTTAATGAAAAAACAGTAGTATTTATTAGTATGTCCTAAATATTTGAGTAAGTGCACAAGAAGGTTTTGTTCAGAGATAATTACAGACCAATCAGATGCTGAAGATATGAAAAATATGAAGATATTATTATGAAAAGCTTAGGAGCATAACTGCTTATATATAACTGCAAATATTTTTCAAAATTAAATACATAAGCAATGAATTCGCGAAGAAAGAAATTATTACATTTTCTTAATTCTGGAAAATGGCCATGTATTTCTTCAATGATATATTGTAATAATTAACGACTGCTATTTCATTCAATAATTTACTACTATAAAGAAATACATGTGCAAACTATTGTCGAATTTGCACATGTATTTATTGTACTTCAAAAATTTGTCGTATTGAACAATTTCTGTACCAATCAATAAACTTAAGAGATAGGTCTACATTGACATTCCGACCGATATGCGATGCAATGGTTGGGATTTACAGAAGGCATTGCGGGATCCTTGAAACAAAGAAACCAATAAAGTCGGATTTCCTTCCTTTTTTAGGAAGCAGTAATGCATTCGTAGCGAAATGACGTCAGTGCATCTTTTTACGTCGATACTTCTTCGGCATATTGTGTATGCAAGAGACGCGCTTAACATAGGAATTCAATAGCCTCTGAACACAGAGAGGGATATGAAAGATGTGTACCTTAAAATGAAAAAAAGAAGTTAGCCCCAGAATGGTGCTTACGAATTACGTACAACTCAACTTGAACAAACGTAGCATTCCTAAACCTAACAAACTAAATCCTGCAATAAGAAATCTGGTCAATAATCGACCAATTAGAAGTCTAGTGGATTTCACGTTGTGTCAAAGTGATTAGGATAACGTTAAAAAATATAAAGATAAAATACAATATGTGCCGAATGAGTTTAATTTTTGGGAAATAAAGAACAATTTAAGCGAATAAAATGCCACTTGTAAGACCTGTAGAAGTTTCCATTTGTTCATTAGTTTGTCATGTAAAATGATAGTATTGATGACAGAACCAAGCGTATATAGATTTAATGTAAACAAATTAATTATAACAAATTCATATTCTATGATCTGCTGTATTCTAGTTGGAAACGAAGAACGATAACTGTAGGATGAACTGATATTGAATCGTTGCGAAAATCTTTGACCCAACTGGTCCTGGTCGCTATAAGGCTTCCCGGTTCCGGGCAGTGTATCTTTCGGTAATCGAATACTCGGGTATACCTATCCCGTCTGCCGAAGTTCTTGTCAGTTTGTCGATGTTCATTTTCCACCACTTACGGTCCATCCGGCGCCAAATTGCCTCGTTAAAGTTCGTTCCAGATGCAGTAGCAGGAGACGCTACGTGAGGTAGTGTACGAAGAAAACAATGACGATGAAGGAACTATTTTCGATACGAGGGATGATCTATTACGATGAAATAACAGTAGCCAACGATACTAATACAGACGCATAAGATCTGCTCATCTACCATTCCAAAATTCCCAACAGTTGCAAAACTGATTCTATAACTTTGACACCCTGAAAGAATTCAACTTCCTGATTTCACCCCTAATGAAAGCTTCATTGAAATTGGATGACGTACGACGCGGCGCAAGCAAAGCAGAGCAACGGTTGAAGTCCAGAAGAATTCAGTCCAAACAAGTTAATTAAGGCGTTAACTAAATTAAAATAGAAAGCAAAAGGAACGAAGAGAGTGCGACAAAAAGAATGCATTCAATTTAGCCGCAGATGCAATCTCCTTTATCCCGAAGGAAAGGCAATGACTTGAGCTCTAACGAACGAATTCTCTTTACAGTTTCATCCACTCTTTTATCAACTTCTTCTCTTCGTACGCCGTTATAGATAAGCAAGGTCAATAATCAGCATCGAAGTTAGATGAAAGACGAACGTAGCAAAATTTAGTTCGACTCATCGAGTCCTATTGTGTAATTACAAGACCCCAAAGTAGCTAGTGGACATTGAGACAATTACAATACTCCTCCTCCTATCCCAGATAGGGAAGCAAATTAATGGAACGAACCATGCATTTGTTTTCTAGATACAGTGAAGTTAAGGATCAAATTAATAATAAGTAATTTTATAATATAAACATAATAGTTGTTGGTCATTAATTTTTCTTTTTTTAAATCTTACATTAACTATTCATTCAATTTTTCTTCTTAATATAGCCATGAATCCTTATTGGTGTGGCCACTCTTTTTGGTTGCTAAATTTAATGCATAATCTATAACTACTTATTCTTGCAATGCACGCACAAATTAGAAGGTTCCGAAAATCAAAACCTCGAAAGGCTAAAATTTCGATATTACGTGAGTCCAAGGCATTTTAATTTGCTTGCTTTTTGCCACATTTTCAAAGATAAAAGTTAAGAAAATCACGGTAAAGCCATGCTGTATCAAAATGTTGGCCTTTCGCTGGTTTGATTTTCGGAACTTTGTTCCCCGGCCATAGATCAGGTTCATCTAATGTCATCATAGTAACTCTCCGCTATGTACATCTAAAAGCATGTAATGGGAAGGTCACGTCAAGCAGGTCGTCGATTATTGACTCGGCAGTTGTTTCTATCATCGAAGGTTTTGCTTAAACCCACATTAAACAATTGTTATAACTTGTTAGACATAAACTTTTCATT
Source organism: Trichopria drosophilae (assembly GCA_030407085.1). Taxonomy (NCBI): domain Eukaryota; kingdom Metazoa; phylum Arthropoda; class Insecta; order Hymenoptera; family Diapriidae; genus Trichopria; species Trichopria drosophilae. Next base: position 69,511,261 of record CM059587.1, read on the forward strand.
CTCTTACATATTCTTTAAATAAGGTTAATTAAAATTATATGGCGGCATTCTTTAATAATTTTGATTATGTAAAGAAAATAAGTAATCTCAAAAAAGTTATCGACAATTATGCAGACAATTGAAAATTATCATTACCTATTCTATTAGCCTATGCTTTTGGCTAATGGAAAAATCTGATGTTGTGGAAAACTTTTACCTGGAAACTAATGAATATTATACGGTATTTTTCGACATACTATGGGTAAAAATCTTCATCTATGCATAGAACATGTTATGAACATCTATATAGAAATCAAATATAAAGCTTTTATTGACAAATATCTGCAAAGCTCGTTTTCTTATCTATAGATACGATTGCTAATTTCGACGTAATTTTCGCTCTCATTACAGAAATGGGTTTTCGTATAGTATATAAGTATAAAACCCTGCAACTCTACGATCTATGATATTCACAAGTTTCGTTCAATTTTCCAAATTCTGTCCGTCATCTTGGAACTGAGTCATTCCACGTCAATAATATCAAAACTGAGGACGATGTCTCCAAATCCTTCCAAAATGAAATATTTGAAGGGTATAGACTTGAAAAACATTATGGTAGAATATTTTTAAACAAATTTCAAAATGGCGGCCGTGAGGTCACCTTCATTGAATTTCTTAAAATTACGATATCTATCTTTCCACTTTGCACACTTTAATTTTACAAAGATTATTTTCTTCAAAAAAAATGAGCACTTTCATGCAAAAATAGAAAAAAAATTTTGTGATTCTGTCTTGCCTAAAAATTTCCATAAAATATTTTTTAAACTTAATTTCAAATGCCATCCAGGGCATTTTTTCCTCAAGAGATATGTTATTTTGTAGAAAAATGTTTCACCTTTCATTTAAAAAAAAACAATTGATGGAGACTCTTTCCGTTCCAAAGTTATGATTTTTTTAAGAGAGCACATCGCGACGGTCATTGATGCAGCTGCCCTTTCGTTGCATGCCATTAGGTGCGCGACGACTCAACAAAGCGCTGAATTATAGTGTGATGGTAGTATATCCATACCAGACAAAATATTACTTGTTTAACCCTTTCAGTTACGCATTTTTCTGTTCACTGAATTCGCTTGAATAAAGTTACTCGGAGGTTTTCGGGGTCGCTAAATACGAATTTGATGTTAGTTTTCAAAAATTCAAAATGGCGAATCTAATATGGCTAATAAAAAATCGAAAATTAACGGAATTCGCTTGAAAAAAGTTACTCTGGGGTTTCGGGGTCGCTAAATACGAATTTGATGTTAGTTTTCAAAAATTCAAAATGGCGGATCTTGTATATTTGTATATGATTATATATAATGTATTTTACCTGGGATGTAAATAAAAATACTGATGTGCATGAAAAGGCTTCCATTTTATACAGGTTATCGGACAAGTACATAATTCATATATAAGCATCTTCCATTTATATATCCGCCGTTTTGAATTCTCAAAATCTATTCTCATTGTCGGTCATATTCAACGACCTGAAATATACCCGAGTAATTCTTTTCAAATTAATTAAGTAGACGTTCAATTTTTTATCCGCCATATTGGATCCGCCATTTTGAATTTTTTAAAACTAACTGCAGATTCATATTTAGCGACCCCGAATACCTCCGAGTAACTTTTTTCAAGCGAATTCCGTCAATTTTCACATTTTTGTCCGCCATATTGGATCCGCCATTTTGAATTTTTGAAAACTAACATCAGATTCGTATTTAGCGATCCCGAACCCCCCGAGTAACTTTTTTCAAGCGAATTCCGTCAATTTTCAAATTTTTGTCCGCCATATTGGATCCGCCATTTTGAATTTTTGATAACCGACATCAGAATCGTATTCAGCGACCTCAAAAACGTATAAATAACAAGGTGTCCGCATATGTTTGTAGGGAATTATTTTTCGGAAACGCTTTTTTTTCAAAAACTATTTATTTTTTGGTATATTTTTCTTTATGACTAATTAACTATAGTATTTTAATATGTGCGATGTCTTGCATTTAATAAATAAATGCTTTAGCTATGTAGAAAATGAATCACGACTTAAAAAACGTGAGAGACTGATTTTTAAATGTGAAAAAAATAACGAAGAAAAGGTGGCACCCTGTGACGGAAAGGTTAATACAATTCTATATAACTAAATTTTATCCCAATATAAATGTATGTGACTGTTATTATTAGAAAGAAAGTAGGAATTGAATTCAGGTTGTCGTCAGACTACTCAAGAATACCAAGTACTGAACCATATTTCGAGGACATGTCCCCAAACTAACAATGCCTTTCGGGGCCTCCGCCTTCCGGACTCTCCCGATAAACTATCCTAACCCAACCTCTACACAACCGTACCTAGACCAATGTTTCGCCTCAACCAGGTTCTGTATTATACTCATATGTTCATCTATATATTTCAATACCCCCGTAGTAACATGGTCCCAAAATATACACTTTTTATACCCAAATAGACCATATGTCCTCACAATAGCTACTTTATATATATATATATATATATAATATATATATATATATATGTCCCCATAACAACCCTTTCACATATTTATATATGCAGGGTGATCCAATGACCGCGCTCTTGATGTGCGCTCTTAAAAAATCATAACTTTGGAACGGAAAGAGTCTCCATCAATTTTTTGTTTAAATGAAAGGTGAAACATTTTTCTACAAGATAACATATCACTTGAAGGAAAAAATGCCCTGGACGGCACTTGAAATTAAGTTTAAAAAATATTTTATGGAAATTTTTAGGCAAGACAGAATCACAAAATATTTTTTCTATTTTTGCATGAAGTCCTCATTTTTCTGAAGAAATTGATCCTTGTAAAATTAAAGTGTGTAAAGTGGAAAGATATATATCGTAATTTTAAGAAATTCGATGAAGGTGACCTCACGACCGCCGTTTTGAAATTTGTTTAAAAAAAATATTCTACCATAATGTTTTTCAAGTCCCTTCAAATATTTCATTTTGGAGGAATTTGTAGACATCGACCTCAGTTTTGATATTGTTAACGTGGAATGACTCAACTGCCACTTTGAATTTCGAAAAATTGATATCGGATTCTGACTCAGCAACCTCGAAAACATAAGTAATAATTAAAAGTACACGTTAACTGCCGAATTTCTTCGAAATTGAACAAAATCAATAAAATTACTAAATATACTGTAATATTGACAAATATAATCCCTTACCATATTAAAAATGCAAAAAACATTGAATATTAAGCATAAATAGGAAAATATGACAAAAATAAAAAGGCTGAAAAGGCCGACACTATAGTGGAGTCTGGGACTCTAAGGGACTTTTGTCCAATAAGTGTCACCAAGAGTTTGTGTAAAGCGATAAAACATGATTTCTTAACTTATTAGAGTAAACATTGAGCAACTCTAATGAAAGAGAAAATTATGACTCTTTGAGAGTTATATTCACTCCATCCAGATTAAGTTTTCTGATGACACTGTTATTCTGTTTGACCCCCATTTTACCTCGATAAAGAGTTACGGACGAAAGAGTGTCATGGTAAGGATGAGCCTCCCTTATCTCACTAAAAATTGCACCAAGCACTGAACTACCTGTAAAATGAATAATATCAGTTATTAGTTTATCTTCTAACGATGACAGTATGCACAACTAAACACACCATATGATAATTCTATAAATGCTTAAAAATAAGATTAAATAAATTAAATTAATTAAAAAGTATCACAAGAAATTGATTAAACCTCTATGTTACTTCTAGGCATTTTGTAATAGTTTCTACTCTAGTTGAAAATATATTATAACATTAACTGCACTTATTAAGTATCGGTATATTGATAGTGATTTCTACAGGGTGTCCGAAAAGTATGGAAACACTCAAATATCTCGGAAAATCGACATCGAATCGTAAAAGTAAAAATACACGTATTCAATGGTTTCAAGAGAGCTATCCAGTGACACCTAACACAACCCCCCACCCCCACCCGCTGGGGGTGATAGAGGGGGTAACTTAAAAATTTTAAATGGGAACCCCCAATTTTTATTGCAGATTTTGCTTCCTCAGAAAAAGTTACGTAAATTTTGCCTACCATTATAATTGTTTTTGTTGACAGATGGCGCTGTAATCAACGAAATTAAAAAATTATTCTAAAAAGTTTTAAAAATCTCGCGAAAAACACAACGGATCAAAAAAGTAAAAACACACGTATTTAATGGTTTCAAGAGAGCTATCCAGTGACACCTAACACGACCCCCCACCCCCACAGGCTGGGGGTGATGGAGGGGGAAACTTAAAAATTTTAAATGGGAACTCCCAAATTTTATTGCAGATTTCTCTTCTTCAGAAAAAGTTACGTAAATTTTACCTATTATAATTATTTTTGTTAACAGATGGAGCTGCAATCAGCGAACCACGTACCTGGAATAGCGGACCACGTTTCCAAAATTTTAAATGACGTCTTTTGCCTTTAAATATTTCAAAGTTCACCGATTCTTACCGCGAGGAGGTAGACGATTTTGAGAATCTTTTTTTTTTATTTTTGTATATTTTTTTTTTGTTTTTACCTTTTATTTGTTTTTTTTTTATTTTTTTAATTTTTTTTCTATTTTAAAGTTTAAATTTTCCTTCGCTTCTATTTTCTTTACTGGATTTTTAACATGTCTATGCCCACTAATTTATAAGATGTTCGAATTGAAGTCCTTCAGCAACTTGACAATATCCCAATCGTGCATAGAAGTTATCATAAACTTTTTGCAGCATTTCTTGAGATACTGTATTAGAACCTTGAATTATTTTTTCTTTCAACTCATCAATGTCTTTTGGTTTCGTTTCGTAGACCTTGTTCTTCAAGAAACCCCAGTAAAAATAGTCCAGAGGAGTTAGATCAGGTGACCTCGGTGGCCACTCGATCGAACCCCTCCTACCAATCCAACGTCGGGGGAAAATATTATTTAATAGATTGCGTACAATCAAACCAAAATGACAAGGAGCTCCATCCTGTTGAAACCAGACATTATCAAACGCTATACCAGCAATATTTCGTATTGCCGGTATAATCTGGTTATTTAACAAATTACAGTACCTTTCAGCCGTGAAATTCTCTTCAACGAAGAAAGGCCCAACAATTTGATTGCACAAAATGCCAGCCCAAACATTGATTTTCTGTGGATGTTGTGTGTGAGTATCTCTCATCCAATGAGGATTTTCGTCCGACCAATATCGTAGGTTGTGCCTATTAACTTCTCCACTCAACTGAAACGTAGCTTCATCAGAGAAGCATATCCAGAAAGGAAATAATTCATTTTCGTCACAACGTCTCATCATTTCCTCACAAAATTCTAATCTCCGATCGAAGTCATCTTCCGAAAGTTCTTGTACATATTTTATTTTATATGGATGGAACTTATTTGCTTTTAATATTTCATGGACAGACGATTTGCCGATACCAGTGGCTTGCGCAATCTTTCTTACCGAAGTATGGACGTCCTCAACGACACTTGCACAGACCGCTAAACTGTTGTCTTCGTTCGTGGACGTTTTTGGTCTTCCTGATTTTGGTCGATCATTGACAGAGCCAGTATCTTGAAACCGAGAAACAGTCTTACAAACAGTTGATTTGCAAATAGGTAGACGATCAGGATGGGTATCATTAAATTGGCGGACGACTTGTTCGTATGTTCTTTTTTTATCGCCGCATCCTCGCAGAATAAGGATTTCGATCCTTTCTTTTTGTGTCAAAGACATAGTATGCCAAATTACAACAGGAGGCAGAATACAGAATGTATCGAAATGGAAGAAATATGAAGCAAAGAATGAAGAAATAAAAGAAATATAAAAAATTAGAAGAAATTCAAATGTTAGAGAAACATTACATTAAGTATCAAATAGCGAGAACGAAGAGAATTGCGATTTTTTGCGGTACGAATTTGACCAAGTTTTCGACAAGAGTGACGCTCGCATGTGTAATTTTCACAAAGCTGAAAAATAACCGAGACCTTGACTCATTCAAACAATAGAGCTTAACTAATACTAAGACGTGCTGTTTTGATTTGGACGCTGACGATGTTCGATTATTGACTACTTTCTCTGTAACACTGGCAGTTGAAAAAATCGACCGAGTGTATGCAATGGGTTTCCGCAAGCGATACCTACAGTACTTTCACACAAGTATACAAAATCACAGTCATGCAAGAAAGCCATAACACCATATGCGGATTTGGTCACCATTTACGCTATTCGGATACACGACATTCACTTCCTCGTAGAATAAGGATGTCGATTCTTCATTTTTCTGTCAAAAACTTTGTATGCACAATTACAAGGGGGGAGCGAATAAAGAATTTTAATATCTGGAAGAAAAGGTAAGCAAATACATTAAAAAAAAACATAAAAAAATTTAATAGTGAAGAATAAAAAAAAGGTAAAAAACAGAAATCAAATAAAAAAAAAAGTAAAACAGAAGATTCTCAAAATCGTCTACCTCCTCGCGGTGAGAATCGGTAAACTAGAAATATTTAAAGGCAAAAGACGTTATTTAAAATTCTGAAAACGTGGTATGCTATTCCATGTACGTCAAGTTAAATATTTTTTAGTAATTTTTTAATTTCGCAGATTGCAGCTCCATCTGTTAACAAAAATAATTATAATAGGTAAAATTTACGTAACTTTTTCTGAAGAAGAGAAATCTGCAATAAAATTTGGGAGTTCCCATTTAAAATTTTTAAGTTTCCCCCTCCATCACCCCCAGCCTGTGGGGGTGGGGGGTCGTGTTAGGTGTCACTGGATAGCTCTCTTGAAACCATTAAATACGTGTGTTTTTACTTTTTTGATCCGTTGTGTTTTTCGCGAGATTTTTAAAACTTTTTAGAATAATTTTTTAATTTCGTTGATTACAGCGCCATCTGTCAACAAAAACAATTATAATGGTAGGCAAAATTTACGTAACTTTTTCTGAGGAAGCAAAATCTGCAATAAAAATTGGGGGTTCCCATTTAAAATTTTGAAGTTACCCCCTCTATCACCCCCAGCGGGTGGGGGTGGGGGGTTGTGTTAGGTGTCACTGGATAGCTCTCTTGAAACCATTGAATACGTGTGTTTTTACTTTTTTGATCCGTTGTGTTTTTCGCGAGATTTTTAAAACTTTTTAGAATAATTTTTTAATTTCGTTGATTACAGCGCCATCTGTCAACAAAAACAATTATAATGGTAGGCAAAATTTACGTAACTTTTTCTGAGGAAGCAAAATCTGCAATAAAAATTGGGGGTTCCCATTTAAAATTTTTAAGTTACCCCCTCTATCACCCCCAGCGGGTGGGGGTGGGGGGTTGTGTTAGGTGTCACTGGATAGCTCTCTTGAAACCATTGAATACGTGTATTTTTACTTTTTCGATTCGATGTCGATTTTCCGAGATATTTGAGTGTTTCCATACTTTTCGGACACCCTGTATATAATACTAGATGGTAAGAAGAATTATGCTTAGCGTTACTATCTGAGATGCCATTGGCATTGTTACTTTTATATTATAAACTTACTGTAAACATCTACATGGTAACTTAGAATATGTAAGGTAATAAAGATATCTGTAAATACTGGTCCGTACCCTAAGTACCAATGTCGTAATGGTTTAGCATCTAATTTTCTCTGTACATTTATACAATATACATGATGTTCTAAATGAAACTCAAAACCAAAACACAGTTTTGTTACAAATTTATTGGTCACGTTTAAAGTGCATACCACAGAGAGAAAGCATTATCAGCATTTTAGTGTATTTAATGCAGCTGATATGACTAAAGTAAAAAAATGAGATGAAAATCAGATAGAGAAAGGATGATAATGGGAGAGGTACGAAGAACGAAATTAGGAGAGAGCGATAATCTTATTGGGATGATCGGCGGTGCCTGGCTCTCAGAAATCGATAGGCTGAGCAATATACGTCTATCATAAGCCAAATGAATATATTTTTCCATTCAATAGCTCACCGTTTTAAATAAGTAGTTAATTCAATTCCCAATTCACTCGACTTAATAAATTGAGCATGCCTCTGAATGGTTATATCATTACCCATGCGCCAAATTCACATATTCGTAGTAAACGAGTAGTTTGAACACAATTAAATCTATTCGCAATGAATAATTATGGCTTAATTTTAGTTAAAAACGAACATTATTCCTATATTTATTGAATCTTTACTTAACTGTACCATACTGATCACAGCGAGGCAAATAAGACCACAACAATTAATCAAGAAAGTGCTTTTTACTTTAGATCTGTGTATTTTCTCCTTGTAGGAATTAGAATTGGTTCATAATATACTAATATAGTCCAAAGGAATATTTACATATTGCAATTTGTTAAATTAATTAAACAATAAATCTTTTTAAGGCTGGTTTTTGCAATGCAAGTAAAAAGATTCTAATCTAATATCTTGGCCTATGCTTCCATATTCCCTCTCAAGTATTACTCTATATACAATTAAAGTAGTGCACCGAAAAACGCCTCAAAAAGAAATATTTAATCTCCCATGCCCTCCGCGATTATAGACTATTTACAAAAAAAAAAGCAATATCAATTTTGTGATTGGTGGAGAGTAAAGATGTCAAATTATTTTTACTTCTCTTTTCGTTTACTACGCATACCACCTTGTCGGAATTCATCTATCGGTTCTCTTTTTTTTTAATACCAAGTATTTCCAGCGCGGATAACGCGTAAACTTTTTAATTTAAATGAAGGTTTAAGTGTTTTTATTTTGTGATTAGGATCACATTTTTAAGTATCTGAAATTAAGAAATGCGCATTTAAAGACTAATCCATTGGTTGTGTAAAATACATAATAGGTTAATCTATAATCGTGTGAAAGTTTGTGGATATGATGTGAAGCATACAAATATAGCATCTTTGATGAAAGAATTGTATCTTTACATGTTCACACTACATACGTGATTGATTCAATATTTTAAAAATTATTACTTCTAGATTATAATTTATTGTTTCGATTAAAATCCTACTGAAACTTTTTTAACTGGCATATTGCAAATAATCAGCTGGGATAGTTGGATAATCCCAAATTAGATTGATCATGGCTCTATTCAAATTTTATATTTGTGTTGCTGATTTCCATAATTTTCCACTCTATGTTAACTAAAAATCAAATCCTGTGTTGAATTCACGTAAAGTAGAATAATGGGCCATTTCAATTATCTCCACTCAAACCTTGAAATCTTGATCAATTAAGTAACGTTTGCAGTTCAGGAATTCTCTGGTACACGAAAATAATTATATGGGTGTATCAGATAGACATGCTTGATAGAGAAAGAGCCACGTATTTATTTGGAATTATTTAATTTATATGCTCGTATGAAATATTCCCATAAGTTTCCTACTATATTGAAAATCAATTAAAAGAAAGTTAATGGTTATAATTCGATATTCAGAGAGACGTTGTTATTTCACATCATTATTTAAAGGTAGATAATTATTCTCTGATGATTGAATACAGATTCTTTGACTCATCATGCATATTATTTCCTAATGTCCTTGTAGAAAGATATACTTTCTAGCTACACACCATCCACGGGTTCAAGATAAGGGAGTTACTCGTGGGTAATATACAGGACTAATACCCGTGGATGGTCCACGGGTCGCAAAAAGCCTCATCCCGAAATTTTTATGGTTTGGGATGAACCGTAGGATTAGGCCATAATCTGTAATTATAGCGATGTTTTTAAATGTCAGAAAGAAATGGTGATCATGAAATACCTTTCCTTATTTTTGTTTACAGATGATTTACTTGATGTTGCACAAGCTCACACGATAAATCTCAATTATCCACTGGTTTTAGAGTATTGTTTGATATTAAAATCGATATCGCAATATTTAAAATATTCTTCGTGACATTTTTAACGTTCTACAGCGATTCCCGGTGGTTGCAGGTGTGCACTCATGGAATAAAAGAATTTATATACGCGTAGTTGGGTGAACCGTGCAAGCAGATCGTGCAATACCAATATATCGACTAGCAGCTGTAGAATATATTCAAAGCTAATAGATGGAATGTAAGTTCCGAAAGAATACGTAAACTCGATTTTTCCGGCCAACACATTTTGAATTCATCCTAAAACTGCCAACGCTGCATGGTATAAACGAAACTGCACTTTTCGCTAATACTATAATCTAAATTTTTGTTCGTTTACCTTTTGTATAATATAATTTTGTATAATATAAATGTATAATATAATTCAGAAGATAATATAAGTATACGTAGAAAAGGAATCTCAGATAGTTTACCGAACTTTGTCTTAAATTTGGGGTAAACGACAGTATTAATAAAAAATGTTCAGGTTATTTTAACTACAGCCTTACATCCTTCGGCTTTAATAATTCCTTGAACAAGAGCAGAAATTGATGCTGATGATCCCGAAACATTCGGTAAGACCCGCGTAGAAAACCAAAGCATTAGCAATATATCAGCAATATATTGGCCATTGCAATTGGCAATATATTGCCGCTATATTATTCATAATTAGCCAATATGTGGACAATATAGCGCTAAACGACATCCTCCAATATGTGGACAATATAGCGCTAAACGACATCCTCCAATATATTGCCAATATATATTACTAAAATTAAATTATTTTTAATATATTATACTGCAATTATATCTTCAGCAATTGAGATTCGTTTATGTTACTTACTAACATTTCTTATTTTTTTTTTCACTCTTATAATTTTTTCATGATCGTATAACCCTGTATTCGATGTTTTGCAAAGTTGTTGCGTTACATTTTTGTGAGATTATTAAAATTAGTTCAATAATTAATCTACTACATTTTCTTATAGTTTAACTGTACATTATGAATTTATACATTTGTAATAATAATAATAATAATAATAATAATAATAATAATAAGATACGTCTTTATTGGTCACGTAAAGAGAGTACATTATTCCTTTACAGTGTCAAGGGGCGAGTCACAGCTTTTACGAAGCTGCTTTGCAGACTGACCCACATGCCTGAAATAGGTAATATTGTTTAATATTCATGATGGATTTGTTATTATAATGTCATTATTAAATATGCCGCTAAAAGATCGTTGCATTCCTAACAGCACTTCTCCTAACCTTCCAAAAGCCCCGTTAAAAGTGACAATCAAATGATGTTTAGTTTTATTGCTAGTATGTCTATAATTATTGATAATATAATTCATACTCTTTGTATTAAAGTTCATACATCGAGGAATAATAAGTATAGAATCTCGGTTCCAACTATTCATTATTTTTGGCAGAATTTGCAACGTCGGGTTGGTCGTGTGGTTAGGGCGCGTGCTTTGCGAGGGAGGATCCCGGGTTCGAATCTCGTCGAGGTAGTGTAGGTTTTTTTAATTTATTTGCGAGCGCGAAAATGATTAAACTCCGGTATTAATAACGAAAGTTAAAGGAAAATTAAAAATAATTCTCTTTCATAAATTAAAAATAATTTAATTTTAGTAATATATATTGGCAATATATTGGAGGATGTCGTTTAGCGCTATATTGTCCACATATTGGAGGATGTCGTTTAGCGCTATATTGTCCACATATTGGCTAATTATGAATAATATAGCGGCAATATATTGCCAATTGCAATGGCCAATATATTGCTAAGATATTGCTAATGCTTTGCTTTTCTACGCAGGGACTTTCCACATCAGACCTCCAGAGCTTGGAAAACATCTTCATTTTCGCTTTCTTGTATACAGCATCCTTTTTAATATTAATATACGGAGGCATGCGCGATGTCGCTTATCCATCGACGCTCCCATATCGACAGTTCATCGCTGTAGGTTTACCTCTTTCTCCGCAAGGTGCCAAATCTTTACGTTTCTTATACGCAATTGACACATGACGAGCTTATACATATTTAATTTATATCGCGCGTGTAAATATCATAGCAATATAGATTTGTAGTAAGGTGAATACTGTAAGTGCCAATAATATGTAAAGAATAATGTGAAGCGAAAATAAAGCTCGCTGTATAGCGAAGTCGGAATATAATTTTTAAATGTAGTTATATTTGTAAACTGACGGTGTTGATCTTACCGAACTTATCGGTAGACCTTCACATAGATCCAAAAAATTACCGACTTCATCTTACGTTTTCAAGTTTATTTATTCTGTAATATTTGGTCTTTGAGGCGTAGATTTTCCTGCAAATGATTAACTAACTAACTAATTTCAATAAAATTTCCGAAATCCTTTTTCTCTGGATACACATATAGAATGCGTATAAACTCATGTATATGTATACCATGAATTTTTGTTACACGCACTCTCGTAAAAAGTTATCACCACCTGGGGCTTTCGTACACCTCAATGTTCTTACCTGACATTTATATCAGTTTTCATAACAATGCACTTATATACATGTTTATATTCTGAGACGTCTCATCACATTAACAACATTTTTGTAAAATATATTTACAAGCAAATAATAATTATACGTTATAAATGCCAGTATTTATTGGTATTAAATTCAGAATATAATATCACAATTGTGAATTTCTTAAATAATAACTATTAAAGACAAGCAGGACTACAAAAGCAAAGCCGAAATGCCCGGAGGGTCACGACCTAACATATTACGAGATTTTGTCTCGACTCATCTGGTCATGTAGTCTGCACAAAATTAATAAAATTGAAACCTTAATAGATGTATCATAATAAGTTGACCACTGAAAATACCATTTATTATTTTTCATTTATCGATAAATTTCTTTTTGTTATAATTGAGACTTCTTCTATGTAAAAACCTGCAAACTTTTGCCACTACCGGAAATGCCAGTGTTACGGTAATAATCTAACATTCGTTGTCGTTAAATATAAAAGATGCCTTATTACTAAATCGCACGTCTTTTATTTGGATTTACTACATGCCGCTAATTTGATATTTATATTTAATTCATCGCAAATTGAATACTTAAGCCAATAAAAACAAATTATGGAATAATTTATGTAATAAGGCCCATACCAGCTGTTCTTTTTACTAGCGGTGGCCTCAAATAGTAATCGGCAAGCCGCTGGTTAATGGTCCAGGATCCGAAGGAAAAATAAAATAAAACGTGCACCTTGATTCCAACTTCACATTAATTTATTCCAACAGCAACTGGTAGAACGCAACGAGGGTGCGTGGACACGGAAAACGAGATTTTCCAAAACTGCGAGGAAAAGTTGCGCGGTTCCGAATGACGCTTTCCGTTGACGAACGGAGCGGATTCGGCGATCTGACGGATTGCTGACGCCAAATCGAACTGAACCGGACGGTACGTATACGGAAGCTTGTTCGCTTCCCCCCTTTTCGCTATACAATAATTAATTCGCGAGATTCAAATTGGCAATAAGTGCACCTGCAAAGTACTGCCACCAACGGAACCGCTTGACACTTGGTATGATCGGTACAATAGATTTCGCTATCGATACATACGCGAACACCAGCTTTTCCAGAAAATGTTTATTCTTTTCCTTAACATTAACAAATTGTAATGGAAATAACAAATTGTGGCGGAAGTTGCACAATTTCTGGTACTTATATATGCATTTACACTTTTACCATCAAGGCACGGTTGTTATGTGTCAGATATTTGTTTTTCGCAATTCCGCTATACACTGTTAGAAATGTTCGGAAAATTCTGATACTTTTATGTTACTGCCATTACAGAATTTTACTAGAACCTGTAACAGACAGACAAATTATGCAGCAGTATGAGAAAATTACGAAACTTGTAACAGAAATATGAATACGGATCAGCGAGCGAAGGTGAAGTTAGTTTGGTTTATCGTCACCAGAGGCAGATGCGACGCACGTTAGCAACCCTACAAGAGATGCCCGTGATTCCTCTTGTACAAGTTGGATGTTGATTCGATTTTAAAGGATTCTACAGTATCGCTTCAGCGCATAAAGCATTCCGCAATGACAATACACGAATAATATTTTATTATATGCTGGAAATTTACGTCGAAATGTTGGTTTAAAAAATTTGATAAACATATTTTCATAATATTTTTATTAAAAGAATTTTAAAGAATGTAAAATTTTAAATTTAAAAATACACATATATTTATAAGAGCACATTTTTATTTGTTTGCTTCGTTTTATGTTGGACACAGAATGTATTTACAGAACTGTAAAAACATATTTCGTAATGTATATACGACTGTCATCACGTTAAAAAACTGAAAAGGAAAAATTTAATTTCTTTCTTTTAGTACACACATTTTACGATCGTAAATTTCTAGGACGCGCATTTGCGAAAAGCTGCCTTTAAATCACGTTATCGAAATATACATTCGTTTCCAGCAATTATCCCGTTTCCCAGTATAAAAGAATTTCAAAAAAACGAGCTGTGAACGTGCAACATTGTTCATTTAAATGTCACGCCAATGAATTACGATATTCGTTATATTTTATAACGGTATGATATAACTACACATACTATTATTTCTGCTAGTTAATTTCAAATCGTTCGTTAACAACCCCAATAGCAATAAACAAAATTATTATTGGGAAAGTCTTCTAAGCATATTGTTCACATTATATCTGAATGCGGTGAAATTTTAAATAGAAACATAAGCAGAATATTTACGATGAAATATAATAAATGATAAATCGAATTTGCCAGTTTTTCTGCCGTTCCTTCTGAAACCGTTAAGTACATATGCTAAAATCAAAAACGGTATATATAATTTTCAAAATGCCTTTAACTGATATATCCGAATAGAGGTACGTTTTAGGTACATTTATCTTTCTAAACATGTTTTTAAGCTCTTAATTATATCTCGTTTTGGATGATCTCCCTTTTAGTAAAGGGATTCCCAGAGTTGAGATTTGTACTTCTTCCCGAGAACGCTAGGTGGCTGTTGAATCCGAAAATGAGATCAGGCTATATTTACTTCATCTGCAGACATATAGATTATAACCTACCTACAATGACAAAATAAGTGCATTTACGATACTTAGCCAGTGTTATCATAGTTTTGCATTATTATTGTATGATCCCCATTTCATTGGAAAGCACCATCCATATAACTATACAAATGGTAAAAAGGAACTCAAGTAAAAATTATATAAATTAATAATTAAGATACAAAAATAGAATCTGTGATTTTCAGAAATTTGCTTTTCATTTATATTATTTATTTTATATTTCAAAACTCTCAAATAAGACCTACTTTCTAAGACCTCATATTTAAGAGGTCTTAAAATCGACACATAAGTCTTCTTGAAGATTACTTTAAGAGCTCTTTCTGATAAGTATTTAAGGCATCTTACAATTTTTTAGACGTCTTAAAGAGCTCTTCAAGATGTCTTTTGGCTGTTGGGATATGATCTCGGCAATTACAAAAATCAAGATTATTTCCAGGTGAAGTACTCAAAATTCGTCGTGACAAATCCTGAAATATTACTTTGTCGCTTGCACAGCGTACTTTTTTTTTTATATTGGTCGCAACGTTTCTGACAATTGTTATCAGATTCGTAATTCGATTTAAAATCTACATAAGATTTACTTTCGGCGATCTAAAAAAACTATCCGCTGCGCAGTTGCAGAATAATTACATTTTCCGACTTTCAAGTCACAAAGGTATTTTTGAATTTTTTAACTTACTGACTTTTTTCATACATATTCCATTCTTTGCGGTTGCTTCTTTGCAATAATGTTAGCTTTTTGTTAAATAATACATCGTTCATTATATTCTGAACTTTATCGCAAGACATTTCTCAGCTGCAGAAATTCGTAAAATACTATTTTTGTTTACATGTTTATTTATTATTCCAAGGAAGCTATATTTTTTTGTATTCCATACTCTGACCTTGCACCAGTTATTAGGATGCAAAAGCTAGAGCTCAATATCACAAGTTAAGTTTATTTGCTGTACCACTTAAACTATTTTTTATTCAGTATGAGTAAAAAAAAAACTAAACAATGCATGCGCTACGTTTCTTTCGACATTTATTGGTAAATATATTTTACAGTTTGAATTGGCAATCGGCGAGCCACCGATTCACTCCTGACTGTAGGATACCCATTAAGCATATGTATGTTCTGATAGAATGTCAAGCACAGCATGTCATGTAAGCTGGATGCATTCTTTAGTATTGGTGTAGCGCTAAGGTTTAGCTACATTTAGAACAAGAGCGGTTTGGAGTAGCAATTATAGGATACTTTTGTATCATAAATGTAGAAAAAAGGTGATGGACAACTGAAAGCCAATCAAAATTGTTTAATGATCTGACAGTAATATGACTCCATTCATCAACAAATCGAAGATATAATGCTATTACGTGCAATCATCAGTCACAATTTCTAAACGCTCAATGTTCTTGGAGCTACTAACAATAATCGACGTGAATCACTAGTTATTATACCCAGCTTTCTAAACAATGGAAATTGCAATGGATAGTGACCAAGGATACATTCGAATACCGTTATTAACAGTCGATATTTGCTTTATGTGAGCAACAATTATAAATGTTTTTTTATGAAGAACAAAAATAGAATATGCAACTAAAAAATTAGCACCAAACTCGAACTGTTCGTATGGTCATCCAACGGCACTTTGCTAGATATGCTCTTCATCGCAAGTTTGAATGGTTTATTCGTATTAAGTAATTTACATGTATTAAGATCGGCAATGCAAATTTTATCAAATGAATAATAAATAATTCAGAAGAGAAACTTGACAAATACATTGAAATACTAACTGTATCTTCCAATCCGCGATTATGATAAAGCATTAATACTATATATTTACTTATAAAAAAACATTCACTTTAATAGTCCAAGATTTCAGTTATCACCTAGCACGACCATTGAAATACAAGAAAAAACATAAATTAACACATTATTATTATTAGTTTAGGGGGATAAACCATTCTCGAAAAATTACCTAATTTCAAGCTTTTTTCCGAGAAAGCAACGAAACAAAATTAAAATTAAAAAAAATTACGTTTAAGCAATTTTTACTCCAGAACAAAATTCCAACATTTTTAAAAATGTTGCATACATAAAGCTTGAGAAAGGTGTAGGGTTTTTTATTATTTCATTGTTTGCGAAAATAGTGGACATTTGAAGAAAGACAAATTATTTTAAATAAAAATATGCACTAAAAATGTTTGTCACAAATAAAACAGTCAACGTAATTAGTTGAAAATTCGGTTTTATTGAATTCTCTTACAGCATCTCTTGTTTTGTTTCCTATTGCAAACATGACCATGTTAACCTATGCTAATAACAAGCTTACTTATTTTTAAAACCTATTGTAGTTAACAAACTGCAATCCGCCACAGGCTGATGAAAACACATAAGGTAGTAAAATACAAACTTCAATCCTCTACTTTCTTACGCAAACGACTAATTGATTGTCAAGTAAGTTTTATGGCGTTCTTACTTACTGGATTACCTTCATCTATAAAACTGGTAATTACACTGAAAAAGTACTAAATGTCTTATGAAGTTTATAGATACTAAATGAAAGTTATAAAACTATATTAACTTTTGCTAAAGAATGTAATGTATTGCCCGGAAACAAATCTGTTCGCGTAAGCAAAAATACATAAGAAGGAAGTCTTAGATCAACAATCCGAAATAAATTTAACTATTCTGTATTATACTTCAAATAAATCTGAACTTGAAATGAATGTTGGATTTTCTTTACATGTGGAAATTCATCTGTTTATATTTCTATATTTTTCGAAGTAAATTTACATGAAACGTATCTAATACA
Organism: Trichopria drosophilae; assembly: GCA_030407085.1. NCBI lineage: Eukaryota > Metazoa > Arthropoda > Insecta > Hymenoptera > Diapriidae > Trichopria > Trichopria drosophilae. Next base: position 69,529,027 of record CM059587.1, read on the forward strand.
ATAGAAGCACAATTACTATTAGCAACATTAAAATCATTGATGCTGATGAAATATTTAATTAATAACAATTGTCTCGATATATTTATTGATAGCTAGTTTGACCGTTTATTCTGGCATGAAATATTTTCTCAGCATTGTAGATAGGGTTATATTTACGATCATCATTTTGTTATAATATAATAAAATCTCATCTTTTATTAATTTATAATGGATTTCTACAGAGATATTAACGGTTATTTGGTAAGTGCAGGCAGTGCCCTATAAGCCTCCTGTTAAGAGTCCACCAAAGTTAAATCGATAACCCACTCTCAAATTTGATATAAATGAACAAAAATGGTTTAAGTATAACATATTTCAATTTTAAACGATTCTGACGGATCTCGATTGATTTCTTTTCAAAATGTTGAGCAATTATTTACATTAACATAATTGCAATTATGATTAAACTATTCTTTGCAGATTATGTTTATTTCATATCATTTGGTGAACATGCTTAGATGAGGTTCAATGTTTAAAATACGTAATGTAAAAAATTGATCATTGGAGAAACTAAACCAAGTGTCAACGATCTAGACAATTTTGTTATGAGTATTTTACATTATTTTGGCACACTTCAGTATTTAAGGGAAGTCGCTAAGCCATTAGGTCCACCGAACCTCAAAGCGTAATAACTCCCTCATATTTAGCTTAGTTATTATATTTAGAAGTATTTATATCTAACATAAATTTCTTTGGTAACGCAAAACTAAAGGTAAAAAATACATAAATCTTCACAGATAATCACTCTTGATAGGTAAAGTCGATTCTTGAAAAATATAAATTGCTCCACCAACCGATAGTCTCTGATTGAATTGCATTTCTAAATTGATGGATTAATATAATACTTTGAAAATACTTACTCAGTTATAGAATCAAAAATTATAATAAAAAGGCGAAATAATGAAAGGACATACAAAGATATGAATCGCAGGATTCAGATTAAAAATTCCTCTCTGAAACGTATTAGCATAGTACGCGATTAGCCGTCGAATTATCCAGGTTGGTCTCGCATGAAAATTTCGTCCCATTATTTCTCTACTGTACTATTCTCTTTTTTCTTTGTTCCTTTTCTGGAATTCTCATACCACTGATGTATGAACAATACTAGATGCATATATCCAGAAAGTCCAACATTTACTGCAGGAACGAGTACAAGTGGAGTGATATTTTTTTTTACATTGAGTACGCAATTAATAACATTACTTGCGTATTCCTTGCTTACTTGAATGTTACAGTAATTGTGATGTAAGTATAATTCGCACACTGAAACATTGCAGTCAAACTTAATTTCACGCACAAAATTTATAAAAATACACTGTGTTTTTTAATTTACCTCTAAATAAGTTATAAACTACAAAACTAATTAACTATTACAGCAGTTATATAACATTACAACGATATACTCCGAACATTGACGAACCAAGCTTTGTAAAAAATCTCAATTCCAAGTACGGATTAAGCTATACTAGGCGAATAGGATTGTAAATTTTAGACATTTTTCTAAATAATGCGACGCCCATCTCTATAGTGCACATGTGGCAGGGGGGCCAAAAATCTTAAATGGCAATATAGATCGAGTGGGAACTCATTTGATACGTCTTCTCGAGACGAACACATGACAATAGTCGTAGATGAAGCTTTTATTCCTTTTTGAGGAATTATTCGACAGTTTAAATTTTGTATTTAGTCAAATGAATTACCACTCGACTCATGTTGCCATTCAAGATTTTCGACCCGTCTCTCGCTTCACATGCTCCATTAGAGGTGGGGGGTCAGAACCATCCAAAAAAGTTTTTGAAAAACCGGTGCACGCATTTCAGCCTTTTTATAAATGTCGATGGTTTTCGATATATTTGACCGTTTCTCGAACTTTTTGCCATCATTGTATATCTATATACACACGCAGATTCCCAAAGAAAAATTAATGTACGGAACCTCAGAAATTGGTAAATTCAATTAGAGTATGATCAGAACAAACATCTAACAGCAAACTCTATTGTTTGATGACATTGAAAAGTTAAAAAAATTCTTGTCGAAGTCGCGGATTATCATAACAAAGTCTAGTTTCAGTATTAACAGTCCACGTAAGCTCATATATATACATACTGCGAATAGTGTATGATACGGGCTATTACTACTTAAATGTCTGCATTTTCCTAATGTGAAATCCCCAACAGCGATTTTTTGAACTTTCCTACGTTATAAAACAATCGAATTTACTGTTAGGTGTTAGGTGTTAATTCTCATCATACTATAACTGAATTTATCAGTTACGGAGGTTCCGTCTCGAAAGCTGAAACCAACTATACCCGTGGGCATCCTCCTTTTATATGTAACAGTATAATTGTCTAAATATGGATAGCCATTTGGAAAGGACGGAAGTTATCCAACACCTCTACTACAAAATTACCCTCGCTTATACACTATTACAGTAAAAAACGATATTTTTATATTATTATTAAATTTAGAAAATAGCAGTATTGAAACCAGAATACTGATTAATTATATACTAAAAGCATTCTTTAGTTGACATTCCATGTCGTAAAAGTTATTATAGGACATTTTTATTTTGCATGTTAGACTTTTTATTAAATAAAACATAAAAGAAATTAGTTGACGATACTAGACCCTACGAAATTGGTTCAAAATACCGATGAAACGTAGTTGATTCAGTGATCAATTAATGAAGGGTTAGAAAATATAATTGTTTATATAAATATTGCGATAACGTAAATAAAATTATATATACATTAATTAAGTAACGAGAAATTGGGTTATTAATCTGTAAATTCAATTGTCTCGTATCGACATTAGATCCAGAGTTCTGAAACTTGCAAATTTTCAGACAAATTAACTGCATAGTACTACTATATGTTTCGGTGATGCATGTACTATGTGTTTTGAGTTGGATAATTTTTAATTATTATTTACTATTATTAATTTATACTATTATTAATTAAATATGCATTTAATCTAGAAAATGTTACGATCTATACTAACAGACTGTATAAAACGTCCGGCACTGATTTCTCGTTTGACAATCGCGAATATCATTTCCAATTGAATTTTTCATGCTGAAAACGATGGCGGCAGCAAAATTTTCCCATTTAGGTACACATTTAACCTCACTGTTCTTGACAATGCTACGTGATGGAAACATTCTGCTGGTGTCATCGTTTTTAGCACACAAAAATTTTGTCGGTCAGTGTACTTGATATCTACTTATAGATTATTATGGAGACTAAAAGGTAAAACTGAAATGAACCCTTCAAATACTTAAAATATACATACAAGTTTTATCCCGAAATTTTTTTCTAATAATATTTACTTGAGGAATTTAAATGTTACGATTAAAGAACATTATTAGCGTCTATGCGTATATTTTTAAATATTTCACGATACACTGTAAACACTGCTCCATTATTTCATGCTGGCTGGGCTATTTGAAACTAGTAGTTGAACAATTTAAACCATATTGTTGTGTCGGTTCTCGTGCAAATGTTTAAAATTGGATTATTTATGATGTGACGTTCCAATTCCGTTTTTAGCAAGAGTAATTACGTTAATATGATTTGAGAATACTTCTATGACTTTACAATGTTTCACATCTGTCCTTTCGCTACGTATACTTTACATGTATATGCGTGGATTTAATTTTTATTATTTTATTAGTACAGTTTTGCGCAGAGTTTCCGGAAATGAGAATACCGTAGGAAAAATGTGATTACACTGCCAGCATTTTCAATTTTTTGTATTCTTTTAGTATCTCATTATAAATTCCATGTTAATTAACTTAAAATTTTCATGCATATACGATGCGTTGTAAAATTTAACGTTTGGAATTGGAATACACTACCATTGAATTGATAGTTTTGTGAGTTACAATGCATTAGAAACATTGCGATCAGCTTAGAAAAGTCAACACTTTACAAATACATAAATAGATTCAGGAATCAGAAAACTATCATTACTGATTGAGAGGATTTTTTGACGTTATAAGCTCATTAAGGCTTCTTCGGATTCATCACGTGAATTCTACACCCAAGAAGTCATCAAATTAACCCATTACCGCTCAGACGGACGAATTTTCAGCATTAGTTTGAACATCGATAATTTGTATATAAATGCCTTTAGAAAAATTTAAGCTCCACTGTTTCTAACGTAAAATTGTATGCTCTTTCAGAATCTTTCAATAACATTTCGATAAAATGAACCGCAAAAAAGTTATACACGTTTTTCTGTAAAAAACACCGTTTCTTACTTTTTTCAAAATGGCGCCTAGAAGCTCAAAATTCTTTTTAAAACTTAATAATTTTTTTCTTAAAAACTATAGACTTTAGAGAAAATTTTCTAAGAACAATAATGCTTTGGAATGAGTCAAAGAATACTCTCAAATTTGATCAGCATCCAATAATACACGGCTTGATTTTTCTAAAATTCGAAAAATCGAAATGTTGAAATAAGTTATTTTAAAAATTTGAGTAGGTTCTTTAAATATTTTTAAGATTTTTTTATTCTAAGAACATTTTCTCTAAAGCTCACAGTTTCCAAGAAAATAAATTATTGGTCTTGAAATATAGAAAAGTTTAATAATTTATTTTCATGAAAACTATAGACTTTACCGAAAATGTCCTTAGAACAAAAATATTTTAGAACTATTTAAGGAAGCTACTCAATTTTTTTCAGATATTTTTCAAAATTTCGATTTTTCGAATTTTTGAAAAATCAAGCAGTGTATTATTGCATACGGATAAAATTTGAGAGAATTCTTTGACTCATTCCTAAGCATTGTTGTTCTTAGAAACAAGGTCTGAGCGTTAATAGGTTAAACGTGCATGTTGAAAAAAATATACTTATTCCGCAGAAAATGTGAAAAATGCCGATCGCACATAAGCCCTTTCTCTCACACCCCTGTACGTTTAAATATTTACAGACAAGTTATTACTGACAATATAATACATGCGTATACTGAATTCGTCGATTTATTCGTCGATGTATAGAAAACTTTTTCTGCATTTTCTACGCCATTTTCTCGTTTCTTAAGGAATAAAAAAAGAAGAAGATTTAATGAGATTAGAATATCCAAAATCGTAAAACTATCTTTTTTTTTTATTTTATACCGTCATATTGTACCGTATTTTCGGAAATGAATGACGAAAACGTTTCCAACCCAATTACATTAAAAGATACAGCGACGAAAGTTGACAAAAAATAATGGCCTTCTCGTCCTTAAAGGGTTAAGATACGTAAACATACTTATTTTTTATTTCAAGAAATTGTAATCATTGAATTTCTTTTAAACAAAATTTAACCCATCATATTTAGATTTTTGAAGAAAAACGTCCTGTTTTCAGCATGTTTTTAGAGAGCAACATATTATTTGTTGCAAAATTATCTTCGTCTCTTCAGGATAAAATTCAGAACTGATTATCGCAATTAAGGATATAAATCTATGAATTAACAGGTACGTATTAAAAGGATTAATATTTAGGTGAACTCCACATGACACAATGTATCGATTAAGTGAATGTGAGTTCATGCTGTCAGAATAGGATACAAATTGTCTGTTCATGAAACAGAAGGTAATTGTTATAATTTGACGAGCAAAAACACCCAATCAACTTCAAAAAAATCGGATTACTCCAATATTTGATTATAAAGCAGATACGTACTTCCATAACGAAGTACGAATTTGCACCAACAATAAACAATACCAACGTGAACTAATTAGAGATTATCGAGTTTGAATTGTAAACGTGCATTTACATGAATTACCTGATATTTTCGAAGTGAACAATTTTATTAGTTTTTTGTGAAAGATTATTACTTCGACCCAGACCATAGGTCGAAGTTTGAGATCCTAAAGAGCCCAAATTGACAATAACAAAATTTGTGTTCGTGATCTTGCACGCACGTCCCGTTTTTTCGTCTCCCGATATCTCAGGTACGAATAAGCGTATGGACATAATTTAACCCTTTGCGGGGCAGACGCCACTATAGTGGCGCCCTAATTGTCTTCAGTTTTTTCTGTACAGTATGATCTTTTTAGGCTCTAAATCGTTCATTTTTTTTAATGGGACACTGGATGTTTGCCGAACAAGTTTCTCAGTCCAAAATTTCAAGTAGCACTATATTTAATTAGTTATAAACAATTAATAACGAAAAAATGTAGAATTTTTTAAATTAATTCGGCTGTGAGCTCATTTTACACACAAATTAACTGATGTTTGGTACAGAGGGGTTCTCTAGGTCGCTGATTACGAATCCAGTCTCAGATTTTAAAAATTCAAAATGGCGGATCCAATATGGCGACCTGACGATACAAAAATTTAATAATTAAAAAATGAAAAAATAACAAAAAATAACAAAAATTAAAGAATAAAAAAAATAAAAAAAAAATATGGAACTAGTACCTCCCCACGTCCACGTCGTTAGTTCCGGGTCATGCTGAGAGGGAGAATCTGATGCACTAGTAAACACTTTGTGACGCTGAAATCATAATTAGCGACTTTTAACATCCTTATAAAAAATTAGCATTTATCTACTAATTATCAAATAGTTTGTCGGCCACGTTGAATCCGATATTTTGAATTTTCAAATTCTGACTTCAGATTCGTAATCAGCGAGCCTGAAAACCATGGAGGGACGACTTTCATGCGATTCGAATGACTTTTTAGATTTTCGTCCGCCATATTGGACCTGCCATTTTGAATTTTCAAATTCTGAGTTCAGATTCGTAATCAGCGACCTCGAAAACAATAAGAATGACTGATATTGAAATAATCGGTTCAGTAAAATAATGTGCCCCTGAAAGGGTTAAAACGCAAATGTTATTTTACGCCCTTAATAGGAAGATAGCTAGTTGGATATATCTAAAAGATGTCTTATAGATATCTAAAAGATATCTGTTAGAGATCTTTTCGATACTTTCAAGATATCTTTTTGCTTATTGGGTACATTCCAATATTATATATAGTGATCATGTAGATAAGATCATAATATTACAGACGGCTGATTAGTAAAACGTAGTAAACATGTAATATTCATCGAATAGCCCGTTACAATATCAGTGCCGAGGTAAGCAATTTACAAGTATCATTTATTAAGGCTGGCCTGTGGTCGGAGTCGAAGTTTTGAAAATGCCCATTTTCAATTTTACTTCAATCCAGGCCATAAGTCGTAGGTTAAATCACTTTCAATTTTTATACATATATAAGAAGCATTATATTGTTGTAATATATATATCGAAATCACTTGGACCTAGATATGTTTGGACCCCTAAATCGGTATAATTTTATAATATAACTAAAAGCTGTTAGTAAATGAACGAGTATTAAGTAATAGCCGACGCACCACAGGGCCGAAGTTTCTTAGCGAGCGAAGCGAGCGAGCCACCACGCCAACACTTCCATACAGCACATACCTCTTAAAGACGTGGTCGGGAGCTCAGCCCAAAGATATCTCCAAAAAGACCCCCTGAAGACGTCTTAATTATGATAATCTGTAAACGAGTTCTTAAAGATGTCTTGCTTAGGAATTCTTAAAGTTGACGCCTTAAATCTATCTCGTTTTGGACCATCTCTATTTTAGTAAAGGGATTCCCATTGCTGAGATATGTGTTTCTTAGAGACACGCTGGGTGGCTATTGAATCCAAAAATGAGATCGCGCAATATTTACTTCATATGCAGATAAGTTGCCCTGTCAAAATAAGTGCTTTTACGATATTTAACCAGTATTATTGTATTATTATTGCACGATTTCATTCTATTGAATGTAATCACCGTCCAATATATAAGTATATACAAACGGTAAAAAGAAACTCGGGTAAAAAGTGTATAAATTAATAATTAAGGTACAAAAATAGAATCTATAATTTTGAGAGGTCTTATAGAGTTCTTAAAAGCCTTCTTAAAGATTACCTTAAGAGCTCTTTCTGATAAGTATTAAGACATTTTATCATTTTTAAGACTTATTAAAGAGCTCTTTAAGATGTCTTTTTACTGTTTGGGCCCGTTTACATTTTGCATCTCGTGACGTGTTTCTAAATTCGCTCAATGAATCATCTTAACGTTTTCTATTGAATTATATCATAAATTGCGACAAAAATCAGTACAAAACATGAATTCTACTTGTAGTATGATCACAAATAACTCAAGTTTCATGCAAACATTCGTGAAATATTAAAATAAATGTAATAAAACTTATTAAATGAAAAATACGCCGTGTAAGAATAGTTACTTTATGGTGTCTGTTGCAATATTCTGAATGGTAAAATAAACATATTGTCAACCACTTTTCACGTTGTTAATTAGAATATTATTACATGTTAGAATCGTTTCTACCTTATTTTGATATTTCCATTAGTAATTTTTCTCTCTTGGTATATTGGAGTAGTTTTCAAACGTTGTATTAAAATTATTTCGTTTTTAAGGTGTTCCAGCCGGACATGATCATAATAACAAGAATCATCTGAGACTTGAATAATTATTCTTGTCAACATGGATCCAAAAATTAAAAAGAAAGAAATTTCCATTGATATTTTCACCATTTATTCCAGCAATATTATATGAACTTAAAATCATTTTACTTTTGTACATTTCGTCAAGCATAACTTGCCATTAACGTATTTCTTGAATTACAATTACTAACATTAGATGCTTATTATACATACGTAACATACGAAAGAGAAAAATTAATAAACGTTAAAAAGCTAATTTGACACGCTACTTGCCATCAGTAATATCTAAATTCGTAAACAAACATTAAAGATGCTATAGTTACGTTCTTAATTTCTTCAAAAGAGAAATGTTTATTTTGTATCTACATTTATGGAATCTACATGTTATTTATTGTTAATAAAATATTGCGAGTACAATAAGTACATTTATGTTACAAGATCCTTTTTCACGGTTCGTGTGCGCACTCGACATTCAAAGGCAACGTCCCTGCGGGCCAGCGACGGCGATACAAAATCTGCAGGAAATTCCGTAATACGTTGGATACCACAGTCGAGAGAAATATCGCCTGCATTTGCAACGTAGACTAAGATTTAATACTCTTCACGGTTTTATGTCATTCTGTATTTATGTCATATTATAGGGCATAAAATCAAGAAAATAAGAATAATTTTGTAACATGATTTACTAGTTTACAGTTACAATTTGTTTAAAGACTTTGCAACGGTAATAAGTCGTATCGTATACACTATAACCACTATGTACACAGATAAAAAGATTCTCAGAAATTTCACCGACATTAGTTTGGTAATAACATTTTCAGAAATCGTAAGACACCCAGGACAAATATCGCAGAATTAACTGGAACCTATAAGGGTGTTATACACTGTAAAAAATGTCATGAAATTTAATGTACATTTAATGTACACTGGTACATTAAATTTAATGTAACCGTACATTAAATTAATATTCAGGTATATTTAAATGAAATTCAATGGACGTTTCTGAAATGTACTGCTTAAGTGCATGAATTTTAAGAATTCTTTCAAGAAATTTCAATTCAGTAATGAAAAATTGATTTATATACATTTTTATGAAAATTAATGTTTATTCTGTGTTGTACATGAAATATACTGTAATTTAATATAGGAGGAGTTTCAAATTGCATTAAATTTCATGCCTTTCTTTAATAAATTTGATTCATTCTAATTGTAATCACTATAAACAGTTTCCTAGAAAATACCAAAGATATTGATTAAGAACTTTATCAACAGTTTTCAATTAATGTCTCTGTTATTTTCTATGATACCATCTATAGTAATTAAAATGGCCCTTACAGACCCCGAATTTCGAAAAATCGTTTCAGTCACTTTTTATTTACGGGTTTTAGTGAAGATTCCTACCTTATCGGTCGAGCACTTTAGAACTCCGCTCACATATGATTAAGTATTTCATGCAAATATTATTCATTACAAAGGCAAGAAATAAAACACCTGCGTAAAACGTGCATATAATATTTCCGTCAAATGCAGAAATTATTTCGGCTGGAACTGAATTATATGTACATGGCATATACAATAAAGGCATAAACTTGAATGGACTTTCATTGTACATTAGTGCAAAGTATTCAAATTTTTATAGGGTTATAATAATTTCTTCGTCATGGAGGCTTTATGGATAGTAACCATCCTTCGTCATACGAAATTAGATCAGAGCGAGAGTAGCGTAGTGGTTAAGACGTTAGCGTATTAAGCGAAGGACTCGGGTTCGATTCCCCACAGGGGCGATCGTTTTTCTTATTTGTTTTCGAGCGTTACTAACTTATTTGCGATCGTTGTTATTTACCAACAAAAGTAGCACAAGATAATTAAACTTCATTTTCACATGAAATTACATATAATCGTATAATACATACGTATAACAGAGAATTTACATAATTTGAAAAATATATAACGATAATTCTCAAAATTCGTTTCGTTTTTTTTTTAATTGGCCGGAAAATTTCCTATTAGGAATATTTTAAATATGTTTGCCAAAATATTCCTTCAGTAAATGTAATATTCTGGATACAAAGGAAAATGCCCACGGCATAAGGAAAAAATGCCTCGAAAGTGTAACCTACGTAACATATGTGGAATGGTAGGGGACAAAAAACTAATCATTAAACAACAAAAATTAAGGGTCCCAGATGAAGGGAAGTTCGAAAAAATCGCCCCTAAATATTCATGTCTGACTAGACACTACCGTTTCTACTTATACGGAATTAATGCTCCATTATATATTTTTCGATATACTATGCGTAAAATTTGATTTTACGCACTGCTGCCTACCGGGGCTCTTTCGTGCTGCCCGGCCGCGCCGGGCACTCGTGCGCCGCAGTCATCACACGTGCGTAACATCATATTTGACCCACAAAAAACGGCGCATAAATTTTACGCATAGTATATCGAAAAATATCGTTCGGCACGCGTGCGTAAGAATTCGATTTTACGCACCGCCCTATCTAATCGCATGTTAAAACCGGTGCGTAAAAGCGTATTTTACGCACTCGTGCGCCGCGATCATCTCTCGTGTGCAACCTCGCATTTGACATACAAAAAACGCCGCACAAATTTGCCGCATAGTATGTCAAAAAATACGGTTCGACGGAATTAATGCTCCATTATATATATTTTTTATCAGGATTTGCAGGTACTTACGTTACCGAATGAGGGTTAAATCGAAAGCTTGTTCAAAGAGGGAGTAGATCATGTAAAAAAATTAGGTAGCGCCGTTGTTAACAACCCCCACAGCTTAATTTCGGCGACAACGAAAACCTACCCCTATGGAATTTTACTCGAAATCATTGCCTTTGCACGCACTTAGGATACCGAATGAGGGTTCATTTCAAAGCGTATTCAAAGGGGATGCAGACCATGTAAACAAAATTAGGAAGCGCCGTTCTTAACAACCCCTACAGCAGAATTTTGGAGACAACGAAAACCCAGCCCTATCAAATTTTGCACGAAATCATTACTTTTGCACGCACTTAGGTTACCGAATGAGGGTTCGTTTGAAAGCTTATTCAAAGGGGAAGCAGGTCAAATAAAAAAATTAAGCTTTCAAACGAACCCTCATTCGGTAACGTAAGTACCTGCAAATCATGATAAAAAATATATATAATGGAGCATTAATTCCGTCGAACCGTATTTTTTGACATACTATGTGGCAAATTTGTGCGGCGTTTTTTGTATGTCAAATGCGAGGTTGCACACGAGAGATGATCGCGGCGCACGAGTGCGTAAAATACGCTTTTACGCACCGGTTTTAACATGCGATTAGATAGGGCGGTGCGTAAAATCGAATTCTTACGCACGCGTGCCGAACGATATTTTTCGATATACTATGCGTAAAATTTGTGCGCCGTTTTTTGTGGGTCAAATATGATGTTACGCACGTGTGATGACCGCGGCGCACGAGTGCCCGGCGCGGCCGGGCAGCACGAGAGAGCCCCAGTAGGCAGCAGTGCGTAAAATCGTAGTTTACGCACTATAAACGGTGCGTAAAATCAAATTTTACGCATAGTATATCGAAAAATATTTAATGGAGCATTAATTCCGTATAAGTAGAAACGGTAGTGTCTAGTCAGACATGAATATTTAGGGGCGATTTTTTCGAACTTCCCTTCATCTGGGACCCTTAATTTTTGTTGTTTAATGATTAGTTTTTTGTCCCCTACCATTCCACATATGTTACGTAGGTTACACTTTCGAGGCATTTTTTCCTTATGCCGTGGGCATTCTCCTTTCAATCTTGTGTGCGTGCGACTGAAATTTAATGCCCATGTACATTAATTTTAATGTAGGGGAAACGTGGTAAGCTAGTAATGAACCTGCTTAATATTAATGTATGTGCATTAGATTCAATGCATTAGTTGTTGAGATTTTCAAGATGAACATGAAAAAGTATTAATGTACACGGAAAATGTATTGGGAGATTCACTGCCCTAATGGCGAAAGCATGGCCGCCAGTCACAGTGAAATGGCGCAACTTCGATGTTGACGCGTGCTTTCTGAATTTGGGAAGGCTGCGCTCCCAAATTCTGTCGGCAGCAATTTCATGCGTTAGGAATACAGCGCCCTCTGGATACATGTCGGTAGTATTCCCGCTCGTTTGTTCAGTGCACATATAGAAAGCGAGATATATATGCCGGTAAAGACTCCCTTTTTGGAATTTTGATTTTAGAAAATAAAAAATTTGTTGTCAAAGTGGAGAACGATTATTTATCTACTAACTGTATTATATACGCCATTTTTAATTTTGAAAAACTAACATCACATTTACAATCAGCAACTGCCTTTTATATGTGCTGGCATAATTTATCTTCTTCTCTGAGAAATTCATGATTTAAGGGGCTGCTAAACCGACCCCGCCGATAACGTCACTTCTTAACCTGGAATTAATATGACGTCAAAAAATACTACTGATAAGGATTTCAATATATAATATTGGCAATGAAATGTGTGATTTTATGGGTTTCTATTCCAATGATTAGCTATTAAAATACTATTTAAATCGAAAATCCCGAACTTCACATCCCTTATACAGTAGAACCCCGCTGGATTGTCACGGTCGGTTCCGAGTCTTCCCCGCAAACCCCGATGGACTGTCGGCAATAGGGGAAGCATCGCTTACACCTCTACGCCGTAATCACGTGACGTTTATGACCAATCACAGACAATCTCTCTGCTTCCTGTTGTAACTCCAAACCGATGCGTATGTCTAATTAGACACGCCCCTGAGGCGACGAGCGGCGTGGTGGCGGTAAAGGGATTCCGAGAAATGCCAATGCAGCGGGGCTAAATTCCGACAATCCAGCGGGGTGACAATCCAGCGCGGTGCCAATCCAGCGGGGTTCTACTGTATAAGGTTAGAGGTCTAGTGCGGTTTCATACCCACTCTCGCGATGTGGTCTTTTTCTCGGCGCAGCAAGTTTTCCGCGTTTTAGTTTTGCCGTTTTTCCAGAGTTTTGGGAATGTCGCGCTCCCAAATTCGGGCGAAATGACGAGCCAAAGGGGAGGGGAGGCTCCGTAACTCTGTTAGGTGGCGTTCATCTTCCAACATATTTTCCGTGTACCTGCTTGATATTTGCTTCCTTTACATCTTCATTAAATTTAATGCATTTTCTTTTTATAATGTACTGAAAAATCGGAATTCAAAATCAACCACGTCGCCTCTACAATGTGCAAATGATTCGGGGTACAAACTTTATTCCGAAAAATCTTAGAATTTATCGACTATATATCATGTTGAAACATATATTTTTACATGCAAATGTTTTCCTACACTGTTAGAAGTGAATTTAAATTTCATTAACTTTTAATGTACAACGATAAATGAAATTTAAATTCTGTGTAATGTAATCGAAGTTTAATGTACATGTTCTTGAAATTTAATTCTTATGTAATTTAAAATATGAAGTTATTGAGATTTAAATAATTTTTAATTTACACTGGTAAATGAAATTTAAGTTATTTACAATAGAATGAAAGTTTAAATAACACTGTAATGAAATTTAATTTTTTTTACATGTGTCGGTATCTGTGTATATGTGAAAACATGCGACTATTGTATTTGTAGCGGCATCTTTCATTACGCCACAAAGCGCGTTCCAAGGAGAGAGACTCCGTGCGCAATTTAGTGCGGCGAAAAATTTGCAAACTCTTGCAAGAGCACGGACCCTGAAGAGAGACCATGGGGCGCACGAGATCGTATGAAAATTTTCTAACGCCCAGGAAAGCGCGGCCCACGAAAAAGAGCCGGTTCTGATTGGCGCAGAAATTTGCATATAGAGCAAAATAGATATTAACCGAAATTTTTATTTGGGCTTTAGTAAAAACGTGAAATGCATTTTGCAACGTCTTAAAGAAGTTAAAATTAACAATTACCGAGAAATTAATTGCTAAACTCAAAGCCCTTTGCACCAACACGTTTGCAAATGTATAATTCTCACCGCTGCGCCATGAGCCAATCAGCGCAGTTGATTGAATAAATAGGATGCATTCTATTCCTCGTGTTATGAACCATTAGACCTCTTGGTAGATAAACCCTTTGAAGCATACATTTTTCCTTACGCGGAAAATGGCTGAAAATCGTTACTTGGGAGTTTTCGGGGTCGCTGATTATGAATCTAAACTCAGGTTTTCAAAATTCAATATGGCGGATCCAAAATGGTGGACCGAAATGTGGAAAAGTTACTTAATCGAGATGAAACTGGGTTCTCCGGTGTTTTTGGGGTCGCTGATTATGAATATGAATACAAATTTTCAAAATTCAATATGGCGGATCCAAAATGGCGTACCGAAATGTGGGAAAGTTACTTGATCGAGATGAAATTGGGTACTCGGGTGATTTTCGGGGACGCTGATTACGAATCTGAACTAAGATTTTTAACGTTCAATATGGCGGATAAAAAATGGCGGACCGAAATATGGAAAAGTTACTTGATTGATATGAAACTGGGTACTCGGGGGTTTTCGGGGTCGCGGATTACGAATCTGAACACAGATTTTCAATATTCAAAATGGCGAATTCAATATCGCATACCCGAATGTTAAAATTAATGATAAATATTGATTTATTTATGTTTCCTAACATGTTTTCTAAGGTATGAAGCAAAAAATTGCAAGAAAATTGATTACTAATTACTTGAAATATGTAAAAAATGCATTACAAAAAGGTGTCGATCTGGATCGACGCCGTGCTTATAAGGGTTAAGGCACGCAACTAAAGAGTATTCTGCTAAGCATTCATAATATCTAAATATTATTTGCCGTAATACGGTCGAACGAATTTGACTAAAACAATATTAATTCTTTTCAATACTTGATCAAAATTTCGACGCTTTGCAATTCGATCCAATACGCCTGGTCCAATTTCGTCAAAGCAAATCTAATTCTTTTCAATATATTTCGTCAGAAACATATTTCTACACGTTGTAATTCGATTTAATACGGTCGGTCGAATTTCAATGAAGTAAACCCTGCCAAAAGTATAAGCGTCAATTAAGAGTTCATAAAGCCTGAAATTGACGTTCGGGAAACGTGCAAGAAACGTGCATTCCGCTTCCACGAAAGTTCGATAAGAATACTTAAAGCATGAATATGCAGCTTTTAAGAGTTCAACGCTTTGCATTTGTGAACGGCTGCGTACGCTTTGGCAAGGGTACAGGAAGAGTTCCTGCTTAATGTATAAGAAAAAAATACTTACCTTGAAATCATTTTTATTTATTTTATATTTTTTTATGCCCGGGCGTGCGTAAAGTTAGTGCGTAAAGTCATTTTTTCAGTGCGTAAAGTGATTTTTTTTTCACTCGTGCGTAAAGTGTCTCACTCGGAGCAGTAGTGAAAAAAAAATCACTTTACGCATTGGACAAAAAATGACCTTACGCACGGACTTTAACGCATGCACCGGGCATAAAATATCGTATGCATCTCGTGCGTAACTTTTTTTCACTCGAGCGATAGTCCCCCACTCGTCGCGGGCTTCGCCGGAGCCTTGTTTGCACGTGTCGCTCTCGTGAAAAAAAGTACACTTTACGCACTAGTTGCATAATATACTATTCTACATTTTATTTAAAAATTAATTATTTGTATTTGTTGTGTCTAATTTAATTTTTTTTAACGATAAATTAATTATTTGTAAATAAGATGTTCTCAGTCGGTCACCTATCCAGTCGTTATCAACGGCATGCTTCGCTTAACTTGAAACAAAGACTTCGCGTGACGTCAACCAATGCTCTACCACCGAGAATCAATTTCTAAGACGTAATATGATAATCGTGTTACACTTGTATTCTAATAAAAATGTTCGTTGATAATGAATAAATAATGATTGATCCTAGTATAATGTGGAGCAAAATAAATTTTCAATACTGTTTCGTAAGGAAACTTGTAGAAGATTATAAAAATCGCTTCACTCCTTCTTGCTAAACGTCTGGAACTCTTTAACTTTGGTGTTCTCATGTAGCGTACAAAAGTAAAAGAAAACTTGATGCGTTCTTAATACTTAACTGGACGCTTAGATAACGCTTAAAAGGTGCATATTCACGTTTCAGAACTCTTTTCAATTCAGCGTCATTTAAACTTATTCTAAGCGTGCGATTCGCTTCGTTAAGCGTACAATTTTGTAAAAACGTTTCTTGTACTCTCACCGAACGCTTTACTGTACGCTGCACTTTTGGCAAGGAGGATAATTCTTTTCATTACTTTTAGCTGAATTCGACGCAATTTAATTCGATCTAAAACGGAATTGTAAATTTAAAAAATTTTCAAAATCCAATTGCATGTGTGGATTAATCAAGTCGAGATTATCCCTCCTTTCGATAACCCTCCAAATTGTGTCAGATTTCACGTATCTTTTACCGTTCTCGAGTTATTTTAGAATTTTGAAAAATGTAAAAAATCAATTGAACTTCTGTATCGAGCTCGATCCCCTCCTGGTAATCCCGAAAAAATCTAACAACTATATAAAAACTAGTACGATATATAAAACTGTAAGACTTTCAATCATAGTTATAATTAAATGTACATTTTACAAACCAAAATAGATATTAAACGTATTTAAGCTTGTTCGAACGCGTTATATTGTACACTTCTAGAAAATTAGCCTACCCCCTGCTTCATTTATTGGTTGTTTTTACTCTATTTCACAATAGTCATGGTTGAGTGGTCAGGATTCAGGAATGATGCGCGGAAGATCGAGGTTCGATTCTCGGCCGAAGCAACTTTTTGTTTACTTTGGATTACAAAGAATTGAAACGTATTCAATACGAAATGGACAGATTCCGGATTCAATACTTTCTCGATTATTGGGCGTAAACATAAAACGAAACTCTTGATAACATGTGCATTACTTTTCATGAACATGTTCATTACTTATCATTAGCCTTTGTTTATTAAATTTAATAATTGTGAATCATTAGATTTAATGTATGCGTATTTGAAAATCATTACATTTAATGAACGCGTACATAACTTTTAATTTAAGTCATTAACGTATTTTCATTTACATGCTTGACCGTAGCTTCCGTTACATGTTCATTAAAAGTCATGGATAATTTCTAAAAGTGTATTAAACATTTCGCCGAATGCATGTCTAAAAGATATATTTTGGACTTCTTGGTTAGGGATATTTTGTAAAACATATCTAAAAGATATCTTTCAGATATCTCGTGAAAATACATCTAAAGGACGTCTTTTGTAAACATTAAAGATCTTTATGAAACGCTAATGTCGCGCAAGCGCCTGAATTTTTGCCTGTGTTCCTCTCTTTACAATTAGAATCGCCACCATGTTATATGTAGAGGGTTTCCTTCCATCGTGTCCTCCATGTTTCGCACATGTTGATTTATGTATTTTTTGTTTTCAAAATATATATATATATATATCAATAAACAATAAAGTTATTAATTTTTTTCTATGCAACTGCAAAATGTACCTTCTGGCTCTTCGTTTATCGAGACAATTTCTAGTATCCGAAAACTGTTAGCGAGATAGTTGTTCTTAAAGGTATGAACAAATTTTCTGGAACGTTTTATCTTTATTGGTTTAATACACAAAAAGTAATGAATGTTTAAATTTGGTGACAGATGCGTGATGTGCTTCGAGACGCTGAATAACATCATTGTTTATTGAGATATATAATTTGTTCTTTCTTCATTAGATACAAAAAACTCTAACGAGCAATTTCTTGTTTTATTTATTTGAAAATCCTCAGAATTGAATAAGTTAGAGCGAGTTGAAATAAAACATATTTGTCGGCCGGCCACGTATTAACCAGTTTTCTGTGCAGTATATAACTACACCGGTAAAGGGGAATAAAAGCTAGCATGAAATACCCCAAAGGAGCAAAAGTGACACGAAGAGAGTAAAATCGAAGCCTGCAGGAGTGGAAATTAACGATTACTCTCTATTACTCCGCAATTGAGTCCAATAATTTTAGAGTGCAATACGCTGAATTATTACCGCTTTATGTTATTGAACTTATTGAGTTGTTTCGGGATTGTTCAAGCAATAGAAGTGTATGTTACCTTACAATTCGCCCGTTTTCAGCCTTTTGTGAATCGTTTTGACTCTTTGAGGTTTCTTTTTTATCAGGAAAGTGATTTTACCGAAGGTGGTTACAATTTCATACTTGCCCTTTGTTTACAACAGTATAAAACATAAAATTATTAACATTGGCAAAGTAATCATTAAGAAACTATCGGATTTTGCTATAACTTCGTTAAAGGACCGATAATTAATGTCGGTGAAAAAGCGAAACGTCGAATCGACCAATTGCAATTAACAAGAGGCTAATGAGTACTCGATAAGAAACTATTTCCGCGATTGTCGACTTTACCTTCCACCTTTCCCCTCAACTCTGGCTGCGGCTTCGTGGTCTCCGGGCACGTACGTTGAACACATCGTGCAATTACGATGCATTAGACGAATGAATTTAATCCAGAAATGCAGAGATCGTGCGAAAACCCCTACCATCTATAACCCCTACTCCTCTTGCTCGAGTTTCCCGTCGCTGTCGGTGATTTTCTCACTTTATCACCTTCTCGTTCTTACTCTCGCGCACGTACTTGTTCTCAATCAAATTCCCCCACGCCGTCTCTTGTCATTTTCTTCCTTCTTGCTTCAACAGCGATGTCTATATCGCTCATCTTCTCGCGGGTGCTCCTATTCTTTCACTATTTCCAGAAGAAAATGAAAACTGAAATTAGCGTTCCAACTTATACCAACGATGCGAAAAGCAGTTACTCCGTTTCTCGAAAAATCGAGAACATAATATCTAGCATAAGGTATAATAATACAATGGATGGAATTTTAACCGATTTAAAAATTATTTTTAAATTTTAACAAGGAATTAAAAACGCAAAAAATAGAATCCAAGTAACAATTTTTTGAAAATATAAAATTATTTGCACTAGAATGCCAGTTGTCGGTTGGTCTATTCTCTACGTGCTCAGTCAACCTTGATACGTTTCTCGATCGGGGCGTAGCAGCAGGTACAAAGAAATCAATTTCATTTGAAAAACCATGACCTTACGGATAACTGACCCGGGGTTGCCTTATTCACTACTAGGTGGCGCAAAAATCATGCAACGTAGCCACAAGCGGTTGCTCTGGAATTTGTTTTGTATATGATATTCAATCGATTTAAAACAAGAACTTGTAGTAGATGTGGTTATGAACTTCACGAGTGTGCTTAGTATAAATAATTTCTATCTTCGATTAAGTAGACAATTTCAAAATGTGTGTGAGTGTATGCTCATGTAAATGAGAATACGAATTTAATACGTATTCGGTAAGGTGTGCTAAAAACTCTTTTATGTACGTCTTTTCGGTGCGTAGAGTAAACTCGTGCGTAAAGTAAACTTTACGCACTCGATTATACTTTACGCACGGAAAAGCCGTACGTAAACAATATTTCGGCACATCTGTGTATGTGTAAAGTTCTTTACGCATACGCACTTGTATCGAAAACTACTATTATCGAAATAATAATACAATTTTTATATATATATATAGGGGAGAACGAGGTAATTCCGACCTACCTAAGCAAAATTGATTTTTGAGGTAGAGAATATGATTTAATGAATTTGTACGTTATGCTTTTTTAAAGTGTATTGCATGGGTAAACATTTATCCATATTATTAATACCTTGTTATAGGTCTATTATAGGATTATACCTCCATTAGTAAAAAATTGCAATTCTTCAGATTCTGTCAAAGTATGGGTAATTCCGACCCCAAAAGGTGTAATTCCGACCGCGTTTATTTTCAGCACAATTTCGTAGTGATTTATAGGTTTAATTTACATTTATTAATAATAAGTAAAGAAGATAATATTTTGCTATCACAATAACTTGTTTATGTACAACACTACGTACATAGATCACATACCTACTCTACATTGTTGGTCAAAAATGAAAACGCAAGTAGTCACTTCTAATATCGCACGAGAAAACAAGCGAAGCAAATTCAAATGTTGTGGTCGAAATGTAGAAAGAAAAAAATCAACACATTTGTGATACATTATATACAATGTATACATAATATTGCATAACATGGTTGTGATAAAAAGCAAACGAAAATAAACTCGAAAAAGGACGGTCGCAATTACCCCGTGCATTAGGGATCGGAATTACCCTGCACGTTCGTTATTTAAAAAAATACACGCACTTAAAAACACACTCTCATCTCACTAAAAACCAAATTGATTTCATTAAATATAAGGTTAAGGCTTTCTAAATTACTTACGTTTGATTCGTTTGCACAATAATTTCAAACTATATTTACTTATTTATAATACTACAATTTCTAAATTAGCGCAGTAAAGAAACAATAACATCACTGCCACATGGTTCAATGCAAAGTAAATAAACAACTACCGCAATCAAAATAGTTGTACTCATCAGTGTTTTCACAAAATTTGAATAACATTACGGGATGTCATATTGTAAGCGAGATATTAGGGGGGGGGGGGTCGGAATTATCCGACCTGTGGTAATTACCCCGTTCTCCCCTATATATATATATATATATATATACAGGGTGGCCGATTTATCTGAAGACATCGAAATATCTCGAGAACTATGCACAGAATCAAAAAAGTTGTCGGATGAAAGTTGTTCGACACGAAGGGGGGCATCCAGTGATAATTAAATGTACCCCCTCCCCCATCCCCTGGAGGTGGAGTGGGGGCAAAAACAATAAAACTTAAATAGGAACCCCCATTTTTTATTGCAGATTTGGATTCTCCGGAAAAAAGTACACGAATTTGACCTGGGAGCTATTGCATTTTGGTTCACAGGTGGCGCTGTAATCGATAAAAATCCAAATTTATCCGAAGACATTGAAATACCTCGAGAACTATGCACAGAATCAAAAAAGTTGTCGGATGAAAGTTGTTCGACACGAAGGGGGGCATCCAGTGATAATGAAATTTACCCCCTCCCCCATCCCCTGGGGGTGGAGTGGGGGCAAAAACAATAAAACTGAAATAGGAACCCCCAGTTTTTATTGCAGATTTGGATTCTCCAATATTGACAATTTTCGCCCGCGTAGCGGATATGGAATACGGTCATTCTAACAAAGCCGGAAAAAAATACATTTAGCGTTACCCAGGAACAACGACGTGGACGTAGTATTCTTACTTGAGTAAGTGTTCGAAATCTTGACCTTCCACTTCAATGCATTTATTTATTCTTTCTTCAAATGACTTTATACATGATAGAATCATATCTGCAGAAATTTCTGCGCAAGCAGTTCTTATGCGTTCCACCATGTTTTCACGAGTCGTTGGTACTTGTTCATAAACCTTACCTGTTAGGTAACCCCATAGGAAGAAATCCAGAGATGTTAGATCAGGTGACCTCGCAGGCCAATTAATGGGGCCACCTCTACCAATCCACCTACCATTGTAATCACGGTCTAGTATTTCCCTTGCTACTCTTGAAAAATGTGCTGGGCAACCATCATGCTGAAACCACATTGTCCGTCGGACGTCCATAGCAACATCCTCAAGTAGTAATGGTACTTCTTGTTCTAGGAAATCTCGATATTTTGTTCCATTCAAATTACCTTCAATGAAATAAGGACCAATGAGTTTATTTCCTATGATTCCACACCAAACGTTCACCGACCAAGGACGTTGATGATTAACTTGTCGTAACCAATGGGGATTTTCTACGCTCCAATAATGCATATTATGCCTATTGACGCCACCATGGTTCGTGAATGTAGATTCATCTGAAAATAATACATTAGCAAAGAAATTGTGGTTCGTTTGCATTTTTTGAATTGATATTACTAAATTCTAATATTAAAAATTCTAATATTAGAATTTTTAATATTAAATTTTCATAAGGGGATCAAACTGTCCCTATTTGCCCCCTGGATGTCCCCCTTCGTGTCGAACAACTTTCATCCGACAACTTTTTTGATTCTGTGCATAGTTCTCGAGGTATTTCAATGTCTTCAGATAAATTTGGATTTTTATCGATTACAGCGCCACCTGTGAACCAAAATGCAATAGCCCCTAGGTCAAATTGGTGTACTTTTTTCCGGAGAATCCAAATCTGCAATAAAATCTGGGGGTTCCTATTTAAGTTTTATTGTTTTTGCCCCCACTCCACCCCCAGGGGATGGGGGAGGGGGTAAATTTCATTATCACTGGATGCCCCCCTTCGTGTCGAACAACTTTCATCCGACAACTTTTTTGATTATCTGCATAGTTCTCGAGGTATTTCAATGTCTTCAGATAAATTTGGATTTTTATCGATTACAGCGCCACCTGTGAACCAAAATGCAATAGCTCCTAGGTCAAATTGGTGTACTTTTTTCTGGAGAATCCAAATCTGCAATGAAAACTGGGGGTTCCTATTTAAGTTTTATTGTTTTTGCCCCCACTCCACCCCCAGGGGATGGGGGAGGGGGTAAATTTCATTATCACTGGATGCCCCCCTTTGTGTTGAACAACTTTCATCCGACAACTTTTTTCATTCTGTGCATAGTTCTCGAGGTATTTCAATGTCTTCAGATAAATTTGGATTTTTATCGATTACAGCGCCACCTGTGAACCAAAATGCAATAGCTCCTAGGTCAAATTGATGTACTTTTTTCCGGAGAATCCAAATCTGCAATAAAAACTGGGGGTTCCTATTTAAGTTTTATTGTTTTTGCCCCCACTCCACCCCCAGGGGATGGGGAGGGGGTAAATTTCATTATTACTGGATGCCCCCCTTCGTGTCGAACAACTTTCATCCGACAACTTTTTTGATTCTGTGCATAGTTCTCGAGATATTTCGATGTCTTCAGATAAATCGGCCACCCTGTATATATATATATATATATATATACAGGGTGAGTCTGGTAGAAGTGAACATAGGGAAACCCATGTTAAGGCTACGCGCCTCGTGAACAAACGACGTTCCACCGGAATCGACCAATCACGAGGCGCGTAGCCTTAACATGAGCTTCCCTATGTTCACTTCTACCAGACTCACCCTGTATATATCATTTCTTTTCGGGTGCTTTGGTTCGGAAATATTATTATCTTAACAATGCGTTATTACGGTCTAATGTAATTAGATAAATAAAATAATGTAATAAAATGTAATAAAATAATATTCTAAGGGTGTATATCTCAGATATTGTGTAACATTGACATTTCGCGACATCCAGAATTAATATCAAGGAGAAAGGTTGCCCAGCCGTTATTTTCTATTTGGGATTGTTCAGCAAGTGCATCAGCCTCGAAAATATTTTCATTTTTCATCAAATTGGAAAAATGAAATTGGCGAAGTGCCAATAGAAATAAGTAAATACACCGCCGGGTGTAAATCTCGAAACAAAAATACACAGGAATAATTTATAAGATTCTAAAATGCAATTTTTTGACTATCTTTTCAATCGATTTACCTAAACTCATTCGCGAGACGCCGGATCACGACTTAAACGATAAAACCAGTGCAAGATGCGGAATTAAGTTTAATGCACGATTTTCAGCCGCTATTTTAACCCTTAGCTCTCACGTATGTACTGTAAAAGCATCATAAAACATTATATGATGCATAAAACTATTATAGCTCCTATTTCGAAGAACATTTAGATCTTTTCGGATTAAACTTCGAACCGTATAAAATCCCGTGTGCAAATGAGTTTGTCTGCCTTTATTTTAACTCAGTTATGTATTTACTTTCAAGTATTTTTGTATTCGGAAAAACGTTATGTTTTATAGTTTTCACCATAATAAATAATAATAACAGAAAAATAATAATGATCGCTGTTGTTTTAGAGCCTAACCATAAAATGTATATGGAAAAATAATATGTGCCAACTGAGATATTTTAATTGTATGAGTGTAATATATGATCAATGAAACTAACCGTACTAATAAAGGATTGGTAGAATTTAAATCTTGCATAAATAAATACATCGAACTATTGGAATGTAACACAATTTTCCAACTATCCTATTGAACGTATGAACAGACCCGGTGCGATTGTAAATGTCAAAAGATTATAGTTATCAATTTGAAATTGATTGAAATGAATTCCTTAAAACGGATTTCAAATATTGTAGTTTACAATTTTTTCCTCTTAAACTATACACTTTTGGGTTAAAATTGTAAAAAAACAAACACGCTTAGAGTTCATCAAAGGACCAACAATTTTTCGTTAAATTCTAATAGTCTGGGATCCGAATTTTTAACTGTAATGTCGATCTGTTTACATCCATTTTGATATTGAAGTACGTAAATTATTTGCTCTGTAATTTACCATATAGCAATGACAAAATCGAAAGCTAAAGCGATATTGAAACTGAAATTTAAAAAAAGAGCTACTTTTGTTTGTCCCTTATTTGGTGCTCCGAAGGATCTAGTATCGGATAAACTTCCAACTTACGAAGATATTCTCCGGTGTTGCTCTGCAGAGCATCAAAAAATAGCTTCCACTGACGGAAATACAGAGCCTCCATTTTCAACTATTTTGATTAATGTAGCAACAAGAATTATGTCAATATACGAAAGGGCAGGTACCCCTTAATAGGGTACTCCAGTTAAAATCGAAATTTGTCAATTAGCCGTTCACCGAATTCTTAAAGCTAGGACACAAGCTAGCTATAGTTATATAGATCTTATAAACTGGAATGATATTGAAATCACTGACCCACCCCATCTGGTAACATTAACAACTTCAGACCTACAGTTCCTAGTAAATGAAAGTTTACCTGATGATCACCAGTTTACGCAGCTACCATGTACTACGCAAGGCGTGGAAAGATGCGTTAAACTTTTCACTGAATCTTCAGTTCAGGTATCTGGTCACAAAAACAGAGATGGCTCCATTTTGGCTAAAATTAAATCTTGCTCCGGATCTCCGGGATGTACAAAAGGGCGGCCAAAGGTAACTTTTCAGCATAGTGCCATTTCGATCCCCGGTACAAATTTGTTTCGATTCACCCTATTATACATCATATCTTTTCGAAAACACAACTTAAACATTTTTTACTGTGTTTATTGTCTTCGAAAAACTATACAGATTGGATCCAAGTTTCAAATCAATTCGTCACTTCGTATACGAGAAATTGTAAGTTATATTTTAAAGCCTTTTGATTCTCGTTACCTTGACGTCGAATAAAAAGATGCCAAATACAAATCTGGTGTAGAATATAATTTTCTATATAATAGTATATTTTTCAATCCATTTTTCGCAAATTGATTTTTTCTGGCTTTATTTACTGCCCGATTCTGCGTTTCGGGCGCCTAACCGGTTATTGCTTGGAGACCCTTTATTTTAGTATTCTTTGAGTCTTGATTATTCTCTGTGTTTTACTGGCAATACCTTTTCTACAATTTTCTAAAAGCAGCAGAGACCTCTCCTGTCACGACAACGCAAAGAAGCGGAAAAGAGTATACCGATGTTAATGTAAAAGGTTTGAAATTGATTTTTCCGAAAAAAAGATCAGATAACTATCAGGTAATTAATACATTTCAAATTGGTTTTAATTCCCGTGTTTATAACGTGATATAGTACCTAAATCGGTTTATTTGATTATGTCGTTTGAAAAGATCGCAATTAAATTGTATATTATAATTACAAAATTCATTATGTTCGTAAATAATTAAATAAATGTTGGATTCGCAAGCAATGCGCACTTACACACACGATAAACGGGATATACTTCCATCAAGGTAGTCCACAGCTTTGATCATATATTCGTATAAAGCTTAATACGACATTGATCCGCTAAAGTCCACTATTTGTCGATTGAAGTGAATATGAAACTGCGTGTATGGCTAAATTGCATCCATGTTTACGACCCGATGTTTGCATTTCTTTGCCACAGTAGTGACGCCGAGGGTGGATACACGACTCAGGAAAGAGACCGTTCCAACGTATCCTTCGTCTTTCTGTCGCGTTTCCTTCCCTCGATTTTCCTTTTTTATCACTTTTTTCGTGTTTATCTCCCTTGGCCGTTATTCCTCTTCCTCCGGTCCCCTCTTTTTTTCTATTCAGTTTTCCAACTTCAGAGGACGGAATGGCTACATGCCAAATCCCGTCAAGATCTGTAGTGTATACAAGGCTTGCTACGTCATTCGAGTTTTCCGTAATCGCGCACGTGACCGATCCTGGATTTACATTTAACAGGGACATTAAAGAATTGTGCTGAATATTGATTGAAACGAATATCTCGTGAATAATAACAAGAAAAATCTATTTCCATCACAGAGTTTAAATTATCTAAAATTATTTTTTCAAGAGATTATTTCAGCTGTTTATCTTGAGCGGTTTTAAATATTTGTTGTTTTTTTCACTCATGTCTTTTAAAATAAATATCTTTTATTCCTATCTACAAATTAGTATAATCCCGTCTGTATATTTTTTTATAATTCACGGGGAGATAAATTATTAGTGAAAATAATAAAATAATAATACGCGGAAATTTTACCGAAATTATTTAGTTATTCCGGATATGCAAAAGGGTTTCAGAGATATTACGGAATTATATCATAAATCAATTTCGATCCATTTCGGTAATTTTTTCGGAAGAACTTAGAATTCAACAAAATTGTTTTATTCTTTTTATTTTACACGCTTAAAGTTTCGCCGAACCAGAGTTAAATACACACATTCTCAAGCAGTAATTCAATTTTCTTTGAATTTTTCGCCGTTCATAAATAAATAATTAAAAAAATGTTTCGACCACGTCGGAGATTCGAGCACCGACTGACGCCCTTTCGCAATTTCTTCTCCGTGACATGCACAGCCAGTGGCATTGTACCATGATAAATAAGCTGGATTAATACGCCGTTCATTTCATTACCTTAATGTACTTCAGTCGTAACTTTTCGGTAATGTTCCGGCATTTTTGGATCAGTGTTACGCAGCATCTGTAATATTTAGCAATTTCTGGATTTAAATGTTAGAATTGAATGGTCTTGTTCTGTAACTAATGAGTCGGGGTTCGACAAAAATTATTGAAAACTAGATTCATAAAAACAATTTTTCTCGAATCTTCAACAACCAAATAAATTCAGTAATATTCTATTATTAATTTTTTTCCGCGCATCATTTATTGCACACAATGTTAAGTACCATGGGCAACACATAGCAAATTTTATTTTACAGCATGACTTAGATAATTAAATATTCTGGGCGATTGAATTATATTTTCTTATGAATATAGCAATAACAGTAAATTACGTTTAATATTAGTATATTACGCAACAAGTGCGCAAAGTGCATTTTACCGCACGAGCAGCGAGAGCAAGCACGAGTCGCCGAGATAGTACGCAGTGCGGTAATATTTAATTTGCGCACCGCTTAGGCACTAGTGCGGTAAAATTTACTTTGCGCATCGAATTTTAGTGCGCAAATTAACACCTTGCACACTGTAGAATTTCATAAAATATCGTAAGCAACGCATAAATAGTATATTACTCAACGAGGGATGTAAAATAAAGAATGTCTCAGATTGCGTGTAATTGTTACCCGAGTCGAGGCCGAGGGTGAGAAACAGGCAGTCTGAGGCATTCTTTTTTACTTCCCGAGGGAAGTATACGATTTTTCTTTATGAGAAAGTTGCTGCTTTCCTCCCGGTGTGAAGAAAAGGCTATTTTATGCAATTCTGTGTGCAAAGTGTGACTTTGTGCACTAAAATTCGATGCGCAAAGTAAATTTTACCGCACTAGGGCCTAAGCAGTGCGCACAGCTTTCGCACAATTTGCGACAAAATTTTCTTTGCGCATTGAAATTTTCCGGCGCAAATTAACACGTTGCACACGTAGAACTGCATAAAATATCGTAAGCAACGCACGCCCACCTTCCTCTCACTCGTGCGGTAAAATGCACTTTGCGCACTTGTTGCATAATATACTATTACGCTTCAAGTACTCGAAATAATAGTATTCTTAAAGATAAATTTAATTGTTTTCTTGCACGCATACTTGGGACCACATTTTCAGAACGGCGTTTACTACGAGTTGCAAAAATCGGTTTAACTGCATAACGGTATAAACCCGTGTGGCTTGCGAGAGAAATACTGAAAGCAGAGATTTCTACTTGCTGTGGTACTAACCTACGCGTAATCCATCACGCTATGATTCATATAAAACAAATCAGTAAATATCTAATCTTATATAGGCGCGATTAATTATAATAATAAAGGCCAATACAAGAAAATATAAATCATAAAACTCAAAGACTTGACTATTAATACTGCACAAGCGAAGTTATGTTAATAACTTAATCTACAATTCTGATCCACTGGAAGCGAAATGTCGATAATGCAATACGAATCACACTTTGTGGGTCAAATGATTGCAAGCTCGAAATCGATTTGCGGTAGATTCAATTCGTTACGATTTGTTCCCTATATCCAGGATTATATGGTGCATTATTGGATCGTGCCAGAAGCTTTTAGCGAGGACACGCACCTCATGACAGAAACGAAACGTCGTCGACATGCATGTATTGAGTAATAAAATGGTACTCTAGTAAATACCGTGAAAAACCGATCACAAAATGTTGAAAGCATCTACATTTCAATTATCGTGTCTGCGAGTATTTATTAAATATTTAATTACTTGCCTGTTCATACATTTTCATGCTCTCATATATATATATATATATATATATATATATTACTTTCGTTGATTATCTAATTATATTGCTCTCTTCAGAACTCGAAATGTTCTTAATAATTTGCAGTTAGTAAGTACAAAATGCATGCGTATGTTTTTGGAACAAAGCGCAGCATTGTGTCATCTACAATGATTTATGTTAAGAATGTTAGATGTTAACTGAAGTAAAAAAAAATATTAAACATATAAAACGTATAAATGTAATTTTTTTCTTTAATGACATTCTAATTACAGTTTAGATAAATCCAACAAATAATAACACTAACCCTTACAAGCACACGTCATATTCTTATGTCACTCATCTGAAAACTAACGTAATCAATGCCATATGTATCAGCTTTATCCAATAGTTTGGTAAACTTTTTTCAATTATTTTTCTGTGTGTAATGTTACTAGTTTTTGTAATAGGATTAAATAATACTAGATGTTACTGGTGCATATTTTACTGCTGCAGATTGTATCTAATTCAATTCTTATTGGCTTTACGTAGTTCTGAAGTGGTCTTATAGATATTACTTGTTGTTTGGGTTTATTCAACTACTGCAAGTAGTATGTCCATGCTATTTATTTTTTTCAGTGTAATCTTGAATTCGTATATATACGTTCAAAATCATCCTTCGTTGAAGGGTTTCAAGAACCTTTTGAGTGTCTCCGTACTGTTAAGCTTTCGATGGATATAGATCTCCTCAGAAGTCTATGCATGTGACTTAAATTCTCTTTCTCTTCGTATTCAGTAGATAAGTACGTAAAATAGATGCTGTTTACAATTTACTTGCACAATGTATAGACATTGATTTATAGCAATGAACGTTATAACGTTTCAGCTAAAGTAAAAAGTTGATTGCTCATCCCTAAGTTAACGTATAAAAATTATGAAAAATAGAGATTAAGTAGGAGACTTTCAGCTTTACAGTCGCATTCTTTCATTTCCGCAGCTGTATTTGCCTCTAAACACTCTATTTACTAAAGTCATATTTGAAATTTTCTTTTAAATTTTCAATCACACACAAAAAACACACACACACACAACTCCCATTTTTATAAAAATTATCAGAGGGAGAAATTACAAAGTGTTATCGAAAGTATTTTACTTTTATATTTTACTTATTCAGTTTTTAACAAAATGTTTAAGGAAAAAAAAAAGTTCAATATTTCAGTTACATATTAGCTGATTTTTTTTCAAATTTTTAGCAGTAACTTTTTTTACCTTATTTTGTTGACACTCGTTTTTTGTGTTAGAGCACCTTGCCTTAAGTTCAAAATATAAATTCTGTTAGCTATTACATTGACTGGTAATAAACATTTCTCGTAGTATACATACGTAATTCAAATATTTGGTTGATCTTACCGATTTTTTTAGTGTGACAGTAAATAATGCGATTTGATTGATAATAATTTACTTCATAACTTGCTTAACTTGCATGAACTGCATCCAGTATATTATGAAGTTCGAATAAACGTTTTTATTGAAAACCAATAATTAATATCCTGCTTTACGTGCTTATAATAATAATAGTAATTATTAAGGCGAAATTAATTAATATCCGCATTTGAATATTATAAAACTGTTCTTAAATACTAGTAGAATTATAAATGAATCGACTATTAAATTTGTCAATATTATAATACATTTTCTATATTTTTGTATTTGTTCATTTCAATTGTTCAGAATAATGTAGAAAATTATGTATGTTTTACAGTTGAAGAAATCTAAATTCGCAGAGTACTATATAAGTGAAAGCCCTGAGGACAAATTGAAAAACATTCTCTTTGATATTCACTTTCTAAAGTTGCGAATAATTTAAAATTATGTACCATACGGTTTCAGACGGAAAACAAAATTGCCAATTTCAATCAAATATTCGAACCACATATTCAGAAATCATGTTCAATTGAAATGTTTAAATAATCAGTCGAACCACCTTCATATAGATGAATGGAACTAACTTGTATAAAAAAACAGTCATTTTAATCATCTGATCAAATAATTTAGTAAATCCGCAATATCATTCATTGAAATTTGTAAACCGATCAGTTAAAAGCGGTCAGATATTTCACCGGTTTGATCAAATTTAATTATATTTTATATACCATATGTAACAAAATATGTGATTTCTGTTTAAGTTACAATTTCTTTTATCTGAAAGAGAGAGAGAGAGAGAGAGAGAGAGAGAGAGAGAGAGAGAGAGAGAAAGAGAGAGAGAGAGAATCAATGAATGAAGCAAGTGATTGTACATTATATAAAATATAAAAATATTAAAATAATTCGCTTGCTATGTCTAAAATTTTACTCCAAGTAAAAATACTACCAATAACGCTTTTCGCATACTCGCAAGTAGTCTATAAAATTTGGAACTTGCATATATACTTCAGAAACCAACCCTAACTATTTGCAAAGTCAAGCACTTGAATTCTTAGCCACCTGGTGGTAAAACGCAGTTCTATCAATTAGGAAAATGAACAAGTGCCGCCAAAATATGAAATGAATTGATGCATATTGTAGAATTTAATAAATAGTACACACGTGATCAAGTCATGTAAAAAATATACGAAATCTACATACTCTACAATTTTAATTTCCTTTGTTTGTTCATACCATAAATACCATTGATGAAAGGTAAGATTTACCGTTGGATATTTTATAGACATTACCAGTTGTGACTATTTGAACTTCACGGAGTAAAAGAATACGCCAATATAGTACTTTTCGGTCCTAGGCCGTAAAGTTCAATTTTACGGACGGAGTGGAGATTGTGCATCCGATGACTGGCGCACCGAGGTCGTAAAATTTTACGGCCGAGGAGCGAATACTATTTTTTGATACACTGTTCGCAAAAGTAGGCACTTTAACAACTATTTTTAGTCCGTAAAGTGCAGAAAGCAGTAAAGTCACACTTTACGGACTAAAAAGAGTCCGCAAAGTGTCTACTTTACGGACACGTGTATCAACAAAATATTTAGTAAAATATAATAAAATATTTACTAAATTTAAATATTTTATAGATCTAACATAATATTTCGTAAATTTAGCCAAATATTAGAATGTTTTTAACTATGCGGAAAAAATGAATGTCTTTCGAATATTTTATGAAATTGGTAATTTTTTTTCCTTGCTTTCTTTATACTTTTCGGTCATGCTAAAGTAAATCGCATTGATAGAAATCTAGGACCATTGTAACTGTAATTTACGTGTGAAGATCACTTTAATTTTTGTCGTACAAAAACGACATTTTTTATTAAATTTACGACAATGTGTCATAAATTTAACGACACAATATTCCTTAGTTGTACTGTAGTGGACAATTCTCGCCATCAAATCATCAAATAAGGACCGTCTACCTTTTTATTTTTTTCATTATTATATATGGATGTAATACACTCGAAATATATTTGAATATGAGTTATTCTCTATTTTAAGTTTTCTCCTCAATCTCAAATATTCTTACAACATACCATTGGATTTTGCAAATTCCTCGTTTCCATGATGGCAATCCATCAGAAACGATATTTACTTCAAAGGAATGTGTGATACAATCACTACTTATCACGAAGTTAGCAATTTACGACAAGATAGATGCAATGAATTTTTTTACGCATTGGCGACTTCAGAATTGCGAAATTGAATCTATGTGTGTAATTGAAAACTAGTGATTTAGCATTTCTAAAAAATAACATAGATCAAAATCATACTGTGCTAGCTACATAATAGAAACTTTTCTTGTGAAGTGATATGTACAATATTGTGCACAACCTACGGATCATGGATAATTCACATGCCACAATGTACGATATACACTAATAGATGAAAATTATATTAGAATCACATAATATACAAAATTTATAAAAGAATAATCTAACAACTTGAAATTAACGCACATTACATTATTATAAATGTTACAAAATAATTTAAAAAATTACCAATCTCTACTAAATTTAAAACTTTGATGTATGTGTGCAGGGTATATTCACTTTTGCTGGACATATTCACTTAGATCTGGCGACCGTAATCTTGGTGAGCCCAATTAGAAATTTTATATTTTAGGAAATCCCATTTACGAGAAGCGAATTTCCGCGTATCTGTAGATCCTGTCAGAAGATTCAGTGCCGATTTTTAGTGTAGATTTTCTCGTGCAGTGTTTTAAGATCGCAAATTCATTTATTTTACAAAAATATCGGTATATCTGTGACATGAAAGTTAATTTTAGACATTTTTCTCTTCGTTTTTAGCACTTCATCCATTTGTTCTTTAGCTACGTGTCTGGCCATTCGTCCGTTGCTGCACGGCAGTGAATACAAGGGGAAACGCCGCGTTTTATTAACCTCGAGCTTTTGACGACAAGAGCTCGTAAAAAGTTATCTTGTTCAATGTATGGCTCTTTCTCCCTCTCACACTCTCTCTCCGTTTATATGTATCTATGTAGCTCCTTCTCGTTCTCTTCTAACTTCTTGCGGAATTGGCCTATGTAACGGCAACTACGAGCTACTGGTGTTTAAACAATGTCGGATTTGTTTAATGGTTTCACCTTGTGGATCCTGACATCCCCTGGCGAGTGGTTTTATTCCCTTTACTTCTTCTCTTTGTTCTACCGATTAACCCTTCTCAAGAGAATTTCACTCTCAATTTTCTGTGTGACAGATATATTCTTTCGATACCATAAACAGAAGAATTAAAGCGCACTAAGTTAAAAAAAAATACGAAAAAAAAGTTTATTGAAAATTGCTTTCGTACCATTACGGTAATCCATTTCAAAATTGAATCTATTGTGATCAGTTTTACCTTTACTTCCTTAAGATGCTAATATTCTTCTTATTATAATAAGATGCTTATATTCCCTTATTTGTTGCAAAATTCGACTTTACGCAGGGAAAGTTATTAATTATTTTAAAAATTTTAAAATGTCAGAGTTCAATGACAGTGAAATTGTTCTAAATACAGATATTACAACAAAATCAGAGTAATCGTATTCTCATCTGTCGTAAACTAACGTTTTGGATGTAAAAGCATTTAGTATGCATTATACCATGTAAGAAGCAAATTACCTATATTGCGGTTGATGTAATTATGTAGATAAGCATACTGTTGCTCGTGGATTATAAACCCTCCCCACAAATATGAACTGAATATGCTCGAAAATTGAGCTTTTATTTTATTCCCCTTTCCAGTTTATGATTTAAATTATTTTCAATGTTTTAGTAAGTTTATTGGAAGCGAACGATTGTTCTAGAAAAATATTAGTCCCTCGACAATTTCACATATTGTTATATACATTATGCGGCATTAACTTCTCAAATATCGAGGTCTCACCCTGGTCCTGTTCGAAACAAGACATTATGCTTATCATCCATCAATATAACTAGTCCAAACCAATGAGTCATAAAAAAGAAGGTACATAACATTTGATTATTTTCGAAATATATAGACAATTAATATTATATGAGAGAGAATCGACACGAGGATTACAGACTAATTTTGAGAAGCTGTTAAATTTTCTACCTGCCTAATTGTTGCTATTAATGTCAGGTAGGTATCTTTCAACGTTGTCATCCACCTTATACGATCGTCAAAACGAACTGAATTAAAATTCATTCATGCACAATATTTAGACAGTGTACTAAAATCTGTCTATGTATATTTTAATAATATATGCATTAAAAGTGGCTGTACAAACGGTTTATTCTATTTTCTGATCTCCTCTGTGCACATAACTTTATTTCTTAAGAGCCGCTATATCAATTCTTCAATCAGGGTACAACAAAATCTGAATTTGAATAAATTCCAAAATTTTTAAGGAGAAGCACATTATGTCCAGTCGATAACTTTAATTCCTAACTTAAAATATTCAAATTAAACACGAATAGGTAAGAATTCGAATAAATAAATTTGTGAAGTAACGGAACTGTTTTATAATTGTCACCTCCGAAAGTTATTTTCGCAAATTCATTCATAATAAATGCGTAAAACGGCTCTAACATAGTAATTCCTTATGAATTCACACTGATGTATATATTTTTCCATGAAAATATGACGCCGGCGTCGGAAGAAGCGAATTTGATTAAAAGAACGAGGCGGTATTTAGCTGCCAATTACTATTTAAAAATTGTTTGATTTACATTTCAATTTGAGTAATTATTATTGTGATAAAAGTTGCGACATTCTTGAAATAAAACGATTGAATTAATATTAAATGGACTAGAATAAAGCATGGATGTGTTTAAGTTATTATATAAATATACTGATTGTGTAGCATGACAGGTGATATATAATTACTCATAATACGTGCAATTACGTTTTTTATTAAATTGTGCTTGAAAAGGATGTACGCATCAGAAATCATTTTCGAAAAAGAGACAACTCCGCAGGGACCTCACGCCAATCAGAGATTTTCCAATTTCCTCTTACTACCGTTTTTGAACGCCAAAAAGAAAAAAGGGCAAAAGCACAGGAAACGACATTCTTAGTAGTTTCAGTTTGTGAACTATGAGTTTTAGATTTAACGTACCGGATGCTTCAGTTATATAGCACTGCTATAAGTGGCGTTCAATTTTTAATTTATTACGTTCTTTCAAAAACAGCTTTTCACATCTCTAAATATTCAGAGAATTAGTATAAATGGAAAGTGTGGCAATAAAAGTGCTGGTATAATGTGAATGATGTTAACAATGCTCATTCCTAAGTATCAAGAAAACAGATGGGGATATATCCAAACTTGGGATACAGATGCACTGATAACCTCTTTTGAAATTAAATCTAGATGGATCTGTGGGTATTATAATAGTGTCTACGAATAGCAACTGACTTGTAATATTTTAAATTCAATACAAACAGAAAATATTGAGAGGAAAGGTCCTGACTAGAATCCGCAATTAAAGTAAAGTAGAAATTTAAATTATTTTGTAGACGCGTTACTAAGACGCAGAAAATCGCGATATGTCTATAGATATAGCGGATGGAAATTATTATTCAGCGCATAAGGTATTTAATTTAAATTTGAAGTGTTGATGCACCTTTTTCTTTAAGCCGTTATAGCCTGGGCAATTAAAAGATCACCATATTCTTTGAAAAGGTTGCGTAGAGTAACATTGACCCATTTTGATATCTAGTAAGAAATATGAGGTGATGATTTTCTTACTAACTCACAACATTCTGCAATTCTGAAATTCTTACCACTCTATACTTGGGTAATATGATACGAACTATGAACTAACGATATTTGGTAGCGATTAAGGGGATATTAGAAACTAGTATGATACGTAGATAAAGACGTGAGGTGCTTTCCTCTTATATTATTCATAATGATCGGTACTAAATAATGAACAAGCACATTGTTTCGCATAAATGAGAGTTTATACTCTTATATACCCAATTAGTGATGCAATTATACATAATATCTGAACACACTTGTATATAGACTATATTATACTAGAACGATGCTATATCTTTAGTAGATCAAATAATGATCTAAATAATCAGGTAGTTGAAGAACTTTAAGTGCATCTGTATATTTAAATGTATTTTAATGCTAATTTAGATTTCGCATTGTAACAAGTGATATATAACAGCATAAGGTAACTCAACGAAAAAAAATTGAGACTTAACTTTAGATGTACGAGAAAATTCTAAACGCACACATCTCTTTCCTTTTGTTCCCCATTTCAGAAGCATTTTGAATCTTGGAGTACGTGGCTGATCGCGCCACAATTGTTTCTCTGTTCAGATTTGAATTTTGCAACTTGGGGTAGATACGAGCATTGAATACAAAATATCCCGAACTTAGAGTTTCACTACTTAGAATTTTGTTTTCTTCAACTGTGACGAATTAAATGTCGTATATGTACCGCAATTTGAGCTGCATTTACAATATGCAATAGTTTTAAAGTTACGATGTATGAATATGGAAATTTTTTTCAAGACGTACTGAAATACTATTATAAGAATTGCCAAGCACATAACGACATTTAATTCGGTAACGATGCTGTACAGTGACGCGCTAAAATATTATTAAGAATTTTTATTTTTAGTGCTTGAGAAAATATTAATATGTTTTTTCTTAATTTATAGAAAACAAAATATATTCCAAACTATGTTTTATCAAAAATTCAAACATGTCATTTTAATTTAACATATGAGACGTGTTAAATACTAAGGTAGCATTGCGAATTTCCAGGATTTCTTGCATTTGAGTTTCGTTTTATTTTATATTTAATGTAAGTATGCTTGTCCGGAATATATGCCCACTCATTGTTTCAGGTATATATTATATAATTTGTTGTTTGTTTAGTGTGCTCTTGTCGATTTTTTATCAAAGAAAGCCGAGAAAATACTAATGACGAACCTCCCTCTGGATACTCCGTCATGTGAATATTGGATGAGAACGTTAAAAAAAGTGATGCGTTTGGGAATCGGCGAATCACCATTATGGAAGTTGCTGATGACGTCGAACTCTGGGTTTGTTCGGCCATGCATTTTTTTTCGTTGTTTTGAGCATGAAATGGATATCAGTTAATTTAGCTAGACTAAAAAAGCATAAACAAAGATGTGCAACGATTGAGGAGACAACGTCCTCATAGCTGCCGCAGGGCGATTCCGAGAAGTGTTTATTAGAAGTGCTTAACGTAGATCGGTATTATATATGAGGTGAAATTGTTTAAAGGGGACAATATGACCATCCATGAATAAATAAATTATTGTTGATATAAATAAAAACTGACTGACTTAATTCTATCTTAACTCATAGTATTCTGAATGTTTATTAGTCGCTTTCGAGGTAGACACAACTCGGCCAGGCACATGGTATATATCACATTTTTGATGTTTTGGATGATTGAAGATAGTATATAAAGTGTTAATACTTTATTAAATAAGTAAAAAATAACTTTATACTGAACCAAATTTTCACTTTAGGGATTTCGTCATTTGCAATGAAAATTTAAATAATGAGAAATAAAAAAATTGCAAGGGTCTAAATGGAAGGCAAAAAAAATCTTTTACGTTTCGACTCCTCTTCAGAAAGTATTGGGCCAGCAATATTTAATTTCTGATTGTTTTAAATATATATATATATATGTATATATATATATATACAGGGTGTCCGAAAAGTATGGAAACACTCAAATATCTCGGAAAATCGACATCGAATCGAAAAAGTAAAAATACACGTATTCAATGGTTTCAAGAGAGCTATCCAGTGACACCTAACACAACCCCCCACCCCCACCCGCTGGGGGTGATAGAGGGGGTAACTTAAAAATTTTAAATGGGAACCCCCAATTTTTATTGCAGATTTTGCTTCCTCAGAAAAAGTTACGTAAATTTTGCCTACCATTATAATTGTTTTTGTTGACAGATGGCGCTGTAATCAACGAAATTAAAAAATTATTCTAAAAAGTTTTAAAAATCTCGCGAAAAACACAACGGATCAAAAAAGTAAAAACACACGTATTCAATGGTTTCAAGAGAGCTATCCAGTGACACCTAACACAACCCCCCACCCCCACCCGCTGGGGGTGATAGAGGGGGTAACTTAAAAATTTTAAATGGGAACCCCCAATTTTTATTGCAGATTTTGCTTCCTCAGAAAAAGTTACGTAAATTTTGCCTACCATTATAATTGTTTTTGTTGACAGATGGCGCTGTAATCAACGAAATTAAAAAATTATTCTAAAAAGTTTTAAAAATCTCGCGAAAAACACAACGGATCAAAAAAGTAAAAACACACGTATTCAATGGTTTCAAGAGAGCTATCCAGTGACACCTAACACAACCCCCCACCCCCACCCGCTGGGGGTGAT
The DNA here is from genome assembly GCA_030407085.1 of Trichopria drosophilae. Lineage (NCBI taxonomy): Eukaryota > Metazoa > Arthropoda > Insecta > Hymenoptera > Diapriidae > Trichopria > Trichopria drosophilae. The sequence continues at coordinate 69,567,991 of CM059587.1, forward strand.
AGAGGGGGTAACTTCAAAATTTTAAATGGGAACCCCCAATTTTTATTGCAGATTTTGCTTCCTCAGAAAAAGTTACGTAAATTTTGCCTACCATTATAATTGTTTTTGTTGACAGATGGCGCTGTAATCAACGAAATTAAAAAATTATTCTAAAAAGTTTTAAAAATCTCGCGAAAAACACAACGGATCAAAAAAGTAAAAACACACGTATTTAATGGTTTCAAGAGAGCTATCCAGTGACACCTAACACGACCCCCCACCCCCACAGGCTGGGGGTGATGGAGGGGGAAACTTAAAAATTTTAAATGGGAACTCCCAAATTTTATTGCAGATTTCTCTTCTTCAGAAAAAGTTACGTAAATTTTACCTATTATAATTATTTTTGTTAACAGATGGAGCTGCAATCTGCGAAATTAAAAAATTACTAAAAAATATTTAACTTGACGTACATGGAATAGCATACCACGTTTTCAGAATTTTAAATAACGTCTTTTGCCTTTAAATATTTCTAGTTTACCGATTCTCACCGCGAGGAGGTAGACGATTTTGAGAATCTTCTGTTTTACTTTTTTTTTTATTTGATTTCTGTTTTTTACCTTTTTTTTATTCTTCACTATTAAATTTTTTTATGTTTTTTTTTAATGTATTTGCTTACCTTTTCTTCCAGATATTAAAATTCTTTATTCGCTCCCCCCTTGTAATTGTGCATACAAAGTTTTTGACAGAAAAATGAAGAATCGACATCCTTATTCTACGAGGAAGTGAATGTCGTGTATCCGAATAGCGTAAATGGTGACCAAATCCGCATATGGTGTTATGGCTTTCTTGCATGACTGTGATTTTGTATACTTGTGTGAAAGTACTGTAGGTATCGCTTGCGGAAACCCATTGCATACACTCGGTCGATTTTTTCAACTGCCAGTGTTACAGAGAAAGTAGTCAATAATCGAACATCGTCAGCGTCCAAATCAAAACAGCACGTCTTAGTATTAGTTAAGCTCTATTGTTTGAATGAGTCAAGGTCTCGGTTATTTTTCAGCTTTGTGAAAATTACACATGCGAGCGTCACTCTTGTCGAAAACTTGGTCAAATTCGTACCGCAAAAAATCGCAATTCTCTTCGTTCTCGCTATTTGATACTTAATGTAATGTTTCTCTAACATTTGAATTTCTTCTAATTTTTTATATTTCTTTTATTTCTTCATTCTTTGCTTCATATTTCTTCCATTTCGATACATTCTGTATTCTGCCTCCTGTTGTAATTTGGCATACTATGTCTTTGACACAAAAAGAAAGGATCGAAATCCTTATTCTGCGAGGATGCGGCGATAAAAAAAGAACATACGAACAAGTCGTCCGCCAATTTAATGATACCCATCCTGATCGTCTACCTATTTGCAAATCAACTGTTTGTAAGACTGTTTCTCGGTTTCAAGATACTGGCTCTGTCAATGATCGACCAAAATCAGGAAGACCAAAAACGTCCACGAACGAAGACAACAGTTTAGCGGTCTGTGCAAGTGTCGTTGAGGACGTCCATACTTCGGTAAGAAAGATTGCGCAAGCCACTGGTATCGGCAAATCGTCTGTCCATGAAATATTAAAAGCAAATAAGTTCCATCCATATAAAATAAAATATGTACAAGAACTTTCGGAAGATGACTTCGATCGGAGATTAGAATTTTGTGAGGAAATGATGAGACGTTGTGACGAAAATGAATTATTTCCTTTCTGGATATGCTTCTCTGATGAAGCTACGTTTCAGTTGAGTGGAGAAGTTAATAGGCACAACCTACGATATTGGTCGGACGAAAATCCTCATTGGATGAGAGATACTCACACACAACATCCACAGAAAATCAATGTTTGGGCTGGCATTTTGTGCAATCAAATTGTTGGGCCTTTCTTCGTTGAAGAGAATTTCACGGCTGAAAGGTACTGTAATTTGTTAAATAACCAGATTATACCGGCAATACGAAATATTGCTGGTATAGCGTTTGATAATGTCTGGTTTCAACAGGATGGAGCTCCTTGTCATTTTGGTTTGATTGTACGCAATCTATTAAATAATATTTTCCCCCGACGTTGGATTGGTAGGAGGGGTTCGATCGAGTGGCCACCGAGGTCACCTGATCTAACTCCTCTGGACTATTTTTACTGGGGTTTCTTGAAGAACAAGGTCTACGAAACGAAACCAAAAGACATTGATGAGTTGAAAGAAAAAATAATTCAAGGTTCTAATACAGTATCTCAAGAAATGCTGCAAAAAGTTTATGATAACTTCTATGCACGATTGGGATATTGTCAAGTTGCTGAAGGACTTCAATTCGAACATCTTATAAATTAGTGGGCATAGACATGTTAAAAATCCAGTAAAGAAAATAGAAGCGAAGGAAAATTTAAACTTTAAAATAGAAAAAAAATTAAAAAAATAAAAAAAAAACAAATAAAAGGTAAAAACAAAAAAAAAATATACAAAAATAAAAAAAAAAGATTCTCAAAATCGTCTACCTCCTCGCGGTAAGAATCGGTGAACTTTGAAATATTTAAAGGCAAAAGACGTCATTTAAAATTTTGGAAACGTGGTCCGCTATTCCAGGTACGTGGTTCGCTGATTGCAGCTCCATCTGTTAACAAAAATAATTATAATAGGTAAAATTTACGTAACTTTTTCTGAAGAAGAGAAATCTGCAATAAAATTTGGGAGTTCCCATTTAAAATTTTTAAGTTTCCCCCTCCATCACCCCCAGCCTGTGGGGGTGGGGGGTCGTGTTAGGTGTCACTGGATAGCTCTCTTGAAACCATTAAATACGTGTGTTTTTACTTTTTTGATCCGTTGTGTTTTTCGCGAGATTTTTAAAACTTTTTAGAATAATTTTTTAATTTCGTTGATTACAGCGCCATCTGTCAACAAAAACAATTATAATGGTAGGCAAAATTTACGTAACTTTTTCTGAGGAAGCAAAATCTGCAATAAAAATTGGGGGTTCCCATTTAAAATTTTTAAGTTACCCCCTCTATCACCCCCAGCGGGTGGGGGTGGGGGGTTGTGTTAGGTGTCACTGGATAGCTCTCTTGAAACCATTGAATACGTGTATTTTTACTTTTACGATTCGATGTCGATTTTCCGAGATATTTGAGTGTTTCCATACTTTTCGGACACCCTGTATATATATATACAAGAAAAGCGATTGAGAAGTTAATCGCGTCCTAAATGCTGTTCTGACTTTGTTTATACCAAACTTGTCCAATTTCAACATTATTTCTTTCTGCGTGAAGCCGAATAAAGCAAAGCGAGGTGATTGTTACAATTTCTATTATAACACGGGGGGGGGGGGTGGTTGACGGAACCATGGGAAAAAGGTAGAAGTGGCTATAGCATGTAATAATAGTAAAATTAACAACTGTATGTTTCATTTACAATTACGAATATTGTACCTTGTATCAAATTATAACTAATATTACTATGACAAAAGGCTATTTTAATTGAAATCAATTTTATTACATCTTTTTTTTATTATATTACTTAGTAACATTTAAAGTCACTACTTAACCCCCTAGAGTGACGCACTTATGCGCAGACAACAGTTTTCGTCTCAAACTTTACTCAAATTTTAAATTCCGCGATCACGAACATCTGGAGATACAATTTTTTTGGAGATCAAACCATTTTTTGAACTTGCTCCACCTTATTGGATTGGCCATTTTTAATTTTGAAACTCTAATTTCAGATTCAGATTCAGCGACCTCCAAAACTATAACACCAGAGTTCTAGGAGAATGCAATGAAAATTTGTTCCAAGAAAAAAATGGCATAAAAAGCTGATTTCGTTAAAATCGCTGTAGATTTGAAGTTATGTAAGGTGATGGACATTTCAGTATTGGAAAATAGTAAACGGAACGATGCCATAGTATTGTTTTCTACATATTTAGTTAATTTAACTATTTTTATAATGTGTGTTTAACTTTTTGAAAATTGATCCATTAACTACTTCTTTCTCTCTGTGCAACTTGCTATAAACAAATAATATTCTAAAGAATGTATTCCATCTTCATTTTTATCGATATCTCTCTTGTTCCTGTTTCAAAAAGACTTTCCTTCCACGAACTGAATATGAACGATATTGCATTGCTCTAAGAGCATTCACTCGGACTACCCCAATCCCTTGGAATACCCTTTTACGCCAATTTTCTATCAGATCTCTTAGTGTATAGCTATCCGGCTTGTGGTATGGATATTACACACTCACACTGGATTTGTTTGTGTACTATATGCGGGCTTTGAGAATGTCTGAAATTGTTGTGAGCAGTATGAATATGAATGGCCGAGCATTTATTGCATAATATTTGATTACTTTTTTTTTACATTATTTAATATGCATAACAACAAAGTTTAAATTGAAATAAAAAACGTCATTATAAATCGTGTAGATATGTAAATACATATTGCTTTGTTAAGAAAGCTAAATCTGATATTATCTTCTTTACTATAGTAATACCTATAGTATATTATAATATTGATTATAAAACACTTTTACATGGTGACATTTCAGTTTATCGACCGCAGCAGTTCTACAAATAAAACTTAAATGTTATTTTTAAGGTGTGAAAATTAGAAAATGAACCGATATTAAATATTATAGTTGGAGAAAATAAATAAAGCCATTACGGTTCTTGACATTTATTGGATCGTTAGGTCTTCTACAGTGTGTCCAACGTTTCGACCCAACTCTGGGTCCTCTTCAGGGGCTTCTAATACAAAATATAAGAATAAACTAGTGTTGGCGTGGTGCCTCGCTCGCTTCGCTCGCTCAGAAACTTCGACCCAGTAGAGAAGTCGGCTATTCCTTAATACTCGTTTGTTTACTAACAGCTTTCAATTATATTATAAAATTATATTGATATTTGGGGGTCCAATCATATTTAGGTCCAAGTTGCCTCGATAGATATGTTACAACAATATAGTGTTTCTTACATGTATGAAAATTGAAAATGAGCATTTTCAAAACTTCGACCCCGACAAAAGGCCAGCCGAAGTATTAATAAATAAAAGTTGCAAAATACTTACTTCAAGCACTTGTATTGTAATAGACTATTCGATGCGTATTACATGTTTATAGTGTTTTACTAATTACTGTCTGTATCATTATGATCTTATACATACAATACATATACATATAATTCGTCAAAGATATCTTGAAAGTGTCGAAAAGATCTCTGACGGATATCTTTTAGATACTGTAAGACATCTTTTAGATATATCGAAATAGTTATTTTCGTATCAAGGGCGTAAAAGAACTTATGCGTCCGTAGGTGATCAGCGCTCCCGAGGGGCTGGCGAGGACTACCCCTGGGGGGTAGGGGGTCGAAACCTCACAATTTGATGAAAAACTATAGGGTAATTTTTTTGCCAAGGTGACCAAAATCAATATTTTTTCAGACAATAGTCATAAGCATTTTAAACCAGTTTTTATAGCATTATCGTTGACTTTAGGAAGAAAAAGAATAAAACCTTTTTTTGTAGAGAATTACATGCTCTATCTTTTTTGTTTGAAACATTTTTTAATAAAATTTGTATTTTTCAAAATAAATGCAAAAAACTACGAAGAAACTTAATTGGGGCTAATTTTTTTTAATAATGGACGGATGGATCTGCGCCAAAATCTAATCAGATCTAAGTTATGCCAAGACGCGTATTAAAAAAAAAAATTTATGTCAATACGCTTATCCGTTCGCGAGTTATCGCGAGACAAAAAAACGGGACGTACGGACGTACGTACGTACAAGATCACGGACACAAATTTTTTTATTGTTGATTTGGGTTCCTTAGGGTCTGAAACGTCGACATTTGATGAAAAACTATAGGGTAATTTTTTTGCCCGAAGTGACCAAATTCAATACTTCGTCCAGACTTAGTCTGGGTCAAAGTAAAAAGTTTATAATAAATATAACACTTAAATGTAATTCGTGAACACAAAAGTACTAACCCGTGACAGATGTTTGATTACGACGCATCACAATGGGAATATTTCCTTTGATTTTTTTTCGATATACTACGTGTAAAATTTGATTTTACGCACTACTGCTGACCGGGGATCTCTCGTGCTGCCCGGCTGAGCCGGGCACGCGTTCGCCGCGGTCATCACACGTGCGTATCATCATATTTGACCCACAAAAAACGGCGCACAAATTTTACGCATAGTATATCGAAAAATTTCGTTCGACACGCGGGCGTAAGAATTCGATTTTACGCACCGGCCTATCTAATCGCATGTTGAAAACGGCGCGTAAAATCGTATTTTACGCACTAGTATCGAAAAATACTATTTTACATAAATACATCGTGGATATATATTCGTACATATCAATCAACACATTAAAAAGCATTAAGTACTGTCTGTGTGTATATTCAGACGTGTAGAACATGAGTATACTAATAAAATGAATAGATGGATGTGTACGTAGAGAAAAGGATTGAAAATGAGGTATGAGAACCTAACTTTAATTTTTATCACGGTTAAAAAGTTATCTAGCAAAGTCTTTTTGCAGTTTTTAGAGCGTTCGACAGATTTCTATAGCGTGTAAAATTAAAACATTTTATAAAATCGTTTATGTACGGTAATTAAGTTATAGTATAATTTTAATTTTGAAGGTCTACACGAAGTACTCGTGGCTCTCATTATAGAAATAAATATTCACTCTGTCATATGTCAATTAATTTTTAAGATCTAATCTAGATCAAAGGTAAAAACAAAAATCATATGCGTATTACAGGTATCGTGCAAATGTGAAATTTGTTATTACTTTCTTGTTATGCTAACATTCGCGCTCTATAAACACCCTAGTTTAACGAATTCCATTTCCGGTCGATTTTATTTAATTTGATGAAAATTCCCACATCTTTAAAGGTTTTTAAATAATTTACATACTTTTAGTATTTATATATACCCGCGTAGAAATTTTCGGTACGGCATCAGTATGGCTCGAGTATTGGAAGAGCACGGCTAAGTATTGGGAAGAGTATGGCTATGATATGGGTGTTGTATGCCCTTTGTTTGGTCAAGGTATATGGGATAAGTCTGGCTTAGGATCGTTATCCATACTATTGCTAGACTACTTCCGAACGGGTGCCAGACTCTTTCAAGACTTTATTTTGATGTAAAAAAAAAATAAATTTAAACATTTTTTAAATTTATAAATATTTTATATTAAAGTCTCGCATTGTCTATTTTAATTTAACCTATTTTCTTACAATTATTAACGCTCGCCAATAAATTAAAAAAACCTTTCGCTTCGGGGGATTTGAACCAGCGACCCTAACATCGCAAAGCATGCACGCTAACCACTACGCTACACCCTGTGTTACAAAATAAAATTTCAGAACTTGTATATTAAGATCGTAGATAGTCAATTTTTTGTATAGATAAGTTTCCCGCTTTTAAAATTGAAATAAAATTAATGTAAGTTATGTAGTAAAAGAATAATCATCCAATAAAATTAAAAATATAAAAAGCAATCTGTTTTTAAAAAATAGTTGCAGATTTTCCGATTTGTGTACAATTTGTGTACAATTTGTGTACAATTTGTGTACAATTTGTGTACAATTTGTGTACAATTTGTTACGATTTTCACATTTTCACGAAAAATAAGTCAATAAATGATAAAATTATAATATATTAATAGCTGCTTTGTATTGATTACGATGGTAGCGTTTTTTCATGATAGAATGTGACAGATTTTCATGATTTAATAATAGTACCGTAAAATAATAGTTTTAAAATTGGGGCCTACCAACAATGGGTTAGATAATATTGCATGCAAGCGGTTTCTAAAAATTTGCAAAATTTGGAATATTTAAAATTCTAAAATATCTCGAGAACGTTAGTAGATACGCGAAATCTGACAAAATTTGGAGGTGTAGCGATAGTGGGGACAACCTCGAGCAAATCAATACAGACCTCCAAACGAAATTTGCAAATATGTAAAATAAAAAATTTTTTAAATGTTTAATTACCTTGGAACATATGGCCAGAGATACGGGAAACTTATCTATACAAAAAATTGACTATCTACGATCTTAATATACAAGTTCTGAAATTTTATTTCGTAACACAGGGCGTAGCGTAGTGGTTAGCGTGCATACTTTGCGATGTTAGGGTCGCTGGTTCAAATCCCCCGAAGCGAAAGGTTTTTTTAATTTATTTGCGAGCGTTAATAATTGTAAGAAAATAGGTTAAATTAAAATAGACAATGCGAGACTTTAATATAAAATATTTATAAATTTAAAAAATGTTTAAATTTATTTTTTTTTTACATCAAAATAAAGTCTTGAAAGAGTCTGGCACCCGTTCGGAAGTAGTCTAGCAATAGTATGGATAACGATCCTGAGCCAGACTTATCCCATATACCTTGACCAAACAAGGGGCATACAACACCCATATCATAGCCATACTCTTCCCAATATTTAGCCGTACTCTTCCAATACTCGAGCCATATTGATGCCGTACCGAAAATTTCTACGCGGGTAGAATCTCGAAACTATTTAATTTAACGTGGTAATATATATTTTCTGGGGTTATTTTTACTTTCAGCACTGCCTCATGTTTCCGTGTTTCCAATAAAGGTAAATTCCTATCAAAAAATTTAAACGAATTTCCGTTTTATATACTAACGAAGCGACGCCTTTACTTAATTAGATTACGAGCCTTGAATTTGATATAACGACAGACTATGTCGAAAATGGTTAGTACATCATATGGAAACATTTAATGAGGGAAAATTAGGCCAAAGGGATCGGTTGGACCACGCATTCCCGAAAGACCAATAACTATAATGAAAATCGTCTCATGTGACTGAAAGCCGTACAGCTTTAATCAAAATATAAATTCGTAAACGCGTTGATTATGGCCATTCACACTTTATTGTTGTGGAAATACTAAATTTATATTATTTTCATCAATTTTTCGACGTGATATACGCAGATAATGCGATAGTAATTTTATAGATTGCTTTGGCTGTGTGCTTTTAGGTAATTTCGAAATGACATTTGTTTGCTTTTATATTCGTGTATTATGGTGTTAATTTTTAACGAAATAATTTGCTTGGAATCCCACAGAGTATACGAGTGTTATATGCCATCATTATTCGTGCATTGAATTTATCCCGACACCTGATTTGCAAAAGAATACTAAAAGTCTATATAGTCATAACTATTTCAACATCAGTGATGTGCCATCATTTTGCAGGCGAATTCCTGTGATTATGATACCTAGTAATAATGTTCCTTGAAACGTTAAAGAAATGAAATTCACTGCAGAGGTTATTGTTCTAATTTAGATAAGTACTAATGAAATTAACATCCAGTACAAATGAGACATTTGGCAGAAAAAGGCTCAAAATAAACAGTGAAAGTGAATTCTCGATATGCAGATTGTCGAAAAACTGGATAACTATATTTCAGATTTAGATCCTATGCGATATATTTTCAGCAAAAAAGTCTAGTACTAAAATTGAACCTCAAGCATACAGAACCGAACAGAACCGAACCTTACAACAAGCGTAAATATCTTTGTTGCAAGATAATTAACATTATGACAATCTTATTTAACCCTGTAGTAAGGTTTGTTTTTTTTCAAACTCTACAATTCATTCCTTTGTGATATTTCGTTAGCTATTTAGCAAAATGTGGTGGGCCTGAAATATAAAAAAATTAGCATTTTTCTCCTTTTTGAGATTATAACTACAGAGAAATATTATAAATCGAAATGTCATTGTAACTGAATAATAGGGTCTGAAAAAAATCTTAAAAAGACATCTGAATTACTACATAGAAAGTGATTTTTTTTCCGAAAACTCGCCCCTCAAACTTTATGCCTGAGATCTGACGAAAATATTTCATAGAATCTGATATATTACTGATCAGTTTTAGAACACCATTTATAGGCGAGTCATTTGTCGCCAGCAAGCACGTTTGATACCAAATTTATCAATAATAATTGATCAACGTTTCGAATGTTTGGTACTTTTTTCAGACAAATTTATTTGATCAGGAATAAATTATAAAGAAAAAAAGTTGCGACCCCGACGGAGATTCGAACCTGTATAGCCGCTCGGCAAATGCTCAAAGGTTGCACTTCTTAACACACTTGATAAATAATATTTATAGACAAATTTCAAATGTGTTTTGTCATAAAGTATACGATAGTTTTATATTAAAAGAAAGGTATTCAATTTGGAAAGTGATTTTAAAATATAACTTGATACTTGAATAAAGTAATATGTTAAATCTTCGAAGTAAGGGCGTTCTGTAGTGGACTTTGCACCACGATTTTTTCGCAAAATTCACTTCCGGTTCGCCTGCACCAATTCTGAAGCGATTATGACATCAGTTTGGGAGCTTTCATATGAAATGTTTACCTTCGCAGTTACAGAGCTGGAATTTCGAAAAATGTTAAAATTAATTATTTAATTTTACGTACTGAAGTTATACAGTTCAGCTGTTTGCCGCTTCGTCATTATACCGCTGTTTCTCGTTCACCTCGAAATGTTGGGTTGAATTGCAATCATCGCAAAAAATCTGAAATTCAGTGGAAATTACAAACATGCCTGTCTTTGCACAATTATTTCATGCAGTGCTTGTTGTAAACAATTAAAATAGAATATGATGTAATTAGGGTATAAAATACGATTCCACTCGCGGAAATCAAATGGTCCATTTTTAACATTGTGTTAAGACCCATGCATAGTTTTAAATTTTCACATTCCAAATTGCAATAATGTGCCGGGGAGTTATGTGCGTGACTGTTTCACGGGGATGTGAGTAAAATTAGTTACAAAATTTAGCAAGTCTAAACTATATGCATTTAGAACATAATTTTAAAAGAACAAAATATGAAATCTAAAAGTAATAATTTGGATTACTTCTAAACATTACTTATCTGAATACTATAATGTATTGAATTCAAACACTTTTTTAGCAGGTACAGGGTATATAAATATATGAACTATACTATTCTACAAACATATTGATGCGTCTTCTACATTTCCGTAAACGGTTGATCAAGAAATGCTAATCTCTATTAATTGCAGGTGAATAATCGTTATCAATCGGACTTGCACATGGCCCCAGGAGTGGCCTAGGCATTACCCTGGGGACCTGCAGCCGACGACGATTCCGGGTGAAGGACGAAGGCGGAGGAGGCCGCTATGAACGCAAGCGTCAATATTGAGAGGAACTCCTGGCGGCTGCCTCCTGATGAGACCGTTCAGGTTGCTGATCCGCGTTCTAAGTCTACTCAGGTAAAAGAGGTAATTCGCTCCAGCCAATTATTATTTATCTTAAATCTTATGTTTTTGTGTCGGTCTGTGTCGTGTCTTGATGTTTATTTTAATGAGTTTAATGTAATTACCATGGATTTCGATCGTGCATTTATTTGTGTTCATTGTCGATATTACCCTCCAGATAAGAAAGTCCAGGAACCCGATGAATTTTTCTGTTTGTGTCTCGCATGTTAGCAGGGTGTTAATAATATAAGGGTAGTTTAGACATTCAATTAAGATATTGAATAGTTGTCTTATATGATAAATAGCTAATGATTTCACTTTGAGGGTTACTTAAACTTAAGGTTACAATCAGACATCAACACCAACAATCGTATCTTAAAAACGTGGCATATAAAGCTCGACAAATATGGACTAAAACGATGCATTCATGTTAACAGAAACGTGATACATATTTTATCGATAGTATAAATTAAATGCTAATGAGAGACATTTTCCGTACAAGACTGAAAACTTCCTGCATTCTTAATATATGGAATTTTTCGTTAACATCACAAAATGGAAAATTTCCCATTGAACGATTAGCATTATTCCAACATAAATTGTGAAAGATAATTCAATATATACATTTCAAACTCATAATCATTTTTCACGAATTTATTAATATATATGGCTTAGAACCAAAAGAAATGTCGTGCAGTTTCTGTCAAATTTCGATTTGAGAAAAAACTGTTCAAATTATAGGGCCATATCACTTATATAAGACTTGATATCCCGTGTTTCTCTTGAAAACATTTAATTGAGTTCAATTTAATCATGTGAGCCCTTGAAAAATGGGCTGCGCAACTTTGTGAATTTGTGAGTCATCTAATGTTCGTTGAAGAATAACAGGTGTCTCCTAACTACCCTTTCAATTCAATTACTTCATTTAAACCCGTATTTATTTGTAATTAAATAATTGGCGATTTCCCTTTAAATAAACAATGTTGATGAAAATATTCCACATATAGATTGGAAAATCGCCATACACCCATTAAACTAGAGACTTACAGGAAATTCACCATTCGCTTTGCAGCGGTTTCCCAAAACTACAGGCAATCAACAACACAAAGTTACTACAAAACGTTTCTGTGACGTAATTGTATATCTCTCCCTCTACCAACTGTTTTATAGGCTCATTTATAGTTCTTTAGCTCAGCACTATCAAAAGGTAGGTTTTCTTAACGCGTTGCAACTCTCATGGCATTCATTATATTAATACGATGGGCACGGGCATTGATCACTAGAGCCTGAAGGTTTCGCTCTGGGCACGAAATCGAATTTTCAAAATAGATTTTCAATTAGATTATACACGGTAAGAAAGCACTGCTGTAATTTTTGCGGATGCCTTCTCCTCCTCAGGAGCCTAGAACACTGCAGATATTGCAGCAGTAGACTACAAAAGATTCACCCGCGTGTCAACGCTTGTTACAAAAACCATTTTTCCGGGGTTTATGTATACAATACGAGACAATCTTGTAATAACTATATATCTTTTTTCTTATTCACAAAGTAGACGCCTATCTGTACAAAGTCACGAAATAAAACTGTTACGGATATCCTCAAATTTTAGCATATAATTAAGTTTACTCGAAGCGCAAAGATCCGCAAATATCTCTAAATTGAGTAAGTTATTCAATTATTACAAGTTTGTCACGTATTTAACATAAATCTGGAAAAAAATTGTTATTACAAGAAGCTCTAGAATGGTAGGTTCTTTCACTAAATCTCCTCTCTAGCCTTTAACAGTTTATACCTGCAATTATTGCACGGTACTCACAAACTACAGGAGTGCCTAGTAGCAAATGCCCAACTTTTGCTCTTCTTGTGGGGAATTTCATTGCAAAGATTCAGCATACGTCTAACAGTAGCAGTCGTGGGTATTTATTAGGCAGATTCTGACAGATACATATTCATAAAAAAAGAAGACTCTTGATCAATCATGATTCCAGTTAATGGAAAATGTCAATCACAGTATTTATTTTTCTCATTGTTTACCTCTGAAAATCGGCTTAATGGAGATGTCTCGAAGGTATACATATACATCAAGTTTCATACTTTTATGTATGTAATAACATTGCAGCATTATTATTAACGACGTTCTTATCTTGTTGTTGTCAATAACATAAACCAATGAAGTAATAAAAACGAAAGAACTGAGAACAGATAATACTGTAAGAGTGTACAACATATAAAATTGTATTTACATCAAAATTATTAGTACAAACGATATTTTAAATTCGTGGTATTTCTGAAACGTTTGAATGATGAGACATTCGAGATGCATATTAATGTCTGCGCGGCAAAGTAAAATATTTAGCACACTTTTGTTAACAGTTAACAGTTATTCTTAACAGAATACTTCACACGATTTTGGTGTTTTGTCTTTTTATTCCGTATTTTAGAGTAGCAAGACGTTAGCGTATAAATTGTGTAAAGTCTTTTAAAATAAGTAGGTCTATTTTAAATGTTCTTAACCTCATAAAATTACTTGTTACTTGATTCTTTCTAACGCTAACTGTCCATAACCAAAATATTTATGAATGATCTCTGGTTACATATAATGTTTTATAATTAGTGTATAGAATATTTGTGGTTAATATAAGATTAATAAACATGCTAGCGAATAGTTTATGAATGTAAGTATTATTTGTAGCAACATCGTTCATAATATTCTAAAATGTATAATGCTGTCACATGATGAAGAGAAACATCATCCTCACATTTAACGAAAGTAAGTTAAGGAATCATATGAATCCTTTCCTCCTCACCATCTTCAAAGTATTGTAACCAAGAAAGTCTAAATAGTTGTTCCCCAAAAAATTATCATTGAATATCCGAGAGTGCTTGGAGAGCTATGTATCCATTTTGTTTAAAGTCATTGAGTATTAAACTATATATAATTATTCAAATCGTAGCACCAATTTTAATTGGTATATTATTATGTAATCGATTATTTTTATACTATATTTAAAATTGGTTTATATAGCTACCAACTACAAAATAACGCTATCCTCATTCAATTTGATTAATAATTTTGCCTTCCTTTGATATAGGCCTTACATGGAATTTTAAACTGTAAACTCAATTTAAAAGGCAGTTATTTTCGCATTATACTTATTTCTATCAATCCGGTTGTAACGGCCGTAGTTAAGTACTGGTCGCCCATAAACATCAGTGATCGTATAAACTGCCAGTACCGGTTTAGTACTTTATCAGTAGTATAAGGACTACTGAATCGTCTTCAAAAACAGCAATGAAACTCATTACACGGTCGCCACCTTACCGGTGCTTTACTCCCGCAGAGCAAAAAAATATCCAACTGCCATTGTTTACTGCGTTCATAAAAAGAACACATTCTTCAAATCAAAAAGTTTAGTAATAGGCTATTTAACTTGTTTTATTTATTTCAGTTTATCATCTTTTATTCACTCAATAGGGAATTCTGACAATTATGCTAATGATGTAATATAATGCAATCTTTGGATAGCTTTCTTCAAGAACGAACGACAAATTAATATTTTACACTAAGAAGTCTATACTTCACTGGAATGTTCGCCAGGCGAACGTAAGGTTAATAAGACGAGCCGCGTTTTATTCGCTGTTACGTTTTAATTTACAATTTAATCTCGGCTCACGATGCACAAGGGTCCACTTGAAAGATTAATGTAAGACCACGATCTCTGGAGTAGCGTATCATGGTGTTTCGTTTCGGTCGTTATTCCAAAGATGAAAATCAAAGCGCTTCTACGACGTGATTTCCTTGTCGATTTTTAGTTTGCCCAAGATGTCTGGGCAGTACTACGATTAATTATGCACCACTCGGAGTATCCACAAAGTAGAGCTTGCGGTTTCGCTGGTTTTCCCTTTTTTCCGTAATAAAGGTCGTTAGTGTTGGTGAATTCCGTTGCACGTTTTAGTTCGTGATTATGAAAATCCTGCTGCTTAACATTATAGTCTTAATTATAATTAACATGCTTCTTAAAGATATACTCATGATATTTTCGCGGTGAGGCTTTTAACGATATGAAGGGACATTATACCTAAAGAAGGTATTAAATACGAAATAAGCAAATTCGGGTAATTAGGTATATATATTTCTATGTATAATTCTCTAATTGTGTACGGACTCGACATGGTTATCTGTTTCCTCCGAATACGTGTATTATAACGCTATTGATAGCTAATACTTATTGCAATTATGATTAGAATGTTTCTATTACGGATCTCTAAACATTTTTATTTTCACTAGCTTACGTTTTTGTAAACATTTTATATTTCTAATAAGCGACAGGAATAGCGCTGTGGTCGACCGGACGCGTAGTCGCTTTTTCAAACAGTCTGGTTGGGATCCATACTTCGAAGGTGACTGTTGAAAAATGAGTGCTGTGACCGCTACGACGCGACACAGAGAGCGCGCCGATTCCTGAGCGAGAGACTCAGCTATTTTACCCACTGAGGTTATCTTCTAATGGTAAAGTAGTATGGAGACTTTATCGGTCTGGGTATTCCATAGTTTCCCCAGATCCTCGTGCAAACGCGATACAGAGGCGTCAAGATGCTCTGCGGAGGGTAGTGTAGAGGGGGGGGGGGGGCCGGATCTAAAGCGTCGGCCGGGGGAGTGGAGGGGGGATTATGCTTTATACTGCCAGCAGTATTGTATTGTAATGCCTTCGATTATCTGTCTGTCTGTCCTATCCACCCGAAAGCTGACCCGCGGATAGACTAAAAGTTGTAAAGTTGGGGCAAATTCTTTTCCTTTATCCTTTTAATATCCTCCTTTTACATATAATTAATTTGCAGTTCATACCGGAAACACGTACTCGTAAAGGTGCATCGCACTCGCGATACCAAAACATTTCTGCAATCTTATTACATCTATTTTTGTACGACACTACTAACGGCATTGGTAATCAGCATTCAACAAAATTACTCTTATGGAACACTCCTAACTAGGTTCCAACCGCCGCGGTTATTGTGCAATAACGCAGAGTTGCATTAATGTGTCTGCTACATGAAGCTACCTACTTTTTATTAAAAAACATATTTCTAAAATGGGTAACTTGAAAATAAATCCCAGAAGGACAGCGTGTACTATCGGTTGGAGAATGCAATTCTTAGGAATTATAACATTAATAAGTTAGGATTCAGTTCGATTTCATGCGCACTAGTATTGAAAGCAGAAAACTAATTACACACATTTGTTAGAACACATTACTATTACGGATGCAGGTCGAAAAACCGATAAATCAAAAAGCCGACAGGTAAAATAAAATCGTAAAGCCGACAGTCAACAAGCCGACACAGAGTCAAGAAATAGACATATCGACCAGTGGGCCATCATTTTTTGAAGTGTCAGTATTTTGACTGTCGGCTTTTCGATTGACGGTTTTTTGACTGTCGGTTTTTTTACGTGTCGGATTTTTGATTTGTTGGTTTTCCGACCCGCGCCCACGATTACAATTTTTTTGTATTATTTTTTCACTGCGAAAGTTAGAATGGAATAATTCTGATGTTTATTCCACTAGGCTAATCTGGCATTGCTACGTCCAAAAATGGTGCTCAAAAGTTGAGACACCAAGTTCAGTCGCTCGAAAGGTTGACCGTTCTGAGGGAACGATCTGGGGTTCGTAGAATGAATGGAGGCTTCTGAGGTAGGAAGAACATGAAATTAATGTACAAATAATTTTGTTAAAAAAAGATTTATTTATAACTTCATTTTTCCTGGTATTTGTTGAGAGATGATTTATTTTTATTTTCGATAGGTGGGGAGGATTCAATAGGCGAATCGGAAGGAGGAGAAAGAGTTGCTGCGGGACGTGGGACCGTTAGAAAATGACAGACTTGAGCTAGTTGATCTAAGTTAACCGGTTTGGTCGAAAGCTGATGGTTAAGAGACCTCCGGTAGCTGGCGCTTTCTTGTCGACGCCGCCGGTTGAGCACCCGGTACTGTAAAATTAAACAAAAGAGGCTTTAATATTTATTATGAGTTATTCAGCTGAACAGCGAAAACCCGAGAACAGTACACCGTGGTCAACAACCACCATCCACCGCTCGGATGCTCATGCTCCTGTCGATCCTATTTCGCAAGAGGAACAAGAGGAAGATATTTAGAATTTTACTTAATTTTCTGCTTCTGGTGTGGTGCTGATATCTCTATCGCTGGGTTGGATGTAGTCTGACTAGATCTGGCTGGATCTGAATTGGTTGGATGCGTCCTGAGTTGGTCTGGCTTTGGTTGGGCTGAAGCCGGCCTAGCTGCAGAGACTGATTTCCAAATTCATACTGAGATTCAGGTTCTTCTTCAAATGAATTTTTGTGGGCCGGTCGCCACGATTTATAGGATTTTCGTCTTACTCGTTGTTTGATAACGTCGTAAGGGTAATGGTTAGATAAATGAAAGGAAATTTGACGATATTTTAGACGCGTTTTTTCAAAAAATGTTAAAAACATTGAACCGTTGCAAAAATGATTTTTGCAATGAGTACATTTTTTTAAAAGTTGTTTTTCAACATGATCGAATTTGTAGCATGTTTAGAAGTTGAATGATTTTGTAAAATCGGTTTTAATATTAATAATAGATAAGCAATTGAAATATTGGTTTAATAAATATGTAGATCATGAATTATTGATGAACATTAGTATTTACGTAATTTACGTTGCACAAAACTAAGTTTTTCATCATATATTTAAGTAAATTAACAAAAAACAATTCGACAAGATTTGATCTTCTGAATTAATATTATTTTACAATTTAACCTACGTGATTTTAGAATAGAACAAACATTAAAAAGTATCGCTTTATCTCGCTAAATTATATATTCATTATATCTTATATAAGAAAAAGAGAATTGTTGGCAACATGGCCTGATAATTTGGCAACCCATGGTTGTTATTAATGCATGCAGAATTTGTTCATTAAGCGTTGCAATTGCTTTGTGCTAAGTAATATTACTTTATTATTTTCACAGGTTTTTCTTGATAATTCCAGAGAATTTTTAATGCCAAAATTTCGAGAAAATGATTATGATTGATAATATTTTGTTTCACTATTTATTTACCTATTATTTTATACAAAACTGGAAAGAATTGAAATAGCTTGAACGTGGCTTGAGTAGTTGAATGTGAATACGTATGAGTATATAGGTCAATCATGGAAAATATTTTATTTATTTATAAAATATCATGTAGATTGCTGAATATGACATCTGCATTACTTTAAGCTGTTAGTAAAAGTTTAAATTGTTTACTTATTAATTTATTTCATTTATTTATTTATTAAATTCGCATAGTGAATTATGATTTTAACATATTTTGTTTATACCATAATGTGCAGAAAATTGTGTTGAATCACGGTATGATGTACAATGATATAAATTATATCCGTAGCCTGGTTCTCATGATTACAGTGTAGTTAACCGCGTTGACTACCAATTCAATCACTATATTTGGAGTTCAAAACTAAACAGCTAAGCATCAACCTCTCTGACATTCACCTCATCTGTCATTACCGTTTTTTTGTGCCAGTCACGTAATTATATTTGGGGTTAATTTTGTTATATTTTATAATAAATAATTTATAAATGGGACATTCAAAGAAGAAGAAGCGTGAAAAAGAGGATAATATAATGGAGGAGCTTTTAAAGAGGATTAAATCAATCGAGAAACGTTTAGATTCCGAAGATAATTCTCGATCCGTGCATCAGAATTTGGAACCAAAGGACACCAATTCTCAAATATCGCAAGATCATGGCGAATCAGCATCCAATTTTATGTATCCGACTAGTAAGTACATATACATACAATGTTTATTGTCCACCGAGCTCACATGAGGGGTGAGACATATAGCCATCTACCACATACAATTTATTTTACTTCGTAGACGAAAACAGTATTTTGGAAAGTACAAAAGGTTCAGAGGAATCTAATAACCATACACCTACGTCACTTAACCTACAAAAAATTGATGACGGTTGCGAATCACAGCCTACTTTGGCAAAGTCAATTTCCACAGCACTCGATGATTTGGAACCATTAAACTGCGACTCAAATTAGACTAAACATAAAAATGATTTGCCCGCAATATCTATCAACCTCAAAAATGAAAGAAGAGCAATTTCATCCGGATATTGCTTCGTGATGGAACTATTGGAAAAAATCTGGCCTTGACAAATCGATTAAAGACGACCTTTTTAAGAAATACCCAAAAATTTCAAACTGTCCTACGGATGCACCGGAACTAAATCCGGAAATGATACCTTCTCTTACAGAATCTGCTATTAAACGTGATAAGCACTTTATGCACACCCAAAATTTGTCAGGATTGGGTCTCGTTTGCTTAGGAACAGCACTTCTTCATGATGATGTAGAGCCTGTTAGTCGATTACAGCTTATTGAGATGTTATGCGATTGCGGGAAAACATTAACAGAAATATAGTTTTTAGAAGCTAAAGCTCGTAAAGCATTTATTGAACCAGGAATAAATAAGCAAGTTAAAGCGGTGTTAGACAAAACCGATTCAAGTTCGCTTCTTTTTGGAGACAATCTTTCCGACAAAATTAAAGAAGCAAAAATGATTGAACGAATTAGTAAAGATTTGAAACCTTCTTTCCCACAACCGAAAAAACCAATGAAAAATAACAATTCGGTAAACTGGAAAAGCCCGTCAGTGAATACAAACAAGCAAGTACTGACGGGACACAAATATCGGACTTCAGTGAATACGTCTTACGTTCGGAAGGTCCAACAGAATTGTAAAATCACAAGAGATTTCTCGATCTCACCCTCCACATCTATCAAACAATCGACAGACGTAATAACACAACAGAGGTAAAAATTGCAGGACGATTAGCAATTTTTTTTGACAATTGGGCTAATATCACAAACGACAATTTTGTGTTAGAATGCATTCGTGGTGTAAAAATTCGTTTCTCAACACTACCTTATCAAAATTTCACACAGAAGACTTCTTTCAATTCAGGAACAGAAAAGAATGCGATAAAAATCGAGATTGGCAATTTATTGATAAAAGGAGCTATAAATTTGTGCACACATACTGATGATCAGTATATTTCTCCTTATTTTCTTGTTCCAAAGTCCGATGGGAAGATCTCAGAACAGCTCAAAACTTAGTCAGTAAGGATTACTATATGTGCAAAATCGATATAAAAGATGCATTTTTCTTGGTTAACATAAATAGTAACTATCGTAAATATTTACGTTTTAAATTTCTAAATAATTTGTATAAATTTACTTGTCTTCCTTTTGGCTTATATGTTAGTCCTTACATATTTACAAAAATCATTAAACCAATCGTTACTTGGTTAAGATCACGAGGTTATTTGTCTGTTGCGTATCTCGAGGATTTTTTATGCATCGGGAAAGATTTTGAATCATGCGAAGAAAACATAAATACTACAATATCGTTGCTGAGATATTTAGGATTTGTTATAAATTTTAAGAAGTGTAATCTAATTCCGAACAAGATTTGTCAATATTTGGGATTTATTATTGATTCTATGTAGATGACA
This sequence comes from Trichopria drosophilae, assembly GCA_030407085.1. Lineage (NCBI taxonomy): Eukaryota > Metazoa > Arthropoda > Insecta > Hymenoptera > Diapriidae > Trichopria > Trichopria drosophilae. Next base: position 69,588,838 of record CM059587.1, read on the forward strand.
TTAGAAATTCAAATTGATTAAAAAGAAAAAATGTTAGCATTAATTCATCATTTTTTACATAAAATCAGTGCAAGATAAGAGAATTTGCAAAATTTATAGGTAAATTAACATCTGCTTGCCCTGTTGTACCATATGGTGCATTATATTGTAAATCGCTAGAACGACTTAAATTTATATCTCTTACTATCAATAACGGAGATTATGACAAAATTTGAACAATTGACAATTCGGTACGACAAGATATTGTCTGGTGGAAAAATAATTTACCTCGGTCGAGAAAATCATTGAAAACAATTAATTTTAATTATGAAATTTTTTGTGATGCTTCGAAAAGTGGTTGGGGTGCTGCGTTCAACAAACAAACAATTAGCGGTTTTTGGACTACGGAAGAGCAAAAATTGCATATTAATTATCTAGAATTAATTGCCTTACTTTACTTTTTTATCTAAAATTTCCAACTGCAATGTTTTATTACGTTCAGATAATACTACTACAGTAGCTTACATTAATAAAATGGGTGGAATACAATTTTTTGGACTTAATCAATTAGCTAGATCATTATGGCAATGGTGCGAAGAAAGAAATATTTTTGTTTTGCTTCTTATATACCTTCTAAGAAAAATATAGAAGCTGATGAAGCATCACGAAGAAAAAATATTGATACTGAATGATCGCTTGCCGATTATGCATTTGCACAGATTAATCGCGAATGGGGTCCATTTGACAGATTTGTTCGCATCAAGAGCTAATACAAAGGTTAAAACATTTTGTTCTTGGAAAAGTGATCCTGATGCTCACGTAGTTGACGCATTCACAATCAATTGGAATGAATTTTCATTTTACGCCTTTCCTCCTTTTGCTTTGATTACAAGGATTCTTTCAAAAATTGAACAAGAAAATGCATCTGGAGTACTTATAGTTCCTTATTGGCCGACCCAACCTTGGTACTCTAAGTTTATAGCCATGCTTTCTGATCGTCCACTTATGTTTAAACCGGATTATAAATTATTGTTATCTCCTTGCAGAACAATCTATCACCCTCTTGCTAGTCAACTTTCGTTAGAAGCAGGGAAATTATCAAAGAAGGCTATTTAGTTGCAGGAGTACCTAAAGAATCGATTGATATAATCATTTCCTCTCTAACAAACAGCACCCATAAACAATACAGCGCGCCGATAAGAGAGTGGTGGCTTTATTGTAATGAAAATAATGTCGACCTATATAATGCAACCGAAAATAATATTTTATCCTTTTTAAGTAAAAAGTTTAAAAATTGGGCATCATATAGCTCGCTGAATACGGCGCGATCAGCTATATCCCTAATTTCGAAATTCAATGTTGGGAGTAGTAATCTCATATTAAGATTTTTTAAAGGAATATTTAAACTACGTCCGACGAAATCTAAATATACCAAAATATTGAATACCGAACCTGTTCTAAAATCCCTTGCTACATTGTATTTACTAAGTGATCTTTCACTGGAACAACTCACCTATAAATTAGTACTTTTCCTAGCCATTGGTACTGCTCACAGGGTACAAACTCTTTCATTAATAGAAATTGATGAAATTAATATTCTAGACACAGGAGTTGAAATTAGAATCAGTAAACCTATGAAGACATCAAAAATTGGATCCACACAACCGCAATTTTATCTACCATTTTTTAGCGAAAAACCAGAACTCTGTCTAGGGAAAACATTGTATTCTACATGGAGGTTACTAAAGTTTTAAGAAATGACATAAAATCATTAATATTATGTATTAAAAAACCGCATCATGCAGCTTCAGCTCAAAGCATTAGTCGATGGATAAAATGTTAATTACACAAGTGTGGTGTGGGGAAAGAATACACAGCCCATAGTACACGTAATGCGTCATCGCCATCAGCTTCTAAGAAAGGAGTCGATCTTAATTTAATTAAAAGTACAGCGGGCTGGAGCAAGGATCCGTTATTTTTCGCTAAGTTTTACAATAAATCTATTGTACCAGATAAAGGTGCATTCATTACTGGAGTTTTTCAATAATTGTAATAATTTCAATAAATGTTAATTATAAAAAAAAAACAAAAAAAAAACACAGAAAGATTATTTACACTTAAAAAGAGCGCTAAACAACTACATTGTAATCATGAGAACGAGGCAATAACCACTCTAATTTTAGGGATTCATAGCTTGTCGCACTGCTTCTGTAATTTTCTTATTATTATAAGTTTGTTAACAGATTTCGCTTATACTTAGAAGTACAACACAGTACTTCACTAATAGAACAATATTTGTGAGTATCAGAAGTATAGTCAGCGTTCCCTCTTAACCCGGGTAAATATAATCCTCAGACTCATGTTCTAGTTAGAGAAAATCGGTCGGGCAACACTAGATTGGTTTAAATTAAACCGGGTTCTGGAAGTAATCTGTTAAAACTGACAATAAAAATATAGGAATTGGCGGATTAACATCAAACCTGATTTACTTTCAATTCTATTCTCTATTTCTTTTCACAAATTTCCTGTAAGCAAAGAATAAAGAGCAGTTTTCAAAATATTTCTAGTGCAAGACTTGACTGGTACTAGCTAACATTTGGACATTACTTAGTACTAAAGCATATAACTTAGTAGTACCAACATGCTATTACTTCTATCTGACTCACAGCATGATCAGTCGAATTTTATACAACATTTGCGGCGATAGTATTAATTAAATATGAATCATATGCATACTTATAAGCAAGTCCCAATAAAACTGTGAAGAATAGTCACGTCCTTAAATATTCTGAATTATTCGTTGCCATCATAAGTCTGCAGTCATCATCTAGCATTATCTTTCGCTATCACTATGCGGTATTGTTCATAATCTTCTATTTATCAACATTATAATTTGATATTATCATACTTCATTGTAAGCAGTCTCATCTACATTAATCCGCTATGCTGCTTCACTATTGTTTGTCAAAATCTCTCACAATTTCCGATCATCACCTAGCATAGTCATCCGCCATCGGCCAGCACCTCCATTGACGTCATCATTAACGATCATTAGCCACTGATATCCGACCTCACTCATCCCTATCCAACTCGTACCCATCCATAGTAGTTTTGTGCAATATGTATATTATCTTTTAGGTGATTTGTAATCTATAACAATAATTAAAGTACAATAAATAAATAAATATTTCTCATCAGAAGTATCAATAAAAGTTAATTAGGAAAGAATACTACGTTGTAAGCATGCTCTTGGAATGCCAGCGCTTTACATCAATAGCGTAGTCCTTTAATTGTAAGATATATCCAAGAAAACGAGAAACTACAGACTTAATGGTTTCCTCAGGAAGTACATAAGTATGAACTACCGAATAATTAGTTTTGAGTCCATTTCTCTAGAATTACAGTTGATTATTGTAGACGGTTCTCATTAGTATGGTCATGGTACACAACGTTTTTGTTGAAAATAAAATTTCTTCTTCGGGGTTTTTAGATTATATAATGACGAATTCCTCAGGGTTTCATTCCCTTTCTCTCCTATACCAAACCCCTTTAGCTCAATACCGTCCTTTCGTTACGTTCGTTTTAGTCCATCTTCCTCGACCTCGGCCCCAAACGCCTTTGGTGGAGTATTACGAGTCCCAGCGCCCACTTATGGATCCCCATTAACACGAAGCTGCGTCGCAATCTCGTAAACGATATCGCTCTTCTTTTGTTGGAAAATCCCCGCCTTTACTGATCAGAAAGGGAAACCGTCTCCTTAACGATTCTGACTACTACTAGGGCGTTAAAGGCAACCAAGATTTCGGAGCTCGCATTCTCGTTTGAAATTTTGCTTCTGGAAGTTTACGGGCGTTGAAAACATGTTGGCTTTGTACGAATTCTCGTGCATATTACACTGCAGGTTACAATTCTTACAATATTTTCAGATTTTTTCCTGATTCATATTTTCTCTCGATTATTGAAATCAAAATGTATTACAGTATGCGTATGTGAAAATAACAGAAATAAAACCGTAAAAATATGGTAAGGTCATATTTTTTGAGAATGCAGCAATGGAAATGTTTTACATAGAAATTAAGTGTAGCAAATTTATTTAAAATAAAGATCCATGGGTAGTGAATACTTTCATCTCGAACATAATTTCTAAATATGAACAAAAGATATACCTGAATTTGTCAATACCCACGTAATGACCGAGCGAAGATAATTTCATAGATATCCTTTAACTAGCATTGAAAAGGTATCCTAAGAACATTTTTGGTACGAAACAAAGAAAAGAACAACAAAAAGCTTGGTGGACCCAGGCATCTTTAACTTTACAGCGTAGGTCGGTAATCAGTTGAGAAGTTTTGATCTTTACCTTCTTCTTAGTAATTTAACTGATACTGTGTTCACTCAAAAGATCTCACAGGCCACTCACTATTCCGTTCATTACATAAAGAGGAATTTCTGAAGAATACTTCATGGATACATTTCCTGTCATTGCCTTGCAATGAATCATTCTTTTTCGCAAAGATTCATGTTTATGAAAAAAAAAAAATAGACCGCATACGAAATTGTAGTTACCGGAGATGCAAATGATTAGTCATCTTCGGTTTTTTTTTAATCATATAGCAAGAAATTCACGTTTGGGAAACGCGGAAATCGTGTCTGGACATATTCAAACTACATTTCAACCGCTAATTCGGCATCCCCTTCTCTAAAAAGTATGTCTTCGGAAGATCGGGAAGAGAGAGGTGTAAATCATCATATAACTTGAAGGTGGATGTATCGGAGCAAGTTGGGTTTCTGCCCTGTTTTTTGAAGATCTCGATATCAATATATCGAGATCACCCGGGTACGAGTCAATCATGTGAGTTCTTGACGGTTCATCGTCGTGAATTTTCAGTACTACCTGTCCAATAGTTTGAGGTTTGGAACTGGGAATTGGATCAACGTGGGGATCATTAGCGAGTGCAGTTGTCAGGAGTCCTAGGTGCCATTTTGAAACAAATGACTTTGGTTGCGCACACGTGATCGACCCTGAAACGAGGCTATAAGTTTGTGTGTTAAAATTCGTGAAAATTGTGATGAAATATTTAAAAGAATATATTCTTTCAACTTAGGTGTTAGGGTTAAATGAAATCATTGTTAACAACGGTTCTATACTGATGTCTCAAGAGTGGCATCAACGATCTCAAACTTGAATTTAGCGTTTCTTTAGTAAAATTATATGTTAGATTTAAATAATTTTGTTTGATTATAAAAAGAGAGTTTTATCTTTTAACCGGCGGCGTTAGGAGAATCGTTACATTACTGGTAGTGACGATTTTACCGAACTTTTCCTCAAATATTCACATATTTTGGTAAAATCTCCAGAATTACTTTTATCCGTGTATGCATCTGGAAAATTTAAATAAATTTGCTTTTCCAATTTATATTCGACAATTTTTAAATTCTTATAAAAACCACCATAAAGTACATTAGAAATTGATGATTTGGTTTCTAGACCTAGTATGGAATAATAATATTCAATAACAGTATGGGTAACTTGCAGTCTATATTTTTACAGCTGGGGGATGTAGTTGCAGTGATTCAACATAAAAAGTGACCATTCCTAAATAAATGTTGAATATGATTCCGGAATTTGAAAGGATATTTGTATCGCAGAAAATACAGAAATCTTATTTTAGGAGCTTGTAGTACAAATTTGTTGAAATACAATATCTTAGTTGTGTTAAATTTACGCTGTTTAAAGCATTGTGAATTTCAAAGGAAACAGAAAGAATAATAGTGTTACGTCAGATTGGTCTCGTTTTGTGGAAAATATATCAGTGTATTCCTCGACATTTCCGTTTCGTGCGTTATGTCTCTACAATATTACGTGTTGCTACCGACGACCGATAAACCTGCCTCCCACCCTTTCTATTTCGAGGAACTGTCATACGTGTTTTATTCCAGTCGCGGAAAAGCGTTACGAGGGGTGCATTGCTCCAGTGCCTGATAGTTCCTAAAGCGTTTTATCGTTCGCTTCCAGAAAATGACAGGATCAATTAAGTTTAAAGCCAAATTGCACCTGTGGGTTTAGTGCACATGCCAATGGAATTCGACAATCTGTTGCTCTACTCAGGTACAATTTTCCGCACTTTTTAAAAGCGTCCTAGTGACTACTATGTGATAAATACCAATTACCTAATGAGTTATATAAGTATTACATGACTCTTTTATTACGTGTATCTGAGGTACATTTTAAATATCTCTTGGAGTAAAACTTAAGCAAATCTAGTGAAATAGAGAATCCTCATCCGTTAAGAGTGAATTTTCAATCCATGTAGACTAAATTTTCACTAGTTAAAAATAGGAATGGACTACTTGTACTATTACTATTTTCTATTTTACTACGCTCTTAGTGACATGAATTCTCACTCCAAGAAATTTAGAGAGTGCATACATTGCTTCATATCAAGAAGTTTTTCAATCACCAATAGATACATTAAAAATAATTTAATTTCAAACACCAAATAAGTTCACATATAAACATTTTTTTAAGATTATGCATACAATACTTTATAACGAATATCTTGCTCCGAGTTAAAAAAAAAAGTAATAAATTAAGAAAAAGTTTACGGAGAAAAAGGAGGGAAAAGGTGACTAAATATGAAAGTTCAAAGTACTTCTTCAGGTCAAACGGTAGACTTTTATATCCTTAATATTGAGGTGCTGTATAGAATTGGTATTCATTAAAATCGCATTTGTTTCAAAAAAAATTAGATTTTATTGAGACTATTGCAGACAGAAGTTATTTATTGTAATACTTCATGTATTGTTGCAAAAATCGATAATAACCCTCTCGTAATACAGTTATAGCCAAATAAGACCTAGATTACTGAAGTGAATCGTACCTTCAACATTCAACAAGTTTAATTGAACAGGCTCTATGTCGATACCGGTGGTACAATCATACAGAAGTGCACATGTGATAGCACGCTATTACATATGCATGTTGTTCGCCGCATCGATTTACTAAAATTGCATAAATATTTGTCATTCGCTTAGCCTCTGCTAATGATGAATGAAATTTTAATATTTCTTAGTATTTTTCTAGTCACTTACAATACCAACCAATAAAAACTCTGAGGAGAGATAACTCAACATAAATCAATAACAATTACGTTATTGTATAAAATAAGAATTAATTTTTTGATTTCGTAAATTGCATAAGAATTTATTGAAAAATAAATAATATAATAAATTATTGTAAATAAAAACATAAACATATATATATAATTCGGACTATTATAATATATTCGACACATAAAAAATGGGTAAAGGGTAAAGGAACAACAGAAAATGTTATATAACAGAACTTGCATTAACAACAAATGCAATATACAAAAAAAAGGATGTAATTAATGAAGCCACTATGCAAAAGTAAAACACGGGTTTATAAAAAATAGTAAAATTAACTGCTTTTCTAGTAAACAGAATAATAACATTGTTCTATTTACTATTCCCCGATAGTTAAACATTCTGTAGAGTCCATAACTTCTGATCTACCACAATGTAATAATTAACTAGTCACTTTAAATATTTCTCAATAAAGTAGATGTAATAAAATTGCTTAAAAAAACTACCTCTTGTCATCGCAAAAATCATTTCGTGCGGTATATTTTACAATATTCTAAATTATAAAATGATATATACTGTCAGCAGCAACTTTTCACTTTATTCTTTCTACTGTTATTATATGCAACATCCATCTATACCATTTCTATGGTTTCATTAACCTTTTTTCTTCTCTATGCAGTTGATAAAAAGTTGCTTTTCCAATTGAGTATAGTAAACCCTACCAACTAATAATGATTTTTATTATATAAATCGGTTATTTTTACGTTTATAGTCTTTAGACATACATAAGTTAGGTTAGATTTCACCGTCGGCGTAATTATGAATTGACAATAAAAATTCGCAAATAAATTAAAATAATAAAAATCGAATTATATACACCATGTTAATTTAAAAAGAAAGAAATTCATCCTGTTTATTATAAGAGATAGTCAATTTTATAATTTTTTATGCTTAAATACTTTTATAAAATAATATTGCCCTAATTTTTGTACAATTATTTCAATAGTACATGATTTTACATAAATACTATTAGGTTTTCTTCGATTAAACGGAAAAAAAGTATTTTTATCAATTGTAAGAATAAACTAATATTATGAACACCAGAATATAATTATCTATCCAGATACACGCACTGAAAAAATCCACATTAAAGTAGTTTATTGATTGATAACGAAACTTTTCAACTACGCAGCGTTGTTTAAATAGGCTCTTGAGCGCATTTCATTATCTGAAGTAATTATTCTAAAGTTGTTAAAAGAACTAAGAATGAAAATCGGAATAAATGATATGTCTCATTGATTGCACTTGACAATTAACAATAGTGGAATAAATGTATTTTTGAATTTATAATTATTAAATATTAACTAAGTATTCTCTGTTGACAGAAACTTGTCTGCTATAACAGAAATAATGCAAATTTTACTTCAACAATTCGTAATTTTTCATTTTTTTTAAGATGGTAATGATGGAAAGGTGGGATGATTTTAAGATTTTTCGAAAAAAAAAATGAGGACCAAAGTGGAAAGATTCGAGGCACGGGGAGTTGAACCGGGAACGTTTCGCACAAAGGGAAAAATCTTAAAATAATCTAAACTTTCCGTCGCGATCATTACCGCATTTAAGGGGTTCTTAGTAATTTTCATTTATTTCTGTAAATTCTCAGAAAGTTCTCAATTAATGCTTTGGCATTTTCTAGGATGACGGAATTTTATTTCCCCATCAGAATTCCCCAGGAAAAAATTTTCCCAGAATACATTTCCTCGAAATATATCGCGCGTATATTCCCTTTAGCCCATAGCCCGGCAATTCGGTTCCACTGCTGCCCTTCCCACCAACATTTTTCACCTTTTTTGTTTCATAACAATAATAATATCTGTCAGATCGGCCCCCCTCCCCATGTCGGAGAAAAAAAAACAGATGGAGGATTTATGGGGGTTCTGTTGTTGTTGGGTTAGAATAGTATCCCCGAGCGGGTTGGGGGGGACCTCCCACTATTGAAACTTACACTAGTAGCACCCTCGCACTATTGAAATTTTCTACCCATCACTTGTGAAAGAGCAGCTTTTCCTCTTACATCCACGCTGCCATATTACTCGGTACAAATGTATGAATATTTTCCGATGCGCATGCACACGCGTCAAGATAGTCTCTAGAGAGGGTATAAAAATTCCGCCCCTTCTCGTTTCAATAGTGTGAGGTCGCACTGTACTGTCATTTTTCCCCAGACATTTTGTTCATAACCAATTTTTTCCGGGGAATTTTTTTTCCAGGGGATATTATTTCCAGGGAAGTTTCCAAGGCGGAATAAAGTCCGGGACCTTTTTCTATGGTACATTCTAATATAATTAGAAATACCTTTGCGGAGCCCGAATTCTGAAAAATCTATTCAGCCATCTTTAATTTATGTTTTATAGTGAAATTTCTTACTTTACCGGCGGAGCACTTAAGATCCCCCTTAAAACGTGATAATACCCACGTCGCACAGATGAGAATCAGTTTTTTTTTGTTCACAACGTTCCACAGGTGTTAATTTTCAGGTGATTTTATTATTTCCTTTTTTATCCTCAATCCGACATTTTGAATTTTGAGTTTTGAATATCTAACTTCAAATTCGTCATAAGCGACCCTAATACCCTTAAATGCCAAGACTGAAGTAGATCAGTCAATATTTAAAAAAGTTTGGCGGCACTTTAATACCGTTTTACGTTTTCGGGCGTCATTTCGTGTTGTACAGATTAAATTTATAAAATCCGTTCTGATATTCGTCTTTGAAGTTTAAAGAGCTTCAAGATAAAAAAAAAAGAAATAATAAAATCAACTGAAAATTTAGACCTGTGGAACTGCGTGAACCAAAAAAAAACTGATTCTCCACTGTGCGACCGTGCGCGGGAAAGACACTAACTGTACCGAAAACTGCCAACGGAGGACGAAAGCGGTCCCAAATTCGTACTGTAGCTCGGCAATGTTCCCGTCATTTCCAAACAGTGGACGTAAACAGAGAAAAATGCACGGAAGGGATTCGAACTCCTGACATTCGCGGATATACTCTACCCTTAGTAATCCATCACAGGTGGATATCTGTATACAAAAAATGTCTATGCATGGACATCTCTACACGTTAATATTCATGCATATGGCCATCGCTACACGAGGATATATCTACACATAGGCATCTGTACAGGTTAATATTTGTGGACATGTATTTCACTAACCAGGCATATCTCTACGCGTAATTTTTTTGTTGTACACCAGAATATTTATATACGTCAGTATTTTCACAATCTCTACAAACTTGCTTATAAACCCTTTCACTGTAGACTACGTGTATACACGTAGTAGACTTAGTGGGCTCTCACTGTGGACTACGTGTATACACGTAGTTATAAAAGATTTAATGAACAGAGAATAAAACATAACGCCGGTATATAGCTGTTCATTTATTCTCTGTTTATTAAATCTTTTATAACTACATGTATACACGTAGTCCACATTGAGAGCCCACTTAGTCTATTACGTGTATACACGTAGTCCACATAATAGTGAAAGGGTTAAAAAATGATTGAAATTGCGATATTATGAGAGTCTTAAATTAGTCCATTAGTCGAATTCGAAATGGCACATTTGCAGCGTAAACTTTTGGATAATTTGATACATTTATGACTATTGTAATCGTAATCAACTGGCTTTGGGAAAATTTTTCATCTATAAATATTAGTGAAAGAATCATCTAAGAAATAAGCGTACATTTTTTCAGGCGTTTTAAGATTTTATGGAAATTGAAGTTTTTCTGAAAAACTCAAAAGTGGCTCCAAAAGAGTAGAACAATAATAGTATTTCGGACAAGTGGATTTTGTGCGAAGCCGGTCCGAGGATTCCACTACCTCCAAATATTTGCAAACACTGCCCGTAAAGTAGGCACTTCAGGAATTCTTTTTGGTCTGTAAATTGCGGATACAGTTCGAAGAATCTCACTTTACCAATGTTCGGTTCATTTTGAATCGATTTCAATGCGCATGTGCGAAGTACATGTTGCGTCGTATATGTTCAAGCGAGGACAGAAGCTCTTAAGAACGACCGTTGATCGGAACACACGTGAACTTATATTATATATAATCGATCGAAATACAGTCCACATTTTTTATAAAACCAAGAGACTTATTTTATTACCGCGACACAAAGTATAGTCAAAACAAATGGTCAATTCGAACCGGATCAAGTGCTGCACTGGATTTACAAAAAAAACAAACGAAAATCTATATTTCCAAATATCGTTCTTTTGAAACACACACGCAACGAACGAGAGCGCTGAAGAAGGATATTTCGGAATTGATGCTGAAGTGTTACCAATAATAACGAGATTCGCCAAAACGCTACATTGAACCATAGAGGAACAAATTGGGAGTCAGCAAACAACGAAAACGAAAATCGTCGTCTTTTCGGAGAAATTTGGTCATTTTCGGAGAGAGCGGATACAACGAAATCAAAACTCATCGCAACAGCGTGTTGTCTAGAAAGGAGTCATCGAATTGAATTGTATGCAAAATTTGTAAGTGTGTTCCGATCATTATAAATCAGATATTTTTTATCATATAATTAATATTTTTGAGAAATTAAGTATGACATTAAATTAAATTGTTTTTGACTTATTAATTATTGAAACAAGTTGAATTTAATTGTAAATGATAACGAACGTAATCGAAGCAGTATAACGGATTGATTAAGCTATATTATATGAATAAAATTAATAATTTACTTGACGAAATGACTCTTGATCTCTCGCAATTAAAAAGAGCTAGAGGAATTGAAAAATCGAGATTAACTAAATTTCAAACATATATTGACGAACTCGATCCTCATACTGCTTCGATCGAAGCTTTAGAAGTGCGATTAGAAAATATAAAAGACGGTTTCCAGAAATTCGATAATATTCAAAGTAAGATAGAGATAGAATTTGACGAAACTGAAAATGATGAACGTTTTACATTTGAAGAAAATTATCTAGAGTTAATCGCTAGAGCACGATCCATATTAAATTTTATAAAATCTCAAACAAGCGCCAATAAAAATTCGGAACCGGTCGATGCCGACGTGACCGTTATATCAAATAACAGGACAAGTCGAAGCGTACAATCAAAACAAAGCGAAACAACAAATAACAATTCTTCTGTTGAAATTGAACGTGCTGATAATGTATTTACTGAAACAGCTCAAAATAGACATGAAATAAGACAATTTGAAAATAATGTTGATTTAAATATAAATAGAAATTTATTAGTTGGAAATAATTTAGGAAACAACGTTAAACTCCCTGTGATGAATATGCTTACGTTTGACGGCGATTATGAAAAGTGGGTGGAATTTCGCGATACTTTCACAGCTATTGTTGAGAACAATCCGAATATCTCTGATGTGCAAAAATTATTTTATTTACGATCGGCCTTAAAAGGAACTGCCTCGGAAGTAATCCAATCGGTTGGTTCCGCGGCGGATAGCTATAGAGTCGCTTGGTCACTATTAATGAAAAGATTTGAAAAAACTCGCAAAATAATTGAGATGCACATTCAGGGTCTTATGGATGTACCAGCGATGCTGCGAGAGTCGAATCACGCGCTAACCCAAATGCTTCATATTGTTGTCAAACACACACGAGCATTGCAAATGTTAAAGGCTAATAATTGGGATAATGTAGTAATTCATATGATGCAATTAAAATTAGATCCAACAAGTAAACGCGATTGGCGGGATTTAACGAAACGTAAGGATAATCTAGCACTTGATGATTTTATCGAATTTTTGGAAGATCGTGTCAGTATTTTAGACGATCTTAGTGGGAAATGGCATAAAAACGATGCGAAACCTAATAATAATACGAAAAATAAATACTCAAGTGTATGTCACATTGCAAGCGAAAAAACGAAAATAAAATGCCCAGTTTGTAGCGGAATTCATCCAATATATAACTGTTCGAAATTTCGAGATCTTTCGATTGATCGTCGTAGAGATGAAGTAAAAAGGCATCAACTGTGTTTCAATTGCTTACGTTCAAATCATTCAGTACAAGATTGTTTCGCGAGAGGATGTAAACATTGCAATAAGAAACACAGTTCACTCTTACACATAAACAATCAACCGAAGGATAGATCAGCTGACAGTAGTACTGCTTCAAATCTAACATCACTCAATACATTAAATAATTGTAATGCGAGCGTAAACATGAATAATGCACTGCTGGGGACTGTAATTGTTACGATTCGGGACGCAGCAGGAAACCCGTATTCTTGTCGTGCGGTCTTAGATAACGGTTCTCAAGTAAATATGATGACTGAAAAATTGTTCAAACGTTTAGGCTTAACAAAAAATAGTACATCAATGTCGATAGGAGGTGTTGGCGAAATTGTTACAAATAATTTAGGAATAACGGAGGCCGTTGTCGAATCGCGAATGAATAATTACAAAACAAAATTGAAATTTCTAGTACTTAATAAAATAACGTCCAATTTGCCAAACTGTAGATTAGATCCGAAAAAACTCAATATTCCTTCCAATATTAAATTAGCGGACCCGTCATACTATATCCAAAGCGAAATAGACTTATTGATAGGCGTGGAGGAATTTTGGAGAATTCTGTGTATAGGGCAAATCAAATTAGGGAAACAAGCTCCTACAGTACAAAAAACAAAATTCGGTTGGATAGTTACGGGACAAATAAGTTGTTCAAATTTATGTAACGATTCGGATTCTTTATTTTGCGGACTTGTGACAAATAAAGATTTGCACGGGGCATTGGAAAGGTTTTGGGCGATAGAAGAAATACCTCAAACAAAAAAAATGTTAACGAACGAAGAAAGCGAATGTGAGCGAATCTTTCGGGAAACTTATGCAAGGGATGCAGATGGAAAAATTAGTGTTGCACTACCTATACACGGCAATGTTAAAAACATCGGAAACAATCGAGAGAACGCGTTAAATCGACTGCTCGGAATGGAACGTAAATTCAAAAGGACGCCTAGTCTTCAATCCGAGTACGCAAAGTTCATGAGAGAATATCGCGATCTTGGTCACATGACACTGGTGACCGGAAAATCGAATGACTCTGAACACGTGTACTATTTACCCCACCACGCGGTAATGAAGGAAACCAGTACAACTACCAAGCTACGAGTAGTCTTTGATGGCTCCTCAAAATCCGAAACAGGCGAATCACTAAACGACCTGCTAATGGTTGGTCCTACCATGCAACAAGACCTGTTCGCCATCGTACTGCGTTTTCGGCAACATAGATATGCATTGACGGGTGACGTGGAGAAAATGTACCGTCAGGTATTTGTGCACAGTAAATTTCGAGATCTCCAACGCATCTTATGGAGGGAAAATCCTGCGGAGCCTGTTCAAGAGTATCGACTCAACACGGTAACCTATGGTCTGGCTGCGTCATCTTATTTAGCGATAAAAAGTTTGCATCAAGTCGCAAATGAAAACGAATTAAAATATCCAAAGGCATGCACAATTATCCGTCGTGATTTCTATGTAGACGATCTGTTAACCGGTGGTGAAACAATGGAGGAGGTTAAACTGTTAAAAAACCAAATTGATGCGGTATTAAAAACTGCTAAATTTAAATTACGTAAATGGGCAACGAACGACAAACGTATACTGGAAGAAAATTGCAAGGATTGTGAGTCATCGTATCAATTAAATCATGATCAAAAGGCGTTAGGTGTTCAATGGGACTCGTCGCGAGATTTAATACGGTATGCTTTTCAAGAAAATCGTGTGCATATTAGAATTAGTAAGCGAACTATTCTTTCTATGTCCTCTCAAATATTCGACCCTTTGGGTTTAATTGGTCCAGTGGTGATCAGGGCCAAGATCATATTACAGAAGCTATGGCAATTAAATCTTAATTGGGACGAATCTGTACCGGCTGAAATTCATACTTCGTGGATGCAGTTTCAAAACAACCTATCACACGTTCGGGAACTTAACATTCCGAGAAGAATTTTATGTGACGACCCAACGAGCGTCAGCATGCATGTCTTCTCGGATGCATCGGAAATTGCATATGGCTGTTGCATATATTTGAGATCTACAAACGAAAATGGTATAATTCAAACGTCATTAGCATGCGCAAAGGCGCGAGTAGCTCCACTAAAGCGAATAAGTTTACCAAGGTTAGAGCTATGTGGTGCTCTTTTGGCTGCTCGATTGGCAAGTAAGGCAAAGGAATTCTTAGATATACGTATAGATCAAACATTCTTCTGGACAGATTCTACGATTGTTCTCTCGTGGATAGCAGGTCAACCACAACGCTGGAAGACTTTTGTAGCGAATCGTATATCAGAAATCCATGATCTAACTAATGATGATACTTGGAATCATGTGAGGTCTGAAGAAAATCCAGCAGACATCATATCGCGCGGAACAGATCCCGTTACGCTAAAACAATCAAGACTATGGTGGCGAGGCCCTCATTGGCTGTTAAATGACAAGGAATCGTGGCAAAAACTGGATCCATCAGTTTATAATCAAGATGCACCAGAAAGCCGTCAACCAACGATCACATTGACAGGTACAATATCGAATGACAACGAGCTGATTGAAAGATTTTCATCTTACAACAAATTGAAACGTGTCATTGGTTACTGTCTGAGATTTTTACATAATGCCTCATGCAAATCATCAAGGAGATTCGGGTCTTTAACCGTTGCGGAAATCGATGACGCCGAAACGATTTTAATCCGCAAGATTCAAAGTAGCGAATTTTCCGAAGATATTCGCATGTTGAAGGAAGGTAAATGCGTAAAATTGTGTAGTAAACTCAGTCAATTAAATCCGTTTCTTGACGAATCCGAATTGATCCGGGTAAACGGCCGACTAAGGCTTGCCGACATACCATATGCACAGCGCTGTCCAATAGTTTTACCATCGAATAATGTTTTAACTAATTTGATAATTCGTGAAGAACATTATGCTAAACTTCATGCCAGTCCTGATACATTGTTAGCGTCATTGCGTTTGAAATATTGGCCTCTTCATGGAAAATCTACCATACGAAATGTGCTTAGAAAATGCATTATTTGTTTTCGTAATAAACCTGTATCTTTGAGACAACAAATGGCAGCGCTACCTGCTAATCGAGTCACTGCGAATAGTCCGTTTCTTAATTGTGGAGTCGATTATGCCGGGCCATTCACAATTAAAATATCAAGAAATAAAACTGATAAGGCGTATTTGTGTGTTTTCGTGTGCTTTTCGACGAAGGCAATACACCTTGAGCTGGTTACGAGTCTTAGCACGCCTGCGTTTTTAAATGCTTTGAAACGTTATATTGCGAGAAGAGGCATGTGCGCTAACATCTATTCCGATAACGGAAAAAATTTCTTGGGTGCTAGTAACGAGCTCAAGGAATTGTACCGACTTATAAACAGTAATGAACATCAAAATAAAGTGCAGAGGTACTGCACAGATATGGGCATTAAATGGAATTTTATACCTGCTTACTCGCCTCACATGGGGGGACTTTGGGAGGCTGCGGTCAAATCAGCCAAAAATCATATGAAAAAGGTTGTAGGAAACATGACCCTAACCTTCGAAGAATTATGCACTGTATTTTCGCAAATTGAGGCGTGTCTAAATTCAAGGCCATTGATGGCAATGTCAAACGATCCGGCTGATTTGACTGCATTGACCCCGGGTCATTTTATAATAGGTCGGGAGATGCAGGAAATTCCAAGCATTGACATACAAAAATTACCGGATAATCGTGTTACGCGTTATGACTTGTTGAATAAATTAAAGCAACATTTTTGGTCTCGATGGTATCGAGAATATTTGTCTCAACTGCAAGAGCGTAAAAAATGGCAACGAAAGCACGCAAATAACGTCGTTGTGGGGAGTCTCGTTTTATTAAAGGAAGACAATGTGCCTCCAATGCAATGGAGATATGCGAGGGTATGCGAATTGCTACCAGGCAATGATGGTATTACACGAGTTGTCAGATTAAAAACCTCCCATGGCTACACGACAAGGAGTATTAATAAACTCTGTTTATTGCCAATTGAAATGTAAAAATATGTTCGTTATCATCCATGATTTATGAAAATAAAATTATAACTTCATTGAAGGTTGAAGGCTACAGCCTGTCAAGCCGGCCGGTATGTTCGGTTCATTTTGAATCGATTTCAATGCGCATGTGCGAAGTACATGTTGCGTCGTATATGTTCAAGCGAGGACAGAAGCTCTTAAGAACGACCGTTGATCGGAACACACGTGAACTTATATTATATATAATCGATCGAAATACAGTCCACATTTTTTATAAAACCAAGAGACTTATTTTATTACCGCGACACAAAGTATAGTCAAAACAACCAACTTAAAAGAGTCCGTGAAAAATGTATTTTTGTCCAGGGAACAAAGTTCCGAAAATCAATATACTGACAGGCAAAAATTTCGATATAACATGGCTGCAGCGTGATTTTGTTCACTTTGTCTTTGAAAATTCGGCAAAAAGAAAGCAAATTAAAATACCTTGGACTCACGCAATATCGAAATTTTAGCCTTTTGGCGGGTTTTGATTTTCGGAACTTTGTTCCCCGGCCATTTTCTACGAATTTTTATACTTCTTGCTGCATAATCTGCATAATATTTTATTCAATTCGGTGCGTAAAATTCGATTTTAGAGTCTTCCTCCAAACGCATAAAATACGCCTACAGGCATATGGATAAATTCCGGGTACTCATGTGTCGTTTAGAGATTGGTACGTGCAGGGATGATATCATTGTCCATTTTACTTCTGAATGTCAGGACTAAAACCCGGGACCTTTCGATCGCCGATTGACTATGTCAACTGTAACCTACACGTCTATTTTTGGTTAATAACTAAGAATGTATAGAATTCATCTAGCTTAAACAGTTGTCAATTGATAACTTGCCTGTAGTAACCTAGTTAAATTTGGCTGTTGCAGTTATTTTCAGTGCGTATATAATTTGTATGCCCATGCCGTCCAACATACATTTTTAACAAGAATAGGGATCATGGCATTAAAATACTTGTAATATATCATTAAAAATTGACTATGAAATAGAAACTCTTAGTGTTTGCGGAGGACGGTACTTGGAGAAATTATCTATTGAATACAATCGTGTTTTCATCCGTACGTGATGATAAATTGTAAATAAATTATAGTGCGTTAAATTTTTTGAAAATTATATCAATTTCACATAATGGCCGAAAACTTGTCAAATATTAAACATTTAAATATTAAATATATTAAACATTTTTTATACTATTATCATTTTCGACACATGTATAAAGACAAATTACTATTATTTGTAATGTGCGTTTTATTTTGTCTCTGTTGTGTTTGTACATATCTAATAGATTTTCGAAAGTGAAATATATCATATAGTTCACAAGGAATATTGATGTACAAAATATTAATCTTATGATATTTTTATGGATCTCTGTATGTTTAAATTTCTTCTTACAGTTGGAAAATAGTTATTTACATATCACGTAATTACACATACTTTCGTACATAAAATTTTCTTGGATATAAGAATAATATTATATGTTTCGAACATTATTTGTTTATGAAATTAACGCTGAAATTGTTTATGATAGCTATAATTTCTATCATCTTGACAAAACTGGATAAAAAATTTAATGGCAGCATATAGGCTGTAGAAATAATAATACAAATTCATAACCTAAAACAAATAAATAATATTTAAGAAGACAGAATTTACGAAAATTTGAAAGAATATAATTTACAAACACCTGCAATTTTTGCTTAATTTGCATATTTTATGTTAGGAATAAATTATTTCTACGAATTATCATTTTATACATGTTGGAATACTATAGAGTTCGTTTTGAATTTATTGAGTTAAAGAATAAACTGCATTAATTATTCTAATAGTAACTAACGTGTATTCAGTACATTTAAATATCTGAAAATCATATAAGTGAATGACGTAAATTGATTTCATTTAAAATGTCAAGGTACTGTGTTTAAATTGCAAATTCTAATGAATTAAAATAATCTATATAACTCGGGAATAATTCGACGTATAGTGATATCGAAATGAGCGCTTTATGTGTAATTAATTGTGAAAAATGTGATGAAGTATAAATGTTAAACCACCCATAACATCGTTCTACTAATTATGTAAAATAATATTATTTATTCAGTAAGTAGTATTACATTCCCTTTGACGTGATCATTATATGCATGTAGTACAAATTTCACAACTTTCTAACGTTTGTATAATTGTAAACTAGATGGAGTTTCTGTGTAAACGCATCTTAGCTAGATAATGTATTTAAATCTCAGCATTTCAATAAAATTTTTTCTATTTAATTATATTTTACATTTTTATAATATGATTCTTTTTTTGGTATGGATAAATAATTTTCTAAGACTCGAAAAAAACAGTGTAATTTTATAGATACCTTCAAGAACATCAATGAATACGAAAAAGTTACATGTAACATTTGTAAATATTTATTTACAATTTAACTTTTGCGTTCAGTTAAATACGATAGAAAAAACCTAATCATTCATGTGTAGAATTGCAGAGTATAAAGGTTGTAAATTAAATGTTCATATAACAACTTTCTAAATGTCGTATATATTTGTCTGCAGATATTTCTTTTCACGTATTTAATTGTACTATTATCGCGTACATACCATCGTACTTTCTTTTCAAAAATGTACTTCACCAGTTTTTTCTGAACGTATAATTACAGATTCTATAGAGACGGTTCATCGATATTATTACAATGTTCACAAACAGTTTTGGATCTGCCTGATCTGATTTAACACTGGAAGAGTTGTATAATTAGATATTGGATCAATGGCAGGAATATTGCAACATTATGAAGGGATCTACAATATTCTCGAAATATCGCCAGAAGAAAAAGCAAGAACTAAATTCTAACCTGGATATCAATAGTGATGTATATGAATATTATTTAATATACCAATTTAGCGTAATGTCTCAAAAATACTAATTATGTCGTTGAACTATAGTGCACTGTACATTATGTGTAATATATTTTTTTCTTTGGTAATGCGTGATTTATTAAAATAAAACTATTTTTATCATATTCCGTAGATGGGCTTCAATAATACAAAAAATTAGTAACGAGAATAATTAAAATCATGGTAGAAAAACAGAATTTATTATTCGTCACTAATTATTTCATACTAATTTCTCGTATACTTTTAACTAATATTACATTGTGTATAAATTATACAAATTATTAAAGTCTCATTAAAGATATGTGTAAGTCCTTGAAAATATTAAGAAATTTAAAGTAACTGTAATACAAAAATAACATTTTAACGAGTATAGAAAATACAATGGCTAATTTGGTAACGGCTAAACAAATGTCTATAGTTAAACGGTTCGTTAATTTCGCCTGAATATTATTGACGTTAATTGAGTCATGACCTCTGACAAAATCTAAACGCCGATAAATAATTCAAACTAATCTTCAGCCCATTAAATTCTAATTTGCGCTTTTTTTTATACTATTTTCTTTCATGTTCTAATTTATATGGTTAATATTTCTATATAAATCTCAGTGTATTACGGAAAATTCAATAAACAGTGTTTCTTGGTTCAAATTTATACAAAATAATTAATATTTAAATTTTTTAATAATAGTATTTATTTGGAATTGCATAAAGTTGGAATTCCCTTAATTTTCTCTCCTTATCTGGATTTTCGTAAAGTTTCGCTGATTATAGTTGACTATCACGCAACGAACATTTGCGTTCAAGTCTCGAAAATCTTCGGCAGAGATTGCCAACACAGATGGAATTTATAGACGTCGTTTGCCAATATTGCTTCATCAGGTCCGCTGGGAACTGTAATAGTGAGCATCTCAGCAAAACCTCCCCGGGATTTTGAAACAACTAATCAATATTCTGTTTCTTTTCGGTAACTAACTTCTACCTTTTTCGATAATTCAAGGTCGACTAAATTTAATATAATCTTAAAATGCAACTACAAACATTTTCCTTAAGTAAGAAATCCTTATTACTGCGACGAAATAGGGCAATCTCGTAATTTCTGTAAATACAAACTTTTAAACGTCATAAAACCAGAAAAACTTACATTACGAACATACTCTGAAATTGGTTTTAACATCAATGGAATTCCATTTATGTTTTGGAGGTTGCTTTGAGTGACCAGTAAGCATTGAAAACGTTCTCATGCAAATTATTTACGCATGACTGGGGTTTACTGGAATTTTGTATTTTGTATTAAAATACTAACGCATTTTGTATTTTACGTAATTTAAAACTGAAAAATGGACAGTATAGATATGGTGTATTATGCAACGAGTGCGTAACTTCACGCACTGCACTAGACGCCTACGATATTTTATGCACAGATTTTCCATGCGTAAAGTAGCGAAATTCAGTGTGTGGAGTGAATGCATGTAGTTTATTTCACGCGCGAAATTTCTACTTCACGCATGGAAAATCCATGCATAATAGTATATTATGAAGCTAGTAGTGCGTAAAAGTTCAATCTACGAATGTGAAGGGTTCCGGCCCGATTCGAAGGCTAGGGTCGTAATCACATTCGCAGAATTAACATTTACACACATGTTTCATATGATATTTTATGTCACTTGAGTGCGTAAAATGCGACCAAAAAATGTCAAAAGTGTGTAAAATAGCATTTTACGCATGGAATGGCATAAAACTATTTATGACCCATTGTAATAATCATTACCATGTACTGTGGGTTACTGACGTTGTTCTCAGCATATCGAAAATTCCCTTGCGAAATGGATTCAACGGCTGAATTTAATAGTTGAACTTTTATTAAAAAATGTTTGTGCTTAATATTTTATCCTAACAGCTTGGCTATTTATAACGGACAACGCGAACATCCACCCAACGCTATTAGCGGGTCAAATTGAAAAAAATCAATAGATGATATGATCGATTTCCAACATGCAACATTTATTTTCGGAATTAAGGGTGTTTTACCACTTTCGAGAATCAGTACGATTCACGTATTCAACACGATTGTTATGTGTGCCGCCAACGGGTTCACGTTCGAACCATTAACTTTTGAGTCTATTCCTTATACATTGACCATAACTGCTTGTACATGGTTTAGTTCAAAATAGCCGCACTGAATATGCCAGGTAGTGAATTTCGAATAGTACAAATCTTACTTTTACGCAAAAACCTCACCGCAATCAATGATGTGAAAATTACACTGTTACCCAGGATCTAAATGATAACCCCTTGAATGTAATATATGAATACTCATACGCTACTGATTTACGCATGAAACATTTGCAATAATTTAAAACTAATTTATAGCCCTCTATCGGAATGTAATATACATGGAAAAAAATTCTTAAAATTGTCACATCTCAAATTAAGCACTGCGAAAGACTTAATTTCAGTCTAAAATTGAGATAATTTTCTTAAATTAAGTCAATATTTACGCTTAAAGTCTTACTTTCAGACAGCAAAGTTTAATTTTCGTCGAGATTTATGCTGAAAAAAAAATTTTTCGAGCTCGTCAAACCCAAGTTAGAGAATTCTTTTTTCAAACCTGAATATTAACTTCCCAAAACTAAAAACAAGGTTTTAAGCGAAAAAATTGACTTAATTTAAGAAAATTAGCTCAATTTTGGACTGAAATTAAGCCTTTTACAGTGCCTAATTTGAGATGTAACAATTTTAACACTTTTTTCTGTGGCGTGGAATATAAAATCACATGGAATTTAAAACGTGACGGAATAAAAATGGTGTGACATTAATTTAATATATTAGCTTAATTACGTTATAAAGTATAAAATTGTAGGCACGTAAACTCAAAGTGATAAATGAAAATTGAATGAAATTGTAATTTATTTTCAGAATTTTTCCATATATATAATATACCATATAGAAATATTTGTTTAATACCGATTTTAGTTGAAACTATTCTGGTCCAATATTGAATAACCATCTACAAATAATTATGTAACGTCACTATAAAATTACGAGATAACTAAAATAACAATTTTTCATAGTTAATGATTCAACTAATCTGCAGTCTACTGCACATAATTTTCAACCTTTATACACACGGAAAAACTTTTGGGAGCGCTGCTCCCCCAAACCGGGCGGGTAGCATTCCCGCAGCACTTTTAACTTTTCAAATGATGATTAAAAATATAAAAGCGTAAAAATACATTTTTTTTCGGAATAAATATCGATTCATACTATCATTAAGAAAGTTTTTTGCACTATTTTTAGCCCTTCAAATTACTTATATGGTTTATAAAGATCGTTAAAAGCGTAAAAACCGGCACTTTTTCCATTTTAACGCTTCCGTATCAAAAACAGAGCAAAATAGAGTAAAATTGCACTTAAGCTTTTTTGTAGAGCGTGATAAAGCTTACAAAAAAGTCATGGGCAGCCCTAGTCTAATGTTAATAGTTTAGCCACAAACAACACTAGAACGTCAACTTACAGTTTGATGATAACAAATGTAAAATATTCGGAATATTTTGTTTAAATTAGTGCTTTCTTTCTGGCTAAACTATTGATGTTAGACTGACGCTGCCACCGATATTTTGTAAGAAATTTTGCGCTCTACAAAAAAGCTTTAGTGCAATTTTGCTCTATTTTGCTCTATTTTTGATATGGAGGCGTCAAAGTGAAAAAAGTGCCGGTTTTCACGCTTTTAACGATCTTTATAAACCATATAACCGCCCGGTTTGGGTGAGCAGCGCTCCCAAAGGTTTTTCCGTGTAACAATTTATTCCAATAACCGTAGTTTTATTAACTAGTTTTTAAAAGTTAAATCAAATATTCATTTTTTTCGTATGAATTGTATTAGAATTTCACGATACAGATAAAAATGTAATGTAAATTCGATATTTTCGAAATGTGTGCATCTGTATAAACCAAAAAATAATTTAAAGATGCCTCAGCTCTATTGTACAGTTCCATTTTATATTGCTTTCTACTTCTAATCTTTTTGATACTTTTTAAAATTTACTTATCTTGTATCAAAGAATTTGAAATTATATCGTAATATTATAGTTTTTAAATATTACAACGTCTCGGATATTTATTGCAAATAACAGAAATATAATTGTATACGCATTCAAATTATATGACAATTATTTAAACCGGAATTTAACATTCCGTTAAAATAGTAAACACTAATATTTTGTGCACTTAACGTGAGATAGATAACATGGCAACGTCGCATGCCCGCAGTTGTTTACTTTTCCCAATTGGTTGCATAACCCCTATCGTCGCACATAAAAAATGTCGCCACGCTACGCCATCGGCAATGTTGCCATAAATACAATTCCTCGCGGTCAACTGTGCATCCAGATGCTCTGACTATATATCAACGTTCAGGTTTGAATTAATATTGCTCTACAATTAATTGTTCTTTTCTAAATGACGTTCTAAAGAAATCTTTGTTTCAAAATATTTAATTTAATTATTGTTTTCTTCATAGGCAATCTTGCAGTGCTGTTTACAGTGCATGTCAATTCCAAAAAATATTGTATGGTTGTCGACGTCATTATTAACTTTGACCAATTCAATACTAACAGTTTTGATTTTGTGTGTACAAAAATTCTAATCACGTTCTTAACATCTGAAATATTAACATTGAATGGGGTCGTTTAATGGATGTTTCTTTGATAACTTCAAGAAAGTTTTAAGATGGCTTCGTCAAAATAAATCACATCTTGTTGATTCAAAAGTGATGGATCGTCAAATATAATTCCTTAAGCAAACTTCAGAGAATTTCTCATATTGCCAACAGCAATGTTTTGAAAAAATAAGTAATTCTCGTTTATTGAGTAAGTACCAAAATTTTGAAATGAGTGTAATTTCGTTTCCACTTAAATCACCGTTATTTAGTACAAAATATACAAAACCACGGAAACGCATGCTTGCATCAAGAATAACGAATCCACTGAATCGTCAAAAATTTGCAACACATTTTCGGAATTACTTTGCCACCTGACAATGTGCGGTCTCCGGAACTACAGGTAGGAACGTCAGCTACACGCTGCTGCACAAGTAAGTTGTTCCGGTAAACTCCGGTACATAGCAAACAGCGCCAGTGGTGTAACTCGATTATCGGCCTGACCGACCGACAGTCACCTAAGGTATCGGATCCCGTCGCACCCTAGTATGCACTGACACTGGCAACGAGCATAGGAAAGATCCCGACGACTTTACTCGAGAACATGTTTGGAACCGAGACATCCGAGAAACAAATCGACGACGAAGCAGAGTCTCAGGTCAGTGCCGGCGACGTAGTTACGTATTTGCGGATTGCGACTATTGGTGTACAACGTTCTCCAATTTATATGACCTGTCGTTCCATGTCTCATGTAGAAGCCAATGCTGTGGTTAGCAATTTACAGACGCTCTTCCCTTTACGACTTCCTATTACGTAGACGTTATTACAGCGTGTTTCGATTTTCAAAGACAAGCTTGTGATTTATTTTAAAGAATGACCAGAGATAAGATTTGGTACCTTTGTTAAATTGGCATAAAGTTGCGAAAACATGATCGCAATGTTAAAATAAAGAAGATCAAATCTACCGATGAGTCTTCCTACCAGCGTTTCATCAATTTATGAAGGCCTCATCTATTCAATGCGTATTATGTTGCTATTTCTAACTTATCTGAAGGACTACACGGATTTTGCAATAATGGCCAATACAATATACGATGACCTTATCTCATCTTTCAGTTACAAAAATACACAAATGCTTAGAATCACTAGGAATTTGGCTTCAACCTTCGGCTGCATTCTTTCTGCTCCCACTTGAACTTGGAAGCGTGCGGCACATTATTCACGGTTTGAATTTTATGCCGTTGATGATTGAGTTGTTATTTTTGGAATAGAAAACACATGACAAAATAACGGAGAAGTAGTTGGCCCGTACAAAGCATACGCTAATAGTTAAGATCTACACAGAACTGAACGTCATGCACCAAGAAAGCATTAAATTAATAGTAATTCCTCCATAAGTTGTCCCCTCTTAGGTTATGCCCTTTAAGTTATACAGAAGTTATTGCTTTTAGTAATATTCCTCAAAACCTTACTTTTACCAAGTTCAAAATGACGGACCCAACATGGAGAGCAAAAATGTTTTTTTTAAATAAAATGTGTTATTAAGAAAGCGGAGTAGCCGCATACCTCGGGTACACCATCTACTTTCCCTCATTTTATTGCTCTGATCTATCGGATGTCACGTTTTTCGTAAACGCAGAAAATAGGAAGCACTTAATATGCATGAATTCTCTCTATCGTCAATATATGTTATAAATGTTTCGTATATCGTATGCGCAAATAACTAAAGCATTTCGAACCACTGTACTTTCCATAAATATCTCTTTCTTTTTCGGTCACACTCTCTCCCCCTCTCTCGATTTCTCTCCCTCTCTTTTTCTCTCTATTTCTCTCTCCCTCTCTCTCTCATTCACTGACACGGTGTGGCTGAACCACTTTTAATTGCTAGTGTCATGCATATAGAATTTTCTAGCTAGGATTGATAATTTGCAATCATACGAATGTAACATCACTAAAATTAAAATATTACCTTTTAAAAAAAATCGCGATAAAGTACTAAAAAAGAGAATTTTAAAGTTCTTTTTATTTCCGACGAAAGTTGACCTCCAATCGAAAAATCTTTTAGGGCCAAGTTGTAGATATTAAAAAGATTTACAACTTTTGTATACATCTTTTTTCACATAACCTCTAAATTTTCCAGATAAATAAATAAAATCGTCTTTTCGTTTTTAATTTTTTTCTCGCGCAAAAAAAAATATTTTTTCACCAAATTTGGAGGAAACTTGCCTTTTCATGTCCCAAATAAGGTGTAATTTTTTCAAATAAAAATATTCATATTTAGATATTATATTGAATTAAAAGCGAAAAATTACCCCTAACTTCAACGGAACATTCTCGCGTTAAACAGATTTTTAAACGTTTTTGTAGTGGTTTTTGTTCGTTGAAATGTCTATTTATCGGTACTGACTCACTCTTTGGATCTTTCCTTCTCCTTCGTATGTCCTCTACAGTCTATGAAATGTTCTTTTACCTTTATATTTTCTGTAGCATCTAAATTCTTTCCGAACATTTTTAGTCTTCTTCTTCCCAGTTTACGAATACCTTTCAAACGGCTTCTTCGAATAATTGTAATGTCCGACGGTCTGGAATTAGTTCGAAAATTTTTCAGTGACAACATTTTTTCGTGTATGATACAAACGGTTTATGACTATGCGAGTAGCCGTTACATACATGCGTGTGGTAAGTGAAAATGTGCTGAAAAAAAACTTAGAAGGAAGCAACAGAAAAGGGTAATGGACAACATCCCATTACAAAGTTGCGTTTAAATTAAATTTGTTTAAATGTTTTGTGCTTAAACGATTTCCTCACTACACAACATCAATGAACAAAATTGCTGCCAACAGTTCCGTCTTTTTGTGGAACGAAAATTTCCGATCTGAGAAACAAATTAAGGGAAAGAGGACAGTAAAAATATACAATTCAAAAGAAAGGAGAGAAAATAAAGTTTTCTAGTTGCCCGGGCGGCATCGTAACGAGGGTCGTTGTCTCTAGCGTGCAGTTAGAGTGTGTGCGGATGTTCGAGGGCGGGAACCGAGTGGAGGAACGGGAAGGTGCAGTCGAAATAAATCCTAGCGTGCGGGACGTGCGCTTGAACGCTTGTCATTTGATGCGTCTTCTGTACCTATTCGTTCCTCGTTTTCTGGGACTATTCCTGTTGTTCTTTTTTAAGTCGCTTTTGCAAAACTTATTTTTCTGTCTGCCTCCTCTTGTACATTTGCGATGCACTCGAATGGAATACTTAACAGCTATGCCAAAGGTATCCTACCGCCGTTCTTTTCTTATTTTCTCGCGAAATGTGGGAAAACACGCATTCGGGAAGCGCCGATTGATGCTGCTGTCGTATGTGTTTGTTTGGACACCCGTCTCCTTCAATCTGCATCTTGCTACTTTATCGATGGGCCTTTTACAGCTCTCCTTTCCCAGGTCTTTCCCTCTTTATCGTTCTCTTTTTCTGAACGGATTCTACTTTTATAGTCGTCTTTCTCAAGAACACAAACAAGCGAATACGTAGTTATTTATCACGATAAAGAAGTCGTCTGAAAACGATTATCTGACAACTTGATTGCACTGATGCCTACCAATTTCCCGGTGAAGTCGATCGTTTGTCAATTTTCTGTGCATGCAAGAGAAATGCATAAAAAGTTAATCGTGAAACCGACTAGTACCGACTAGGACCAAGGAAAATTGATTCTCTATCTTGCCATGACAAAAAAAATATTTATTTTGCTATTGATTTCTTCGGGATTTTCGACGATTATTCATTTTGAGTGGCACCTTTCTTTAGGTCACTGAGTGGAATATTGATTTGGTAAGATTCCAAACGTCCTGATATGTAACGTATCGTTTGATTTTGATTTATTGCCGCTGCGACATGAGTAAATGTCAACATCTTGCCGATATGTGCGAGAGTGACGTGTACTTTGTACGGAACCTTTATATGGGACAATCTTATTTTCCTAAATTTTGTAAGATACCGTAATTCTCCAAATTGAAAAACATGAAATTATAAAAAACCAATATAAACATTATTGGATAATGTACAATGGATGGAAGATAATCACATCGTTCATTCTACATTAGTTAAATTTTCAATTACACTGTAAAATCATATACTTAAAATGATTACATTTTAAAGCCAGTCAATTTACAGTATATAAGTACGTTCTTGCCGTAGTGGCCGTATTTAAATTACACTATACTTTCAGTCATTTTTTAACTTCCCGGTCTACAGGGAAGTTATTGAAATGACCTCGAAAATGGAAAATGCTAATTTCATGATATCTCCACGTTTTGTGACCACTAGAAGCAAACTGACACATTTTTAGAAAGATGTCTGTCTGTGTGTGCGTGTGGGTGTGCGTGTGCGCGTGCGCGTGTGCGTGTGCGTGTGCGTGTGTGCGCGTGCCTGGGCGCGTGCGTGTGCGTGTGCGTGGGCGCGTGCGGGTGCGTGTGCGTGTGCGTGCGTGCGTACGTGCTTGCGTGCGGGCGTGTGTGTGTGTGTGTGTGTGTGTGTGTGTGTGTGTGTGTGTGTGTGTGTGTGTGTGTGTGTGTGTGTGTGTGTGTCTGTGTGTGTCTGTGTGTGTTCTGTGTGTGTGTGTGTGTGTGTGCGTGTGTGCGTGTGTGCGTGCGTGCGTGCGTGCGTGCGTGCGTGCGTGTGTGCGTGTGTGTGTGTGTGGATGAAAACCAATTTTTGTCCAACGATTTCTCTTCAACGGATGAAGCGAATTGATTAATTTTTTTTTTAATCGATGCGTCCTGACCTAACTTCGTGCTGATTAGATTTTGAACATGATCGGCTGAGCGGTTTTCGAGTTATTCCAAAAAAAAGTAGTAAAAATAGTACAAATAACGTGAAAAAATGATATTATTTAACAAATTCCGTCATTTTTCGTGAGGAAACTGTTGATGCGCGTCAAAAAACTGAGAAATAAAAAAGCCGACATATCAAAAAGCCGACACGGTAAAAGTATTATTCTCTTTACAATATGCCGATTTTTTACTAGTCGGTTTTTTTATTTGTCGGCTTTTTGACTGTCGGTTTTCTGACTTGTCGGCTTATATATAGTGTTATTACTTCGACCCAGACCAAAGGTCTGGACGAAGTATTGAATTTGGTCACTTCCCCCCAAAAAATTACCCTACAGTTTTTCAACAAATGTCGACGTTTCAGACCCAAAAAAACAATAAAATAATTTGTGTCCGTGATCTTGTACGTACGTCCGTACGAGAGATTGATCGGGAAGTTATTGTTTCGACTCGCTAAAGGTCACAACCGCTTTATTTTAAATTTAATTCCAGATAGTGGTATTTCTGTGTTTAGTTCAGTGTTTACGGGCGAACATGAGCGATATTTCATCATGTTCTTATCCAAATTTAACAATACAATTCCTGTAAAAGATACCTGTATTGTATTCCCTTATTCATTATCATAAAAAAGCTGATACTGATTTCCAAATATCCATGACAGCAGCAATATATGGGGCCGGCAGTAATAGACCTGTAACCGGTGGGTCTGTTTGTGGTTTTCTGGATGGGAAGCGACGCTGCTGTCGACGACGAAAGTACAAAAAAAAATGATCGACTGTCCGGCTCAGAGTGTTTTTGTATTCCCTGACGCTTAGTGGAACGGCAGTACAGAAAAAGTCAAGTCGCTCCACGAAGCGCAGGGCACTGGATGGGTGTTCCTTGTATTGTGTTTTGTGGTTATGTTTTGTTATTTGAGTTTCTGTATGTCCGACCACCCGAGAGCCGACCTATGAATAGATTAAAAACGCCAACGGGCCGACCACTTGCTATATTATATTTACATCTAAAACCTTCTACTCTTATTTTAAGTTTTTTTATCGCCTATCCGAGAAAAAAATGTTATTCAATGTTTGGTCGAAAAAGAATGATCCTAAAAGTGATCAAAATAAAATCACTTTTAAAAACAATTTTCAATAATAATAAAAATTAGATCAAAATTGGATAAAAATTACATTTGTTTTGCATGTAAATGTGACCTGTTTTGATCTAGGACTACTTTCTTTGAAAGTCAAACCAAATTCCGCTTTTTTAATTCCGGATTAGAGAAATCTAATATCTAAAAATTATTCAAACATTATAAAAACGAGATATTTTGCAGCCCTAAATTTGTTAGATTTTGATTTATTTTGATTTGCTTAGTCAAACAAATCCTTAAAATACAATCCTTTCAATAATAATACTTTTCGGTCCTAGGCTGTAAAGTTCAATTTTACGGACCTAGTGAAGAAGCCGGTCCGAGAATCGCACAATCTCCAAACGAGGTCGCAAAATTTCACGGACGAGAAGTGAACACTATTTTTTGATACACTGTTCGCAAAGTAGGCACTTTACCGACTGTTTTTAGTCCGTAAAGTGCGGAGGTCAGTCCGTAAAATCACACTTTACGGACAAGGAGTCCGTATAAGGAGTCCGTAAAGTGTCTACTTTACGCACACGTGTATCAAACACTTTTTTTACTTAAGTTTTTTGTTTGCCCTATGCCAACATTATACCTTCACATGATGCAACATTTACATCAATCAACACAAATTCAATGTGATATGTGTATTCTTGATTATTAGCGTCACTTCCTAGTAACACGGATAGAGAATCGTCGCCTTAGTCCAACTTAGCGATGCGTAACGAGCAGCTGTCAATGCAGTGTACTTAACAGCTGCTGATTCTTTGACGTAGCCCCTCAAAAACAATGAGATTGACTTGATCACATACTCAAAGCTAGTCCAGTCGAAGCTACTCTGCTTCGGCGTGCACGAACATCATCTGAATGCAATATGCATGCGGCGTGTAGATGTAGCATGCAAAGGATGAACGGTGATATTCCCATGAGTGTCAGTGCGGACGAGTATGCCGCTTTCTGATGATGAACATGCATTCCGTTTATTATTCCAGCAAAGGTCATACAACCAGATTACACTCCTGATACATCGGTGAATTGCGAATTTGAAATAGTCCATAGTGAAAAAATGATACACCCCATGTAACGATTTTGTATCATGACATAATGGTTACCTGATTCCTTGTTTATGGTTTTTGAGGTCCAAACGGTAATTCAATCATTTACAAACATTTTTACAAGATTTCCAAATGTAATACAGGTCATTACAATTGAGGAAGGTGTATAGTGATAACACAGTTATTAAGAGAAAAGTAATATACGACAGCATTTGAAAATAATAATCATTTGTAATCAGAAAAAATATATCGAAATCTTTTATTTCTGTGTTTGTTATAATTGGACAGTAAAATTTGCAACTACGATATCGTTGCACCAATACTGCACGAATACTTTGTAAAAGACTCATTGGTACAAAAGCAGTAGATATAAACATGCTCGTTACACTGGTAGCTGTCGACGTAGGGACCGTTTCCACTGAGAATTCTTATTTTATAATTTAAAACATATTGACGCATCAGTGATTTATTAAAAATGCAGGGTTGAAAATATCTCTATTTAATAGCAACTTGATTTCTGCCACTTTAGCGATTACGACTTGCACATTTTGAACGTGGTCAATCTCACTTTTGATGTATAAGAAAACTTTTGTGATGAATGTCAGAAATGCTCAAGATGGTAAGATATGCAGTAAACCAAGTAGATTATAAACTTGTTTATTTTGTTAAATAAAGTTCTACCTTAAAAACTTTGAAAGTCGACATTAATAAGCTACATTAAATGTGAAACCTATTGTTTTTAAAATTCTGTATGAAGTTGATGTTTTTAATATAACAAAAATATCCCATGAAATTATAAAGTAAATAAAATAACGCACCATTTATTACAGTACAGTATGCTGAATTGATATTAACTTGATGAAAAATAATATAAGCATTTACCCAAACCAATTATAACAAACACAGAAATAAAAGATTTCGATATATATTATTCTTTTATGTATATTAATAATTAAAAGTTGTCTGTACAATCTCAACCCAAACCGGAAAATTGTACATATACAATGTTTTCACCATACTATTACATTTCTCAGTTTCACCAATTTATAGGGAACAGACATATTGTTTTGTATCCAATACAAAATTTCTCGTATTGTACACGAAACCATACGCATCGGTACACCGCAAACGGAAAGTTTGTATTGAGCACAGTCCGAGTTGCTTTGAAAGTAACCTAACTGCTGTATGCGTATCCGAGATTGAAGAGAATGAAATTACATCTCTATCTGTTTCTAAATATTATTCTACAACAAAAATATCATATACATATTTAAGAATGCTATTTATAGAAATTTCTAAATGTTATATATCAGTTACTAAATTACTAAAAATTGTTAGCACATAGTATCACGCTATTTAAAGTCATTCTTTATATTTCTGAATGGATCGTTTAACAAAAGTTTGGAATAATTTGATAGTATTTTTGGCTCCAAACTTTTTTACTTTTCAGAAAAAAATTATATAATTAAAAAATAAGTGAAGCATTTCTCCGATAAAAATATTTAATATTCAAAAATATGAAGCCCAGACTAAGATACAGTTTGTAGGATTATATTCCACATATGTTTTAGAAAAAATATATGTTCCTCAAGTCTTTCGTGTGGTTTTCCTGTTTTATTTTTTGCTAGTAATATTACCCTTTTCTCTCCCTGCATTTTAAAAGTTATAATATCGCAACGATATTACGTTTTTAACTTTAACATGTATTCTTGTAATTGATTTTATGCTATTCACCAATACTCTTTCCTTCTACTCAATCTTAATAATCTTCCAACAAATTGATTCTACATTGAAATTAATATTACACATATGTACCAATTTTATTAATACATTACATATTTGAGAAAACGTGCCAGATATTTCTTGCAAATAAGCTTCATGTATGCGGCCGACACATAAATTGCATTTTCTTATTGTTATAATGTTAATAAAAATGCCATGTTTGACATATCCCTCTTGATACATTCACACCAGAAAATGATTTTATTGACATAGCGATTTAGGTTGAATCTTAAATTATGCGAACCATTTTTACGCCTAAAGTAGAGGATTATCCTCTTCACCACAGAAAACTGCTGTGGAGTCGCGCTCGATTTCACCCGATCGGAGATCGGATATTCTGCTTCGCGTTATTATGCAGAGGATTCCCTTTAACTCGCGAATCGATTCCACCCCATCGACAACGAAGACGACACCGTAGACGCCCCTTCGTAATTTTATTTTCAGTCTTGCTAGATGTATTTTCAGATGCGGCGTTGTATTTCCTGCGAAATTTCCCAAGATATTGATATGGTCTAGGGAACGAACAACGTATATATGCTACTGAAAATGATCGAATTCCATGCGTATTCATATTTTAAGATTT
This sequence comes from Trichopria drosophilae, assembly GCA_030407085.1. Taxonomy (NCBI): domain Eukaryota; kingdom Metazoa; phylum Arthropoda; class Insecta; order Hymenoptera; family Diapriidae; genus Trichopria; species Trichopria drosophilae. The sequence goes on from CM059587.1 coordinate 69,622,914, forward strand.
GCCAACGGTTGAACCAGAAATTTAGTTAGATCGATGTTATTTCCTTTTTATTTTGGGTGCTTGATGGCAATGTAAAAGAAGCACCGATTGGCTTGTGGATGGGATTTTATATTTTGTTTTCATTTCAGGACTTGTCATACGGAGAAGGACACAATTGGAGGAGCATAATATTTTCTCTGCTGGTCATTGGTTTTGTAATCGCCGGAATCGTCACCGCTATTTACCTCCTTGGGTAAGTTACAAACTGAAAAATGATATCAGTGATGGGTAAAATTAGATGTTTGAATAGACATTTTTATATTATATCCCACATTTTGACAATATAGAAAAAGACCGGCTAACATACTAATTGAGGAGCAAATGAGTAATATTCTGAGATGATAAATTCAATTTAAATTGAGGAAAAGTAATTAAATAATTGTCATTGTTGTCAATGAGTATGTCATCTTAATACTCTTATGAAGATTAAGCCATTTGAAATGTTACCACGAAGCTTATGTCATTTGAAATATGTTATCTGATTTTTGATTGAGATAAATATTTAATTTCTCTATATTGGTGAGTAAAGTATGTCATCATACTGTCAACCGCAAAGAGGATGATAATACTTGACTTATATACAGGGCAGAAAAGTTTGACTTTAGAATTTGGGTGCTCAAAACTTAAAAGAACAATGAAATGTGTTCAGTGTACATTTACTACAAAAATATCGTTTGATACATATACGTGAAGGGCCACATATATAGGAGGTATAGTGTTCGATAATAACAGGAAAATGGCATAGTCTTCGTCGATAATAGTCACATGGCATAGTCTTCGCGGCAAGTCGAAATGACATTGTATTCCTAAGCGGTATCGATATTTACGCACTCTGTATAATGACAGTTTGCTAATTAACTTCCGTTCTGCCCTGGTGCTGGCACTAACCGATGCTTATATTTTAATGTAATATAAGTCAATAAATGCTAACCAATTATTATTTTTCGCTTGTCTTCCTCAATAATTACATTATGTAGTAATCGTTTATTTACACCCGACGGTACAAGTTTGAAGCAATCCAAGGCCTGGAGGTGGTAAACCTTTGAAAAAAAAATTCCCACCATTCTTCCTCTTGTGCACCTTCTTATAGCTCTAGTCCTCGTCTCTAACTTCACTTCGTTATTTGTACCCGACGGGAAAAGTACTTTGGAACAGCTAAAGTCCGCACTAAGTATTAAAACAAAGCAAGTAGTTCAGTTTAAACCAAGTAAAAAAGTGTGGTTCAAAATTAGGAAAAAGACGTAAAGTCAGAAGCAGAGAGTCATCACGCAAAAGACGAAAATAAGACGAGATATTGGCAGAACTGCGTCGACTCCGAAAAGAATCTTCCAATTTTTCAAGCAAAATTGAGGAAGAGACTAATATCAAATTTGGTACCCAGAGGCTGCTATGACATTTATCACCTTAATAAAATAAAAGGCAAAAATTGATTTTCGCTATAAAATCAATAAAGACCAAACCTTTTTGGGAACGCCTTTTTTGTACAGTTGACCTCGCTATAGGCAACAAAAAATGCGTACGTTACAAATTGCCTCGCTATAGGCAACACAAAATGCGTACGTTATAAATTGCCTCGTTATAGGCAAAATTCGATATCAAGAATTAACTGCGCATAACTCGCAATACGACCTCACTACAGGTCAATTATTTAAATTATTAAAGTTATAAAATTTTAATATTTAGGGGTTTCGGAAGAAGAGATCATGAGCCCCCCTCGAGAAAATATAGATTTGGAACCTCGAATAACAACAAACGCAGAGGCAGTTACCGATCACAACGTTGATAATATAATTGATTTTCTTGGATCGAATCCAAATATTTTACGTAAACGAAGCAAACCACTACATGAAGAAATCTGTGCTCGTTGGAAAGTTTACCTACAGGAAGGTTTAACCTAAAGAACAAAAGACGGAAGTATTCGAAAATTGGACACTTCTAATACCGCCGAAGTTAAGCACGGAGATTGAAGTGTGTGCTTAGATGATAAATCCCTGAGGCAAGACCAAATCTGGGAAAATCTTGAACCTCAATTATCACGTGTATTTTCGGCTATAGGGTGTGAGCTAAATGAGATTCTTGAACTCGAAGATATAAAGAACCGGCTTGTGCGGTTGCAAGGTACGGCAGAACAGTTGTGCACGATACTAGCCGATATTGGCTATGTCAGTAAGCCTAAAATACCAAATAATCCCGTTCCTCAATTATACTACGAGGAAAGTTATTGAAAACAGTAATGGAGATGAGTACTTACTGGGATCAAACTTTGCAGAAAACATTAAAGCAAAAGATGCGGTGAGCAAAACTGCAACAAATCTGTAGTCGAACAAAACGCAGAAATTCGTGAACAAACCTGGACCATCAAACGTGTCTAGAAAGAACCAGTATTTAAACTACCGGCGCTACCCTCCAGCCTCTAAAAAGAAGCAGCAGCGGAAGTCGTACAGAGGGCAAGAGCGCCGTACGTCGAATTACCTCAAGACACATTAATAGAGGTAAAATGGTCTGGGATCACAAAAAATACGATTCTGACCTGGACTCAAGGAATTCCTTTTGTAAAGACGCCAAATCAAACGCAAAGACCGCTGGTTATTATATCCCTTAAACATAATGCGAGATATAAAGAAGCCATATGTAAAAGAACCGTGTAAAACTATATTGGAGTGCGCATCAGAAGGAGAATTTTTTTCAAAAATAAATAAATTTGAACAGATTCATAGAAACCACTCATTTCAAACTTGAGAATTACAGAACCGCCAATAACTTAATATATATTCTAATATGGTTAGGCCTCATGGCCTGACCACTGCGGATTCACAGGATCCTATTGTGGCAAATATATATAAGTTAATAACAAAAGACTGTTATTTTGCCACCGTAGATATGAAAGACGCTTATTATCTCGTCTGAATAGATGGCGATTTTAAAAAATATTTAAGGTTCAATCATGAAAACGAAATTCTTTAATTCCAATGTTTACCATTTGGGATATACATAGCTCCCTATATTTTCACGAAACTTCTTAAGCCAGTGGATCAATATATTAGGGAAAAATTAAATATATTGTGTATTGTATATCTGGATGATGTGTTAATAATATGGGGAGCAAGGAAGAGTGCGCTAGGACAGAAAATAATAGAATTAAAATTCTTGAAACCTTCGGTTTTGCTATAAATATAAAGAAAATCTGTCTCACACCTACAAGAGAAATAGTTTTTAGGATTTCTATACAACAGTAAAAATCTTACTATGCGGTTACCAAAAGAAAAAAGTGAACTATTATCGAAATTTTTAAAAAGATTAAAAAGAGTCCATTGCTCTATTCGTGACATGTCAAAAATTATTGGATGATTAGTAGCAGCTAGTCCAGCTGTAAAGTATGGATTGGCATAAAAATCTCGAATGAGCTCAATATGACGCATTTAAAATAAATAAGGATTATAATTAGAAAATGAACATTCCTTCGTAAATGTCATATGATAATTGGTGATTACAAAAATTACAGGAATCTTACCAATACATATAGAACCCCTACCGATCTTGGATTAAAACTTTTTACGGACGCGTCTAAGACGGGGTGGGGGGGGGGGCACACTCGGACCGAGATAATACAAAGGTTTCTGGTCAAAACTTTATTAATCTCTCCATATAATTGGGTTAGAATTACTAGCAGCCCTGTTTGGGTTCAAGTCTCTTGCAAAGAACTATAAATATTGTTCAATTTTGCTTCGCACTGACAGTAAAACGACAATACCCTGTATAAATAGACAAGGAAGTGTGCGCTATCCATCCTTAAATAAAATTGTCAATAAAATATGGCGTTGGCGCGAATCAAAAAATCTTTAAGAATATGCATCGTACATAATCTACACAAGAAAATTACATAGCTGATAGGTTATCTCGTTCGCGCTATGTAGAAACTGAATATTCTTTAAAAGGGTCAATATTTAAGTATATTTGCTCAAAGTTAGCTGGCCCAACAGTTGATTAGTATGCATCCCAAATCAATAGAAAATGTACAAAATATATTGGTCCGGTCCCTCTGCAGATCACGTAGACGTATTTACAATCAATTGGGAGAATATTTCTATGCATTTCCCCCCATTTGCACTAATAACAAAAGTGATAGATAAGATAATTAAAGTGCCAAGCTGGTTATCTCTGCCTTGGTTTCCCTTGTTTACGAGACACCATTATATTTTGGTCCTCGGAGAGATTTAATTCTTTCTCCATTTAGGGAATTGCACCCCCTTCAGAGAGCCTTCTTACCCTGGTTGCAGGGAAACTATCGGGGAAAATTTGGAAAAAGAGAAATATCCCCACCATGATAGATTCGATCGCAGGAAGCACTCTAAAACAATATGGCACTGTATTTAGAAATGGTGGGAATTTTCTGAGAGACAAGAAGATGATCCAGTTGAATACAAATTTGAAAATCTTGTTGATTATCTATCGGAATTGAAGAAAAATCAATCCTACCCTTCTATTAATATCCACAAATCTGCTCTCTTCTTTTTATTTTTGTTTTCTATAAATCCGGAAGTAGGAAAGGTCCTTAAAAGATTCCCCAAAGGCAGTTATAACGAGAAACCTACCCGAAGATACGAAACAACAAGGGATCCGAATCCAACATGGGAATATTTAAAGAAGTTACATCCATTGGAGACATTGAGCCTCCGTGACCTAAGGTTAAAATTATACATATCGCTCGCACTGACTACTAACCATAGAGTTCAGACCTTGTCCATAATTCACTTGGATAATATTTCAATTTTCCAAAATAAATTGGAAATAAGAATAACTGACAGGATAAAAATATTAAGATAAGATTCTATGTGGAGAAAATACAACTATTACCTCCGAGAGATGAATAATATTTAATCTTAACTTTTATAAAGTCGCACCGCAAAGCAACCACGCAGTCAATTAGTAGATGGCTGAAGACCGTATTAAGAGAAAGTGGAGTAGATACAAATATATATTCAGGGTATTCTACACGGCATACATCCACGTCCGTAGCACATAGAAAAGGTGTTAATATCGAGACATTTGGAAGAACGGAAAGGTGGACAAATTCTTCGCCAGTGGTTCAGACATTTTATAATAAACCGTTGGCCCACGACGCGGAGACTCACGGGCAGTAAATTTGTGTACATACATACAGAAAGAAAAGATAACAATTTAGATAAAGAAAAGGTTTTCATTTTTTATTTATTTGTTTTTTGAGTATGACATACGTGTTTATTAGGATATACAGATTAGTACATTTTATATGTATATAACTGTGTAGAATCAGATCGCATGAAATAGCCTTTAAACATCTACATAATGTAATTATTGAGGAAGACAAGCGAAAAATAATTGTAAGATTGATTGACTTACCTTGTAAGGAAGATCAATCGAAATTATTTGAGCTTGTCTTCCGAAAATAATTACAAACCCGCCCACCCTCCCAAACATTTTTTGTCTTTATTACCCATGTGATCTGAGTGTAACAAACAACGAAGTGAAGTTAGAGACGAGGACTAGAGCTATAAGAAGGTGCCCAAGAGGAAGAATGGTGGGAATTTTTTTCAAAGGTTTACCACCTCCAGGCCTTGGAGGGCTTCAAACTTGTACCGTCGGGTGTAAATAAACGATTAGTACATAATGTAATTATTTTCGGAAGACAAGCTCAAATAATTTCGATTGATCTTCCTTACAAGGTAAGTCAATCAATCTTACAATTATTTGTGATATTGGCTATTATACTTATGCAGCATTTTTTAATAAATATATTATATATTTTATAACTCCACAGATATGTCGACGAGCTTTTATACTGGAGTGGAAGGCGTTTGACTTTAGAAGAATGTCTCCACGGTGACTTGACACCCCACAGGCTACCACCCACTTGGATAGTGCATGATAAATTTGTCTATCAGGCGGATGACGGCTCTCTCGCACTGTTGGATACTTCCAACAATTCCGTTTCTCTTTTAGTATCGAATCATACCCTCGTACGTATAGATTTGAGTCATATTATTGTCACTTGGGCACACACGATTTATACGATATTGATATGAGTCATGGGTTAAAAGTTTTTAAATTGAACTTTAATCAGCAAGTCATGTATATATTTCATTAGGGAAAGTTGAATTAAAGTGGAGCGGATGTAATAGTGCTTTTAGTTCATTGATAATTATTATGTCGAAAGATTAAAACCAATGGAAAAAATAATTTTCGAATGAATTATCAAATTTAGTAGCGGCTATACTTTTATTTGAAACATTGTCGCGCAATTCATCAATCGAAGTTCTTAAGTTAAATTATAAATTGAAGTGCAAGAGGTGCAATGAGAATGCTGTGCAAAGGTTTAAAATTAATTCATTATATACAATGCTCAAACTGGCTAGTCGTACTATTAAATTAACGTAAGAAGATACGATTGTATCAGAACAAAATGCCATGCCTTTTTCCTTGCGGAATTGAATGTTTGGCGTTCTATTATAACTTTCTATGGCACTTTAGTTTAACGATAATCGGTGCCCAAATGTTTCCAAATTATGCCGAAAACGGATTAAAAGTAGGCCATGAAATCGGATTTTACGGCGACAGTACCGAAAAAAGAATTTTTTTTCACGAAATCGAATTTCAATCGCTATTTTACATCTTGATGACAGACCACCGCCGCGGACGCTGTGGCTTGGCAGTGTGTCGTCGGCGCAGCATATAATTTTTTTCTGTGTATACGTTTGGAGTAAATAAACATGTGTGAGAATCCTAAAGTTACGAAAAATTAATTTAATTATGAGAATTACAAAAAAGGCAGCAAAACTGAATTGTTGAACTTGACTGATTTGTGAGTCAAACTGTTTTAACCGTTAGTAAAGGCTAAAGCGGGATAAGACGGTCAAAACTGCCCCCGCCTTGATTTTTATGTTGAATCGGCCATTCGAAAGGACATATTTAAAAACACCTTTAGCCGAATTTTCAGCCCGCTAGGTGGTAGTAGGTTGCTCCTATCGAAAAAAAACGTGTTTTTTACAAAAAATTCTCTGTCTCCACTGTTTGATCCAAATACTCTGAAAAAATTCATGAACGTGTGTTTTTGAGTGAAAAAATACCCTAATTTTTTAAAATTTTTCGGGTTTAATCCGGAGCCATAAAAAATTCTTGCATTTTTCAATGATATTTTAGGTTATGAAGCTCATATTTGGCCACCTTTTAAATAATAATTTTATGTGTAGTTTTTTCCCTACTTTCGAATGCCGATGTTAGAATTACAATTTTCAAATCGGAACAGGCTGAAAATTTGAAAAAAAACGATTTTTTTCGCATTTTATTGGTACATAACCTCAAAATTATATACTTCAATAGGTATTAGAACATCCAGAAATACTCGACTTTCTTTCAGGTTCCAATCAGTTATTAGAATCATGTATTACTTTGATGTCGCTGCAAAAGTCCTTATTAAACCAGTTTTTAGGTATAGGAAAACTTAACATGTTACTCAAGTTGTTCGGTTCTTTCCCGTTCGGAAAATCTTGCTCAGTTCAACTGAATACATACTGAACTGAAGTTACAGACAACGATAGTGACGAACATTAATAATATTCTAGTTAGATGTTAAAACTCCTATAATTGTTAACTAATGTAATTATGTCACGTATTCAATCATTATTTCACTATTTTCATGAAAAATGAACATATTTACAACTTTTTGATAAACGTTATTTTAATTTCTATCAGATATATTGACTTATTTTTAGCATTAATTATAATGATTAATATCTTTCCAATAATATGAAGTTTTCCTATACCTAAAAACTGGTTGAATAAGGACTTTTGCAGCGACAGCAAAGTAATACCTTGCTTCTAACAATTGATTAGACCTGAAAGAAAGTTCTAGAGTATTTTTGGGTTTTCTAATACCTATTGAAGTATATAATTTTGAAGTTATGTACCAATAAAGTGGGAAAAATCGGGTTTTTCAAATTTTGAGCATGTTCCGGTTTGAAAATAGTAATTCTAACATCGGCATTCGAAAGTAGGGGAAAAACTACACAAAAAATTGTTATTTAGAAGTTGGCCAAATATGAGCTTCATAACCTAAAATATCATTGAAAAATTCAAGAATTTTTTGTGGCTCCGAATTAGACCCGAAAATGTGAGAAAATTTTCACACCCCAAAACACACGTTCATGAATTTTTTTAGATTATTTGGATCAAACAGTGGAGACAGAGAATTTTTTTTCTAAAAAGACACGTTTTTTTACGATAGGAGCAACCTACTACCACTTAGGGGGCGGAAAATTTGGCTAAAGGGGGTTTTAAATATATCCTTTCGAATGACCGATTCAAAATAAAGTGTTCAAATAACCGTCGTAGGGTAAATGGTACAGTAGTCGGCCACCCTACAGTAGTCGGCCACTTTACGTGAGCTATTTAGGATTTAACAAATTTTACAAACCCGTTATTTTCCTTTACGTTTCGGTTTAACTCTTATCAATAAGTATGTTTAAGCACAATTGATAGCAAAATATTGTTTTTTTAAAGGTTTCTGAAGAGTGGCCGACAACTGTCTGCTTCACATGGCCGACTACTGTCGTTTTCGATACTTTTCAAAAACACAGTTTTCTAATACGTAAAAAATACTTTTTGGTGAATATTACTCCGGTTTTATTTAAAGACAACCCTCAAGACCAATATTCTTTCGTTCAAAAAAATAAACAATACTCATTGCACTTTTGAAATTAATTTTACCAAATACATTATTTCAGATGGCCGACTACTGTCAATTTTGATAATTTTTTAAAATGTAATTTTTTGATACCTAAAAATTATTTTTTCGTTATTATAAAGTATACATACTAATATTGGACAACCCCTAAGAAAAATTTTCCAATGTTAAATTTTTTCCTATTGTTTATTTGCGCTTTAAAGTCAAATTCACTGAAATCATAGCCTTAACTGGCCGACTACTGTACCATTTACCCTATATATATTAATAGATCTGTGAATACTTGCTGGTTCGCTATCTTTTGATTTGTAGAAATATATAATACATCATTTTAATTAAGTGCTTTAATTGCATTTGCCTCATTTTAAAATGTTTAATATTATATGAAGACGTAAATACCAAAAGTTAATATCCGTAAACAAGTCTTTATCAACTAATTACTTCCATTGCAAAACATGATAATGAGATTTAATACAAAATACCGAACGCGATATATTGACAGTAAGAATCCAGTAAATAAAAGTAATTCCTCTCTTAGTTATGGCGGTGATTATATAACTTTAGGAAAAGAAAATCAAGAGATTCAGGCATTTATGTGCCCTTAATCTAATGCATAATTCAGAAAGAGCATAAAAAACCTGTAAGAATCACTCGGATTGACATTTTTTTCATATATTTCGTTAGCTTAGTAAGTTAAGTTTTACATTGATCTGAGTTACAACTTTTTTTTCTTGGGACATTTTCACAGGGAATACTTAATGAATATCCATCCAATTTTACTCCAAGCTAAATGGCGAATCAGACCACGTTTCTTGCAGTAAGGTTTTACATTCATGCACAGTGAAAACGTCATCGAAAGCATTAATGTATAATTAACATATGAATAATTTTAATTTATTGTTTATATATCTCATGCGTAAATTCAGATACAAATTCTTCAAAAATACCCATTACCAACTATGTATCGGAGTCTAGGATATAATTCAGCCATAGAATGCAACTTGTATATTCGTAATGATTCGTTTTTCACCACTTGCGAGAATGATACGACCATGATTCATGTGTTCAGCGCGGTTCATATGCGCCACCAAACGGTGAACGTTCGATATATCAGCTTTCCAAGTCTCTCCGTCACATACATCAGATAAAGACCACGATTGGCTGATCGCAGTGCAGTTATATATGGTTGAACTCATTGATTCATGCAGTGAGTTTCCAGTTTGTTTCTATTCGTTATTTTAAAATAACGGTACAAAATTTCATGGCATTCAAAATAATGAATTTACTATTACACGTGTTTGTTGAATTGGGAGAAATTAGTCCACTGAGAATCACATAAGAAAATGTGAATATCACTTTTAACATTTTAGAGCGCATGCTTTTTTAAATTTGTTATTTTATTAAATCTATCCCTTTCACATTTGTTTGTATTGTTAAAGATTAATAATATGTTTCAGTTATTCAAAAGAGACCTGTTCGAACGGTATTCTGAAATGAAATATATCATTCATCTTATTTAGTTATTCCCGGGTGTATTTAGTTATTCGGAGAATACCGAGTACGTATCGAACAATGTTTACGTTGATATTTCAGCGTCTCTTATATCGATAACAAGGAAGTAAATTACGCAATTGATCTCAGAGTTACTCGAGTTTACAAAGTTCACTCTTAATTCTCGGCATTGCGCATAGAAAAGTTTCTTGCAGCATTAGTATCACAAATTGGCTTATTAATGGTACGTCTATTTTATAAGTATATGAAGTCAATGACACGTAAGTAATTAATTAGATAAATTCTCGGAACTTCGTCTTCTACTATTAGAACTACGGATGAAAACAGATAAAAAAATCAACGTGAAATGACCCGCGTAGAAATTTTCGGTACGGCATCAGTATGGTTTGAGTATTGGAAAGAGTACGGCTAAGTATTGGGAAGAGTAAGGCTATGATATGGGTGTTGTATGCCCCTTGTTTGGGTAAGGTACATGGGATAAGTCTGACGTATGAGCGTTTCCCATACTATTTGCTAGACTACTTCCAAACGGGTGCCAGACTCTTTCAAGACTTTATTTTGATGTAAAAAAAAATAAATTTAAACATTTTTTAAATTTATAAATATTTTATATTAAAGTCTCGCATTGTCTATTTAAATTTAACCTATTTTCTTACAATTATTAACGCTCGCAAATAAATTAAAAAACCTTTCGCTTCGGGGGATTTGAACCAGCGACCCTAACATCGCAAAGCATCCACGCTAGCCACTACACGGAGAGAATATTTGAATGATTTTACGTCAACTAGTTACAAGGTAAATAGCCCCAATGCCTCTTCGAGGCAAAAGCGGTTGATATTCGAGGCGCACCGCGTCGATAGCATATCGAGGCATCAGGCCCCGACGATCGACTTCTCACGCCTCGACCGATCAGCGTAAAATCCGCCAAATCGCCGAGGTAGCGCCGCGGAAAGGAGGGGATGGCACCATCCCTTCTTTTTTTTTTCATTCCATCCCCTCCTTTCCGCGGCGCTACCTCGGCGATTTGGCGGATTTTACGCTGATCGGTCGAGGCGTGAGAAGTCGATCGTCGGGGCCTGATGCCTCGATATGCTATCGACGCGGTGCGCCTCGAATATCAACCGCTCGAATATCAACACACATATCATTGGGGCTAGTTACCTTGTAACTAGTTGACGTAAAATCATTCAAATATTCTCTCCGTGTACCTACGCTACGCCCTATGTTGCGAAATAAAATTTCAGAACTTGTATATTACGATCGTACATAGTCAATTTTTTGTATAGACATATTTCACGTATCTCTAACCATATGTTCTAAGGTAATTAAATATTTAAAAAATTTTTTATTTTACATATTTGCAAATTTCGTTTAGGGGTCTGTATTGATTTGCTCGAGGTTGTCCCCAAAATCGATACACCCCCAAAATTTAAATATATTATAATTTCATCATTTATTGACTTATTTATTAGTGAAAATGTGAAAAACGTAACAAATTGTACACAAATCGGAAAATCTGCAACTATTTTTTAAAAACAGATTGCTTTTTATATTTTTAATTTTATTGGATGATTATTCTTTTACTACATAACTTACATTAATTTTATTTTAATTTTAAAAGCTTGTGCAAATATAATATTGCATTTTTTATACATAACATTGGACTTATTTCTGCAAAGTTCTGTGACACAAAAAGGTCATAACTCAATTAACTATAATCGTTCCAAGTAAATTTAATTTAATTTCATATAAATATTTTTTGATTTCGGAATATTCTAAAAGTGTATAAGATTCTTTGATTGTAGACTTAATGAAATAATTATTTATTCAAGGAGACGAATAAAGCTACATTACTGAATAAAATTTCGTAGTTTTTGGGAACATGCATGTATAAAAACATATTTAGAAACGCTGTTTAGAAAGACTGTTTAAGATAATTCGAAGAAAGAAAAGTAGAATAACGGATTTGAATTCAAGTAACTAAATTAGATTGGAGTGTGCCGACGGGGTTATGTCGCGGGTACGCAGAGTTAGTTAACTGAGTGCAAGCGGTTATTAAAAATTTGTAAAATTTTGGATCTTCAAAATTCTAAAATATCTCGAGAAGGGTAGAAGATCTGACAAAATTCGGGGGTGTATAGGGAAGGGGGACGACCTCGAGCAAATCAATACAGACCCCAAACGAAATTTGCAAATACGTAAAATAAAAAATTTTCAAAATGTTTAATTACCTTAGAACATATGGCCAGAGATGCGGGAAATATGACTATACAAAAAATTGACTATCTGCGATCTTAATATACAAGTTCTGAAATTTTATTTCGTAACACAGGGCGTAGCGTAGTGGTTAGCGTGCATGCTTTACGACGTTTAGGGTCGCTGGTTCAAATCCCCCGAAGCGAAAGATTTTTTTAATTTATTTGCGAGCGTTAATAATTCTAAGAAAATAGGTTAAATTTAAATAGACAATGCAAGACTTTAATATAAAATATTTATCAATTTAAACAATGTTTGAATTTATTTTTTTTTACATCAAAATAAAATCTTGAAAGAGTCTGGCACCCGTTTGGAAGTACTCTGGCAAATAGTATGGGAAACGCTCATACGCCAGACTTATCCCATATACCTTGCCCAAATAAGGGGCATACAACACACATATCATAGCCATACTCTTCCCAATACTTAGCCGTACTCTACCCAATACTCAAGCCATACTGATGCCGTACCGAAAATTTCTACGCGGGGACCATTTATGTGTAATTGATGGTCATCTTTTTGTCGGAGAATTTATGTAAATGAATAAATGCGAATTACGCTCTAGAAGTTTAAAAGTGAAAGGGTCAGTTGAGCTTAAAATGACAAAACGTATTTACACTTCGACACAATAATGTGATTTTCATTATCAATTACTGCCATTATCGGTTAGTGGGTGTACAAAACTTTTGTAAAGGATGAGGAGAGTATTGGAATTTGCTTGATTTTGAGGCGTCGTAGTTCGCAAAATTGGACAATGGCTGCCATTTCCTTAAATGGTTAATCCCTCTCTTACTTCGTGTCGCTTATGTGCCAAACTTTTCTCCGTGTATTTAAAGGTGTTCGACGCTCTTTTAAGTAGGTAATATTAATAGTAAACTATAGCTCATCAAATATAATTCCTATAACTCTGGCAGATTCGCTTCATTTTATGGTACAGCCTATTTCTAGCTTCACATTCCCCGGTGTCTTATTTTTAATATTTAAATGTAAAAGAACTATTTTGTAGGATACTAAATCTAGTCCATGTTCTCGCATATTTCATTTCAACGTTACGATAGTTTTAGTGATAACATTTTGACATGTTATGAGTGGGACTAGACTTAAAATGACAGCGATGTCATCAGTGAATTGTGAGGCAGTTATACTTTTTGGTGTATTTTTAAATATTTCTCTCACGTAAATTACTGCTAATAGGGGGCTTAACACCCTGTCTTGAGTAATTTTGTTTGATAAATTAAAAAGAAATATTTGATAAAAGTTTTTGTGCGAACTATTTTTGCCCGTTTTTGCTGGGGAGGATGTCATATAAGACATTGTCAAATGCTCCACTAACATGTTGCATTTCTTGAATACGTTCGTCACGTGATTAAGAAAAGAGCGCCTCGAAAAGTTAACCTCAAGATTATCAATGTCTCGAATGGCATTTTTTTTACTTTCTGGAGATATTGAATTATTCCACTTCTAAGTGAGACTCAAATAATATATTTATTTAGGAATTAAAGGAATGCTGATAAAAGAAATATGATTTTATGACAAATCATGATTTATAGTATATTATGCAACTAGTGCGTAAAGAGTACTTTTTTCACGAGACCGACACGTGAAAACAAGGCTCCGGCGAAGCCGGCGACGAGTGGGGGACTGTCGTTCGAGTGAAAAAAAGTTACGCACGAGATGCATACGATATTTTATGCCCGGTGCGTGCGTTAAAGTGCGTGCGTAAAGTCATTTTCCGTCCAATGCGTAAAATGATTTTTTTTCACCCATGCGTAAAGTCTCGCGAGGAGCTGCAGGCGCCGACTGAGACACTTTACGCACGAGTGAAAAAAAAATCACTTTTCTTCACACCGGGAGGAAAGTTGCTGCTAAGTAAATACTTAGCACACGGTGCACGAATGTTCTAAATTGCACGGACAACAGTATGCTCAGTGAGCCCTTAGCTCACACGTTAAAAAAAATAGTATACGATTAACTCATTCATACATTAAATTAAACTTCGTTTACAAACATTGCTAAAACGACATGAATTAAACTTGCGTTTAAGTTCATTTTATTAACGTAGGTTGGTTTATTTTCCTTTCGAACATCTCGCAATATATCCGTCAAAAAAATATCAGCAGAATAGAGGTGTTGAAATGGTGATGCTATTAAGACATCGCTCCGTAGGCTTTGAAGCCTGCAGTGGCAAAATCCATATTTTATTCAGCCGCAGACATGTAAGTAAACCTTCACGCAAGTGTTATTGACTGGCAACCTTTGAAGTGAAATTGGATATACCTTTCAGGGTTACGAACGTTCGACTTGGAGGAAAAATCCGGGTCGCAAATCACGTATGTCTAGTGTGGATGGAGTCTAAGTAAACGTTTCTTGCGCTATGTTAAGCCGGTGTGCGTTATCGAGGCTGGCAAGCTGTGCCGACACGAATACAAACCGATAATTGATCAGCAACTTCGAGTAGAAATCTCTTTGTTGATTTGCGGTTTCAGGATGTAGCAGACTAATCAGCTCGAATTAACTTATGTCCTAGCAAATTCAGTCGACAAATTGCAATTCCTTTCTAACCGTAAGGACGATAACAGTGCAGTTAGCTCTATCAATATACGGAAATTGTGCCTGAACAATTGGCCGAATTTTGCAGGAGTCTTTTTGCACATATTATTTTCTCATACGGTAGCGTGCTATTTTTCTTCCGCAATGCAGGTATGAAAATAGTATTTTTTCCCGACTTCACGGGAATGACCACATTCCGCGCCAGCAACGAGGGACGAAAGTAGCCGATGCCGCCGGGGCGTCTCCGCGCATGCGCACTTCGGTTCCATTACTCCCTTGGGAAGGAAAGTGTGACGTCAGAGGGAGTAATGAGCGTGGAAGTGGGGGCATTCCAGTGACGTCAGGAAAAAAATAACGTACGCCTCACGGGATTGTGATAAACTTATTTAGATCCCGTATACGCTAATTTTGTTCCTGAAGAGAGAAAGTGCTGTTTTGCTTCAACGTTATAGGGAGAAAAATGGCATTGTACCAGAGTATGAGACGTATATTTTGTAATTAGTTTGTTGGAATTATTATAGCCGTGAGATAGAAATATATCGTTTTTCTTTACTTGATATAAGACAATGAAATGGAAATAAATATAACGGCTCATTTTAAATAAGAAGTCAAATCCCTTGCACAAAGTTTCGCGTTGTATTTATAGTTCTAGGCAGAGCCCGGCTTATATAAGGATAACGCTAACATTTTTACAGGGGTAATTATACAATAATAGCATTCAGTTTACTTTTATGGAATCGCTATTCTCATTGCAAACGTCTAGAATATCGATACAATCTCTGTTACTGAATGGTTGTCATACTTTTATCTAGACAGATATAGATATATTTACAATAGCAATACTGTTCAATACAAATCAATAACCTTTCTATATCATTAAAACAGCTTACACAGTCAAATTACATTGCTCGTATGTCAATATTTTCAGCATTTCTATAGTATAATGTATTCGCGTGTAACATAGGAATATCTACCTTTTCTTTAAAATAGAATTTTGGGCCTGCTAAAGGGTCGAAATAACACACTAAAGAAAATTTAAAGTGATAAAACAGAAATCTATTCAAGTATCTATTTAGGTTTTTAAAAATTATATAACCGGACCCAATTTGGAACATATAGCGACGTCCGAATCGGTTGCCGTCTAATTTCTCAAGAGTAAAATTCCACTCCATTTGAATTGATTTTCGCTACGAGAGACACTGGATTTCGAACTTTCCTTGTTAGTCTGAGCATTTACTTAAAAAAAAAAATTCTAATCCACTTCAGTGTGACAATGAATATATAATACGAAACAAAGGGAATACAATTTTTCCAATAATTGCGTTGTCTTCAGTGATTAATGTGTATTCACCAATATTTCTTTTCGTGGAAAATGAAGCTTATATGCCTTCAGATGGATACATAAAGCAAGGTTCAATATCAAGTACTAAAATAGGTATATGAATAAATTGGTCACAAACCCAGACCCAAGGAGCACAGGTAGCGTGGATTTTGGTCAACGCAGTTCTTCGGCAGCTATTCGAGTACGAGGTAGTTTTCTAAGATTTTTTCGTGGACATTTTTTGGTTTTTCTCCAGAATTTCGGAAACAGTCAGCATTATCGAGACATTCGGGGGGTTAAAATTATCTATATGAGGTAAACATTATGTATTTAATGGTATGAAATTATATGTTACTCTTACATTTTTCACATAGGCAAAATGGCGCTGTAACTCTTTTACCTTAAAACCTTTTTGCCGAGTTATAAGTTTTAGAAAGTTAGTGCCATAAATTCCTCTGCAGCGGTTATTCGATGAGACTAACAAATATACATGACATTGCAGAATCTGTTGTCGTGCAGTCGCGGTTGCAGAATATTAGACATCAACTTCGTCGTTTTACTATACTTATTATAGAGTTCTGTTTTTTGTTCCGTTACGTGCTGTTACATCATCTTCCTCATTTAGATAGGCCAAAAAAGTGCTGATGAAATAGTTGAAGAAAAACAAGAATGAAATTCATATAGTTAATTCCACTCGCGCCTCATACTCTGTCTAACATCGTTTTTGGCTATAGTGAATGTAATTTGTCAGTTGACATTGCAACCCCCTTCCTGAAAATATAAAAACATCGCAGTTGTTCGAGTACACTCTCTTTAAAACTACTTATATCAATGTTGTCTGTTGTCCCTATCCTGGTAAGAATAAAAGTATATTAAAATGTCCAGTACATGTTCAGTACACAGAAAGCGTATACACTCACAGTCAATAATACAGTTCAGGTACATTTAACTTCCATTTAACGTTTGGTGCGTACAAGCGTAGTTTGAATGTAAAGATATAAAAAATTGCTCTCTTCGTGTACGAGGTCCCATCGTTATCAGGGTCTTGATAGCAATGATGTTTTTAATTATACCAGTAACGAACATAGCCATTCGTAAAAGTTCGATGAACTTTTCTCATGCTGTACAAAAATATACGAATTGTAAAATGTCATGGAGACGTAGAGCAGAATTCTTTTCTCTCGTGTGGTCAGCCGACGCATGGGATTGGGTCGGCTTGCGAAACCACGCACTCCCATCCCTTAAAATAAAGCCTGCGCTGTATAAAGCGGAATACCAGAGACCGAATAGTTTCCATGAGGACGGGGGAGGGGGACAGTTGGGTGGCTGCATAGGGCACGTACGTAGTTATGTACGTACGTACATACAGACCCGCAGTATTGCATTTTCTGCTCGATGGCTCGGTGCCGCCTGGGGGCTCGCGAGCACCAGGGTGATTGATCTCGATGGTCTCGTGGTAGCGTTCCGAAACGACGAAAGAAAGCGGAAAACGGGCCGCGGAATACGGAGGTGAATGCGGAAAAACCGAGCAGCAGAAGGAGAACGAAAGAGAAAAAGAAAAAGAGTAACAGAGAGAGAGAGAGAGAGAGAGAGAGAGGGAAATAGAGAGGGAGAGAGAGATATGTGGTGCAAAGTCGGCGAGAGACCGAGTGACGTAGAATAAGAGAATGGGTGGGGAATACAGGGGCCAACGCCTCTTCCGTTGTGGAAGACTTCCAAATCCTCATCCCTTTCTGCGCTTGGACCTCCACGGATCTCCAGTGTCGGTCGACCGGAACATGACGCGAATGCAGCATTGATCCGAGCCGATCTGGCATCTACGAGGATGCCGCGCCCGGCGACGCTCATCTTCCGCTTTTTCGCTCTGTCAATTTGTCTCGGCACTTACGTTTCTACCCTTTCATCGAGATATACGATTTACTCTCAAAGAATTTCAAAAATTCTATCCCTTTTGATTAATTTGTATTCGAAGAACCCGCGTACTCGAGATCGTCAACGCAGACATTTCGTAGTCGCTGTATTCTTGTTACCACATTTCTCTCGATTCAGTATAATGTAGTATTTACAACCGCTATAATTTAAATATGTAGAATATTAGGTTAGGCGAGCGATGACTCAAATTTACCAGAATCATATGCAGATGAACACCACGTCAATATGGATAAAAAATATGTTTTAATAAGTTTTGAGAATATTGCTTATTTCAGAGGCACTTATTACAATGCATTTTAAGGAGTTCCCAAAACTGCGGAGCCTTCCTGAACCAACATTTTTAAAAGATCCGCGTATCTTAAGTACATTTCTAGAGATGACTGAATTCAGGTTGAGCAGTTGGATCAGGTAGGTTTCATAACTGAGCATAGTGACTCTAATGAAATGTGTCTAATGAAATTTAAAATAAACAATAATAAAAGAACAACCGTTCTTATGATATAATTATAAAATGCAGCAATAAAAGCTTAATTGTTCTTAACAATAGAGCAGTCTCTGTCCTAAATTGTGACTTCGAAAATATACAACATCCTTAAGTGTTACGTTTGCCTCATCGGAGTTGCGTCCCCTTCTCCCCACTACACAATTTCGCGACACTCCCTCGCATATTCGGCAAGGATCATTAAACCCGAAACGCCTCCGTTAGATGATCATTCACGAAGAATGAAAACACCAAAGTGGCGATAGTGGGTGGAAGTAATGGGTTATAACTTGGTACAATTACCGTAATTTTAAAAGAATGCAACTTATAGATTAGGACCGGGACTGCTGTATTGTACTTTGTCTGTACTACACCATTCTCTTATAATGAAAGAAATATACAAAACCCATACAAGCACTGAAGGTTTATCAACATTTGGCCATAAAATATTTCTGTATGATCATCCTGACTGGAAACTACCTTATAACATATCAATATCAATTTCACCAGATAACAACCCTAACCATAGATAGTTTTTAGAAACTTTTTCAGATTCCATCCCGATTTTGGAGACACTTTCTCATGACTAAATCCTTGTACTGAATCTGGATGAATTCAAGATCGGCGTAGGGTTTTTCCTAAAAAAAAACTCGAACTATCGGCACAGCATGACTGAAAATTTGCGCCATCCTTATAATTCGTGCATGCTTTTAAAGACATCGAAAATATTCGATGATTTTTTAGCCCTGCGGATCGGGTGTGAAAAGTTTATCAGACAAGATTTTGGAATAAATCTTTAGAGAAATTAAACGATTTTTAAAAAAATCCATTTTTGTTTAGTCGTATGCAGTTATAAAACATGTAACCTAGGCATTTCTCTGCATTGATTGTTCATTAATTTAAATGGAGTGATAATCTTTTCATAAAGTAACAGAACTTACGGCTGATGCATGGTCGTTAATCGTAAAACTATCATAAAACTTCGAAATTTATTCACGTGTTTGAGCATTGTATATATTTTTCAGAAAGTACCCTTCGAGTAGAGTCGTTTCGCGCAATGTTCTTGCTTTGAGCGCCCGTAAAACAACTCGCCAATCGCCTCCAACTTTTAAGCGCACGCAAAGGTGTTTCGTAAAAGACTCACTTGACTTCTCTTCATTCTAAGTTTAAAGTTTCGCTGTTCCTAAATACCTTTAAAAAAAAGAATTGAACCAAGTTATCAAAAGATATACGAAGCGAAATGACCGAGGGGTAGATTTGTGTAGTTTTACGGGTTTAACAATACAGGTATATACAATGACGAATTAAAATACGTTTATCAAACATATACAAATAATTTTCAAAGTATATTGCAGATGGAATTTTCCTGTTATTTATTACCAACCCCGTATAAATAGCACGTAGCTTGTTTACAAATCTTTTTTTTTGTTATTTTAAACTTTAAGAAGACCATTAGAATTGTAATATATTATAATCGAACTTATCCAAATAATACTTTTCTATTGAAAATAGCCAGGTGATTTCAACCACTTGGTCAAACCTTCTCGGCAATTCATATGGACAAGTAATGACGTTTTGGCCACTTTTACCATATGACCAGATTAACATTCAAGGGTTTGACCATGTGGTGATAACGAGGTCAATTTTAAATTCTATTTTACGATGGTTATGTTTGTACGGTGGGCGTAAAGTGCGACTTTATGCCTCACGTGCGAACCATATTTTTGGTCACATGTAGGCGGAAAGACGCTTCCATATTAGGAAAAGCATAAGACAGTAGGAAGGCGGAAGGACAAGAGCAAGCAGGGGGGATGGGGGGTGGGGGGGGGCGAAGCCCTCCCGATACTTGAATATACATGCTTAAAAGTATATTTTCTTTTAGAATAAAGTAGTAGAAAACTATTTATTCATTATATTGTTTATTAATAGAAATGTATATTGACGTTAAATTGTACATAAATAGTGATTCTTGATTTTAATTGATGCTGTAACGTGTAAATAAACTTGTAATTTTATTAGCTTTAATAAGTAAATATCAACTCGTGATTTTAATTGAATTTTAAACGTTATTATTATGTTTATTGTCAACAAAATTTTAGATTAAAATAGAAAAAAATGTTTAAACTAGAATAGAATTTAATCTATAATACTAAATTTGAACTAGATTACATAATAAATAATTTCTTATTGTATTACAAATACTATAATAATGTTGTATTTTTTATATTAATAATTAATTAATTCAATTATTGAAATGAAGATTGAACATAAATGTTTTCGATGTGCCGTTAATATTAACGATTGCATTGATGACATTTTCACTGTTGTTTGCTTGCATTGTTTTTTTTTTTTTGTTTTACGGGAGTTTCATCCGGATTTCCTATTGATTCTCATATAAACATATGAGTTATTGTTTACAGTAGTGGGGAGAGTCTTGGTTGTCCAAGTGGAGTATATTTGTTTATTCATAACAAAAGGCACATTTCCCCGGATTTTTCACTTTACGCCTAGTGGGTATAAAGTTCAACTTTACGCCCGCAAAAGTGCGCATAAACGCGTACTTTACGCCTGCTGTGACGAAAACATTTTTTCTATATAGTTTTGAATAAATTTCAGAGTATTTTTACCATTTGGCCATTCTATTTTATCAAGCTGTTGTCAGATAATACGTTTATATATCAACATTATGTTGAATTCTATAATGACCTAATATGAGTTTTAATATATTTCTATAAATTTGAAAAACTCGAAGCTTTTAATATACAAATTGCCATGCGTGAGTATTTGTCTGGAAAACTACAAATTTTTCCACACTACAAAATTTTAAAAATCTGCGAAATACACTTGTGAATATTATAGTCAATTTCCTACAAACTTCTATTTCCTTCTTGCTGACTTTACTAAAATTATGTTTTCAGCGACAGCTAAACGTTCAAGGCTATCAGTGCAGCTCAGACCTGCGTTATGTCCTCTTCAAACACAATGTGAAGCCTGTAAGTAGATTAAAGCTGTACACGCGGGGCAGTAACACGTATGTTACGTTCAATGAAAAATATCTTGAAGGACGTTGCACAATAGTTTAATTTTTTCGAAAATGGGAACTTTATTAAAATATAATTGATGGTATATATATATATATATGTTCACCAGAATACTTTTAAATCGTGAGATCAATTCAACATTTAATTAACCAAAACATTCGTTTACTTTGGATCATTGTTTTAAAAAAGCTCTGCTTTTATTGGTGTTCGTTTTGTATGTATATAAATCATACATTCTTCCACCGGAAAGTATAGCGTTTATAACGCCTAAATCAGAATTTACTTTAGTCTCTGGTGTTTTCGGAGGGTTGAGTTTCACAACACTGGTCAAGGAACAGCCGCATTCTTATTTGTGTGAGTTTATAGGTTACTAACCTGTCAGTAATTCACGAACCGGAAACGCCTCGGGCTTCCTAACGACGCGATTCGAAATATTTTAAAGTCGTTTATGCCGCACGCGACCTGCGTGATTTAAATGTTGGATCTTCATGTAGCCAAAGTAAAATTTAGATGATTCCCGTAACATGGATCCTTATTTTTGGTCTACTTTTATTTGCATTTCCTTCTTACAGGTATTTCGACACACTTTCACAGCCCATTACACAGTCTACGATGTCTCTAACGAGTAAGTATTTGCGTTTATTCTATTGGGTTTTGGACAAATTCATAAAATCGTAGTATATCAGTTTGGATTATAATAGTTTGCAAATTTTGTTCGCTATTTAAATGATTGTTCGTCAGTTTTGATAAAAAATATCTGTATGATACTATCCAATAACTAAAGAAGTTTCTTTTTTAGTCGTATAGCAAAGTAATATTGATGAGGCTCGAATGTTTAATTTTACTATTCTGAAGACAGAAAACTCACTGTTTTTAAATTGAAAGTACAAACATAACATATTCTGAATGTCCAGCCATATAATATTTCTTCTGAATTATAACATAATGTAACCGTGATAGACTGGTTTTTGTTTAGAATATGTTATTTTGATAAATATGACTCGCCAAAAGTACTTTATTATTTCGTATACATTGTAACTGCTTGATTTCAGTCATCACACGCCTCTGCGATTACAGTCCACGTCTCGGATCACGCAAACTCGCCTCCAGTATGCGATCTGGCTTGGAAATACGACTGCCCTCTTGATGATTTCTGACAATGACATGTATCTTAGGGCAATGCCAACAGCACCAGAGGATATTCGTTTAACGGACACTGGGGTTCCGGACGTCATTTATAACGGCGTTCCAGACTGGCTATATCAAGAGGAAGTTCTTCCTAGGCCAGAAGCAACTTGGCCTAGTCCAGATGGCTCCCATATTCTGTATGCAACCTTCAATGATACTAAAGTTACTGCTCTCGAGTTTCCATGGTTTGCAACTCAAACCGGGCAAGACAGGTCCACCGGAAGCTTAAAAATCTTTCCACCTTCTAAATCTATCAGATATCCAATTCCTGGTTCGCCAAATCCGGAAGTCGATCTGTGGTTAGTCGATTTTTCGAATGCAACAAACTCATCACAATTCGTTAAGACAAAGCTGAAACCACCTCCAATATTTGACGGACAGTAAGTTCACAATTTATGCAAGTTTTCAGATTAGTTATATAAAAATCGATGCATGTATGGAAATTCAATATAAAATCTTCAAAATAATATAATGATTTGAAATGTAGAAATGACAGTTGAATATCAAATAAATAATAGTCTAACAGATTGGTATAAGTACTGACAATACCTTCAATATTTTCCAGGGAATATTATTTAATTTCTGCGGGGTGGATCGGCGAAGATTCAGCACAGATTGCAGTTGTGTGGATGACGAGGTCACAGAACTTATCCGTTGTGTCCTCCTGTCGCGCTCCTAGTTGGGATTGTGAAGAGACACATTCAGAGAGAGCACCGGAAGGTCAGTGGCTTGACGCTCAACCACACCCTGTGTTTGCGCCCGACGGTGACAGCTTTCTACTCCTGGCTGCTGTACAAGAGGGAGATCAGGAACATTTCACTCACATCAAACATGTCACAATCACCCAACAAAGGATTGCCGTCTTATCACATGGCCGTTACGAGGTATTGTATAAAATTGGCAAACGATAGACATTGCCTGTACTCATAATTATCAAGCTTTATCTTCATCACAATACCTTAATTTTCAAGGTAAGTGAGATTTTGGCGTGGGATACGAAAGCACATTTGGTCTACTACTTAGCAACAAGAGAAAAAAGACCGGGACAAAAACACCTTTATGTAGTTCGAGATCCCATCGCTAATGATCCTCGACGACTAGAACCTCTTTGCATCACGTGCGATCTTGGTGATGTTCTTTGGAGTAGCCGGTAACTATGATTCCATCTCTAAAACATTTAATAGCAAGTATGATGTAAATTAAAATTACAATCAATACGTGTTCTATCATTTATTTAGTTTTTACTATACGAACTGTACACACTTCGGTGCCTCCATCAATCCTACCACGGTTAACGATGACCATAGTTACTACGTTCTCTACTGTGAGGGCCCGGGTCTTCCGTTAGCTGGAGTTCATTCTACTGTCACGCATACAATGGTCCGTGTCCTTTACGATACCAGAATTCAGCGGGCCGGTTTACTATCTCAAATGGCTTTACCCAGCAAACAAAGCTTAGAGGTAAATCATAGCAAGGGATAATTAAACGGAAGCTTTATTTGCAGAAACTTTGAAGTTGCTCCCTAGTCGGCAGTCGCTGGCTCGATCCTCATGTAGCGGTATGTACTGTTGGGCGGGTGTTTGCGATGACTGTAAATTGCCGATTATTTACATACAGGTTTATATGCGACAGAACTGGCCCAGATAATGGAACATTAAAACTGTTTACAAACGCGAAATTTCTCTAATGTAAAAATATTTTTTAAGTATTTGAACAGATTTTGTATTTGATTTTAAAACTTATTTAAAAGTGCTTGCCGAGATTTTTCGCTTTGTTTGCAGACAGGTATTACGAATTAGTTTAACTAAGTTGTTCAACTTCACGTTACAAAATAAGAATGCACGACGAACAGAGAATATTAAAATTCATGCTTTCGATGCATATAATTAAATTTCAAAACGGTAAAATATTTCTTAACGTATAGAGCACACTCGTGTATAAATAGTCATGATTTTAGAATTATTGTATATCTGATTGGTTTAACTGAAATATCTTATTTACCGATATACTGATAAGCCCTCCCCCTCCCATCAGCATCCGTTCCTAGTGCCAGTATCATTAAGTACAAAAATGAAAACTAACAAAACAACATAATTTCATTGTTTTTTATTCAAAACGTGTTGTAACACGTGTAAAAACGTGTATATATTTTATAATTTGTCTTGTACCGACGATGTGCATGATATACGTAATGTCTAAAATGAATACAATATAGTGTGTAAGAACTTGTATAATATATTATTGGTAATAAAAAATAGACAGTTTCGAATTTACTGAACATTTTATAATCCTATATAATAATTAATACATCTACAGTAGGATCTAAATGGAACAACTTGAAATTAACTAAATGTATTTCAGGTACCGCTTCCCCAAGGTTGGAGAGCTCAGGTGCAATTGTTCCTTCCACCTTCATGGAGAGAAGAACTGCGAGACGCTGCTTTCCCCGTTCTCGTGGAAGTCAATGGTCAACCTGGCAGTACGGCTGTCACGGACAAATTTCGAATAGATTGGGGGACCTATATGTCGAGTAAAAATGACGTAGTTTATGTACGCCTAGATGTTCGGGGCGCCAAAGGCCAGGGGAAACGGGCTTTATATCGAAAGCTCGGTGGCGTTGAGGTGCAAGATCAATTAACAGTATTGAGGTATCTACTGGATACACATAAATATCTTGATAAGACCAGAGTCGGCGTTTGGGGTTGGGGATATGGCGGATACGTAACGTCGATGATTCTTGGTAGCCAACAAAATGTATTCAAATGCGGCATTGCGGTCAATCCGGTTGCAGACTGGTTGTACTATAGTAAATAAAATATCCTTAAATCACATTTTCAAAGCTAGTCTATTATGCAAAATTTTGTTTACATCAATTATATCTTAAATTTTAGATTCTGCCTTTACGGAGCGAGTGCTCGGAGCACCGACTGAAAATTATAAGAGTTACGTAGAGGCCGATTTGACGCAGCGTGCAAGGCTGGTACCAAGCCATAGCTTGTACCTTCTTCACGGAATGGCTGACCTCACAGCGCCTTACATGCATAGCATCTCCCTTGCTAAGGCTCTGACTGAATCTGGCGTCATCTTTAGATACCAGGTACACATTTCATTCTTCATCTGATAAAATATGCAATTTAAAACAGCATTCAAAATAAACGTAGTAAGTTTATTCATATACTCATATAATTCTATAATTAGTAATTATTTAGTACCGCACAAAATTTGTAGAGACACAATCTACCATGACTATTCTTTATAGAGCTATGCCGATGAAGGTCATACTCTCACGGGCGTGATAGAGCACGCCTATCGTTCCATGGAGGACTTCCTCGCCGTGTGCCTCACTCTGGACCCCTCCTAGTGCCTCAAATCAATTTTACTCCTCGTTATCAGTATGACAACTACGTCGAATATGTCAAGAGTAACCATACATATAATCGAAGCACGACAACAGTGTCTCTAGAGTAGTTGTTTGTTTAGGTAGGAGACTAATTCACATTACGATAAGTGTTGAAGAAGGTCCGTGCAAAATGTTCACCGTTATTGTGCTTCGACCGTATAGGTAATGAAGGAATCAAAAATAAAAACGAGTAAAAGAAGCAAATAGCGCTCGCTGGAAGATGTAATTCTCAGTTACAAACTGGAAACGTCAATTTGCGGGAATGAAGAGTTTCGAAGCAAAGATAGAAGCCGTAACTACAGAGAAGATCGGAGCGAAAAAAGAACTCTTCCTCGCGCCTTCCAAGCTTCTTCTACTCCGCCATACGATAGGCTAATTGTTGTTAATTAATTTGAATGGAAATGCATGAATGTTATACAAGAAAGTCTGCTATTAGAATGAATGTTGAAAGTAAAAATGTCCGGTCAGACACGCGAAATTCGTAGAGAGAGCGAGACTGGATGGATGAAAGTAACAAATACGATTATTACGTATTAAACGGTATAATTGTAGAATTATTTATAGGGTAAAAAAGCAGTGGAAATTGATAATTCCGAAAGGCTTCATTTGAGCAATATCGTTACTGCGTTTTTGTTATACTTTTACGTCGAATCTTGTCCAGTTCCACCGTGTTGCTAACATTTCACTCATGTAAAGAATCAACTGATACTATTGAACCGAATAATGAAATACTACAATTTAATTTGATTGCTGTACTCAAATTTATAATACACGTATAATAGGATCTTTAAATTCAATAATAATTAATCATTTAATTTTAAATCGACGTAAAAAGAAATAGAGAGGACGGAAACAGGGCAAAGTAAAAATGAGACGAAATAAAAATAAACTCAGTCTGGGAATAAATACCGATATCAAACATTGTCCAGTGTCTCGGACGCCATGATGCAATCATCTTAATAGAAGTAGAAGTATAATTTATCGATTTGTTCAAAGCTACCAATTCCTATAAGTTTTTGTTGTTATATGCGGCTTACAGCGGGTAGAGCACAAAAACGATCCAGAAGGCATGTACGATAAACGTTATGCGTGTAGAGCGAAGCGTCCCCACCTATACATCTAGATATTTGTACATAATTTCCCATCTACGTATTATTATTGTTATAAAATCGTCGAACGATACTAACCGCTTTTTTGTGATAAAGCGTTGTTTCAATTAATTGCAGATGTTAAATTATATTTTCAATTATAAGAGTATTTTTGGATGGATTACATATTTGTACGATAATGAATACTTAGATTTCTCCCTAGTTGCTATTAAGATTTAAATATTAATTAAAATTTCATCATTTAATTACACATAAATTAAATTTATTTCAGTAAACCGTGATCATTTTAAACATTCACTTAAATATCAAGATGAATTGGGATTACAAAATATGCAATAAACTTTATTAAATAATATTACAAATGTTATTAAAAAGTAACATTAAAATATATCAAAATGATGGGAATTTTTGAGCAGCACACATATTGCATACGTATACGAATATGATTGCTTTATGACAGGATGTAATTACTTCCTCATTACACGAAAAAGTACGATAAGAAACAACGAGTGTCATATATTTATTATTATTGTTTACATACGATGATTTGATATTGAATTTAAATTATACTAATATGTGATTTTATAAAATAGTACACTGAAAAAAATAAATCTTAATTTAAGACAATTGATGGGCTACAATTAAAATGTAACATAAACTAGCTACTAGACTAATTTTAAGCAACTTTAATTTGCAACAATTTTAAGACTTATTTTTTTCAGTGTAATAGATGGCAGATAAATAATTGAAACTTTGTGGTATTACAAAACAACGAATAACTGTAATATCATTGCAATCCGTATATGTAGCAGTGAAGAAGTTGAATGGCCTGACGTAAATATTAGGATTTGATATCATATCAAAAGTAGACTGCTTTTAACTAAAATAGAACTTATCCTTTTTTATGGCTTCTAATATTCGAAAAATGGACTATGTAAGCAAAAATCTCCGAGATGGTTTTCGTAAATATACCTGTATATTATAGACATTTTTATACACAAAATTATTATCATAGCATTAAATAATATGCAGAATTTTTTATAATCTTCATAAAGGTATTGCAAGTAAGAAAGTAGTTGCATAATCACATTTGTAAAGTCGATGTAAATCGATGCGATGCCTTGAGGTCTTTTGCATAAGCGTTTTTGGACCGTAACTTGATGCAAAAATAGTCAGAAAGTTTGTTTTATATAAAAATCTTCAAATCAAAATCGACGAACTTTATCTACTTCGTGTAATTTGCATATAACACATCTTTTAATTAATAATAAGCTGAAAGATTAGCTCGGAAATTAATAATTCCTTATCGATTAAAATACTCACTCACGTAATGATCAAACCACACAGGGTATATCCTATTCAGATGGCTCTGCTCAAGATAATTTTAAGACATTATTGCATTTTTGGAACGCATATTGAAAATATATATGATGATGCAAACAGAGCTGCAAGTGATCTTCGAATTACCAAGTAGTTTCATCACTTGTAAACCACCAAATGAACAATTTAATAGAGAATTTAATTTCACTTAATTTTTGTTTTTAGTCCGTTCTGCTTTTTTAACACGGGTTTTAATGAAAATAATTGCAATATTTCTCGGAAAATAAAAGGTACTTGTTAGTGCAACTATTTAACAAGTAGGACCAACGAACGACAGTTTTTTGGTTGCAAGTAATTACAAATGCCAAGAACTGAAAAAGAATTGAATGACATTAAAATATTTCCTTTTTAATCCCATTTTCCCATGTTCGAATTAGAAGGAATTCTCTGAAATTCGTTTTCAATAAATAAGTTACAAATTACTAAACGCCTAGTTGTGAAATTCGAAAATTCGATTTGAAAAAAATTTATTGCACTCGATATACAGAAATCGTAAAATATGTTAATGTTTTAGAATTCTGGTAAACGCATTGCATATAAGTCTGTAATATCACATTGAACTCTGGACGATTTAACTGTGGCTGTAATTTATTATAAAGAATTGCTGGAAATGATTTCATGTTTCATATAATTCTATATAGACTTTGCTTATTGCCCGTAATTCAAGTCTGTTCTCGTACACGAATCGATTTGACTTGGTGTACTTTATATTTTATTATCGATGCAATACCGATAGAGCAATGTTGAGCATACCGAGCTACACATACAGTACCGCTCAAAAGTATGAGCTCACCCTTGCGGAATTTTGGCTAAATTAAAATGTTGATATCTCATCGCCAAGTTAACGTACGGGAAAAATAAAAAAAGGTAATTAAAGAGGCGACTGTCAACTTCTCAGTCGTGGTGGTTTCATTTCTATATATACATTTCTGTACGAACTATGCTCGATTTACTAAAGTCATTTTTTCGTATTATTTTTTTGTCACCGAAAGGTAATCCCTATAGCTTTAATTTGCCTCTTCGGGATTTTGTCCAATATTTCTTTGCAAATACTTATTTAACTTTGAACAAATTAATGTGATTTTTTTTAATCTGCTATATCTCGGAAAATTAACGTGATATAAAAAATGTTTAATAAATTCCGAAGAGGCAAATTAAAGCTATAGGGATTACCTTTCGATTACACGTTGTACATTTCTGTTGCAATCATTTAAAAAAAAATGGGAGCTGATTGAAAAAGAAAAAAATAATACGAAAAAATGACTTTAGTAAATCGAGCATAGTTCATACAGAAATGTATATATAGAAATGAAACCACCACGACTGAGAAGTTGACAGTCGCCTCTTTAATTACCTTTTTTTATTTTTCCCGTACGTTAACTTGGCGATGAGATATCAACATTTTAATTTAGCCAAAATTCCGCAAGGGTGAGCTCATACTTTTGAGCGGTACTGTATATTATCAGAAAAAAATATATACATATATGATTACTTTCCGACTTACTTTCGTTTGAACGATGAATAATATTCTGAGAATTTGTATTACATTTCACAGAATTTCTGATTTTACAAAAAATGAAATTGAAAAAAGGCTTTTTTTGAAATCAATACATTGCATTGTTAAAATTTAATTCTTTTTAATCCGGAATCTGAAGAATTGTGGTTATGAATGAAAGAATTACTCGCTTTTTAATCCGAAAAATCCATGATAGGAACGAGAATAATACAAATTCAATTAGTTTTATTTCCTGTTCAGTGGCTGGGATAGCAACACTTACTATCCTCTTATTATTATTATATGTAACTATGTTGGGGTTGGGAGTTATTATATAAATGATAAACTTGACTAATTTAAACTTCTATATATATATATATATAGAGAGAGAGAGAGAGACATACGTGCTAAGAGTACTCCATTTTTTTATTACCTCCATCACTGCCGTGTAAAATAATGATAGACTAAAACCAACGAAAACTATGCAAATATAAACATTTGAAGTAGGTAGGTACTCGAAATGAAATATACCACTAAGTAGCGATTGATTCTACCCGATTACAGGAGTCTGCTCTAACTAATTAGTTAGTGAAACGTTCCTTTTCTCATCTAAAGATAGCAAACCTAACTAATGAGATGTTTTTACCATGATTAACTGACTAAGATAGTAAAACCAACCACCTTTCCGTGTTGTTATTTACGGTTTTATATTTCGTAAAATTGTTTCATTAAGTGCTTATGTACCTTCCCTCTTGAAATATGCATTGTTTAATTATAAATTTAGCAACTTTTTCACCATCATTATTAATTAAGTGATACCGTGCATATTCCATCGTATTTAGGATGCACTACCCAGTTGTCCAGTAACACCGGTAAATAAGTCGAGATGGATAGTTTTGGACCTCCTCTTTCGAATCCCTCGGTCAGAATTAGAAAACAGTTATGATCCGTTTTTTTTATTTTTTTCAAAAAACGGAGAATAGAGATGAAAAAGTAATTGTAGTAATTTATGAATATCTAATCCCATGATCATCCATAACCTCAAATTTTCGATGTTTCTCTGTCGTTACATATGCGTGAAACTGAAAAGTACCATATTCCCTTATGACCTATCAATAATCGGTGTAAAACCTACAAGTTGTAAGCTTTTTCGATAACAATTGAAAGGTTAATAAAAGTGAATTATCGAGTAAAACTCGACCCCTTTAGAAGGCTAATTTGAATATTGTTTATTATATATATATATATATATCGAATGTCTAAATATTGTACAGAAAAACTTCTGATTCACAATTATTGATATCACTTTCCTTAGCCGCAAAATTATAACTTTCGGTAGCCATCTTGAAGACGACATTTTGTTTTTTGAAAAAAAATCCAACAAGAAAATAGAGAGCTAATCTGAAAGAATACACGATTAGTAACTTTTGCAATGGTCAGTATTATCTTTTTCAACGTCAAACAACGCGATTCTTGTGAAGAAACGAAGAAAAATCGGTATAGACCACGGCAATCGAAGAAATAGGTCTAAAACTATTAATCTTAACTTCAATTAATTTTGTAAAATGATATTTGGATCAAAAGGGTTTGAATTTTATTACTTATTGATTTATAACTTTTATAAAATGTATAAAATTGCGTATACCGTATTCTAAAGGCAGGCGCACAGCAAGTCAATAAGTTTTATATTTGAGCAATTTCCTACTTGCAAGTCAAGAATTACAATAGATTTAATGGTCAGTTCGTTTGCTAGTAATATCGATGTATTATTCGTTCACTAGTATTTTACCATTATCGGCATTTTGCTATGTAGATGGAAAGTGCAGATGCTATTACGGTGCATTTGAGAATTCTGTAACATGGACATTTCAAAATAGACATATCTTGAATTTCTTCATTCAGAATGACCTTTTTAGGGTATTTGATGGTTCCAAACTTGGTAAAGCGGAATTTTCCATTTAGTGGATTTATTTTAGGTTGACAACTTTAACGCTATTTTATATAGTGTAATCCCCGTGCAAAAATTTTAAATCCGTTACGGATCCTTGATGGATCTTCGGTGGATCTACTACGAAAGTCGAAAGTCTGTTTTTTAGTCGATTGTGCACTATCTGTGGATTTATTACGGACTGCATTTCAGTATGCTTTTATGTAACAAAAATCATTACGCATATTTAAAACTTTCATTAAGAGCATCGATGACGCGGATTCTTTGGAATAAAAAGTATACGAACATTACATCCGTTATAAATCCACAGGTAGTGCGGGATAGTCTCACAAAACAGACTTTCGACGGAGTAGATCCACCGAACAACTATCAAGGATACGTCACGGATTCAAAATTGAATCGGTTAAAAGCAGACATTGTTACATATTTTCCATTCAGTCCTCGCCAAAAATGCAACATATTCTGTAGAAGTTCTATTATTCGCATGTTAGTCGGCTTTAGAGAGCATTAATAAGATCCGTTGGAAACTGATGTAGTAATAATTTATCGTACAATATATTTCAGAAATAGATACAAAATTGAAACCCCCTACTATAATATTAATGCTGTGTTTACAATAAAAGCAATTATACTTCAAATGTTCCAAAAGTACATGGAATTGTACAAAAAAGTGGTTTTGTAACGTTCGACGATTAAGGCACGCTCGACAAGTCGTATGCCGCATTATATGTGTGCCAGCAGCCCTTATATGCCGACAATCAAGGCTAGTGCAAGTAATCAAACAATAAAAAAATGAAGAGAAGCTACTAATAATATTATAATTATTAAATAATCATTACGAGGCGATGGACGTCGTCAAAAAGTAGAGAAACCCTTATCGTTCGATAGAACAGTGAAACGGCTTGACTCACTATATGGCATTCGTAATGGTTAGCCGAATATAGGGATGCTCAAAAACCAGAAAAATTCCGTAATGGGAGAAAAGATTTGCGAACGAGTGATGTATTACGAATAATCACAATAGAGTTGAATCGAGCAAATAAGAGTTCAATATATTTCATTTTTTATATATTGGCGCATATACATATATATACTGCAAGAATATGATGGTGTCCTCGTTATAAGTTGTAAATATAATGACGTTTGCAATTATGTACAATCGAAATTTTACGAATTACGCAATGATAGTGATTATACATATATTTGCCGTTTAGTATAAATGCAAAATTATCTATTCTTTAACTGCTGTAACCGTCACGAATCGACGAATTATTTGCGAGTGGTTCTTACATTTAAAACATTTGTAAAACTACTGGAAATCATAATTAATGTCACACACAATTCATGCGAAATAATATGTATCTAAATATGAATATCATTAAAAACCGGTGCTGTTGCTGTAAGTATAACATGTAATTAATAAAATGATTGATATTAGTGCGATAATAATAAGTAAATGTAATTAGAGATAACGTATCATTCGACTACTACGAACGAATTGTTTATTAAATTCAGCGAATTGTTATGCACGACTAGGCTTGATTCAACTCGTTGTGCACTGTGCAACCATTTCCAATTACGACCGACGCGTTTGCATAAATCGTAGTTTTCTCCAGCATTTATTTTGTTTTTCCAAGTTAATAATTCCAACAGCCTAGTCCATACAAAATAACATTGGTAAATGAAAGTAATTTTCATTAAAAAAGACACGTATCAAGAAGGAAAGAAAATAAAAATTACTCTTATCTTGTTCAGCGTCCTTTTGGTGTGTCACGTATTCGAGGCTTCAAAAGGCAGATCAAGTTCCATCTCGGTTATCCTGATAAATGTTAATTCACAACAAAAGCCAGCAGACCAAAATAAAATGAAAATGCAGCGGTCTAATGTCGCAAGAAAATAATACACGCTCATACATTTACTCAAATACCCATACTGTACACTTGATGAAAGTTACTAAAATTTCGTTTCAGTTAAGTAATTGTTGGATAGCCTAAAACGTAACTTGCAGTGCTTTAATCAAGTGTATGCTTTACGGGTAGTTCCACGTAATTGCACTCGGTATCGACGATTTCGCTTTCCCGACTTTTTCTCGAACTAAAACGCATTGTTCCTGCTGAAGGCTGATTATTCTACTGTAGTCGCTTTTGGAATAAGAAGAAATGAGTTTGAGCTACGATCAATTATTAAATGTAAACGCGTTATTCAGCGGAAAATCTGTAGGCAAATAATCACTCGAATATATGTCGGGATGAGCAAAATATTCAACTCTCTTGCTTTGTACGGAAAATCGAATGTGCGTTTTATCAATTAACTCTAAACAGTACGTATCCTCTCAGGTACAGTGCAGCAGATTGATCATATTGCAATAGGCTATTGGCCATTAAATTTCGAAGTAAAATATTTTTAATTGGTTGGGTATAAATATGTGATAAAAGGCTACATTGCGACGCCTTCAAACGATGTTAATGGTTGACTGCAAATTTTCGCCATTCCGCTCACTACTACATGTATGATATTTAAATAATATTAAAGATATGATCGGTCGGTTTTGGAGCACCACAGTCGTTTGAAAATATGTAAAAAGTAATTTTCTGGCTTTTTTGTCCTTTGGTTCAATCAATTATTCACAATTACAAATGCATCCTCGTATCAACCGTGTCGTGATACGTATGTCGATGGATTTGTATTGAAATTTCATCTTGGCCTACTTTCGCTATAAACAGTTATAATTTACTTTATACAAATTTAAGTCTCATGCAAAATATGTGGGATTTTATACAAACAAACTATTAGAAACTCTAACGCAAAACTTCGATTAGTCGAATAAAGCCTGCCTAATAGGTAAAGAAAGCTAACTGCAGTGACGAATTCCGTAATAGCAGCGCATATAAGGAATATGTATAGCTTTGGTAATGTAAGATCGCTGCTAGGCTGTAAATGACAGACATATGTACACACATCCACTTCCGGAACGAAACTGACGTACGCGGAATTTGAATTAGGGATTTTTATTCGCCAGTTTCTGCCGGCGGCGCCGAAACGAATTGCTGAACCGATATCACTTCAAAAGTCTGGTTTCTGCGCCAATATCGAAACCGTTAGTGTCGCTTTGTTTGTTAAGGATATATATGAAAATGGCTCGATAATGAGTCTGCG
This sequence comes from Trichopria drosophilae, assembly GCA_030407085.1. NCBI lineage: Eukaryota > Metazoa > Arthropoda > Insecta > Hymenoptera > Diapriidae > Trichopria > Trichopria drosophilae. The sequence continues at coordinate 69,658,442 of CM059587.1, forward strand.
TCAATTACGAAAAAAGTATTATGTGAACCGGTAGAAACATGAAGAGAGGTAAGAAACAAATCTCGGCGCCGCCAGGCTCGCGGCTAGCACCAGTTATCTTCCACGTAACATCCACGAGATAATCATGTTATTAAGACTCTGCGTTTTTTAATATCAGCGAGGCTCGTTCCGAGCATGTCGGGCGGACAAAATGTTTTGAATAAACTGTTACATTATCTGAATCCGAGTTATTATTTCACTTGTAGAAATGACCACGGGCGTGAGGCTCAATCTGTATAATTATTTTCCATCTTACTGTCAGAGATATACTTTTAGCTACTGCACTCATACGTTGTATTCTATACAGTTGATGCATGCAGTAGGTTATGCCGTATGCCCCCAGAAAACGACTTACCTATTTTACATCGGTTATTTTATTTAAATCGGTTACCTATACCGTCTGATCCGATCGATTACGCGATGCTGATATATTAACATAGTCCTATAAAAAAAATGAAAGTCCGGATCTGGAAGTCAGATTATGTCTATAATATGTGTTTTGGGTCCCTGAATCCGAATCAGAAATCCGTTTAATCCCATCACGACAGGTTTTGATCATAACCTCTAAATACCTAAAAAATCCTAGAATTCAAACTTAAAACGTTAAAATAAAGAATAATTTGGGTTTGGATAACCTTTACACAAATCATTTGAAAAGAAAAGAACGCGATATTGCTCTAAAAAAGAAACTGAGTTGAAAACGATTATCCGTGGATCTAGTGTAAGCAAAACAGCCCTGCCTTTTTTTCGTGGGGCTATGAATCTATGATAATTATATAAACTCTAGCACTATTCTGTACAACAACTTTAACACAAGAAGTGCAATTAAAATAACTAGACAAATTACCTCGTTACTGCGACTAAACACGGAACTAAGTTTTCGATAAAATCCAGAAAATTCCATGGAGTTTTATACCTAGCTAGCAAATATATATGGGTTCGCTCCGTTATATATATATATATAAGAGAAACACTGCTTATTTAACGCAGCGAACCCATAAAGAGTAATACTACTAGTCCAGTCACAATGTACATTCAGAAAATAAAAAAACTCTGACCCAGTGTTTCTCTTTTGGGGAATGTACGGGAGGTCTAGAAAAGATTAGCTTGAAGTTTTACACCTCTATTCTCCGGTTGATTTTTTTGCTACACTGAGAAGAGCGTCTTTTACTGGGTTTTGGAATTGTAATACCCCATAAAAGAGAGTATTTTACATATAAGGAAAAAATATTTCTTTTACAAGTTAAAAGACAAAGATTTTTAACAGTTAAATGACAAGTATTTTTACCAGTATAAATATGCTAATATATGGATATAAGAAAAATGATTACCTACTATAATTTAATTAATGAACCAGTTGAGAAAAAATGCTGAACCCGTTTGTAACCTATAAACACCAGATTCACAACTTCAGTCAACATCTCATAATTTTTCGTAATTATTGTACATTCAATCAAACTTCTGATCAAACTTCTCACAATTTTTAATTTACACTTTATGTTTGGTAAAATATGCTGTTAGGTAAAGAATAACGCGACTTTCGAATATTCTGATGAGCATATAAAAAAAATCATATATGTGAAAAAATATATGTGATAATATGTGAGATTACATTCTATTATATGAGTCATTCCATGTCAACAATATCAAAGTTATGGTTGATGTCGCGGAATTCAACGAAAATGAAATATTTGATAGGTATATATAGGCGTGGAAAATAACGCGGTAAAATATTTTTCCAAAATTTTCAAAATGGCATTTTTGTTCACAAAAATGAGTACTTTTATCTAAAAGTAAGATAATTTTTTTTTCTTCTTAATTTGACCAAAAAACGGTCCAAAAAAATTTTCAACTTAAATTTTTGCGTAAAACGCATAATTTTTTTTCAAATTCGACATCTCATTTTGTAGATAAACCTTTCAGCTTACATTAAAAAAAAATTGACGGAGACTCTTTTCGTTTTCGAGGTATGATTTTTTAAAGAGCGCAACTCCGGCTTTCGCCGGTGCGCTGAGCCGCGCTTCAGGTGCAGTTCGGAGCGCTATCGAGGGACCGTTTTTTTCTCGTAAGTAAAATGTGATTCCGTTTGTATAAAAGAATGCATTATTAACACTCCAGTAAGTTGGATATTAATATATATTTATTTGAATGGTTCTGCAATCATTTTTAAATCTGTTAAGTTTTTGCATTAAAATTACCTGAGTCATTCCATGTCAACAATATCAAAGTTGTGGTCGATGTCGCGGAATTCAACAAAAATGAAATATTTGATAGGTATAGCCGTGGAAAATAACGTGGTAAAATATTTTTTCAAAATTTTCAAAATAGCGGCCGTGTGGTCATATTCACTGAATTTCTTTAAATTACGATATCTATTTTTCTAATTATCGCATTTAAATGGAACTACTTGCATTTTGTTCACAAAACTGAGTACTTTTATCTAAAGATAAGACAATTTTTTTCTTCTTAATTTGACCAAAAAACGTTAAAAAAAAATTTCAACTTAAATTTTTGCGTAAAACGCATATTTTTTTTCAAACTCGACATCTCATTTTGTAGAAAAACCTTCCAGCTTTCATTCAAAAAAAAAAAATTGATGGAGACTCTTTTCGTTTTCGAGATATGATTTTTTAAAGAGCGCGACTCCGGCTTTCGCCGGTGCGCTGAACCGCGCTTCAGGTGCATGTTCGGAGCGCTATCTGCTCAGTACGAGAGGAACCGCAGGTTCGGACATTTGGTTCATGCACTCGGTCGAGCGGCCGGTGGTGCGAAGCTACCATCCGTGGGATTATGCCTGAACGCCTCTAAGGCCGTATCCTTTCTAGTCAAAGGTGGCAACGATTTCTAAAGCTATCACTACTCCTCCCATTACACATTAGATATTGGTTATTTATATACCGTTCAGTTTTTAAACAATACGGGACGTTAAATTCCTTCTCAATACGTCGAGCTTTCCATGATTTTGGTACCATGGTTAAAAGTGTTACTTTCTCTGAATTACGATCCGCTAATGCTATTTTTTTCTTTTAATTCATCAACTATGACTTGTATATCATCATCAGCAGGATGTACTTTTGTAAAAACTTTTCTTAATTCCCGATCAAGGCTCTGTTTTATTTCAATCATTTTACTCTTTTCAGCAGCTTATGACCTGCGATCTTTCCAACTTGAAATGGGAGAAACATGTAAAAGCTCGAGGATTTTATTTAAATTTGTTAGACCAGCTTCCTCACTAATTATTTTAACCATACTGTCTATTTCTTCCTCCATTTCTATTTCCCCTATTTTATTCTCAGTCTCATGAGACTGAGTAGAATTTCCAGAACCCTGAGATATTTCGGGTCTTGACGATGAAGTATCATCGATCGGAATGCTCAAAAGTTTAGATGATGTCATTAATCGACACGAATTACAAATTACTTTGCCTAACCATATATCAGATTTTAGATTAAGCCTATTACATAACTCGTGAGTAATATGACGAAATTCTTTATTCTAAAGTATTGACGCATGACCCTTTTTCTTGAAAGGATTGCAGCAATGAATAAGAGAAGCCATAGTAATTGGAAGGTAATGTTAGTGCAAAAACTTAACAGATTTAAAAATGACTTGCAGAACCATTCAAATAAATATCCAACTTACTGGAGTGTTAATAATGCATTCTTTTATACAAACAGAATCACATTTTACTTACGAGAAAAAAACGGTCCCTCGATAGCGCTCCGAACTGCACCTGAAGCGCGGCTCAACGCACCGGCGAAAACCGGCGCGCTCTTTAAAAAATCATATCTCGAAAACGAAAAGAGTCTCCATCAATTTTTTTTTTTAATGAAAGATGGAAGGTTTTTCTACAAAATGAGATGTCGAATTTGAAGAAAAAAAAATATGCGTTTTACGCAAAAAATTTTTTGACCGTTTTTTGGTAAAATTAAGAAGAAAAAAAATTGTCTTATCTTTAGATAAAAGTACTCATTTTTGTGAACAAAATGCGCGTAGTCCCATTTAAATGCGATAATTAGAAAAATAGATATCGTAATTTAAAGAAATTCAGTGAATATGACCTTACGGCCGCCATTTTGAAAATTTTGGAAAAATATTTTACCACGTTATTTTCCACGCCTATACCTATCAAATATTTCATTTTCGTTGAATTCCGCGACATCGACCACAACTTTGATATTGTTGACATGGAATGACTCAGCTTAAAAGGTAGTAAATTCAAATATGTACGATTTTCTAGAAAACGATTGAGTATTGCATCGATCTTTCTGATAATCAAAAGGGTGGTAAATATGTGCGATATTATGAGAAAGTTTCAATAAAATCGGTGAGAATCATCGCACCAGAGATTCCCTTGTGAGAGAATGAGATGACAGCCTTTTACATTCTTGTCCCCCCTCTCTCTCTCTCTCTCTTTCTGCTTCCGTATATGCCGCGCCGCCTCCAGTCCATACCCTTCCTATATATATATGGATGGGTTCATGCATACACACATGAATGTAGACGTATTCATACATGCAAGTTACATATGTATGCGTGCACATGCTCGCGGGGCCCTAGAATATCTACGATCCTGACATTCACTTTGGGCTCATCTCTCCGAAAAACGCGGAACAGATATATGTCAAATCTTTCGCTTGTGTCGCCATTACACGCCATTACATGCTTTCGCAATTTGCAGATTACGCCTCGAAAACATAATTAATTTGCATAAAAATGGGTTCAATGTAATCCGCGAAGTGTCAGGAATGAACGTCCACTCCGTTTTTGTGCGTTAGCGTTATCGAAACGATGCAATAAGCATTTTTATCGTGACGACGGTAGCAGGACACTTCACCCTCTGCCATTTGCTCTACCCCCATTTCACCTTCTGGACACTTCGCCCTCCCGGACATTTCCCCTTCTAGACGTTTCACCCTCTGGGACATTTCACCCTCTGGGACATTTCACCCTCTGGGACGTTTCACCCTCCGAGACATTTCCCCTTCTGGACGTTTCACCCTCCGGGACATTTCACCCTCCGGGACGTTTCACCCACCGAGGCGTTTCACTCTCCGTGGCAATTCACCTTCTGGGACGTTTCAACCTCCGGGACGTTTTGTTTGCAAATCTTATCAATCTCTTCTCGCAATTCTTATCAATCTCTCTCAATCTTTTCGATCTCTATCGATCTTTTTGGATCTTTTTCAATCATTCTCGATCTTTTTCAATCTTTCTCGATCATTCTGGATCATTTTCGATCGTTGTCGATCTTTATGATCTTTTCCGATTATTCTCGATCTCTATCAATCTTTTTCAACAATTCTTGATCATTTTCGATCTGTATCTATTTTTTCAGATCTTTTTTGATAGCTCTTGATCGTTTTTGGTTTCTCTCGAGCATTTCCGATCATTCTCAATCTCTATCGATCTTTCTTGATTTTTCCGATCTTTTCGATCTTTTCCGATTATTCTCGATCTCTATCATTGCAAGCATCGGGCACAGAGTATGACCCTCGCAAGGAAACGCACGCAATTTCGCACGCTATTTCTTTTCCTGCTGCTCGGACCAGTCATCACCCTCGCTGCAATGCCTCTGTTTTCGCCCTAGTTTCGTAAACTACTATTACGTGCCTTCAAAGTAGGTGGACAGTGGCCAATCTACTTCTGCGCATGTTCAACGGGCTTTTCGGTTATTTTAGCCACCACCCGGGCGTTTCTTTTGTCTTATACATTTCCACTCTCATGTTGAATTTTTCCGACGACTTGCAATCTCTCACTATCTTTATATTTAATGATATCTCTCGATCCTTCTCTTCAAAATAGATCGCGGAAGAATTAATAAGAGATCGAAGGAAATCAAAAACTCCAGAGGGAAATCGAGGAAAAGAAAGGGAGAAATACCTCCGTGAAGCCTGCCCGCTAGGGACAATTCTTTTCCATGTCGTAACTTTAGTCAAAAATAATATTTTTCGACAGGAAAGTATCCAAGAAGATGCTCCCAATTTGCTCCGCCCAAAAATATAAAATTAAGAATTTTGTCGCTTCGTCGAGTAGGGCTAGAATGCAAAATAATGTAATCTAGTAACATAACAATTTAATATAATCTCGGTGGTTGCAGTTTAGGCTACAAAAGGCAGGTAGTCTTGGGCCAGAGCTAATTGGGAGCATTTTTTTGGATACTCTACCGTCGAAAAATGTTATTTCTGACTAAAGTTATGACATGGAAAAGAATTAACCCCAGCAGGCTGACTTCACAGCGGTAAAAGAAACTGAGAAGATCGATAAACTCGAAAGATCTTGTATACCTATAAATAGGTCCACCGGTCATTTTGAAGATATTTTTCACCTGTAATGGTCATTTTGTGGATATTTGGTCATTTTGCGGATGATCCTCAAAATGCGACCCTCTTCTGTACACAAGAATTGGTAATTTTGAGGAGCACAGTGTTGTCACGTCTTAGATTGTTGTTATCGTGTTAGGGTAGGTTAAGTGAGTTTTCGGGGGTGTCTGTTGGGTCTTGCCCCCCCCCCCCCATGCACGCATGCGACTCGAGGCATTGTCACAATGGTGTAATGTGATCCAATGATGCAATAGTGACAGAACGTATGCAACGTCGATATCCTCAAAATGACCGATTGCCATACATATATATATACAGGGTCATCGAAAAGTATCGGACCCCCCTAATATCTTCAGTTAGAATGCACTTAGGAGAAAATGTCTAATAACAAAGTTGTATGGTTTCAAGCGGGGAGTAAGATGATGACCTTGACTTTGACCTTGACCATGTCCTTCAAGGTCATTTCAAGGTCAATCTTATTTTTTTAAATAGAACCCCCTACATTTTATTGCATATTCTTATAGCTTATCTCGAGAGCTTTCCAAAACACTATAATAAAATATTTTTTTATTAAATACTTTTTGAGTTATAAAGGTTTGAAGTTAACAATTTGTTAAGTGGTGTGCGAGTCCGACCAGTTAAGGCAAGAGTGGTGTGCGAGTCCGACCAGTTAAGGCAAGAGTGGTGTGCGAGTCCGACCAGTTAAGGCAAGAGTGGTGTGCGAGTCCGACCAGTTAAGGCAAGAGTGGTGTGCGAGTCCGACCAGTTAAGGCAAGAGTGGTGTGTGAGTCCGGCCAGTTAAGGCAAATTTAATTCCAATTGGTTAGCTTGGGCAAAATATTTAATTGTACCAAACAATTCACAACAAATGTTCAAATTGTTGCCCTTCAACAGCCTGGCAATGTGCCAATCTGTTATAAACAGCCGAAACCGCATTCCGGTACGTTTCTGGCGGTATTAGTTCTATCTCTCGACTTATTCTCCCTCTTAAATCATCTAAATCTTGAAGCTTGGTGGCATGAACTTTACTTTTCAAGTAACCCCACAAAAAAAAGTCAAGTGGGGTCAAGTCCGGGGACCGAGGTGGCCACTCAATATGACCCCTTCGCCCTATCCACCTGTCCTGAAAGACCTCATTAAAATATTGACGGACAATGACACCATAATGAGGTGGAGCTCCATCCTGTTGGAAATAAATTTCATCCATATTTCCACCAGCTATGTCTCGAATAGCTGGAACAATTTGTTCGCGAAGCATGACTAGGTATACTTGTGCTGTCAAATTGCCTTCAATGAAGAAAGGGCCAACTGGTCTACCATTAAGAATACCAGCCCATACGTTAACTTTTTGTGGATATTGAGTATGATTGTCTCTTTTCCAGTGAGGATTAACGTCACTCCAGTATCTACAATTGTGTCTATTTACATTTCCAGTCAGTTCAAATGTTGCCTCATCAGAGAAAACAATATTATCAAGTAATAGAGGATCGTCGACAATCATCTCCATCATAAGATCACAAAATTCGATGCGTCTATCAAAATCGTCTTCGGACAACTCTTGGACCAAATGGAGTTTGTATGGATGCCATTTATTCAATTTCAGAATTTTACTGACAGATGCATGACCGATTTCGTGTTCTTGTGCAACGCGATTGATGGAAATATGGGGATCTTCAACGAAAGACTGTAAAACATCTAATGCCTTATTATTATTTGTTGCTGTTTTAGGTCTACCAGATTTTGGGCGGCTTTTAACGCTACCAATGGCCTCGAAACGTTGAATAGTACGGATTACGTCCACGAGGTGACTGCTGCTCGCTAAGAAGAAGACAGCACTGCATCAAAGTTTCAAATCAGTGATCCGTATTGTTTGCTCAAGAGCTCGTACATTGGTGCCTGCGAGAGTGAGAGAATAAAGATTGGCCAACGCTTTCGGTCAGATTCCCGCTAACGCCTTCGGAAATCACGCATTCGAGCAGCTTCTCGCGATTACGTTCGGGCAGTTTTTCGCCAGAGCCTATTAGCATAATTGCTTGAAGCCGTACAATACTTTGCTATTGGACATTTTTCCAAAATGCATTCTTACTGAAAATATTAGGGGGATCCGATTAATGTATTTTCTTTAAACCAAATAATTGGTCTCATTATTCCGCGCACAAAAGTATTAAGGTTATGATTACTGAAAACTAAATAGTATTTTACAAGATATTAGACATTTTGTGTCAAAAAATTGTTAACTTCAAACTTTTATAACTCAAAAAGTTCTATTTAAAAAAATAAGATTGACCTTGAAATGACCTTGAAGGACATAGTCAAAGTCAAAGTCAAGGTCATCATCTTACTCCCCGCTTGAAACCATACAACTTTGCTATTGGACATTTTCTCCTAAGTGCATTCTAACTGAAGATATTAGGGGGGTCCGATACTTTTCGATGACCCTGTATATACAGGGTGGCCGATTTATCTGAAGACATAGAAATATCTCGAGAACTATGCACAGAATCAAAAAAGGTGTGGGATGAAAGTTGTTCGACATGAATGGGGGCATCCGGTGACAATGAAATTGACCCCCTCCCGCACCTGCTGGGGGTGGGGTGGGGGAAAAACTATAAAACTTAAATAGGAACCTCCATTTTTTATTGCAGATTTGGATTCTCCGAAAAAAAGTACACCATCTTGACCTAGGAGCTATTACATTGTGGTTCACAAGTGACGCTGTAGTCGACAAAAAGCGAAAGTAAAAAATCCCAAAAATTCGACGTCTCCAGAATTCACATCACATCTGATAAATAATAGTAGACATATTTTATTTTAAAAATATTATTCAATGTCACCACTACGAAATGTTCGTATTTCTTTGACTTTATATTATTCTTGTAATGTGTTTTCTAGCCGCTACAATGGAAATTATCTGAAAAATAATCATGGATTTGGTTGTGTGTCAAAAATAGTATATTATGCTTTAAGGGAGGAAAGAGCGTGATCCCCGAGTGGAAGGTTTGCTGCGCGAGCGAAGCGAGGGCAGCCCTCGCACGAGGTGCGCGCGCATTCCTCTCGTGAAGCATACGCTAGTTTTTTCCTGGCCGCATCCATTACTCCCGCGGGCAACACTTTTCGTCCCACGGGAGTAATGAGAACGAAGAGATGAGAATCCGTAGCGGATATGGAATACGGTCATTCTAACAAAGCTGGGAAAAAATACATTTAGTGTTACCTAGGAACAACGACGTGGACGTAGTATTTTTCTGTTCCCTTTGGGGTGCTTGTTTTACGTGAGTCCCCTTGCCTCTCACTGTTCACTTACTTGAGTAAGTGTTCGAAATGTTGACCTTCCACTTCAATGCATTTATTTATTCTTTCTTCAAATGACTTTATACAGGATAGTATTATATCTGCAGAAATTTCTGCGCAAGCAGTTCTAATGCGTTCCACCATGTTTTACTGAGTCGTTGGTACTTGTTCATAAACCTTACCTTTTAGGTAACCCCATAGGAAGAAATCAGATGTATAGGATGTTAAATCAAGTGACCTCGCCGGCCAATTAATGGGGCCACCTCTACCAATCCACCGACCATTGGAATCACGGTCTCGTACTTCCCTTGCTACTCTTGAAAATTGTGCTGGGCAACCATTTGACTTTCTTTGATCTGAAACGAATTCTGGTGACATTCGCAATTTGTAACGATATTTTACACATTTTCATTTTTATCATCGAACCAAAACGCAAATCTCGTTGATCAAATTGGTGCACTTCTTTCCGAGGAATCCAAATTTCATTATTACTGGATGCCCCCCATCGTGTCGCACAACTTTCATCCACATCTTTTTTTATTCTGTGCATAGTTCTCGAGATATTTCAATGTCTTCAGATAAATTTGGATTTTTATCAATTACAGCGCCACCCGTGAACCACAATGCAATAGCTCCTAGGTCAAATTGGTGTACTTTTTTTCGGAGAATCCAAATCTGCAATAAAAAATCGGGGTTCCTATTAAAGTTTTACTGTTTTCCCCCACCCTACCCCCAGGGGGTGGAGGAGGGGATCAATTTCATTATCACTGAATGCCCCCTTCGTGTCGAATAACTTTCATCACACACCTTTTTTGATTCTGTGCATAGTTCGCGAGATATTTCTATGTCTTCAGATAAATCGGCCACCCTGTATATATATATATACTCGTATATACAGGGTGTCCCATTTTAAATAACGGATTAGAATATCTCGGATGGTAAGCATTTTGGAGGAAATTTGTTTAAACAAAAGTTGAAGGGTACAGACAGGGCTAACTTATGGTGACCTGCACATTGACCTTGACGATGGCCTTCAAGGTCATTTCAATATCAAGTCAATTTTTTCAAATGGAACCCTTTATTTTTGAACCCGGAAATGGAAAGAGCGGAAGATTTTACGTCATAATGTGACCTTGACCTTGACCTTCGCCGCTACCTTGAAGATCATTTTAATATCAAGTCGATTTTTTTAACGGAAGCACTCATTTTTTGCTATGGAAATGGAAACAGAGGACAACTCATGCCCGCATTTGACGTTGACATTGACCTTGACCTCAACCTTCAAGACCATTTGAATGTCAAGTCGTTTTTTTTTTAACGGAACCCCTTATTTTTTACCCTGGAAGACAGCGCCGAATATTTTACGTTCGTATATGACCTTGACCTAGACTTGACTTTCACAGCTACTTTCAAGGTCATTTTAATATCAAGTCGATTCCTGTAATGGAACCCCTCACCTTTACCACGGAAATGGTCAAAATGATCGAAAAAGATCGAGAAAGATCGAGAAAGATCGAGAAAGATCGAGGAAGATCGAGAAAGATCGAAGAAGATCGAAAAGGATCGAAAATGAGAGAAAATGATCGATGTGATCGAAAATGAGAGAAAATTATCGATGTGATCGAAAATGAGAGAAAATTATCGATGTGATCGAAAATGAGAGAAAATTATCGATGTGATCGAAAATGATCGATATGATTGAAAAATATCGACAAAAATCGAAAAAGATCGTAAAAGATCGAAAAAGTTCGAAATAGATCGTACAAGATCGTAAAAGATCGAAAAGTTCGACAAAGATCGAAAAAGATCGAGGAAGATCGAAAAAAACGAGGAAAATCGTAAAAGTTCGACAAAGATCGTAAAAGATCCAAAAAGATCGGAAAAAATCGAGGAAGATCGTAAAAGA